>OX637576.1:15858375-16458375 GCA_951800085.1 Comarum palustre | reverse complement strand
TGAAACCTGTCAGACTTAACGGATTAAGTCCCTTGTGCAGCTTGACGGATCAGGCTACGGTTGCTGACGGATCAGGCTTGGTTGCTCCGGAGAGGCTTTGAAGACTTTCGCGTGGCGAAGTTGTTGTCTGTTTGTTGATAGATGTCGTTGTGTTCTTTTCTCTTGCACCTCAACCCTTTATATAGTGAATACTAGGGTAGATGTTTCCTTGCGAATCAAGGTATGGCCTCAAATAACCCTTCTTGTAGTGCAAGACTAACTCTTAAAGCCCAATCATGTAAGCCCAACACTATTCTGGTGGTAACTTACCCTCCTGCAACCACGTGTCTAACTTCTTATAATACTCTCGCGAACGCCTTTCCAACCGCGAACGTATTTTGCTAACACATGCCCCGCTTCGCGAGCGCGTTTCCCCCTGTGAACAAATTATCTCCTTTCGCGAGCGTACTTTGTTACTGTGCTCCTTGCGAGCGCTTTTGACTCTTCAAGCGTCCTCTGACCTTCTTGACCGCAGGCATCGGTCCACTTGCCTTTCTATAAATGGGCTTTTTACTTCTGGATCCAACACTAGGTGCCAAGAAGCTTAATGGAGAGACCGGGCTCGAGTTAAGTGGCTTAAGGAAGGTGACAAATGCTTAGCCTTTTTTCATGCTTATGCTCGTAATAAGTCTGCAAAGACATGCATTAATTATCTTCAAGATGGTGATGTTCTTTTGTCAGACCCTCAAAGCATTGCCACTCATGTTGTTGACTTCTATAAAAACTTGTATGGTCCTGGGTCCATTCCAGTGGATATGGAGGATTGTTGAGAAGTTATTCTGTTACTTGTCTCAGATGAGGAAAACTCGAGTCTGGTGTATGTCCCCACTTCAGAAGAGTTTCAAAATGTTGTATTCTCTATGGATGCCTCTAGTGCACTTGGTCCTGATGGGATTCCTGGTACGTTTTATCATTGTTGGTGATGATGTTGTTGCTTTTGTTCAATACTTCTTTTAGCAAAATTGATTGTACCCCAATGTCAATTCTAATTTTATAGTGCTGATTCCAAAGTTTGAAGGAGCAAAGTTGGTTACTCAGTTTCGCCCTATTGCATTGGCCAACTTCTTATTCAAAATTATCTTAAAAATTATTGCTGATAGATTGAGTATCATTGCACAAGAATCATTTCGCCCCATCAGACAGTCTTTCTTAAAGGTCGTCGTATTGTTGATTGTATTGGGCTTGCTTCAATGGGTTTCAATCTCTTGGATCAGAGAATCAAGGGTGGTAGCGTTGGTATTAAAGTTGACATTGCTAAGGCTTTTGATACTTTAAACTGGTATTTTCTTTTTCAGGTGCTCAATAAGTTTGGTTTCTCTTCTAGCTTTATTGAGTTGGTTCATACTATTCTTCACTCAGCAAGGCTATCCATTTTGATTAATGGCACTCCACATGGCTTCGTTTCCTGTGCAAGGGGCGTGAGACAAGGGGATCCACTTCCCCTATCTTATTTTGCATTGCAGAAGATGCTTTAAGTTGCGGTATCACATCATTATTTTCATCTAAAATTGTAAAGCAGATTTCTAAGCTGTGAGGGTGTGATCTGACTCAAATTCTTTAAGCAGATGACTTGTTTGTCTTTTTTCAAGGTGATGCTCATTATCTTAACCATTTACAATTCTTTCTTGACACATACAGTGTGGCTTCAGAACAATTTGGTGAATAAGGATAAAAGTAATTTTTATTTGGGGAGTTCTTATTCTCATAGGCGTAAGCAAGTGATGCGTATTTTGGGATTTAAATTTGGTACTGCTCCTTTCACATATTTGGGAGTGTCTATTTTCAAAGGAAAGCCGAGACGTATTCATCTTCAGGCCATTGTAGATAGAGCCAAGAGTCGGTTGACTGGATTAAAAGAGAAATTATTGTCTATGGCGGGTCGAGTTTAACTAGTCCATGATATTTTTCAGTGCCTATTGTTGCATAGCTTTTCTATTTATCTGTGGCCTTCTTATCTCTTAAAGCAGTTTACAGCTTGTGCTCGAAACTTTATTTGGTCAGGTGATATCGTGACTAAGAAACTGGTGACTGTATCATGGCACCAATTGTGTTCTCCAAAAGAGGAATCAGGCCTTGGATTACTTGACCTTAGATCTCTTAACATAGCTACTCTCTTGAGTTTGGGTTGGTGTACCATCACGTCAGACTCATTATGGGGTTCCTATGGCTGCACTTGGTTTACTATTTCTTGTCATATGCGGATTCAGTATTTTGATTCTTCTATTTAGCATCGTTTAAAGGTAGCCCTTCCTTTTATTTTTCATCACTCAAGATGGCTCATCAGGGATGGGAAGTCAGTTAAGTTTTGGTCAGATAGATGGCTTGGTGATCCTTTAATTGACAAGGTGCATGCTAGTCTTTTCCCAATGCCTTTGCTGACCATAGTTGCATCTTTTATTTTAGATCAACAACGGGTGCTTCAATAGAATTTCTATATCTTATTCTCTGCACTGGCTACTGAAATTCGTAACTTACCTTTACCGGTTAAGCCTGATAGTGATGTTTTAATATGGGAGGGCTAAAGTTCTGGGGAATTTTCCTTTTCAGAGGCATATGATTGGATTTGTATTTGCTTCCACTCAAGGGCCTGCATGACAAAACTTTGGCGGTATTTTATTCCTCCAAGGTTTTCTATGCTTGTTTGGCGAATCCTACATAGCAAGTTACCAATTGATGATCAGCTTCAAAAACGTTGTATTCCAATTGTATCGGTATGCCAACTTTGCTCTTTTAGCATTGTTGAAGACCTACATCATTTATTTGTTTCTTGCTCCTTCGCCCAACATGTTTGGCAATGGCTCTCTTATTGTTTTGGAACATCTCTTCCATCTCAGGGATGTATTGGTGATTTGTGGAACTTAATTACAAGCAAACGTTTCTCTTCCCAACTCCAGAATCTATGGATGGCGAATTACTTGTATAGTTTTATGGCGATATGAAAGACTCGTAATAAGTTGCGTTTTAACAACACACCTCCTTCTCTTATGTGGGTTTTTCGCTCCATTAAAGCTTGGATTCGTTCATAGCTCCCCATATGCCTGGTCATTCTGATGGTATATTAGACGCTCAATTATTGATGGGATTGGGGGTTCAACCAGCTTCTAGAGTACTTCCCATACCATGTTTGGTATTTTGGAGTCCCCCACTTACTCCATTGGTCAAGCTTAATACAAATGGTCTAGCTAAAGGCAATCATGAGCTTGCAACTTGTGGATGTGTCTATAGAGATGCAAGTGGACATTATTTGGGTGGTTTTTACCAAGGCTTAGGCCATCAAAGTTCTTTTTTTACTGAGCTAATAGACATCATCATTGTGATTGAGTTTGCTTATCTTTGGTTAGAAAGTGACTCTGTAAGTGCTATCGCATGTATCTTCTCATCTTCTTTCCTTCCTCCATAGCCATTACGAATAGCTTGTTCAAGGTGCTTGAGTCGTATTTGGTCAATGCATTTTTGTTGCTCTCACATTCTCAAAGAACGCAATTCAGTTGCAGATAGTTTGGCAAACTTGAATTTGGCCTCAAACATGTTGGTTTGGCATCAAACTCCTCCTACCCCCGATCACTCCATAACTAAATATGGACGGACTTGGTTTCCCTTATCTTAGTACTCATTGATTTTGAAGTTTATTACTATGGTTTGGATGAGGTTGATAGATAGATATCTTTTGGTTGTTATTATGTTGAGATGGGTAGTTTTTATTTTTATATTCTTTTATTCAATACTTTTATTTTATCAGTTAAAAAAATCTTGTAATCTAGGTTGGAAATAATTGTGCTGGTGAGGTGAATCTACGTTAAGGATAAATTGCATTATAATTGTTCTCAATATCAATAAAATTCATCAAGTTTCATTGATCAAATGATTCCTCCCATGTTCCACAAACAGGGCAGAGGCATTGCTTATGGTCTTCCTATTATAAAGAGCCATACGATCTTCATAGTCCATAAGATCTTCCATATCACGGGGCCAATGATGTGTGCAGAACTGTGATAGCTGGTTATCAGAAGGATTCTACTAACTTCATCGTGGTGAATACTATTTAACAAGTGATGGAGGTCAATTGAGAGGTTCTAACTTCTAACAGAAAATCTTTTATATGCTATAAGTTTATAACAGCAACATGATCAAGATTGGAAGAGAGTGGTTCAAATAATGATCTGGAATGAAAATTCAATTGCTGCTAGGTGTAGGACTATATGCCACAACAATACAACCAGAAAGATACAGAATATAAAGAGATACATTTGGAAAGAGCAATTAATAAACAGAAAAGCATGTTATTTAGTCTATATATCTTGCTGCAAGACAGCAAGACTAGAGAAAGCAATTCATAACATCTCCACATAAGCCTTGAAATTTGAGCTAAAGAGTAACTCTGCCCATTACCCAGAATGCCAGCAGCACCTAACATCACGTCATAAACAAACAAAATGAGTCAAAATATAGCAGTAAAATGATGAAAAAACAATTGGTGTTCTTTAATACAGTTGTTATATGCTCTAAATTGAAAAGAGCATCACCAAGATGTAGAATTTAGAAAATTTACTTGAGATTGTATTTTTGAAGTCTCCTCTGTATTTTGGCCTTGTACACAGCGGTTTTAACATAAACCCAATCTCTTGAATCATCCAGGATTTTGAAGTAGGCATATCTCCAAGATTTCTTGAGCATTAAACCTCCACATACCACCCAAAACCCTGTGATGAATCCCAGCGCTGCACTGATAAAGAATCCCATGCTTATGAGACCATCAGTATCATGCTCCTTGTTATCAACTTGAGTTGTTCCATTTCCTGAGCAATTTTGTGTCAACGGTGGTCCACAAAGTCCAAGATTTCTCATATATGCAGAAGCGTTAAAACTCTGAAGTTGGGTGCTAACGGGAATTCTTCCTGATAAGTTGTTGTATGATAAGTCCAAGGCACTGAGAAAATGTAAGCTCGCAAAACTTGTAGGAATTTCACCAGATATCTTGTTTCTTGACAGATCGAGGGATTCTAACATCTCCATGTTACCAAAATTTACAGGAAGTTTTCCTGTCAAGTAATTTCTTGACAGGTTCAAAGAAACCAACTCTGTCATACTTGCTATACTTGGTGGAATTGCCCCTGTCAAAGAGTTGCTTGACATGTCAATGCTTCTCATATAATAAGTACCCGGAAATCCAATTTCTGCTCCTTTCCACATGAGTTCTACAGTAGAAGTGACATAACCCGAAATATTAGCCAGAGCTGATATGTTACCGATACAATATGGCAAGCCTCCTGAAATTTTGTTGTGAGAGAGATCTAAAACATGAATGGCGCCTAGATTGCACAGGGATAAAGGTAAGATTCCATCGAACGCATTGGAGCGTAAGCTCAGAATCACCATGTCTCTTAGGCTTTGGCCAATCCATGTTGGTATCTTCCCCGACAGGTTATTGTTGCCTACCTCAAACGACACTAAATTAGTACTATTCTCTAAAGAAGGCAATTCTCCTGAAAACTTGTTATCCTTTAAACTCAAGATGCTAAGAGTCCTTAGATAGCCCAACGAGCTTGGTATTTTCCCTGATAATTTATTGTTTCCAAAGTCTAACACACTTAATGCTGGAAATTGCGTCCAACAATCGGGAAGCTCTCCTGATAATAGGTTCTCAGAAATTTCAATCCTCTGCAGATATGGTGTCTGCGATGCACAGAAGGAAGGCAATAGCACAGAAAACGTGTTGTTCGAGAGACTGAACCCATTGAGCATCGGAGAAAATGTTGGCACTGCTCCAGAGAACAGATTAGAAGACAAGGTAAGAGTAGTAAAGCTTGATGTTGACAGATTCGGTCTAACCGATCTAAGCGAGGAAAAAGATTCCAAAACTTATTCGGTAATAATCCTGATATTCCGGCATTAGAGAGACGAAGATAAGTAAGATTTGTCTGTGTTAGAATCCATTTGGGAAAAGCAGGGCCTACCTTGCAATCAGACATGTCTAAAAAAGCAAGTTGAAATGGTGGACTCCAATCAGAGCTGAGGTTGAAAGAGAAATGATTACCACGAAGGTCCAAAGTATGTAAACGAGAGAGGTTCAGAAAGTGGGCTTCTGTTATGACACCATTCATAGAATTCTTAAAGAGAGAGACAAATTCAAGTCTAGAGAGTTGCCCGAAACTCTCGGGCAGAGACCCATTTACAGCATTATCGGACAGATCAAACTCTTCTAACTTGGAAAATCCTGTCAGTTCTGGAATCGAGCCCCAAAACTGGTTATTATCCAAGTACAAGGTCTCCAGTGTGCTATTAGAACAAGACAAGGCTTTTATAGAGTCCTCAATGTTTCCAGAGAATTGATTACCGCCTAATTTCAACGACTCTAGGCTGCATAAGTTTTCAAAGCCCTTTGGTATCCCACCTTCAAGGTTGTTCCGAGACAGATCTAGTGTTACTAGAGAAAGCATGCCTGTGAAGACATTTGGGATGGGACCTTCAAGATTGTTAGCAGAGAGATCAATATGGATAATGTTGGTGCTGGCATTGCCTACCCAACGAACTACTGAAGAATTAAGATTATTAGCTGAGAGGTCAAGGAGTTGAAGAGAGGTGGATGAATTAATAAAAGAACTTGAGCTTAGATTGACATCAGGAAGATCACAGGAAGATAAGCTAAGCTCTCTTAGTGAAGTGAGCTTGCTTAAAGATTGTGGCCAATTCACAGCCTCAGACAAATCCACCCATGACATGTTCAGGTACCTCAAGGAAGAGAGATGAGACAACCACTCAAGATTTCCTGAACTAACATATCGATTATAGGAAAGATCAAGACTTTGCAAATTAGAGAGGTTTCCAAGAAGGGGAGGAACATGCCCACTGAAATTAGCATTTACAAGTATGAGTACTTTCAACTGACTCATAGAGCCAATGAACTTTGGAATCTCATTTTCTTCAAAATCATTAAAACTGAGGTCCAAGTATTCTAAATATCGCAATTCAAGTAGTGAAGGATGAATTTCACCTCTTAAAGGAAAGGCAACATTATTGAAATCTGGATATGCAATGGACAATTTGAGACTGGTGACATGACCTGTTTGGTTGTTGCATGCTATTCCTCTCCACTTGCAGCATTCTTTCTCAGTTTTCCAAGAAGCAAGAGCATTGGACTCGTCCACAAGGCCTTGTTTAAACTGGAGAAGAGCTTGTCTTTCACTCTCCAAACACATTACGATATCGTCGGAGCTTCCAACGCTTGAGCAAGAAATAGCAGAGGCGATGGCCAGGCACACAAGCCCAACCAAAACAGAATGCACAGACCTACCACTCATTATAGAGAAGAACATGATTGTGAAGATGATGTGCAAACTGCATAGTGCCAATTGAAGTGTATATATAGGTGAAGCAAAAAGAAATGTATGATCGTCGAAACAGCAAGGAGCTTGCTTCTGTCAGTTCTGTCTATTCCAATTTAGCAAGTCTTTGGCAAAATTGGTTGACTTGATCGACACAACTCGGAAAATGGTTCTTGCCTCATTGATCATCTTGAATGTGTTGATACATGTGCGTACGACTTATAGACAGCTAATTAATGTGTTTGCATTGGTTTCAACGTAGAACTGTTTGGTCAATCACTCTGTTTCTCGATCTCCTTTTTTGAATTTTCAAAATGCACGCATGCATGACGTGTACAAAACGTAAGTTGTTAGCAGATGTAAGACATGCATTAATTATCTTCAAGATGGTGATGTTCTTTTGTCAGACCCTCAAAGCATTGCCACTCATGTTGTTGACTTCTATAAAAACTTGTATGGTCCTGGGTCCATTCCAGTGGATGTGGAGGATTGTTGAGAAGTTATTCTGTTACTTGTCTCAGATGAGGAAAACTCGAGTCTGGTGTCTGTCCCCTCTTCAGAAGAGATTCAAAATGTTGTATTCTTTATGGATGCCTCCAGTGCACTTGGTCCTGATGGGATTCCTGGTACGTTTTATCATTGTTGGTGATGATGTTGTTGCTTTTGTTCAATACTTCTTTTAGCAAAATTGATTGTACCCCAATGCCAATTCTAATTTTATAGTGCTGATTCCAAAGTTTGAAAGAGCAAAGTTGGTTACTCAGTTTCGCCCTATTGCATTGGCCAACTTCTTATTCAAAATTATCTTAAAAATTATTGCTGATAGATTGAGTATCATTGCTGCAAGAATCATTTCGCCCCATCAGACAGCCTTTCTTAAAGGTCGTCGTATTGTTGATTGTATTGGGCTTGCTTTAAAGGGTTTCAATCTCTTGGACCAGAGAATCAAGGGTGGTAGCGTTGATATTAAAGTTGACATTGCTAAGGCTTTTGATACTTTAAACTGGTATTTTCTTTTTCAGGTGCTCAATAAGTTTGGTTTCTCTTCTAGCTTTATTGAGTTGGTTCATACTATTCTTCACTCAGCAAGACTATCCATTTTGATTAATGACACTCCACATGGCTTCTTTTCTTGTGCAAGGGGCGTGAGACAAGGGGATCCACTTCCCCTATCTTATTTTGCATTGCAGAAAAGGCTTTAAGTTGCGGTATCACATCATTATTTTCATCTAAAATTGTGAAGCAAATTTCTAAGCTGTGAGGGTGTGATCTTACTCATATTCTTTATGCAGATGACTTGTTTGTCTTTTTTTCGAGGTGATGCTCATTCTCTTAACCATTTACAATTCTTTCTTGACACATACGGTGTGGCTTCAGAACAATTGGTGAATAAGGATAAAAGTACTTTTTATTTGAGGAGTTCTTATTCTCATAGGCGTAAGTAAGTGAAGCGTATCTTGGGATTTAAATTTGATACTGCTCCTTTCACATATTTGGGAGTGCCTATTTTCAAAGGAAAGCCGAGACGTATTCATCTTCAGGCCATTGTAGATAGAGCCAAGAGTCGGTTGACTAGATGAAAAGGGAAATTATTGTCTATGGCGGGTCGAGTTTAATTAGTCCATGATGTTTTTCAGTGCCTATTGTTCCATAGCTTTTCTATTTATCTGTGGCCTTCTTATCTCTTAAAGCAGTTTGCAGCTTGTGCTCGAAACTTTATTTGGTCAGGTGATATCGTGACTAAGAAACTGGTGACTGTATCATGACACCAATTGTGTTCCCCAAAAAAGGAATCAGACCTTGGATTACGTGACCTTAGATCTCTTAACATAGATACTCTCTTGAGTTTGGATTGGTGTACCATCACATCAGACTCATTATGGGGTTCCTATGGCTGCACTCGGTTTACTATTTCTTGTCATATGCGGATTCAGTATTTTGGTTCTTCTATTTGGTATCGTTTAAAGGTTTCCCTTTATTTTTCATCACTCAAGATGGCTCATCGGGGATGGGAAGTCAGTTAAGTTTTGGTCAGATAGATGGCTTGGTGATCCTTTAATTGACAAAGTGCATGCTAGTCTTTTCCCAATGCCTTTGCTGACCACAGTTGCATCTTTTATTTTAGATCAACAATGGGTGCTTCCATAGAATTTCTATATCTTATTCTCTGCACTGGCTACTGAAATTCGTAACTTACCTTTACCGGTTAAGCCTGATAGTGATGTTTTAATATGGGAGGGCTAAAGTTCTATTTGCTTCCACTCAAGGGCCTGCATGAGAAAACTTTGGTGGCATTTTATTCCTCCAAGGTTTTCTATGCTTGTTTGGCGAATCCTACATGGCAAGTTACCAATTGATGATCAGCTTCAAAAACGTGGTATTCCAATTGTATCGGTATGCCAACTTTGCTCTTTTAGCATTGTTGAAGACCTACATCATTTATTTGTTTCTTGCTCCTTCGCCCAACATGTTTGGCAATGTCTCTCTTATTGTTTTGGAACATCTTTTCCAGCTCAGGGATGTATTGGTGATTTGTGAAACTTAATTACAAGCAAACGTTTCTCTTCCCAACTCCAGAATCTATGGATGGCGAATTACTTGTATAGTTTTATGGCGATATGAAACTCGTAATAAGTTGCATTTTAACAACAAATCTCTTTCTCTTAAGCGGGTTTTTCGCTCCATTAAAGCTTGGATTCGGTTCATAGCTCCCCATATCCCTGGTCATTCTAATGGTATATTAGACGCTCAATTATTGATGGGGTTGAGGGGTTCAACCAGCTTCTAGAGTACTTCTCATACCACGTTTGGTATTTTGGAGTCCCGTATTTTGGAGTCCCCCACTTCAGGGGTCAAACTTAATATAAATGGTCTAGCTAAAGGTAATCATGTGCTTGCTACTTGTGGATGTGTCTATAGAGATGCAAGTGGATATTATTTGGGTGGTTTTTACCAAAACTTAGGCCATCAAAGTTCTTTTTTTGCTGAGCTGATAGACATCATCATTGGGATTGAGTTTGCTTATCTTTGGTTAGAAAGTGACTCTGTAAGTGCTATCGCAGATATCTTCTCATCTTCTTTCCTTCCTCCATGGCCATTACGAATAGCTTGGTCAAGGTGCTTGAGTCGTATTTGGTCAATGCATTTTTGTTGCTCTCACATTCTCAAAGAAAGCAATT
The DNA here is from genome assembly GCA_951800085.1 of Comarum palustre. NCBI lineage: Eukaryota > Viridiplantae > Streptophyta > Magnoliopsida > Rosales > Rosaceae > Comarum > Comarum palustre. Next base: position 16,447,835 of record OX637576.1, on the reverse strand, counting down.
CAGTTGCAGATAGTTTGGCAAACTTGAGTTTGACCTCAAACATGTTGGTTTGACATCAAACTCCTCCTACCCCGATCACTCCATAACTAAATATGGACGGACTTGGTTTCCCTTATCTTAATACTCATTGATTTTGAAGTTTATTACTATGGTTTGGATGAGGTTGATACATAGATATCTTTTGGTTGTTATTAGGTTGAGATGGGTAGTTTTTTTGTTTTTATATTCTTTTATTCAATACTTTTATTTTATCAGTTAAAAAAAGTGTTGTAATCTAGGTTGGAAATAATTGTGCCGGTGAGGTGAATCTACGTTAAGGATAAATTGCATTATAATTGTTCTCAATATCAATAAAATTCATCAAGTTTCATTGATCAAATGATTCATCCCATGTTCCACAAACAGGGCAGAGGCATTGCTGATGGTCTTCCTATTATAAAGAGTCATAAGATCTTCATAGTCCATACGATCTTCCATATCACGGGGCCAATGATGTGCGCAGAACTGTGATAGCTGGTTATCAGAAGGATTCTACTAACTTCATCGTTGTGAATACTGTTTAACAAGTGATGAAGGTCAATTGAGCCAATTGAGAGGTTCTAACTTCTAACAGAAAATCTTTTATATGCTATAAGTTTATAACAGCAACATGATCAAGATTGGAAGAGAGTGGTTCAAATAATGATCTGGAATGAAAATTCAATTGCTGCTAGGTGTAGGACTATATGCCACAACAATACAACGAGAAAGATACAGAATATAAAGAGATACATTTGGAAAGAGCAATTAATAAATAGAAAAGTATGTTATTTAGTCTATATATCTTGCTGCAAGACAGCAAGACTAGAGAAAGCAATTCATTAACATCTCCACATAAGCCTTGAAATTTGAGCTAAAGTGTAACTCTGCCCATTACCCAGAATGCCAGCAGCACCTAACATCACGTCATAAACAAACAAAATGAGTCAAAATATAGCAGTTAAAATGATGAACAAACAATTGGTGTGCTTTAATACAATTGTAATATGCTCTAAATTGAAAAGAGCATCACCAAGATGTAGAATTTAGAAAATTTACTTGAGATTGTATTTTTGAAGTCTCCTCTGTATTTTGGCCTTGTACACAGCAGTTTTAACATAAACCCAATCTCTTGAATCATCCAGGATTTTGAAGTAGGCATATCTCCAAGATTTCTTGAGCATTAAACTTCCACATACCACCCAAAACCCTGTGATGAATCCCAGCGCTGCACTGATAAAGAATCCCATGCTTATGAGACCATCAGTATCATGCTCCTTGTTATCAACTTGAGTTGTTCCATTTCCTGAGCAATTTTGTGTCAACGGTGGTCCACAAAGTCCAAGATTTCTCACATATGCAGAAGCGTTAAAACTCTGAAGTTGGGTGCTAATGGGAATTCTTCCTGATAAGTTGTTGTATGATAAGTCCAAGACACTGAGAAAATGTAAGCTCGCAAAACTTGTAGGAATTTCACCAGATATCTTGTTTCTTGACAGATCGAGGGATTCTAACATCTCCATGTTACCAAAATTTACAGGAAGTTTTCCTGTCAAGTAATTTTTTGACAGGTTCAAAGAAACCAACTCTGTCATACTTGCTATACTTGGTGGAATTGCCCCTGTCAAATAGTTGCTTGACATGTCAATGCTTCTCATACCATGAAGATTTCCATCAAATCCCATTGCTGTTCCTTTCCATATGAGTTCTATAGTAGGATAGGCATAACCCGTAAAATTAGCCAGAGCTGATATGTTACCGATACAATATGGCAAGCCTCCTGAAATATTGTTATGAGAGAGATCTAAAACATGAATGGCGCCTAGATTGCACAGGGATAAAGGTAAGATTCCATCAAACGCATTGGAGCGTAACCTCAGAATCACCATGTCTCTTAGGCTTCGGCCAATCCACGCTGGTATCTTCCCGGACAAGTTATTGTTTCCAAGGTCAACTATCACTAGTTGAGTACAGTTCTTTAATGAAGGCAATTCTCCTGAGAAGTTGTTATCCTTCAAACTCAAGAAGACAAGACTCTTTAGATTGCCCAACGAGCTTGGTATTTTCCCTGATAATTTATTGTTTCCAAAGTTTAACACTCTTAATGCTGGAAATTGCGTCCAACAACTGGGAAGCTCTCCTGATAATAGGTTCTCAGAAATATCAATCCTCCCCAGATATGGTGTCTGCGATGCACAGAAGGAAGGCAATAGCTCAGAAAACGTGTTGTTCGAGAGACTGAACCCATTGAGCATCGGAGAAAATGTTGGCACTGCTCCAGAGAACAGATTAGAAGACAAAGTAAGAGTAGTAAAGCTTGTTGTTGACAGATTCGGTAGTTCCCCACGGATTTGATTTGTGGAGAGGTCTAACTCATATAAGCGAGGAAAAAGATTCCAAAACTTATTCGGTAATAATCCTGATATTCCGGCATTAGAGAGACGAAGATAATTAAGATTTGTCTGTGTTAGAATCCATTTGGGGAAAGCAGGGCCTACCTTGCAATCAGACAAGTCTAAAACAGAAAGTTGAAATGGTGGACTCCAATCAGAGCTGAGGTTGAAAGAGAAATGATTACCAAAAAGGTACAAAGTATGTAAACGAGAGAGGTTCAGAAAGTGGGCTTCTGTTATGACACCATTCATAGAAAAATTCAAGTCTAGAGAGTTGCCCGAAACTCTCGGGCAGAGACCCATTTACAGCATTATAGGACAGAGCAAACTCTTCTAACTTGGAAAATCCTGTCAGTTCTGGAATCGAGCCCCAAAACTGGTTATTATTCAAGTACAAGGTCTCCAGTGTGCTATTAGAACAAGACAAGGCTTTTATAGAGTCCTCAATGTTTCCAGAGAATTGATTACCCCATAATTTCAACGACTCTAGGCTGCATAAATTTTCAAAGCCCTTTGGTATCCCACCTTCAAGGTTGTTCCGAGACAGATCTAGTGTTACTAGAGAAAGCATGCCTGTGAAGACATTTGGGATGGGACCTTCAAGATTGTTATCAGAGAGATCAACATGGATAATGTTGGTGCTGACATTGCCTACCCAACGAACTACTGAAGAATTAAGATTATTAGCTGAGAGGTCAAGGAGTTGAAGAGAGGTGGATGAATTAATAAAAGAACTTGAGCTTAGATTGACATGAGGAAGATCACAGGAAGATAAGCTAAGCTCTCTTAGTGAAGTGAGCTTGCTTAAAGATTGCTTAAAATGGTTTGAATTGGTTTCAACGTAGAACTGTTTGGTCAATCACTCTGTTTCTCGATCTCCTTTTTTGAATTTTCAAAATGCACGCATGCATGACAGCTAATTAATGTGTACAAAACGAAAGTTGTTAGCAGATGTAAGTTGTTTCCCAAATTTGTTTGTTTGTTTAGAAATATCAACAAATTTAGCGATCAGGTTGTGCCTACCATCCATTAATTGCCAAAACAATACGTTTGCCTTCAGTGCTCTATGAAGCTTCACATTTTGATAACTTTCACAAACCTTCTTGTCAAGTCGAAATCATAGTATAATATAACTTGGGATTATTTTTCATTGGACTGTATTTGGTCGATCGAATTTTTGAAAGACAAATTAACAATAACTAAATCCACACCAGGGTTTTTCCTTCAATGTCTATATCGTTCTCATTTTCACATACATATGCTACTTTATTGTGAGGAACAACTGTCTAACTAAACTGCAACCATAGATGTTTGCATTAGCAAATCAATTGAAACAGTATCTCCCGATCACATAGTACATGTGTTGGTGTTTGTATTAAAATGCAGAAAATGAGAGAACACGGAGAAGACAAAGTAACCTATACATATATAGTCCTAATACTACTCAGCTTGAAGCTTGTTTCTCAGCTTCAAGGTGCCACAAAGGTAATGATGATGTAGACAAACAACCATATAGATTTAACCGTAACTTAACCTATTTAAGAATCTAACATACATTTTTACAATTAACCTCAAGAAAAAACACCTTCTAACACTAAACTGTCGGTGTATAATATAAAGACAACTTCTACATTACATTGACAATAAGAAAAACCGACGTTAAAATAATCAAGGACACCACAACTATGGTTCATGACACGCCCAACGACCCGACCAACTGTTGGGTAAAAATGTGCACAAAAATGTAAAATGTCACCCAACGTAATTTCACTCTATTTTATTGATTAAAATAGAGTTTTAATTATGTCTGGTTCAACTCATTCAAGACAGAACGTGTCTCTTAATTACAATCCCTCATTACAAGGGAACACCCCTTGATTCAATTTATCAAGAAACCGATGTGTGTTTGTTTGCTTTTGCGACTGCACCCGAATGGGTTGCCTACGTACCCCGGGAGGGATCAAGTCATTCGTAGTTCAGGATCCCCAACAAGTGAATGACTCATTGGAGGGCTTTGACTTTGAAATGAGAGTAGTGTTTGGATCTGTATTTGAAAGCGTATGAGGCATGAAGCGAGGCTTTAGAAGAACCGAGAATTTATTTGAAGTTGTGGTTGCATCCAGGTGTAGTTTGAAAGGGAGTGATTTTGAGGATTTGACTGAAGTCATTTGGACTGGATGATTTTTGACTGGTGGTCTCAAAGATTCTGTTTGGAGTGGTGAGTTTGACTGAGAGAGTCAGGGATTTGACTTTGTGTTTAGGGAATTGGCTTTAAAAAGAACCAGGATTTGGTTTTAGCCATGGTTGTATCCAGATTTAAATCCAGACTGCCTACATATCCCTTGTGGGAATCAAACCATTGTAGTTCACGCCCGGATTTGGTTTTGACAGATGTACATATTTTGAATCCATCAATTGTATTTCTTGTCGATACTTCATTTGGTGGGGTGCCAGCTGATTTGATTTGGACACCCATCATCCTGGGCTTTGCAGTTGGGCCTTGAGACTTGAAGTGGGCTTTTTACACTGCTGCATCTGGATTTGAACTCGACATGTAATTTGATAATGACTTGTGTGGGCTTATTTTCTGGGTTTTGCACTTGGGCCTTGCATTGACTTTTGTGGGCTTATTTCTCTTTTATTTGTGAGAGGCCCATAGATTTTCCTTAGAGACATCTTATTTGATTTGGGCACCCATCGTATTTTGTTGTTGGGCCCTGGAATTTAAACCGGGCTTTTGTACTGCTGTTTTTAGCAAAGTGGGTCTGTTTCCATTTTATTTGCAAGAGGCCCGAAGATCTTTGATTTGGGCCTTGGGACTTGGATCGGGCTTCATACTGAAAAATTGGTGGAGTTGGTCTTGTATTGATGATGGGCCTGTGAAGTGTGCTTGTTTACCTTTTCTTTTGTTGAAGGCCCATCAGGAGGATGACCGAAGCCCATATCTTTTTTTGTTGAAGGCCCATGACTTCGAGTGAGATGGGTTATAGTTGTTAGGCCCATGTGTCAAACTTTTGGTTGCCAGACCCAATTAATTTGGAGGCCCATGAGTCTCTCTTCTTTTTTTGTTGAAGGCCCAATAGGCCAGGTTTGGTTGCCAGGCCCAATTTTTTCTTTGGCAGGCCCATTTGTTTTTCTTTGGCAGGCCCAATAGACCAGGCCCTAGTTGGAGGCCCAGTTCGGTGGCCCAATTTGGAGGCCCATAGCTTCAAGAGATGAGTTTTTTTGTTGCCAGGCCCATTATAAGTCTCGGCAGGGCCCATTCGGAGGCCCAACCCGCTAACTTCTTTTCTTCTCCCCCTTCGTCTGCCCTTCGTCATTTCTTCCTCCGAAACCCACATTCTTCTTCCTCTTCTTCTGTTCATTCTTTCTTTCGAAACCCAGGAGAGAGAGGCTTGAAGGTCGAAGGTTGAGAGACATAGTGCGTCGATCGACTCGGAGGTGGAGCTGTATTTGGATTCTCCTCGTGACAGATCGAAGCCAGTGATTCGGGGTCTCTGCACAGATTGGGTAAGGGTGATTTCTTGATTCGATTTCGCCAGTTTCTGTTTGATTTCCTTTTCCCAAACTAATTCAGTTTTTTTTCTTGGTCTATCACTATCAATGCCGGATTTGGAGACGGAAATTGAATCGGAGATGGATTCGGAGATCAAGGCCAGCCAGGAGTTGGAATCGATGATGGGGATTACACCCCCCCAAGGCCTTCGAGTTTTTTCGAAACACAAAACAGGTGAGCTTGACTTGCTTGGTCCATCCCTCTTTGATTTGTAAAATGAGAAACTGAAGATTTTGTGTTTTCTGTATTGACCATGTTGCGCAGGCGAAATCTCTCCGAGAAGGTGAACGTGGGCTTGGTGAAGGTTGGGGTGCTGTTACAGGAACATACCGAGGAGGTGAGTCCCTATGCTTTTTTTGTTTCTGATGAATACATGCTTTATTTCACAATTAGGTCTATGTTTTGTTCTTCCTGTATGTCAATGGTGCTGTAGAACAGGGAGTTTGGGGGGATTTGGGGACACAATTTGGTGTTTTGGTTATTTGGCCAGTGATTTAGGAGATGTGTTGGTGTTCTAGGCATGTGGGGAACCTTGAATATTGTATCTGGTTTTGTTGTTCTCTTTTTTGTAGGATCACAAAACCTTCTCTTTTTTTAGGATCACAGAAGAATTAACAAGTAACCAAATTGATGAACAAACAATTGCTGCTAGGTGTAGGACTATATGCCACAACAATACAACCAGAAAGATACAGAATATAAAGAGATACATTTGGAAAGAGCAATTAATAAACAGAAAAGCATGTTATTTAGTCTATATATCTTGCTGCAAGACAGCAAGACTAGAGAAAGCAATTCATTAACATCTCCACATAAGCCTTGAAATTTGAGCTAAAGAGTAACTCTGCCCATTACCCAGAATGCAGCAGCACCTAACATCACGTCATAAACAAACAAAATGAGTCAAAATATAGCAGTTAAAATGATGAACAAACAATTGGTGTGCTTTAATACAGTTGTTATATGCTCTAAATTGAAAAGAGCATCACCAAGATGTAGAATTTAGAAAATTTACTTGAGATTGTATTTTTGAAGTCTCCTCTGTATTTTGGCCTTGTACACAGCGGTTTTAACATAAACCCAATCTCTTGAATCATCCAGGATTTTGAAGTAGGCATATCTCCAAGATTTCTTGAGCATTAAACCTCCACATACCACCCAAAACCCTGTGATGAATCCCAGCGCTGCACTGATAAAGAATCCCATGCTTATGAGACCATCAGTATCATGCTCCTTGTTATCAACTTGAGTTGTTCCATTTCCTGAGCAATTTTGTGTCAACGGTGGTCCACAAAGTCCAAGATTTCTCATATATGCAGAAGCGTTAAAACTCTGAAGTTGGGTGCTAACGGGAATTCTTCCTGATAAGTTGTTGTATGATAAGTCCAAGACACTGAGAAAATGTAAGCTCGCAAAACTTGTAGGAATTTCACCAGATATCTTGTTTCTTGACAGATCGAGGGATTCTAACATCTCCATGTTACCAAAATTTACAGGAAGTTTTCCTGTCAAGTAATTTCTTGACAGGTTCAAAGAAACCAACTCTGTCATACTTGCTATACTTGGTGGAATCGCCCCTGTCAAAGAGTTGCTTGACATGTCAATGATTCTCATATAATGAGTACTCCGAAATCCAATTTCTGCTCCTTTCCACATGAGTTCTACAGTCGGATAGGCATAACCTGAAATATTAGCCAGAGCTGATATGTTACCGATACAATATGGCAAGCCTCCTGATATTTTGTTGTGAGAGAGATCTAAAACATGAATGGCGCCTAGATTGCACAGGGATAAAGGTAAGATTCCATCGAACGCATTGGAGTGTAAGCTCAGAATCACCATGTCTCTTAGGCTTTGGCCAATCCATGTTGGTATCTTCCCCGACAGGTTATTGTTGCATACCTCAACCAACACTAAATTAGTACTATTCTCTAAAGAAGGCAATTCTCCTGAAAAGTTGTTATACTTCAAACTCAAGAAGATAAGACTCTTTAGATTGCCCAACGAGCTTGGTATTTTCCCTGATAATTTATTGTTCCCCAAATTCAACACTGTTAATCCTTGGAATTGCGTCCAACAATCGGGAAGCTCTCCTGATAATAGGTTCTCAGAAATTTCAATCCTCTGCAGATATGGTGTCTGCGATGCACAGAAGGAAGGCAATAGCTCAGAAAACGTGTTGTTCGAGAGACTGAACCCATTGAGCATCGGAGAAAATGTTGGCACTGCTCCAGAGAACAGATTAGAAGACAAAGTAAGAGTAGTAAAGCTTGTTGTTGACAGATTCGGTAGTTCCCCACGGATTTGATTTGTGGAGAGGTCTAACTGATATAAGCGAGGAAAAAGATTCCAAAACTTATTCGGTAATGATCCTGATATTCCGGCATTAGAGAGACTAAGAGAAGTAAGATTTGTCTGTGTTAGAATCCATTTGGGGAAAGCAGGGCCTACCTTGCAATCAGACAAGTCTAAAACAGAAAGTTGAAATGGTGGACTCCAATCAGAGCTGAGGTTGAAAGAGAAATGATTACCACGAAGGTCCAAAGTATGTAAACGAGAGAGGTTCAGAAAGTGGGCTTCTGTTATGACACCATTCATAGAATTCATAAAGAGAGAGACAAATTCAAGTCTAGAGAGTTGCCCGAAACTCTCGGGCAGAGACCCATTTACAGCATTATAGGACAGATCAAACTCTTCTAACTTGGAAAATCCTGTCAGTTCTGGAATCGAGCCCCAAAACTGGTTATTATTCAAGTACAAGGTCTCCAGTGTGCTATTAGAACAAGACAAGGCTTTTATAGAGTCCTCAATGTTTCCAGAGAATTGATTATCCCATAAATTCAACGACTCTAGGCTGCATAAGTTTTCAAAGCCCTTTGGTATCCCACCTTCAAGGTTGTTCCGAGACAGATCTAGTGTTACTAGAGAAAGCATGCCTGTGAAGACATTTGGGATGGGACCTTCAAGATTGTTATCAGAGAGATCAACATGGATAATGTTGGTGCTGACATTGCCTACCCAACGAACTACTGAAGAATTAAGATTATTAGCTGAGAGGTCAAGGAGTTGAAGAGAGGTGGATGAATTAATAAAAGAACTTGAGCTTAGATTGACATCAGGAAGATCACAGGAAGATAAGCTAAGCTCTCTTAGTGAAGTGAGCTTGCTTAAAGATTGTGGCCAGTTCACAGCCTCAGACAAATCCACCCCTGGCATGTTCAGGTATCTCAAGGAAGAGAGATGAGACAACCACTCAAGATTTCCTGAACTAACATATCGATTATTGGAAAGATCAAGACTTTGCAAATTAGAGAGGTTTCCAAGAAGGGGTGGAACATGCCCACCGAAATTAGCATTTACAAGTATGAGTACTTTCAACTGACTCATAGAGCCAATGAACTTTGGAATCTCATTTTCTTCAAAATCATTAGCACTGAGGTCCAAGTATTCTAAATATCTCAATTCAAGTAGTGAAGGATGAATTTCACCTCTTAAAGGAAAGGCAACATTATTGAAATGTGCATCATATGCAATGGACAAATTGAGACTGGTGACATGACCTGTTTGGTTGTTGCATGCTATTCCTCTCCACTTGCAGCATTCTTTCTCAGTTTTCCAAGAAGCAAGAGCATTGGACTCGTCCACAAGGCCTTGTTTAAACTGGAGAAGAGCTTGCCTTTCACTCTCCAAACACATCACGATATCGTCGGAGCTTCCAACACTTGAGCAAGAAATAGCAGAGGCGATGGCCAGGCACACAAGCCCAACCAAAACAGAATGCACAGACCTACCACTCATTATAGAGAAGAACATGATTGTGAAGATGATGTGCAAACTGCATAGTGCCAATTGAAGTGTATATATAGGTGAAGCAAAAAGAAATGCATGATCGTCGAAACAGCAAGGAGCTTGCTTCTGTAAGTTCTGTCTATTCCTATTTAGCAAGTCTTTGGAAAAATTGGTTGACTTGATAGACACAACTCGGAAAATGGTTCTTGCCTCATTGACCATCTTGAATATGTTGATACATGTGCGTACGACTTAAAGACAGCTAATTATGGTGTTTGAATTGGTTTCAACGTAGAACTGTTTGGTCAATCACTCTGTTTCTCGATCTCCCTTTTTGAATTTTCAAAATGCACGCATGCATGACGTGTACAAAACGTAAGTTGTTAGCAGATGTAAGTTGTTTCCCAAAATTCGTTTGTTTGTTTAGAAATATCAACAAATTTAGCGATCAGGTTGTGCCTACTATATCGTTTTCATTTTCACATACATATGCTACTTTATTGTGAGGAACAGCTGTCTAACTAAACTGCAACCATAGATGTTTGCATTAGCAAATCAATTGAAACAATATCTCCCGATCACATAGTACATGTGTTAGTGTTTGTATTAAAATGCAGAAAATGAGAGAACACGGAGAAGACAAAGTAACCTATACATATATAGTCCTAATACTACTCAGCTTGAAGCTTGTTTCTCAGCTTCAAGGTGCCACAAAGGTAATGATGATGTAGACAAACAACCATATAGATTTAACCGTAACTTAACCTATTTAAGAATCTAACATACATTTTTACAATTAACCTCAAGAAAAAACACCTTATAACACTAAACTGTCGGTGTATAATATAAAGACAACTTCCACATTACATTGACAATAAGAAAAACCGACGTTAAAATAATCAAGGACACCACTCCTATGGTTCATGGCACGCCCAACGACCCGACCAACCACATCAACCTACCAAAACTCTAAAAACCTCGCTCAAGACACTATAAACATGGTTGCAGATCCAAGAACAAGAGCACTCATGATTAGAGTTTGGATCACTTTTGATGATACTCCTGCCATGCTGCACAAGTTTTTTTAGATGATCTTACTAATATTAATTACTAGAGCTAGGAGTACTCGATTGTGTTCCACTGCGTAGTATTTTGACTTTTTCTTAAAAAAAATAGTTTCTGGGCCTCGACCGGGCAGCCCAAACCCCTTTTGCCCAAGCTCTCTTCCTCAAACCTTTTTATAGAAATTTGTAAAACCTCTGCTGATGAAAATGGAGAAAGCCTTCACTCTGGTTCAGACAGTTGCAGTGGTCACTGTCTTCTCTGCCGTTTCCGGCTGGTACTTTCTTGCTTCTTTCCGACTTTCCCGGAATCCCATTCCTTTCAAATCATAACAAACAATTGGTTTCGATTTTTGTGAATCAGGTACGGCTTCATGTTTGGAAGAGAGTCTGCTCGCAAAGAGCTCGGAAGCTTAATCGAAGACCTTCGCCGCCAGAGTCCCAATTCCGATCCACCGCCGCCGCCACCTCATTCCTGACTCCATTGGGTAGTTTGCTGCGAACCCAGTTATGTGTTTAGTAAAGAATTCTAATTGCGTGTGCTTTGTTGGATTTAATATGTGCTTTTGTTGCAACTGAATGTAAAATTTGATAACTTTAAGCCGATTGGGTAGAAATTACAAGACTTTGGGAAAAACCCAATGCTGTAAATTTAGGATGCAATTCAGTTAAAAGTTTACTCATCAAGATGGTGTTCTGCTCTAAATGACTAAGGACATGCTTCTTCTGTTTTCCTCATTGTTGAAGTTTTGATGTCATATGACTCACATTTGTGGCTCAACATGAATTTGAACCAATAGTGTTTCTTACAGCTGTCAAAGATTAGGTTGAACCATTTTTGAGGGGAATATTGTGGTGTTTGTAGATGCCCTTGTATTACTCCATTGGGTGCATGTTAATTAGTCTTTCATTCATCGAAAAAAATGTAGTCTTTTCATTTGCTTTCATATACTTAGAACTCTTCTCCGCTTACTTGAAATTTAGTCTTAATTGAAATAGGCAAATAGCTGCATGAAATGTCATTAATGTGAATTCCTGTTTAAGTTTGAAATTTGGTTCATGTATCAAGGAGGGATCCTTGTTAGTTGGTGACTTATTCAGGTGTTTGGGTGCAGGTCTATGGCTTTTAGGTGGGCAGCGTTGAATCCCTTCATTTGTTTAAGCTCCCTTTTGCCATCTTCGACTGTTTTCAGGTCATCTGACCTATCCTTGACACCTTTGTATGCTGACTTGCATTGAAGATACAGTTTCCTTTTCACATATTCAAGAAGAATCAATTAGATAATGTAGCTTGTGTTGATCAAACTCTTTCGTGTTTCAATTAAGTAAAGAGCATTCCGTGATTTAATTTGTCTATATCACTTTCTGTGGATCATAGAGGCTTTGCACTACCTGTCATGATGATGAAATGTATCTCCAATTTTCCTTGCGATTTTCTTTATACTTTTCTGAAAGGCTGTTGTTATAAATGCCAACTTCCATTGGAGATACAGTTTTCTGCTGTCACTTGGTTATTACTCTAGAGGAATCAATTAGATATTGTAGTTGGTGTTGATCAAATTCTTTCAATTTCAAGTTAATGAGAGTATTCTATGAATTAATGTGCCAGTATCACTTTCTGTGGATAATAGAGGCTTTGCACTGGCTGCCATGATGTTGAAATAATAAATGAATCCCCATTTTTCCATGCAGTTTCCTTTTACTTTTCTGAAAAAAGCTTTTGTAGAGAAGTATGAAAACCTAGTTGTTAAGTGGTTGATGTTATGTATCTGCCTGGTGTTTTAGAGTTTACCTTGGTTGTTTTATAAGTAGTTGTCAACTAATATGCTAAAAAATAACACTAAAAAAGGTATTATGTTGAAAGACATTTGACATATGTGTGTCTTGGTCTATGCTAGTTAGAATGGGATTCATATTCCCTGGTAGAATGGGATTCATGTTCCCTAGTAGTGATAGGATATCTACTTGTTTCCCATGTATGATTATGAAATACCCTATATATAAGGGGCTCCTATCATTGAAAGTATAGACACAATTCTCTTTTGAATTAATTCTCTCAAATCACGTTATCAGCACGCTCTCTAACCTCTAGAACCTAGAGGCCATCGATAGCACCCCCTGCCGAGCACCTGCAGCACCCCCTGGCGCACCCCTGGTCGCACCATCTGCCGCACTTTTGCTGCACCCTGCCGCACATAATCAACGTAGGTATGTTCTTGAAACCTACCATATTACAGGATCAACATGAATTTGAATCAATAGTGTTCTTACAGCTGGGAAAGATTAGTTTGAACCTTTTTAGGGGAATACTATGGTGTTTGCAGATGCTCTTGTATGATAAAGTACTCTGAGGTTTAATTCTAGACCTAAAACCAATTGGTTATGGAGAGAATAGTCCAAACTCTTATAAGCCAACAGCCAATGTCTCATATTCCTGATGTAGGTTAGATATCTCAACACGACCCCCATGTATGACGAATCTTCAAGCTTAACACATGGACAACAACTTGGGTGGTTGTGGAGTTCATGTGATCTTTATGCTTCACACGTGTACGTGAGTAACCTGCTCTGATACCATGATAAAGTAGTCTGAGGTTCAACTCTAAAACCAATTAATAATAGAGAGTAGTCCAAACTCTTTTAAACCCACAGGAAAAATCTCATATTTCTGATGTGGGATAGAAATCTCAACATTGAATTTCTTCATTTGGATGCTTGTTAATTAGTCTTTCATTTGTCATAAAAAAATAATTAGAAAGACCTCCAACACCAAGTTGGTAGGGGGAGGGGCAGAATGATATTCTAATATAAAGTGTGTTTGGATGGGGTCTAGGAAGAAAGAAAGAAAGAAAGGAAAGAATTTAGGTAATATAAAAAGACGAGAAAGAGAAAATGAAATAATCCCTCGAGTTAATGACTGTAACCAGATACACAAGGATCACATCGATACCCTAAAAAAGGCGTCAGCGTCGACAAGCAGCTGAGCATCTCCTACTGCAGATCTCAGTCATGGTGTATGTATATCACCCATTCTCCATTACTACGACATCTAGTCATTAATTGGCAACGTCATGGCCTCTAACCTCGTCCTTCTCCAGTACTCCTGATTTTGTTTGATTTTCTTTTTCAATTTTTTGATTCAGGCTTGTTCTTTGCGATTCTTGGTTGGATCATGTTCATGCGGATTGCATACTGTAAGCACAGTAAAATGAAACAAAGGCTTCTCTTTCTCTAACATACCACAGCTCCTTGGCTCGACTTCACATGAACAAATCTCTCTTTTTTTCTTTAGATTCTTTTGTTTGTCAGTAATATAGTTTCAATTACACATTTCTGCCAATGGTTCTATTGCAACCAATCATAATGCAGAAGTAATTGCTAAGGCCGATGTCCTTCAGACTTCTAGGTGCCAAGAAGCTTATTGGAGAGACCGGGCTCGAGTTAAGTGGCTTAAGGAAGGTGACAAATGCTTAGCCTTTTTTCATGCTTATGCTCGTAATAAGTTTGCAAAGGCATGCTTTAATTATCTTCAAGATGGTGATGTTCTTTTGTCAGACCCTCAAAGCATTGCCACTCATGTTGTTGACTTCTATAAAAACCTGTATGGTCCTGAGTCCATTCCAGTGGATGTGGAGGATTGTTGAGAAGTTATTCTGTTACTTGTCTCAGATGAGGAAAACTCGAGTCTGGTGTCTGTCCCCTCTTCAGAAGAGATTCAAAATGTTGTATTCTCTATGGATGCCTCCAGTGCACTTGGTCCTGATGGGATTCCTGGTACGTTTTATCATTGTTGGTGATGATGTTGTTGCTTTTGTTCAATACTTCTTTTAGCAAAATTGATTGTACCCCAATGCCAATTCTAATTTTATAGTGCTGATTCCAAAGTTTGAAAGAGCAAAGTTGGTTACTCAGTTTCGCCCTATTGCATTGGCCAACTTCTTATTCAAAATTATCTTAAAAATTATTGCTGATAGATTGAGTATCATTGCTGCAAGAATCATTTCGCCCCATCAGACAGCCTTTCTTAAAGGTCGTCGTATTGTTGATTGTATTGGGCTTGCTTTAAAGGGTTTCAATCTCTTGGACCAGAGAATCAAGGGTGGTAGCGTTGATATTAAAGTTGACATTGCTAAGGCTTTTGATACTTTAAACTGGTATTTTCTTTTTCATGTGCTCAATAAGTTTGGTTTCTCTTCTAGCTTTATTGAGTTGGTTCATACTATTCTTCACTCAGCAAGACTATCCATTTTGATTAATGACACTCCACATGGCTTCTTTTCTTGTGCAAGGGGCGTGAGACAAGGGGATCCACTTCCCCTATCTTATTTTGCATTGCAGAAAAGGCTTTAAGTTGCGGTATCGCATCATTATTTTCATCTAAAATTGTGAAGCAAATTTCTAAGCTGTGAGGGTGTGATCTTACTCATATTCTTTATGCAGATGACTTTTTTGTCTTTTTTTCGAGGTGATGCTCATTCTCTTAACCATTTACAATTCTTTCTTGACACATACGGTGTGGCTTCAGAACAATTGGTGAATAAGGATAAAAGTACTTTTTATTTGGGGAGTTCTTATTCTCATAGGCGTAAGTAAGTGAAGCGTATCTTGGGATTTAAATTTGATACTGCTCCTTTCACATATTTGGGAGTGCCTATTTTCAAAGGAAAGCCGAGACATATTCATCTTCAGGCCATTGTAGATAGAGCCAAGAGTCGGTTGACTAGATGAAAAGGGAAATTATTGTCTATGGCGGGTCGAGTTTAACTAGTCCATGATGTTTTTCAGTGCCTATTGTTCCATAGCTTTTCTATTTATCTGTGGCCTTCTTATCTCTTAAAGCAGTTTGCAGCTTGTGCTCGAAACTTTATTTGGTCAGGTGATATCGTGACTAAGAAACTGGTGACTGTATCATGACACCAATTGTGTTCCCCAAAAAAGGAATCAGACCTTGGATTACGTGACCTTAGATCTCTTAACATAGCTACTCTCTTGAGTTTGGGTTGGTGTACCATCACATCAGACTCATTATGGGGTTCCTATGGCTGCACTCGGTTTACTATTTCTTGTCATATGCGGATTCAGTATTTTGGTTCTTCTATTTGGTATCGTTTAAAGGTTTCCCTTTATTTTTCATCACTCAAGATGGCTCATCGGGGATGGGAAGTCAGTTAAGTTTTGGTCAGATAGATGGCTTGGTGATCCTTTAATTGACAAAGTGCATGCTAGTCTTTTCCCAATGCCTTTGCTGACCACAGTTGCATCTTTTATCTTAGATCAACAATGGGTGCTTCCATAGAATTTCTATATCTTATTCTCTGCACTGGCTACTGAAATTCGTAACTTACCTTTACCGGTTAAGCCTGATAGTGATGTTTTAATATGGGAGGGCTAAAGTTCTATTTGCTTCCACTCAAGGGCCTGCATGAGAAAACTTTGGTGGCATTTTATTCCTCCAAAGTTTTCTATGCTTGTTTGGCGAATCCTACATGGCAAGTTACCAATTGATGATCAGCTTCAAAAACGTGGTATTCCAATTGTATCGGTATGCCAACTTTGCTCTTTTAGCATTGTTGAAGACCTACATCATTTATTTGTTTCTTGCTCCTTCGCCCAACATGTTTGGCAATGTCTCTCTTATTGTTTTGGAACATCTTTTCCAGCTCAGGGATGTATTGGTGATTTGTGAAACTTAATTACAAGCAAACGTTTCTCTTCCCAACTCCAGAATCTATGGATGGCGAATTACTTGTATAGTTTTATGGCGATATGAAACTCGTAATAAGTTGCATTTTAACAACAAACCTCTTTCTCTTATGCGGGTTTTTCGCTCCATTAAAGCTTGGATTCGGTTCATAGCTCCGCATATGTCTGGTCATTCTAATGGTATATTAGACGCTCAATTATTGATGGGGTTGAGGGGTTCAACCAGCTTCTAGAGTACTTCTCATACCACGTTTGGTATTTTGGAGTCCCCCACTTACTTCATGGGTCAAGCTTAATATAAATGGTCTAGCTAAATGTAATCATGGGCTTGCTACTTGTGAATGTGTCTATAGAGATGCAAGTGGATATTATTTGGGTGGTTTTTACCAAAGCTTAGGCTATCAAAGTTCTTTTTTTGCTGAGCTGATAGACATCATCATTGGGATTGAGTTTGCTTATCTTTGGTTAGAAAGTGACTCTGTAAGTGCTATCGCAGATATCTTCTCATCTTCTTTCCTTCTTCCATAGCCATTACGAATAGCTTGGTCAAGGTGCTTGAGTCGTATTTGGTCAATGCATTTTTGTTGCTCTCACATTCTCAAAGAAAGCAATTCAGTTGCAGATAGTTTGGCAAACTTGAGCTTGGCCTCAAACATGTTGGTTTGACATCAAACTCCTCCTACCCCGATCACTCCATAACTAAATATGGACGGACTTGGTTTCCCTTATCTTAGTACTCATTGATTTTGAAGTTTATTACTATGGTTTGGATGAGGTTGATATATAGATATCTTTTGGTTGTTATTAGGTTGAGATGAGTAGTTTTTTGTTTTTATATTCTTTTATTCAATATTTTTATTTTATCAGTTAAAAAAAGTCTTGTAATCTAGGTTGGAAATAATTGTGCTGGTGAAGTGATTCTACGTTAAGGATAAATTGCATTATAATTGTTCTCAATATCAATAAAATTCATCAAGTTTCATTGATCAAATGATTCATCCCATGTTCCACAAACAGGGCAGAGGCATTGCTTATGGTCTTCCTATTATAAAGAGCCATACGATCTTCATAGTCCATACTATCTTCCATATCACGGGGCCAATGATGTGTGCAGAACTGTGATAGCTGGTTATCAGAAGGATTCTACTAACTTCATCGTGGTGAATACTGTTTAACAAGTGATGGAGGTCAATTGAGCCAATTGAGAGGTTCTAACTTCTAACAGAAAATCTTTTATATGCTATAAGTTTATAACAGCAACATGATCAAGATTGGAAGAGAGTGGTTCAAATAACGATCTGGAATGAAAATTCAATTGCTGCTAGGTGTAGGACTATATGCCACAACAATACAACCAGAAAGATACAGAATATAAAGAGATACATTTGGAAAGAGCAATTAATAAACAGAAAAGCATGTTATTTAGTCTATATATCTTGCTGCAAGACAGCAAGACTAGAGAAAGCAATTCATTAACATCTCCACATAAGCCTTGAAATTTGAGCTAAAGAGTAACTCTGCCCATTACCCAGAATGCCAGCAGCACCTAACATCACGTCATAAACAAACAAAATGAGTCAAAATATAGCAGTTAAAATGATGAACAAACAATTGGTGTGCTTTAATACAATTGTTATATGCTCTAAATTGAAAAGAGCATCACCAAGATGTAGAATTTAGAAAATTTACTTGAGATTGTATTTTTGAAGTCTCCTCTGTATTTTGGCCTTGTACACAGCGGTTTTAACATAAACCCAATCTCTTGAATCATCCAGGATTTTGAAGTAGGCATATCTCCAAGATTTCTTGAGCATTAAACTTCCACATACCACCCAAAACCCTGTGATGAATCCCAGCGCTGCACTGATAAAGAATCCCATGCTTATGAGACCATCAGTATCATGCTCCTTGTTATCAACTTGAGTTGTTCCATTTCCTGAGCAATTTTGTGTCAACGGTGGTCCACAAAGTCCAAGATTTCTCATATATGCAGAAGCGTTAAAACTCTGAAGTTGGGTGCTAACGAGAATTCTTCCTGATAAGTTGTTGTATGATAAGTCCAAGACACTGAGAAAATGTAAGCTCGCAAAACTTGTAGGAATTTCACCAGATATCTTGTTTCTTGACAGATCGAGGGATTCTAACATCTCCATGTTACCAAAATTTAAAGGAAGTTTTCCTGTCAAGTAATTTCTTGACAGGTTCAAAGAAACCAACTCTGTCATACTTGCTATACTTGGTGGAATTGCCCCTGTCAAAGAGTTGCTTGACATGTCAATGCTTCTCATATAACGAGCACTCGGAAATCCAATTTCTTCTCCTTTCCACATGAGTTCTACAGCAGGATAGGAAAAACCCTGAATTATAGCCAGAGCTGATATGTTACTGATACAATATGGCAAGCCTCCTGAAATTTTGTTGTGAGAGAGATCTAAAACATGAATGGCGCCTAGATTGCACAGGGATAAAGGTAAGATTCCATCGAACGCATTGGAGCGTAAGCTCAGAATCACCATGTCTCTTAGGCTTTGGCCAATCCATGTTGGTATCTTTCCCGACAGGTTATTGTTGCCTACATCAAACGACAATAAATAAGTACTACTCTCTAAAGAAGGCAATTCTCCTGAGAAGTTGTTATCCTTCAAACTCAAGAAGAGAAGACTCTTTAGATTGCCCAACGAGCTTGGTATTTTCCCTGATAATTTATTGTTTCCCAAATCCAACATTCCTAATCCTTGGAATTGCGTCCAACAATCGGGAAGCTCTCCTGATAATAGGTTCTCAGAAATTTCAATCCTCTGCAGATATGGTGTCTGCGATGCACAGAAGGAAGGCAATAGCTCAGAAAACGTGTTGTTCGAGAGACTGAACCCATTGAGCATCGGAGAAAATGTTGGCACTGCTCCAGAGAACAGATTAGAAGACAAAGTAAGATAAGTAAAGCTTGTTGTTGACAGATTCGGTAGTTCCCCACGGATTTGATTTGTGGAGAGGTCTAACTCAAATAAGCGAGGAAAAAGATTCCAAAACTTATTCGGTAATAATCCTGATATTCCGGCATTAGAGAGACTAAGATAAGTAAGATTTGTCTGTGTTAGAATCCATTTGGGGAAAGCAGGGCCTACCTTGCAATCAGACAAGTCTAAAACAGAAAGTTGAAATGGTGGACTCCAATCAGAGCTGAGGTTGAAAGAGAAATGATTACCACGAAGGTTCAAAGTATGTAAACGAGAGAGGTTCAGAAAGTGGGCTTCTGTTATGACACCATTCATAGAATTCTCAACGAGAGAGAAAACTTCAAGTCTAGAGAGTTGCCCGAAACTCTCTGGAATCGAGCCCCAAAACTGGTTAGTATACAAGTACAAGGTCTCCAGTGTGCTATTAGAACAAGACAAGGCTTTTATAGAGTCCTCAATGTTTCCAGAGAATTGATTACCGCCTAATTTCAACGACTCTAGGCTGCATAAGTTTTCAAAGCCCTTTGGTATCCCACCTTCAAGGTTGTTCCGAGACAGATCTAGTGTTACTAGAGAAAGCATGCCTGTGAAGACATTTGGGATGGGACCTTCAAGATTGTTATCAGAGAGATCAACATGGATAATGTTGGTGCTGACATTGCCTACCCAACGAACTACTGAAGAATTAAGATTATTAGCTGAGAGGTCAAGGAGTTGAAGAGAGGTGGATGAATTAATAAAAAAACTTGAGCTTAGATTGACATCAGGAAGATCACAGGAAGATAAGCTAAGCTCTCTTAGTGAAGTGAGCTTGCTTAAAGATTGTGGCCAGTTCACAGCCTCAGACAAATCCACCCCTAGCATGTTCAGGTATCTCAAGGAAGAGAGATGAGACAACCACTCAAGATTTCCTGAACTAACATATCGATTATAGGAAGATCAAGACTTTGCAAATTAGAGAGGTTTCCAAGAAGGGGAGGAATATGCCCACTGAAATTAGCATTTACAAGTATGAGTACTTTCAACTGACTCATAGAGCCAATGAACTTTGGAATCTCATTTTCTTCAAAATCATTAAAACTGAGGTCCAAGTATTCTAAATATCGCAATTCAAGTAGTGAAGGATGAATTTCACCTCTTAAAGGAAAGGCAACATTATTGAAATCTGGATATGCAATGGACAAATTGAGACTGGTGACATGACCTGTTTGGTTGTTGCATGCTATTCCTCTCCACTTGCAGCATTCTTTCTCAGTTTTCCAAGAAGCAAGAGCATTGGACTCGTCCACAAGGCCTTGTTTAAACTGGAGAAGAGCTTGCCTTTCGCTCTCCAAACACATTACGATATCGTCGGAGCTTCCA
The DNA here is from genome assembly GCA_951800085.1 of Comarum palustre. Taxonomy (NCBI): domain Eukaryota; kingdom Viridiplantae; phylum Streptophyta; class Magnoliopsida; order Rosales; family Rosaceae; genus Comarum; species Comarum palustre. The sequence goes on along the minus strand of OX637576.1, from coordinate 16,426,996 downwards.
ACACTTGAGCAAGAAATAGCAGAGGCGATGGCCAGGCACACAAGCCCAACCAAAACAGAATGCACAGACCTACCACTCATTATAGAGAAGAACATGATTGTGAAGATGATGTGCAAACTGCATAGTGCCAATTGAAGTGTATATATAGGTGAAGCAAAAAGAAATGCATGATCGTCGAAACAGCAAGGAGCTTGCTTCTGTCAGTTCTGTCTATTCCAATTTAGCAAGTCTTTGGAAAAATTGGTTGACTTGATCGACACAACTCGGAAAATGGTTTGAATTGGTTTCAACGTAGAACTGTTTGGTCAATCACTCTGTTTCTCGATCTCCTTTTTTGAATTTTCAAAATGCACGCATGCATGACAGCTAATTAATGTGTACAAAACGAAAGTTGTTAGCAGATGTCAGTTGTTTCCCAAAATTCGTTTGTTTGTTTAGAAATATCAACAAATTTAGCGATCAGGTTGTTCCTACCATCCATTAATTGCCAAAACAATACGTTTGCCTTCAGTGCTCTATGAAGCTTCACATTTTGATAACTTTCACAAACCTTCTTGTCAAGTCGAAATCATAGTATAATATAACTTGGGATTATTTTTCTTTGGACTGTATTTGGTCGATCGAATTTTTGAAAGACAAATTAACAATAACTAAATCCACACCAGGGTTTTTCCTTCAATGTCTATATCGTTCTCATTTTCACATACATATGCTACTTTATTGTGAGGAACAACTGTCTAACTAAACTGCAACCATAGATGTTTGCATTAGCAAATCAATTGAAACAATATCTCCCGATCACATAGTACATGTGTTAGTGTTTGTATTAAAATGCAGAAAATGAGAGAACACGGTGAAGACAAAGTAACCTATACATATATAGTCCTAATACTACTCAGCTTGAAGCTTGTTTCTCAGCTTCAAGGTGCCACAAAGGTAATGATGATGTAGACAAACAACCATATAGATTTAACCGTAACTTAACCTATTTAAGAATCTAACATACATTTTTACAATTAACCTCAAGAAAAAACACTTTCTAACACTAAACTGTCGGTGTATAATATAAAGATAACTTCCACATTACATTGACAATAAAAAAACCGACGTTAAAATAATCAAGGACACCACAACTATGGTTCATGACACGTCCAACGATCCGACCAACCACATCAACCTACCAAAACTCTAAAAACCTCCCTCAAGACACTATAAAAATGGTTGCAGATCCAAGAACAAGAGCACTCATGATTAGAGTTTGGATCACTTTTGATGATACTCCTGCCATGCTGCACAAGTTTTTTTTAGATGATCTTACTAATATTTCTAGAGCTAGGAGAACTCGATTGTGTTCCACTGCGTAGTATTTTGACTTTTTCTTAAAAAAAATAGTTGCTGGGCCTCGACCGGGCAGCCCAAACCCCTTTTGCCCAAGCTCTCTTCCTCAAACCTTTTTATAGAAATTTGTAAAACCTCTGCTGATGAAAATGGAGAAAGCCTTCACTCTGGTTCAGACAGTTGCAGTGGCCACTGTCTTCTCTGCCGTTTCCGGCTGGTACTTTCTTGCTTCTTTCCGACTTTCCCGGAATCCCATTCCTTTCAAATCATAACAAACAATTGGTTTCGATTTTTGTGAATCAGGTACGGCTTCATGTTTGGAAGAGAGTCTGCTCGCAAAGAGCTCGGAAGCTTAATCGAAGACCTTCGCCGCCAGAGTCCCAATTCCGATCCACCGCCGCCGCCACCTCATTCCTGACTCCATTGGGTAGTTTGCTGCGAACCCAGTTATGTGTTTAGTAAAGAATTCTAATTGCGTGTGCTTTGTTGGATTTAATATGTGCTTTTGTTGCAACTGAATGTAAAATTTGATAACTTTAAGCCGATTGGGTAGAAATTACAAGACTTTGGGAAAAACCCAATGCTGTAAATTTAGGATGCAATTCAGTTAAAAGTTTACTCATCAAGATGGTGTTCTGCTCTAAATGACTAAGGACATGCTTCTTCTGTTTTCCTCATTGTTGAAGTTTTGATGTCATATGACTCACATTTGTGGCTCAACATGAATTTGAACCAATAGTGTTTCTTACAGCTGTCAAAGATTAGGTTGAACCATTTTTGAGGGGAATATTGTGGTGTTTGTAGATGCCCTTGTATTACTCCATTGGGTGCATGTTAATTAGTCTTTCATTCATCGAAAAAAATGTAGTCTTTTCATTTGCTTTCATATACTTAGAACTCTTCTCTGCTTACTTGAAATTTAGTCTTAATTGAAATAGGCAAATAGCTGCATGAAATGTCATTAATGTGAATTCCTGTTTAAGTTTGAAATTTGGTTCATGTATCAAGGAGGGATCCTTGTTTAGTTGGTGACTTATTCAGGTGTTTGGGTGCAGGTCTATGGCTTTTAGGTGGGCAGCGTGGAATCCCTTCATTTGTTTAAACTCCCTTTTGCCATCTTCGACTGTTTTCAGGTCATCTGACCTATCCTTGACACCTTTGTATGCTGACTTGCATTGGAGATACAGTTTCCTTTTCACATATTCAAGAAGAATCAATTAGATAATGTAGCTTGTGTTGATCAAACTCTTTCGTGTTTCAATTAAGTAAAGAGCATTCCGTGATTTAATTTGTCTATATCACTTTCTGTGGATCATAGAGGCTTTGCCCTACCTGTCATGATGATGAAATGTATCTCCAATTTTCCTTGCAATTTTCTTTATACTTTTCTGAAAGGCTGTTGTTATAAATGCCGACTTCCATTGGAGATACAGTTTTCTGCTGTCACTTGGTTATTACTCTAGAGGAATCAATTAGATAATGTAGTTGGTGTTGATCAAATTCTTTCAATTTCAAGTTAATGAGAGTATTCTATGAATTAATGTGCCAGTATCACTTTCTGTGGATAATAGAGGCTTTGCACTGGCTGCCATGATGTTGAAATAATAAATGAATCCCCATTTTTCCATGGTTTCCTTTTTACTTTTCTGAAAAAAGCTTTTGTAGAGAAGTATGAAAACCTAGTTGCTAAGTGGTTGATGTTATGTATCTGCCTGGTGTTTTAGAGTTTACCTTGGTTGTTTTATAAGTAGTTGTCAACTAATATGCTAAAAAATAACACTAAAAAAGGTATTATGTTGAAAGACATTTGACATATGTGTGCCTTGGTCTATGCTAGTTAGAATGGGATTCATATTCCCTGGTAGAATGGGATTCATGTTCCCTAGTAGTGATAGGATATCTACTTGTTTCTCATGTATGATTATGAAAGAACCTATATATAAGGGGCTCCTATCATTGAAAGTATAGACACAATTCTCTTTTGAATTAATTCTCCCAAATCACGTTATCAGCACGCTCTCTAACCTCTAGAACCTAGAGGCCATCGATAGCACCCCCTGCCGAGCACCTGCAGCACCTCCTGGCGCACCCCTGGTCGCACCATCTGTCGCACTTTTGCTGCACCCTGCCGCACATAATCAACGTAGGTATGTTCTTGAAACCTACCATATTACAGGATCAACATGAATTTGAATCAATAGTGTTCTTACAGCTGGGAAAGATTAGTTTGAACCTTTTTAGGGGAATACTATGGTGTTTGCAGATGCTCTTGTATGATAAAGTACTCTGAGGTTTAATTCTAGACCTAAAACCAATTGGTTATGGAGAGAATAGTCCAAACTCTTATAAGCCAACAGCCAATGTCTCATATTCCTGATGTAGGTTAGATATCTCAACACGACCCCCATGTATGACGAATCTTCAAGCTTAACACATGGACAACAACTTGGGTGGTTGTGGAGTTCATGTGACATTTATGCTTCACACGTGTACGTGAGTAACCTGCTCTGATACCATGATAAAGTAGTCTGAGGTTCAACTCTAAAACCAATTAATAATAGAGAGTAGTCCAAACTCTTTTAAACCCACAGGAAAAATCTCATATTTCTGATGTGGGATAGATATCTCAACATTGAATTTCTTCATTTGGATGCTTGTTAATTAGTCTTTCATTTGTCATAAAAAAATAATTAGAAAGACCTCCAACACCAAGTTGGTAGGGGGGAGGGGCAGAATGATATTCTAATATAAAGTGTGTTTGGATGGGGTCTAGGAAGAAAGAAAGAAAGGAAAGAATTTAGGGAATATAAAAAGACGAGAAAGAGAAAATGAAATAATCCCTCGAGTTAATGACTGTAACCAGATACACAAGGATCACATCGACACCCTAAAAAAGGCGTCAGCGTCGACAAGCAGCTGAGCATCTCCTACTGCAGATCTCAGTCATGGTGTATGTATATCACCCATTCTCCATTACTACGACATCTAGTCATTAATTGGCAACGTCATGGCCTCTAACCTCGTCCTTCTCCAGTACTCCTGATTTTGTTTGATTTTCTTTTTCAATTTTTTGATTCAGGCTTGTTCTTTGCGATTCTTGGTTGGATCATGTTCATGCGGATTGCATACTGTAAGCACAGTAAAATGAAACAAAGGCTTCTCTTTCTCTAACATACCACAGCTCCTTGGCTCGACTTCACATGAACAAATCTCTCTTTTTTTCTTTAGATTCTTTTGTTTGTCAGTAATATAGTTTCAATTACACATTTCTGCCAATGGTTCTATTGCAACCAATCATAATGCAGAAGTAATTGCTAAGGCCGATGTCCTTCAGACTTCTAGGTGCCAAGAAGCTTATTGGAGAGACCGGGCTCGAGTTAAGTGGCTTAAGGAAGGTGACAAATGCTTAGTCTTTTTTCATGCTTATGCTCGTAATAAGTTTGCAAAGGCATGCTTTAATTATCTTCAAGATGGTGATGTTCTTTTGTCAGACCCTCAAAGCATTGCCACTCATGTTGTTGACTTCTATAAAAACTTGTATGGTCCTGAGTCCATTCCAGTGGATGTGGAGGATTGTTGAGAAGTTATTCTGTTACTTGTCTCAGATGAGGAAAACTCGAGTCTGGTGTCTGTCCCCTCTTCAGAAGAGATTCAAAATGTTGTATTCTCTATGGATGCCTCCAGTGCACTTGGTCCTGATGGGATTCCTGGTACGTTTTATCATTGTTGGTGATGATGTTGTTGCTTTTGTTCAATACTTCTTTTAGCAAAATTGATTGTACCCCAATGCCAATTCTAATTTTATAGTGCTGATTCCAAAGTTTGAAAGAGCAAAGTTGGTTACTCAGTTTCGCCCTATTGCATTGGCCAACTTCTTATTCAAAATTATCTTAAAAATTATTGCTGATAGATTGAGTATCATTGCTGCAAGAATCATTTCGCCCCATCAGACAGCCTTTCTTAAAGGTCGTCGTATTGTTGATTGTATTGGGCTTGCTTTAAAGGGTTTCAATCTCTTGGACCAGAGAATCAAGGGTGGTAGCGTTGATATTAAAGTTGACATTGCTAAGGCTTTTGATACTTTAAACTGGTATTTTCTTTTTCATGTGCTCAATAAGTTTGGTTTCTCTTCTAGCTTTATTGAGTTGGTTCATACTATTCTTCACTCAGCAAGACTATCCATTTTGATTAATGACACTCCACATGGCTTCTTTTCTTGTGCAAGGGGCGTGAGACAAGGGGATCCACTTCCCCTATCTTATTTTGCATTGCAGAAAAGGCTTTAAGTTGCTGTATCACATCATTATTTTCATCTAAAATTGTGAAGCAAATTTCTAAGCTGTGAGGGTGTAATCTTACTCATATTCTTTATGCAGATGACTTTTTTGTCTTTTTTTCGAGGTGATGCTCATTCTCTTAACCATTTACAATTCTTTCTTGACACATACGGTGTGGCTTCAGAACAATTGGTGAATAAGGATAAAAGTACTTTTTATTTGGGGAGTTCTTATTCTCATAGGCGTAAGTAAGTGAAGCGTATCTTGGGATTTAAATTTGATACTGCTCCTTTCACATATTTGGGAGTGCCTATTTTCAAAGGAAAGCCGAGACGTATTCATCTTCAGGCCATTGTAGATAGAGCCAAGAGTCGGTTGACTAGATGAAAAGGGAAATTATTGTCTATGGCGGGTCGAGTTTAACTAGTCCATGATGTTTTTCAGTGCCTATTGTTCCATAACTTTTCTATTTATCTGTGGCCTTCTTATCTCTTAAAGCAGTTTGCAGCTTGTGCTTGAAACTTTATTTGGTCAGGTGATATCGTGACTAAGAAACTGGTGATTGTATCATGACACCAATTGTGTTCCCCAAAAAAGGAATCAGACCTTGGATTACGTGACCTTAGATCTCTTAACATAGCTACTCTCTTGAGTTTGGGTTGGTGTACCATCACATCAGACTCATTATGGGGTTCCTATGGCTGCACTCGGTTTACTATTTCTTGTCATATGCGGATTAAGTATTTTGGTTCTTCTATTTGGTATCGTTTAAAGGTTTCCCTTTATTTTTCATCACTCAAGATGGCTCATCAGGGATGGGAAGTCAGTTAAGTTTTGGTCAGATAGATGGCTTGGTGATCCTTTAATTGACAAAGTGCATGCTAGTCTTTTCCCAATGCCTTTGCTGACCACAGTTGCATCTTTTATCTTAGATCAACAATGGGTGCTTCCATAGAATTTCTATATCTTATTCTCTGCACTGGCTACTGAAATTCGTAACTTACCTTTACCGGTTAAGCCTGATAGTGATGTTTTAATATGGGAGGGCTAAAGTTCTATTTGCTTCCACTCAAGGGCCTGCATGAGAAAACTTTGGTGGCATTTTATTCCTCCAAAGTTTTCTATGCTTGTTTGGCGAATCCTACATGGCAAGTTACCAATTGATGATCAGCTTCAAAAACGTGGTATTCCAATTGTATCGGTATGCCAACTTTGCTCTTTTAGCATTGTTGAAAACCTACATCATTTATTTGTTTCTTGCTCCTTCGCCCAACATGTTTGGCAATGTCTCTCTTATTGTTTTGGAACATCTTTTCCAGCTCAGGGATGTATTGGTGATTTGTGAAACTTAATTACAAGCAAACGTTTCTCTTCCCAACTCCAGAATCTATGGATGGCGAATTACTTGTATAGTTTTATGGCGATATGAAACTCGTAATAAGTTGCATTTTAACAACAAACCTCTTTCTCTTATGCGGGTTTTTCGCTCCATTAAAGCTTGGATTCGGTTCATAGCTCCGCATATGCCTGGTCATTCTAATGGTATATTAGACGCTCAATTATTGATGGGGTTGAGGGGTTCAACCAGCTTCTAGAGTACTTCTCATACCACGTTTGGTATTTTGGAGTCCCCCACTTACTTCATGGGTCAAGCTTAATATAAATGGTCTAGCTAAAGGTAATCATGGGCTTGCTACTTGTGGATGTGTCTATAGAGATGCAAGTGGATATTATTTGGGTGGTTTTTACAAAAGCTTAGGCTATCAAAGTTCTTTTTTTGCTGAGCTGATAGACATCATCATTGGGATTGAGTTTGCATATCTTTGGTTAGAAAGTGACTCTGTAAGTGCTATCGCAGATATCTTCTCATCTTCTTTCCTTCTTCCATGGCCATTACGAATAGCTTGGTCAAGGTGCTTGAATCGTATTTGGTCAATGCATTTTTGTTGCTCTCACATTCTCAAAGAAAGCAATTCAGTTGCAGATAGTTTGGCAAACTTGAGTTTGGCCTCAAACATGTTGGTTTGACATCAAACTCCTCCTACCCCGATCACTCCATAACTAAATATGGACGGACTTGGTTTCCCTTATCTTAGTACTCATTGATTTTGAAGTTTATTACTATGGTTTGGATGAGGTTGATATATAGATATCTTTTGGTTGTTATTAGGTTGAGATGAGTAGTTTTTTGTTTTTATATTCTTTTATTCAATATTTTTATTTTATCAGTTAAAAAAAGTCTTGTAATCTAGGTTGGAAATAATTGTGCTGGTGAGGTGAATCTACGTTAAGGATAAATTGCATTATAATTGTTCTCAATATCAATAAAATTCATCAAGTTTCATTGATCAAATGATTCATCCCATGTTCCACAAACAGGGCAGAGGCATTGCTTATGGTCTTCCTATTATAAAGAGCCATACGATCTTCATAGTCCATACGATCTTCCATATCACGGGGCCAATGATGTGTGCAGAACTGTGATAGCTGGTTATCAGAAGGATTCTACTAACTTCATCGTGGTGAATACTGTTTAACAAGTGATGGAGGTCAATTGAGCCAATTGAGAGGTTCTAACTTCTAACAGAAAATCTTTTATATGCTATAAGTTTATAACAGCAACATGATCAAGATTGGAAGAGAGTGGTTCAAATAACGATCTGGAATGAAAATTCAATTGCTGCTAGGTGTAGGACTATATGCCACAACAATACAACCAGAAAGATACAGAATATAAAGAGATACATTTGGAAAGAGCAATTAATAAACAGAAAAGCATGTTATTTAGTCTATATATCTTGCTGCAAGACAGCAAGACTAGAGAAAGCAATTCATTAACATCTCCACATAAGCCTTGAAATTTGAGCTAAAGAGTAACTCTGCCCATTACCAGAATGCCAGCAGCACCTAACATCACGTCATAAACAAACAAAATGAGTCAAAATATAGCAGTTAAAATGATGAACAAACAATTGGTGTGCTTTAATACAGTTGTTATATGCTCTAAATTGAAAAGAGCATCACCAAGATGTAGAATTTAGAAAATTTACTTGAGATTGTATTTTTGAAGTCTCCTCTGTATTTTGGCCTTGTACACAGCGGTTTTAATATAAACCCAATCTCTTGAATCATCCAGGATTTTGAAGTAGGCATATCTCCAAGATTTCTTGAGCATTAAACTTCCACATACCACCCAAAACCCTGTGATGAATCCCAGCGCTGCACTGATAAAGAATCCCATGCTTATGAGACCATCAGTATCATGCTCCTTGTTATCAACTTGAGTTGTTCCATTTCCTGAGCAATTTTGTGTCAACGGTGGTCCACAAAGTCCAAGATTTCTCATATATGCAGAAGCGTTAAAACTCTGAAGTTGGGTGCTAACGGGAATGCTTCCTGATAAGTTGTTGTATGATAAGTCCAAGACACTGAGAAAATGTAAGCTCGCAAAACTTGTAGGAATTTCACCAGATATCTTGTTTCTTGACAGATCGAGGGATTCTAACATCTCCATGTTACCAAAATTTAAAGGAAGTTTTCCTGTCAAGTAATTTCTTGACAGGTTCAAAGAAACCAACTCTGTCATACTTGCTATACTTGGTGGAATTGCCCCTGTCAAAGAGTTGCTTGACATGTCAATGCTTCTCATATAAAGAGTACTCGGAAATCCAATTTCTGCTCCTTTCCACATGAGTTCTACAGTAGAATAGGCAAAACCCGAAATTTTAGCCAGAGCTGATATGTTACTTATACAATATGGCAAGCCTCCTGAAATTTTGTTGTGAGAGAGATCTAAAACATGAATGGCGCCTAGATTGCACAGGGATAAAGGTAAGATTCCATCGAACGCATTGGAGCGTAAGCTCAGAATCACCATGTCTCTTAGGCTTTGGCCAATCCATGTTGGTATCTTCCCCGACAGGTTATTGTTGCCTACCTCAAACCACACTAAATTAGTACTATTCTCTAAAGAAGGCAATTCTCCTGAGAAGTTGTTATCCTTCAAACTCAAGAAGAGAAGACTCTTTAGATTGCCCAACGAGCTTGGTATTTTCCCTGATAATTTATTGTTTCCCAAATCCAACACTTTTAATCCTTGGAATTGCGTCCAACAATCGGGAAGCTCTCCTGATAATAGGTTCTCAGAAATTTCAATCCTCTCCAGATATGGTGTCTGCGATGCACAGAAGGAAGGCAATAGCTCAGAAAACGTGTTGTTCGAGAGACTGAACCCATAGAGCATCGGAGAAAATGTTGGCACTACTCCAGAGAACAGATTAGAAGACAAGGTAAGAGTAGTAAAGCTTGTTGTTGACAGATTCGGTAGTTCCCCACGGATTTGATTTGTGGAGAGGTCTAACAGATATAAGCGAGGAAAAAGATTCCAAAACTTATTCGGTAATAATCCTGATATTCCGGCATTAGAGAGACTAAGAGAAGTAAGATTTGTCTGTGTTAGAATCCATTTGGGGAAAGCAGGGCCTACCTTGCAATCAGACATGTCTAAAGCAGAAAGTTGAAATGGTGGACTCCAATCAGAGCTGAGGTTGAAAGAGAAATGATTACCACGAAGGTCCAAAGTATGTAAACGAGAGAGGTTCAGAAAGTGGGCTTCTGTTATGACACCATTCATAGAATTCATAAAGAGAGAGACATATTCAAGTCTAGATCAAACTCTCGGGCAGAGACCCATTTACAGCATTATAGGACAGATCAAACTCTTCTAACTTGGAAAATCCTGTCAGTTCTGGAAACGAGCCCCAAAACTGGTTTTTATCCAAGTACAAGGTCTCCAGTGTGCTATTAGAACAAGACAAGGCTTTTATAGAGTCCTCAATGTTTCCAGATAATTGATTATAACATAATTTCAACGACTCTAGGCTGCATAAGTTTTCAAAGCCCTTTGGTATCCCACCTTCAAGGTTGTTCCGAGACAGATCTAGTGTTACTAGAGAAAGCATGTTTGTGAAGACATCAGCTGGGATGGAACCTTGTAACTGATTAGCGAATAATTGAATATGGACCAAGTTGGTGCTGACATTGGCTATCCAATAAAATATTGAAGAATTAAGATTATTAAATGAGAGGTCAAGGAGTTGTAGAGAGGTGGAAGAATTAAGGACGGAAAGTGATCTTAGATCGACATCGGGAAGATTACAGGAAGATAAATGAAGCTCTCTTAGTGAAGTGAGCTTGCTTAAAGATTGTGGCCAGTTCACAGCCTCAGACAAATCCACCCCTGGCATGTTCAGGTATCTCAAGGAAGAGAGATGAGACAACCACTCAAGATTTCCTGAACTAACATATCGATTATAGGAAAGATCAAGACTTTGCAAATTAGAGAGGTTTCCAAGAAGGGGAGGAACATGCCCACTGAAATTAGCATTTGCAAGTATGAGTACTTTCAACTGACTCATAGAGCCAATGAACTTTGGAATCTCATTTTCTTCAAAATCATTATCACTGAGGTCCAAGTATTCTAAATATCGCAATTCAAGTAGTGAAGGATGAATTTCACCTCTTAAAGGAAAGACAACATTATTGAAATCTGCATATGCAATGGACAAATTGAGACTGGTGACATGACCTGTTTGGTTGTTGCATGCTATTCCTCTCCACTTGCAGCATTCTTTCTCAGTTTTCCAAGAAGCAAGAGCATTGGACTCGTCCACAAGGCCTTGTTTAAACTGGAGAAGAGCTTGCCTTTCGCTCTCCAAACACATTACGATATCGTCGGAGCTTCCAACACTTGAGCAAGAAATAGCAGAGGCGATGACCAGGCACACAAGCCCAACCAAAACAGAATGCACAGACCTACCACTCATTATAGAGAAGAACATGATTGTGAAGATGATGTGCAAACTGCATAGTGCCAATTGAAGTGTATATATAGGTGAAGCAAAAAGAAATGCATGATCGTCGAAACAGCAAGGAGCTTGCTTCTGTCAGTTCTGTCTATTCCAATTTAGCAAGTCTTTGGAAAAATTGGTTGACTTGATCGACACAACTCGGAAAATGGTTTGAATTGGTTTCAACGTAGAACTGTTTGGTCAATCACTCTGTTTCTCGATCTCCTTTTTTGAATTTTCAAAATGCACGCATGCATGACAGCTAATTAATGTGTACAAAACGAAAGTTGTTAGCAGATGTAAGTTGTTTCCCAAAATTCGTTTGTTTGTTTAGAAATATCAACAAATTTAGCGATCAGGTTGTGCCTACCATCCATTAATTGCCAAAACAATACGTTTGCCTTCAGTGCTTTATGAAGCTTCACATTTTGATAACTTTCACAAACCTTCTTGTCAAGTCGAAAACATAGTATAATATAACTTGGGATTATTTTTCTTTGGACTGTATTTGGTCGATCGAATTTTTGAAAGACAAATTAACAATAACTAAATCCACACCAGGGTTTTTCCTTCAATGTCTATATCGTTCTCATTTTCACATACATATGCTACTTTATTGTGAGGAACAACTGTCTAACTAAACTCCAACCATAGATGTTTGCATTAGCAAATCTGAAAATACTGGAACGTGTGTCAAGGATTGATTAAACACTAACAATCCCTATGATACTGAAAGCTGAAACTTGTAAGAACACAACAATTTGTTTATGCAATGTAAACCTCAAACATGAGGAAACATCACTGCGAGGCACAAGCCCAGAAGAACTTTAATCCACTATAAAAAGATTACAACTGTGTGATTACACTTGCAGACTCGTCTAGTCAATCAATCACTCACTAATCTTCTCTCACGGGAATCACTTTCTTGAAGGATTGAACTACACAAATCAAACCTTAAGTCTATTCACTCAAACATGGAACAGTGAAAGAACAAAAACTCAACATGCTCACGTTAGAGATACACAACTAATCTCTTTTTCTTGATTCCCAAGGCATGCCAAAGTCTTGTGCACGGCAGCTCTTAAATAGAGAGTCAAAACTCCCCCTTACTTTAGAATCCTAACCCTAATGGACTTCCTACTAGGAAACATCTTAATTGTAGGATTTGTCCATTAGGATCCGAAAGATATGATCCCCTTTTATGTAGGAATGCCAAAATACTAACAATCTCCCCCTTTGGCATTTCTACACAAAACATAAGTCCACAAAACACAAGTCAATGATTTCCAAAAGAGAGCATAGGCAAAGGTACATAAGAGCAGTACTTAAATAAGGTACATAATCCCAAGACTGAAAATAGACATAGAGTCACATAAGGAACAAAAGTACTCTCCCCCTTTTTGTTTAGGAATGACAAAGGGTCAATCCAAATAAGCAAGAAGGATCCCAGAAGGGAAACACCTATATCCATAGCCAACATCCACGCAGAAAGGCTTGATATGAAGATGGGAGGTAGACTCATCATCAGTAGTGGCAGGAGCAGTAGTAGGACCAGGTGGAGACACCACAGTAGGAGATGTAGCAGCAGGAACCCAAGCGGAGGAAGGTGGAGCAGAAGATGCAATGTAGGTGTTGAGCAAACCTTCAAGGCCAGTAATCCGAGATTCCAAGTCTGCATATAGAGTATCAAACTTGTCTTCCATCCATTTCATTAACATAGTAGTCTCAACAGACACACCACCATCCAGTGCCTGACTTGATCCTCTAACAAGAGTGGAGGGAGTAATCGGATTGAGAGGCGGGCCAAGTACATCACCATCCTGGTAGTCAACACCAAAGGAGCTGCACAGCAAGGTGATAATGGATGGAAACACTAAGGCACCTTGAGAATTACGCTGGTCAACAATGGCAGCATAACGAATGGCAGTATAAATGAAAAACTCAGGTGGAAGATAAGGACCCTTGTGACTATGAATAGCATAAATCTTTGCACCAATCTCCCTTGTGATCTTGCTGGTCTGTGAAGTGGGATGCAAAAGAGATCGAACCAGAAAGCCCAACAGCCGAAACCATTCATCCATGTGTCCACTGGATAGAAAGGCTGGAGGAATTCGAGGAATGTTGGCATACATCTTGTCCAACAACAGGGACAGATCACAGGCAGAAAGAAACTGAGTAGCTTCAGCAACTGCGTCTTTAGAAGGTAAAGGAAGATGCAGGATATGACGAATCACAATAGGGGAAACTAGAATGTAGGAACCCCGAACAAACACCCCACCAAAGGAAGTAAATAAATCCATAGTCTCAGGCAATGATCTTGGAAAGTTAGCATAAAATTCATGCGTAATAGATAGATTTGGCCGAGGTAGGGATTGCAGACCCTCCTGCCATCCCAAGCGTGCAACTAAGGTGACGAATAATTGAGGCAGTGAAGAGAAATCAAATGACCGCTCAAACACACAAGGACGATTGCACGTAATGTTCATGTATAAGGTACGGGCAGTAGAATTGACAAAGCAAGTCAAGGGTGGAGCACGCTTACAAACTGTCGATTTGGACTGCTTCTTGACTGAAGGGAGTTTTCGTGAACCAATTGAAGGCTTGAGCCGCTTGGCAGGAGGCTTCGAAGGCTTTGAAGGCTTTGAGGAAGTCTTGCACTTTTGAGAGAGCCCAACAGCAGGGCTTTGAGTGGCATCGGAATCTGCTGACGAGGAAGAGGCAGAAGCGCGAGCTTGGAAAACCTGATGGAGAGTGCGACTGCGATATGCCTGATTGAGAGCGGCTTCTAATGGAGACTCCATGGGAGAAGAAGGTGTGGCACCAGCATTGAGAGGTGGCGGAGATGAAGGTCCACTATGAGTAGACGAAGGTCCACTATGAGTGGACGAGTTGACAGGAGAACCATCAGCAGCTGAAGTGGCAGCGGAAGGAGAGTCTTCAAGAACTTGAGGAGCTGCAGCAGAGGTGGGAGGACCGGATGGAGGTCCGAGACGACGAAGGCGACCAGATCGACGCGGAGGAGTAACCTTGAGTCTGGAGTTGCGCATTTTGGGAGCCATGATCGATAAAATCGGATCTGAATCTGAAAAGAAAACAGAAAGAACCACAGACAGACGAAGAGAAAACAAAGAAACAGACAAGAAGCTATATTTTTTTTAACATCACTCCTAAAATGCAACATGATAAAATCCAAGAGCTGAAAAGAGTAAGATTGTGTATGCTTATGAATAACAAACCAAATATGGAACCACACAAAACTAAGAGAAGTTCCCACACGTATATCTGAGAACAGAGGCAAAGCTTTTAGACAAAGAATAACCACAAAACATCATGTGAGCAAGACAAGGTATAAGTTCATCAAGAGTCATGTGCTCAACAATTCAACAAGAAGGAATTTTCAGTCATCTCAATGGGTGAGTGATGAGAGTGATTTGTCAGAGACAGTGGGACACACAACAACCAGTAAGTCCCAAGTAACAGTATATTTGTAACAAATTCTCCTTATATCTCCTTATATTTGTAACAATTCTCCTTATATCTCCATATTTGTATATTTTTTTTTATTTTTTTGAACTCTTGACTTTTGTCAAGAATTACTTCATCAACTATCACCGGGGTGACAAACCATTCCCTTTTCTGCTCAATCCTTATATCGTTCATCACGACCAAGGCCTGATTACTTTAGGAATAGCCTAGCCATCAAACCATTCCCTTTTCTGCCTAATCCCTATATCGTTCATCACGACCAGGGCCTAGTTACTTTGGGAATAGTCTGACCATCAAACCATTCCCGTTTCTGCCTAATCCCTATATCGTTCATCACGACCAGGGCGTAGTTACTTTGGGAATAGTTTGAACAAACTCCAAAATGCATTTATTTTAAAACTGGAGCCAACAAAATAAAATATACAATACTTGAGACATTTAAGATTGTGCTTACCCCACATGAGTCTTCCAAAAGAGAGAGCAATGTATAAGTGAGTACAATGTGAGAGATTCATGACTATTCTTCAGAGAAATTGACAGAGCACACACTTTTAATGACCAAACAACTTGTAATACGCACACTCAAGAGATTAAGAGATTCATCTTTGTCAATCTAAGTTCAACTGATTTCTACAGAGTAGTGTGGGATACTTAACCTGTATGCAATCCCTGTAAACCTGAAAACACTTGAGCCGGAAAAAAGTAAAGTTACGAAGCTAATATGAAATAACACAGAATGAATGCAAGCGGTGCAGTGTGTGCTCTTACATTTCAGCGCTTGAGACATATACCAATTGCATTTCTAAGAGTCTCAAATCTTTCAGTATCCAGTGGTTTTGTAAAGATATCAGCCAATTGATGTTCAATAGATACAAAGGATACTTCTAAAATATCTTTTTCAACTAAATCACGTATAAAGTGATATCTTAGATCAATATGTTTTGTACGTGAGTGTTGAACAGGATTTTTTGAAATATTTATCGCAGAAAATACTTATCTTGCCTTGAGTGAAACCATAATCCTGTAGCATTTGTTTCATCCAGATTATCTGGGTGCAGCAACTACCGGCAGCTACATATTCAGCTTCTGCAGTTGACAAGACTATGCAATTTTTCTTTTTACTATGCCAGGCCACCATGTTGTTTCCCACAAAGAAGCAGCCACCGGATGTGCTTCTTCTATCTTTCATATTGCCTTCCCAATCAACGTCTGAATAACCTGCAATTTCAACATTTGTATCAAATGTGAAGAAGATACCGCAAGCAGATGTACATGAAACATATCGAATTATGCGCTTCACAGCCTCTTGATGTGATTCCTTGGGATTTGCCTGAAATCGAGCACACACACCTACACTGTAGGAGATATCTGGTCTACTGGCAGTAAGATACAAGAGACTTCCAATCATACTTCTGTAAAGCTTTTGATCAACAGACTTACCATCAAGATCCTCGCTGAGCTTAGTGGTTGTACTCATGGGATTTGTCATGAGTTTTGGAGAATCAAGACCAAATTTTTTAACAAGATTTTCAGCATATTTAGTTTGAGACAAAAACATACCATCAGTTAGTTGACGAACTTGAAGCCCAAGAAAGTAATTTAATTCCCCACACATGCTCATTTCAAATTCACTTTCCATGATACTAGTGAATTCAGTAACATAAGATTCAGAAGTTGAACCAAACACGATGTCATCTACATTAACTTGAGCAATCATGACATGTGTTTGATCCTTTTTTACAAACAAAGTTTTATCAATAGAGCCTCTAACATACCCTTTGCTTACCAGGAAGTTGGATAGATGTTCATACCAAGCTCTTAGAGCTTGTTTAAGCCCATACAAAGCCTTTTTGAGTCTGTAGACATGACTGGGATTGTGAGGGTCTTGAAATCCTAGTGGCTGTTCAACGTACACTTCTTCTTGCAAGACTCCATTTAAAAAAGCACTTTTCACATCCATTTGATACAATTTAAAACGAAGATGACAAGCAATATCAAGCAAGAGTCTAACAGATTCAAGTCTAGCTACAGGTGCAAAAGTTTCATCAAAATCAATTCCTTCGACTTGAGTATATCCCTGCGCCACAAGCCTAGCTTTGTTTCTAGTGATATTACCGAATTCATCATTTTTGTTTCGAAAAATCAATTTAGTACCTATCACATTGCAATTACTAGGCCTAGGCACAAGATACCAGACATCATTTCTAGTGAATTGATTCAGTTCATCTTGCATAGCATTAATCCAATCATCATCAAGCAAAGCTTCTTTCACATTTTTTGGTTCAATAAGAGAAACAAAACCAAAATGACTAATGACGTGTACATCCTTTTTGTTATCATTCAAAAAACATGCAAGAACAGAATTTCTACTTACCTCACTTACGGCTTGTCTCCGCGTCCTGATTCCATCATCCATGTTGCCAATGATATCTTGAGATGAATGATCTTTTTGAACTTGCTTGAACCCAGTTCTTACATTGGGTTGAGTATCAAAAATGGGATCATTAACTTCGTCAACTTCCTCTTCATTTACTTCCACAGTCATCTTCCTTTTTGAGAATCCATCTTCTTCTTCTTCTTCTTCAATGACATTTCCTGTTCTTATGAAAGAATCATCAATAGACACATTATAAGATTTCATAACAGACATGGTTCTTTTATTATACACCCTATAGGCTTTACTGTTCAGGGAGTAGCCTAGGAAGATGCCTTTGTCACTTCTGGAGTCAAATTTAGCAAGATATTCTCTATCTCTGTAAATGTAGCAAGGGCTTCCAAAAGTACGAAAGTAACTTACATTGGGTTTCTTACCTTTCCATAGTTCATATGGAGTTTTGTTACTACCTGGACGAAGAAATGCTCGATTTATTGTGTAGCAGGCAGTGCTTATAGCTTCTGCCCAGAAGTTGAGACTAAGTCCAGCAGAGTGAAGCATTACTCTTTCCATGTCAAGTAGAACCCTATTCTTCCTTTCCACAATGTCATTTTGTTGTGGAGTTATAGGAGCTGAAAAATCATGAGAGATACCAAGTTCACTAAAGAAATCAGAAAACCTGACATTCTTAAACTCAGTTCCATTATCAGTTCTTACTCCTACAATTGACAAATGTAAAGATTGTTTTTCATTTATTACCTTTTTGAAGAGACCTTTGCAGCTTTCGAATGTATCACTTCTTTCTCTAAGAAAGTTTACCCAGGTAAAACGAGAAAAATCATCCACAACCACTAAGATATATTTCTTACCTCCAGTGGTCTCAGTTGAAGAAGGTCCAACGAGATCCATGTGAATCAACTTCAAGGGATGAGAGGTAGTCAAAGAATTTAGTGAACTGTGAGCACCACGAGTTTGCTTACCTATTTTGCAGCCTTCACACATGACAATAGATTTTCCACTCAGAGCAGGCATTCCACGCACGCTTTCCTTTTTAGAGAGTTTCACTAAGTCCTGAAAGTTTACGTGACCCAAGCGTCTGTGCCATAATTCAAGGTTGACATCGGATGATCTGGTGTTCAAACAAGTCTGCACATTTATATTAGCATGAACATGATAGCAGTTATCCTTGGACCTTAATCCTCCCATGACATTTTTTTCATTATTATCAAGAACTATACATCTCAGTTTGTTGAAGTTTACATTCTCATAATCATCAGTGAGTTGACTTACACTTATGAGATTTGCTTGAAGACCTTCGACAAGTAAGACATTTTGAAGATTTGGAATACCTGGAGTATTTATAGTGCCCTTACCCATTACCGGTGCTTTTCTTCCATCTCCAAATGTGACTGTTCCGCTGGTGAATTCGTCTGAGAGAGTGGTGAACCAGCCTTTGTTTCCAGTCATGTGTCTTGAACATCCATTGTCTACATACCAAATATCTTCCCTCCTTTCGGATAAGGCTGTTAGGGCAACAAGACATGTAGCATCCTCGTGACCAATTTGACACCTGTAGGAAGAAAACAAACACGTTTCGTCAACTGAATCCGGAAATGCACGACACTTACTAAACTTAGCTGAATAACACTTATGTGATCCTTTCTTGACCCAAGTCTGTTTGGTCTTTGATTCCAGATTTTCTGGGATTGAAACCATCTTTGCAATCCTATTTAAAATGTTTAAGTGTTCTTTTAGTTCTGCTTGTAATAAAGAAGCAGAGTTAATTTCAGACCCACGTGTTTCATTGTGCATTTTTCTTCGCAACAAATTACAACGAGGACGAATATGTCCAGGCTTTCCACAAAAATGACATGTAGGAGTGAAAGATGTTTGTCTGAGAACATACCTGGACTGATGAGCATTCAGCTTTGTATCTTTACTTACCTGAGGGGATTGATAGTATGTCATCGATCCCAGTTCTAAACCAGAGTTGATTTCAGGTTTTGACATACGTATATTATCATTCTTTTCTTCAAGTACTTGATTATGTTTCTTCACAAATTGTGTAACACCTGTGTGGGCATCCTCATATCCGAGACCTTTTCTGTTACATGAAGTTCTACCAAGCCCAATCATTTTTGACACCTTTTCTGAGCTAATCTCAAATTTACTGAATTTTATCCTTGCCTCCGTAAGCTCAACCTGTAGTTTCTCATTCTCTTGTGTTAATAAGACATTTAAATTTGTTTGGGCTTTGAGCTCAACTTGCAAGGTTTTCAATCTATCATTAAGCTCATTCTTACCGTCACTGTCAGGACCCACCCTGAGTTAAATCCCTTTAACCCGAAGTAAATCCTGCGGGGACCACCTCAAGAGAACTTCTTACCGAAACCCCCTTGAAATGGCCAACCCTTCCTACCTACCAACTCAGCACTTCCATGAGTATCTAACAACAATCCCTAACTCATGAAGGCATCCTGCTCCCTAACCTACTTACTTAGCTAAACTGGGTTAGTCAGAGGAGTCTACTAAGATGATTACCCTAAAGAATTTCAACGGCAACGGATTGATCGACTATGCCTCGACTCTGGTACCCGTACGACCTCTGCTCAAGAACCCTGCACCACTGGGCATTTGAAAACGAAAGGCCCAGGGGAGAAACATTGAAAAACTGTCAGGGTGAGTGGACAAAAATAAAATATAAAAGCTCTAATTCCTTTGATGTTCTCCCTCTAAGTTTTCCTAGGAAAATCCGCATGCAAGTAAAACATAAACAATGCCTTGGCTAAAATATAAACAATTATGTGGGGTGTTAACCTCATCCACGAGAAATCCGACCTGCTCTACACGACCTGCTCTATTCGGGAGGGTCTATTGACCAGCTACTACCGAAGAGGGTCCCGACCTGCTACTATCCGGGAGGGTCTATTGACCAGCTACTACCGAAAAGGGTCCCGACCTACTACTATCCAGAGATGGTACCTGCTCCATTTGGAGAGGGTCCATGCTAGCATGCAATATATATATCCTTATTCTTTAAATCCTTTTAAAACCTGTAAAACCTGTAAAACCTCGTAAAACCTCGTGGGAATAATAAATCGAAAACCAAGTCAAATCTCCCTGACTTCACCCCAAATACATTGGATTTAAAAACCTTTCCATGAACCAAAAACCGGTTCTCTGCCTTTACTTTAAAACCCTTTTAAATCCAAGAGCCAAATTCTCCTTTTTAAAACGTCTCCCTCCATAATCCCCAAAACGGTGAAAGCCATTAAATCAAATCCCGGGAAAATCCATTAAATCACGGGAAGGGTATGAACCTCTTACCCTGCTCGTTTCTCTTTAAAATCGTTAAATCTCATTTTCCTAAAATCACCGTAAAACATTAAATGGAGGAAATCACATATGCAGGAGAAACCAAATAAAGTCTATGTCATGCAATTTAATTTGAAAGCAAGGTCCACTCACAGTACTCATCGCGACCTTCTTCCTGCTCGGAAAGCTCCTCAAGCGAAACCCTCGAACTAACCGCGTAGTCGAGTCCGTCTCACGTTCAATCAGAGACTGTACAAACAAACCATTATATTAGTCATTCCAAAGTTGACTTGGTCTTTTCCTTGTTTGACCAGGAAATCCTATTTTACCAAGAGTTGACCAAGTTCCTTTTCTTTTCACAACTTTTCAATAAATAGATTTAATTCCGATTACCCAACCGTAACATACCGACTTTCTTTAATAATTCACTTGACAATAGGTTCACCCATAATAATTCGTGGAATTACTATGGACACCCATTCAACCACTTCACCAATACCTTAGGAGTCTTTAAAATAATCCTTAAACCTTAACCGGCAATAATCGATGGTCGGAATAATATTTAATTATCCGCCAATAATACTAAACTAGAACAATTCCAAAACCTAACCAAAACTCCTCCAAAAATTACCAAATTTTAACCATAGACTCCTCACAATATGTACTAATTAATGGTCATGAAAAATTGCCCAAAAAGTGGCGGCACCGCCGACGGCGGCCGCCGGCAGAAATTCCGGCTAAAATTCCGGCGACCTCGGATCGCCACCAAATTTTACCAGTAGCTTCGTCTCATCATTTGGGACAACTTTCTAGTTCAACTCGAAGGCCAATTCCGCATCTAACTAGGTCAAAAACTTGATGAACAGTAGACCCCGAAAATTTACACTTCAAAACTTCAAATCCTCAATTCTTCCTACACACTTCGAATCAAGCTACCAAATTCTAGGGGATTGTAGTACACCTAAAACCCATCCTAAACATATAAAGAACTCAACAAATGGTGATCTAGAGAGGGAGAAATCCGATCAAGAACAAACACTGTACACTTGAAGAACAATTCGGAATTTCTCCCGATTTACGGCGAGTTAGGTCGGAAAACTTACCTAGGAATGAAGTAGACTCGGAGGCCGAGCTTTTGGGACCGGTGTGGAGGCCTGGGGTGGCCGGACGGCGGCGCGGTGGCGGCTGGAACATCCGTTACTGTTTTCCGATCGGGAGGAGAGAAAACACGGGGAGAGAGAGAAAATGGCTGGGGTGAAAATCTGATTTTTCACCCCGGTAACTCTTATATATAGCCATTTTACCGCACAGTAACTTTATACTTTTGTTTATAACTTTCCCATACGAACTCCGATTTGAGCGTGCTACGTGTCCACGAACTCGTAACGACGCCCTCTACAACTTTCAAGAAGGAAGTTTTCCCAAATTCTTGACTTAACAAAAAGTCAACTTTACGATCATTGTACGGTTAAACGGTCACTTTAAATGGTAAAACACCCAAAGGGACCCCTGATCAAAGCATCGGGAATTAATTTCACACCGATCTTAACCACAATGATCACCAGGCATCCAGTTATCAAGGCACAATTTATCAAATGCCATCACCGCAATGGGCGCGTGAACATCACAGGGTCAACTCGCACAACTAGACAATTTCTAACAAACTGTCTCCCAGACTCTGCAGGTTTACCATCCACCGTATCCTCTATTCGGTAAGATTCAAAATGAACGACTACTTACATGCACAAGGAAATCAAACTACCACTTCAGATCCTAGATTATAAGATCCACTGTCACACGTTAACATCCCCTCAGATCTAACTTAATCTGAACGTGACTCAATCACTCCACGATTTCCAATGGAGTGTTGCTCAACTTAACAACATACCTTACCAATCTCAGTAACAATTACTACCAAACTTAGGCTCGTAACACTCTTTGAGTCATCAAGGGAAACTTTTCCTAGTTCCACTGCATTTCATACTCACCGAAATGTTGACAATTTCGAGAGTCACCTCCAATGACCTTTCTTGCTACCACTCTACACTCGTGGCGCCAAGAACTGCCGCTAGGTCAAAAATTCCTAACAAGTAGGGTCACTACTCAAATGACCAATGACCAAAGCAACGCCAACAAAACTTTAATCCTCTTAGGATTTCCTTAAATTAACCTCAATAATTGATCTCCCAGATCTTAATCCTTATTCCCCATATCAAGATTGAGAATATTTCCTGTCACTGCAGTGAATGTAGCTTATGAACCCCAAACACGACTAAGTACACCTTCGGTTACAATACTAGATTAAACCACAGCTAGTGAGTGCACAAATTCCCATGCCATCAAGCTCAGTTAATCGTCCTCGAAGAAACCAAGTGTCATAACGGACGACTTGGGTTGCAGGTTCAAGCTTGAGCAACTACAAACATTCTTGCTCAAATTAATGACCCAGTAAACCTTGCCTCACTGCTGTCCCTTCACCATTTCCGTGCATCTAACTCAACATGCACTCAGCCACCTACTAACGACATGTAATAATCTCGCTAACCATCATAAAAGTCGGAGCCACTAACAATAACCCCCTTCCGACTTGTACTTAAATGGTTAGACCATTTAATTGACGTTTAGCACAGAACTTCTAATCAAACGTCCTTAATCTCCGTTCTCAATAAATGGAACTCTCATGACACATTCTTAAGATGATGTCATCATCAGCCTTAGTCACTACCTGGTGTCATTTTGACCACACACAGCTGCACACAATAATTATGCCTTACCAGCATGTGCTACCCAAATTTCAACTTTACCACTTCCCTACACAGGAGGGTACACGTGCTCATGTGGGGTATACCCATGTACATCTTCAGCCGTCAAACAGTACCGTTTGCACAACTACCGGTTCCTACACCACAATAATACCAAGTCCATCAAGGCTCGTATCACTATCTCCGGTACCCCAAGCACCCTTGGTCCGAGACCCGGTGGCTTGTTGCCACTTCCAACATGTTCCTTAAAATTCCGAAACCACTTACCTTTAATTACCACTAGTAACGCTTTCTCGATCTAAAAAAAATTGATCTCTAACACAGCCAACCTGGAGACCCCTCCACAGGTGTACTAATGAAATACTTTGACCACAGGTGGATAACTCACCTTAAGGTTGACATGAGCCCCAAGATCTGAGGACATGATTTAATTTCTGCCTCCATGATAAATGGCCCAATGACCCTTGTCACCAACAATTCAAATCACGATTGGACTCACTAACAATACAAATCTTTCTAGTACCCCAATCATGGGTGGCTGGAGCGAAGAGAATCTGGTCGTAGCTGATGACAACAATGTCAACACCAAAGGTGACCCAAGCCATTAGTTTCAGTGGATGTCCCATAAAGCATCGAGTGACCAAACCAGCCTTTACTTCCTTAACATTTCCAGTAGTGTCACATCATGGACTCGTCATTAGATCCAGACCACAAAATAACAACACACAAATTTCCTTGAGTCATTCCACTTTCATATGTCCGTTGGTTTCTCTGAAACCACACTAATGACGAACCTCAACAAAATCTTGGCAATCGTCAAATCTCAATATTCATCTCCTCTGAATAATAGCGCTAGGCGACTTCAGCTCCTTTTTCCATGGCAGGATGCAACCTCTTTCCTTAACTCGTACGACTCTTCACTGCTAAGAGCCTCATAACACGAACACCAAGGCCTTGTCTCAGGCTTCTACAGCATCCCTGTCAACACCCATGATAGCCCCCAGGTGTGAATTAACTGTTTCACCACCGAGTACTCACACATAATGCTCAAACGTTAAACAACGTGAGTTTTCAGCTCGATCCCCAACTCAATTCTCAATAATTCCTTTTTAAAACAAAATCCTTGGGGAACGCATAAAATAAATACGTAACGAGCTTACCTTGTTCCTTACAGGAGCTCTCTTTGAGGTCGGCATACTGAGGCATAGTCTTGAGGATTCAAATGTTTATAGGACCACTCGGTCCAGGAGGTACTAACTCATATCCTTAATAAACACTAAGCGTCCAAAGCATAAAATGCCGATGGATCCGCCGCGGTCGGACCATCACTCTATAGACACCAAGTGCTACCAAGTACATGAGGTAGTAACAGGAAACGATAACCTAATGCTCTGATACCAAAGTCAGGACCCACCCCGGGTTAAACCCCTTTAACCCGAAGTAAATCCTGCGGTGACCACCTCAAGGGAATTTCTTACCAAAACCCCCTTGAAATGGCCAACCCTTCCTACAAACCAACTCAGCACTTCCATGAGTATCTAACAACAAACCCTAACTCATGAAGACATCCTGCTCCCTAATCTACGTAACTAGCTAAACTGGGTTAGTCAGAGCAGTCTACAAAGATGATTACCCTAAGAAATTGCGGCAACAACAGATTGGTCGACTATGCCTCGACTCTCGTACGCGCTCGACCTCCTCTCAAGAACCCTGCATCACTAGGCATTTTAAAACGAAGGGCCCAGGGGATAAACATTGAAAACTGTTAGAGTGAGTGGACGAAAATGAAATATAAAAAAAAACTCTACAATCCGCTAATGTTCTCCCAAAAATTTATTGATTTAAAATATCATTTATGTATGCCCACAAATACTAAATTTCCCACAATTGCTTGATAAGGTAAA
This sequence comes from Comarum palustre, assembly GCA_951800085.1. Classification (NCBI taxonomy): domain Eukaryota; kingdom Viridiplantae; phylum Streptophyta; class Magnoliopsida; order Rosales; family Rosaceae; genus Comarum; species Comarum palustre. The sequence continues at coordinate 16,401,691 of OX637576.1, read as the reverse complement.
CAAATAGAAAATATGGGAAGAGAAAAGTTCACAAAAATAATAAGTCTGACCTCTCAGACTAGGGTCAGAGCTAAGAGCTCTAGTAGCGCCATCACGCTATGCTAGCTATATAAAATAATACGGTCAACCCTTAAAATATCAACCTGACCTCTCAGGCTTGTCTGTCCTCTCAGACCAGGGTCGGAGCTAAGAGCTCTAGATAAAATGATAACGGTCAACCCTCATAGTGCACTACGTAATTTGCCTGACTTCTCAAGCTAGGGTCGGAGCTAAGAGCTCTAGTAGCGCCCTCACGCTACTCTAGCTAGCATATTCATTGGTCAACCCTTATAATAAAAATTCAAAACAATACTTTACTCAAATTCTCTTCCCAAAACAAATAAGTAAAACAATTCCTTGTCATATATGCATGAATCCATTTCCAATGAAGTCTCGGGTTCAATTCCATTCAAAGGACGGGCCTTCCCCGTCTATAACCATTTTCGGAAAGAAATAGAAAATTTGCGTAATAATGGTAAATACGTTCAAGCATAAAAATCAATACCTCAAACATAGTAAAAAATCTTTAACCGAGGTTCCCGCTAAACTTTATCAAAATAAAACATTCAAGAACCCGAGAATGATATAATTCTCAAAAACAATCATAAAAACTCTGCAATTAAATCAATAATGAAGGCATGCATTCATTTAAAAATAATATGTCCACTCACAGTACTATTGCGACCTTCCCGCTCGGAAAGCTCCTCGAGCGAAACCCTCGAACTAACCGCGTAGTCGAGCCCGTCTCCCGTTCAATCAGAGACTGTACAAACAAATCATCATATTAGTCATTTACAGTGGACTTGGTCTTTTCCTAGTTTGACCAGGAATTCCTATTTGACCACGTGTTGACCAAGTTCCTTTTTATGGCACTTTAACCTTTTTGACTTTCTTTCCCGGTTATCGACTCTTAACTCAATTTACCGGAAGTCCGACTCAGCTTCCGAACTTTCCTTTATTACTTTAACTTGACGTTAGGGTGTCACGTATTAATCAATATAATTAATCTCGAGTCGATTTACCGATTTAGCATTTTCCCATAAATTCCAGTTATCAATTTCCGATAACAATTTAACACTTTACCCATTCAACCAAAAAGTGTCCAACTTCATTGAACTTCAATTCCTTAACCATTTTTCTGAAAAAGTAACTTTCCCGAGATGGAAACTTTCCCTTAATGGAAACTTTCCCAAAATGGAAAGTTTCCCAATTTAGCAGGTTTCCAAACATAGAAGGTTTCCCAAAATGGAAGGTTCTCAATTTACGGTTAGTTTCCGTTTTTACTCGTTTCCTTACGTAAATTCCGATTTACGACACTTTAACCCTATTAAACGGAAACAACACATTTAAAGGAATTGAAGACTACCTCGGCCTTTCAGCCGGATTTACTGCCGTCGGAAACGTTACCGGATTCCGGCAACTTGCCGGAATTTCGCCATAACCTCCCCGTTTTCTTCTTTACCAAGTTATCGACACAAGCACCAAAAACAACAAGTTAACAACAACACTAATTCAACACAAATCGCACAACACAGTAGCTCTAGATTTCGGACTCACCCTCACAGTCAAACTGAGACTGCAACCCAGTAGTCTCCCCCAAGATCCTCCCAACAGCTCCTCAACCTCCAACATCCCCAACTACTCCAGTCAACAACAACTCTGCCTTGCTCCTCCTTGGCAGAGCACCGAACCACTGCCTCTGCCAGGGAACAACTACAATGGTGCTCCAAGCTTCCCTTCGTGCTCGAGTTGGCAAAGAGAAGATCGAGTCACTGTCGAGGAGGGAGAAAGGACGTCAGAACCCATCACCGGAGGGAGGAGATGAAAACCAGATACATGAACAGTGAAAGAGGGATTTTCTGATTTTTGCCTAAATCAAGAATCCAAGAGCAGGGAAGTAAAAAGGAAGGGAGGAGGAGCAAGAATAAACCTTCAATTCGTCGAACCTCCGCCTGAGGCGCCAGATTTCCGGCGAGCACAGTCGCCGTCCTCGTCATCCGATCTCCGTCGACGGTTGATGAATCTCGGATTGGGTGGCTGGGTTTTGTAGAGGAGAGTGAGAGGGTCAGTTTGGTGGGGGTGCGCCGGCGTGGGTTGGCCGGACGCGGCAGTGATGAGGGTGGCGGAGCTGGGAGTCGAGAGCAGAGAGAGAGAGTGACTGGCTCGGGTCAACGCCCGAGTTGGGTTTGACTCGGGTCAACTCTCTCTTCCCCTATTTATAGCCAAATCAACGGTCCAGATCAAACCCCTAATTGATCTAACGGTCCAGATTCAAGGAAGGTAAAAAGTTAAAAAGGTTAAATGGTAATTCTCCTTTTTACCGGATGGATAATTAAAAGCTACCATAAACTTCTGAAATTCACAGAAAATAGCCGGAAGCTCCGAAAAATATTCCGAAAATACCGGGAGACTCGTGTCGACACGTACCACAACATCGAGTCATCAATTCAGGTATTTGGAGTACTTTTAAAAACTCGAAAATTAACTCGAGCGATCACTTATCGAATTACCGATCGCAATTAAAAGTCTTCGGTAACTCGTGAATCTCTGTGAAAGGTAACTTTTATTAACTTCAAAAGATTCGGGGTGTGACAGTAATTGTCTTCCCTTGATCTACCCTTACTCAAACCACTTACACACACAGGACATGAACTGCCATGAATTTTTAGCGTAAATCCAAAACCATAGCCTTTAATTCCGGGAGATCCAAAAGCTCCAGACATCGAGATCCCACAATACTTACTCCTCGCATGAAGACAAATTGTCAGGCTTCACACTGCCTGCAAAACTATTCTGATCGGATAAATCTTGATTTTACCAACAAACCGATCATTAGAGTCGCCAACTCGATCATCACCTTGTAGGGTTACAACGTACTTTACAACTGGTAATACATACCCGTACTACTCTTAGGTGAGGTGCCACTGACCTCCCTATCTCTTACCTTAACTTGGAATGACGCATAGTGCAGAACTTGCACTTTAACCATAACTGTGCGTCTAATAAACTTTATCCGCAACACAATCTGGAATAGACTTACCAATAAAAGGATTCCAGAACCTTACCCGCTCAACCAGGATATTTCCTTCAAAAATACCTCCATTACCAAACCGTCTGGTAATAACCGACAAATTTGGACACTTAACCAGATCGAACATCTATATGAAATTTAGTGCCACTGGTGCACACCCAAAGTAACCCCTGATCAAAGCATTGGAAATTAATTCCACACCGAACTAAGCCACATTGATCACCAAGCATCCAGTTATCAAGGCACAATTTAACAAATGCCATCACCGCACTGGGCGAGTACACACCACAGAGTCAACTCGTACAACTAGATAGTTTCTAATAAAACTGTCCCCCATGCTCTGCAAGTTTACATCCACCGCATCTTCTATTCGGTAAGATTCAAAATGAACGACTACTTACGTGCACAAGGAATCAAACTACCACTTCAGATCCTAGATTACAAGATCCACCGCCACACGTTAACATCCCCTCAGATCATAACTTAATCTGAACGTGGCTTAGTCACTCCACGATTTCCAATGAAGTGTTGTTCAACTTAGCAACATACCTTACCACTATTGTAATAAATTGGTTTCCAAAACCTTGACTCATAATATTTTTTGAGCCATCAGGAAAACTTTTCCTAGTTCCACCGCATTTCAAACTCACAGAAATGTTGACAATTTTGAGAGTCACCTCCAATGACCTTTCTTGCTACTACTCTACACTTGTGGCGCCAAGATCTGCCACTATGTGAATAATTCCTAACAAGTAGGGTCACTACTCAATGACCAATGACCATAACAACGCCAACAATTCTTTAATCCTCTTAGGATTTCATTAAATTAACATCAATAATTGATATTCCAGATCTAATCCTCATTCCACATATCATAATTGAGAATATTTCCTGTCACTGCAGTGGGTGTAACTTATGAGCCCCAAACACAACTAAGTACACATTCGGTTACAACGCTTGATTAAACCACAGCCAGTGAGTGCACAGATTCCCATACCAACAAGCATAACTAATCCCTCTTGATGGAACCAAGTGTCGTAACAGACAACTTTGGTTGCAGGTTGAAACTTGACCATCTACAAACATTCTCACTCCTATTCAACGATTCAGTAAACCTTGCCCCACTGCAGTCACTTCACCACTTCAGTGCATTTGACTCAGTACACCAACAACCACCTACTAACAACGTTTAACAATTTAACTAACCATCTTGAAAGTCGATGCGACTACAAACAACTCACTTCCGTCCTGTTCTTAAACAGTTAGATCTTTAGATTGACGTTTTGCACAAAAACTTCTAACCAAACGTCCTTAATCTCCGTTCTAAAAAATATAGAATTCTCACGATACACCCTCGAAACATAAGAACGTGTCACTCTGACCACACACAGCTGCACACAATAATCACGCCTTACCAGCATGTGCTACCCAAATTTCGCTTTACCACTTCCCTACACAGGAGAGTACACGTGCTCATGTGGGGTACACCTATGTACAACTTCAGCCGTCGAACCAGTGTCGTTTGCACAACGACTGGTTCCCACACCATAATAGTACAAGGTCAATCAAGACTCGTACCACTATCTCTGGTACCCCAAACACTCTTGGTCCATGAACCGGTGGCTTGTTGCCACTTCCAACATGTTCTTTAAATTCCGAAACCATAAACCTTTAACTACAATCAAAACGCTCACTTGATCTGTCACCGAACTTCAACACAGCCAACCTAGAGACCCATCCGCAGGTGTACTAATTAAAATACTTTGACCACAGGTGGATAACTCACCTTATGGTCGACATGAGCCCCAAGACCTGGTGACACGATTTAATTCCTACCTTCACGATATACGGCCCAATGACCATTGTCACCAACAATTCAAAATCACGATTGGACTCACTAACAAATCAAATCTTTCTAGTACCCCAATCATGGGTGGCTGGAACGAAGAGGATTTGGTCGTAACTGACGACAACAATGTCAGCACCAAAGCTGACCCAAGCCATTAGTTTCAGTGGCTGTCCCTTCAAGCATCAAGTGACCAACTAACCTTTACTTCCTTAACATTTTCCACTAGTGTCACATCATAGACTCGTCACCAGAAACAAGTCCATTGATCCCAAAATGACTACACTCATTTTCCTTGAGTCATTCCACTTTCATATGTCTGTTGGTTTCTCTGAAACCACACTAAAAACGAACCTCAACAAAATCTTGGCAATCGTCAAATCTCAATATTCATCCTCTCTGAATAATCGCGCTAGGCGATTTCAGCTCTTTTTCCATCGCAGGATGCAACATCTTTCATTAACTCGTACGACTCTTCACTTTTAAGAGTCTCATAACCCGAATACCATGGCCTCGCCTCAGGTTTCCACAACATCCCTGTCAACGACAGCCTTTTAGGCATGAATTTACTGTTTCACCACCGAGCACTCACACCAACTGCTCAACCAATGTTATACAACGCGAGTTTCCAGCTCGATCCACAACTCAAATCTCAAATCTCAAATACTCATTGGGTAAACTCATAAAAGTAACTACGTAACGAGCTTACCTTGTTCCTTACAGGAGCTCTCTTTGAGGTCGGCGTACTGAGGCATAGTCTTGAGGATTCAAATGTTTATAGGACCACTCAGTCCATAGCTCAACCAGAAAGTACTAACTCATGTCCTTAATAAACACTAAGCGTCCAAAGCATAAAATGCCGATGGATCCGCCGCGGTCGGACCATCACTCTATAGACGCTAAGTGATACCAAGTACATGAGATAGTAACAGGAAACGATAACCTAATGCTATGATACCAATTGTCAGGACCCACCCCGAGTTAAATCCCTTTAACCCGAAGTAAATCCTGCGGGGACCACCTCAAGAGAACTTCTTACCGAAACCCCCTTGAAATGGCCAACCCTTCCTACCTACCAACTCAGCACTTCCATGAGTATCTAACAACAATCCCTAACTCATGAAGGCATCCTGCTCCCTACCCTACTTACTTAGCTAAACTGGGTTAGTCAGAGCAGTCTACTAAGATGATTACCCTAAAGAATTTCAACGGCAACGGATTGATCGACTATGCCTCGACTTTGGTACGCGTACGACCTCTGCTCAAGAACCCTGCACCACTGGGCATTTGAAAACGAAAGGCCCAGGGGAGAAACATTGTAAAACTGTCAGGGTGAGTGGACAAAAATAAAATATAAAAGCTCTAATTCCTTTGATGTTCTCCCTCTAAGTTTTCCTAGGAAAATCCGCATGCAAGTAAAACATAAACAATGCCTTGGCTCAAATATAAACAATTATGTGGGGTGTTAACCTCATCCACGAGAAATCCGACCTGCTCTACACGAGAGGGTCTATTGACCAGCTCATCAGAGAGGGTCTCATGACCTGCTCCATCTGGAGAGGGTCCATGCTAGCATGCAATATATATATCCTTATCCTTTAAATCCTTTTAAAACCTGTAAAACCTGTAAAACCTCGTAAAACCTCGTGGGAATAATAAATCGAAAACCAAGTCAAATCTCCCTGACTTCACCCCAAATACATTGGATTTAAAAACCTTTCCAAGAACCAAAAACCGGTTCTCTGCCTTTACTTTAAAACCCTTTAAATCCAAGAGCCAAATTCTCCTTTTTAAAACGTCTCCCTCCATAATCCCCAAAACGGTGAAAGCCATTAAATCAAATCCCGGGAAAATCCATTAAAATCACGAGAAGGGTATGAACCTCTTACCCTGCTCGTTTCTCTTTAAAATCGTTAAATCCCATTTTCCAAAAATCACCGTAAAACATTAAATGGAGGAAATCACATATGCAGGAGAAACCAAATAAAGTCTATGTCATGCAATTTAATTTGAAAGCAAGGTCCACTCACAGTACTCATCGTGACCTTCTTCCTGCTCGGAAAGCTCCTCAAGCGAAACCCTCGAACTAACCGCGTAGTCGAGTCCGTCTCACGTTCAATCAGAGACTGTACAAACAAACCATTATATTAGTCATTCCAAAGTTGACTTGGTCTTTTCCTTGTTTGACCAGGAAATCCTATTTTACCAAGAGTTGACCAAGTTCCTTTTCTTTTCACAACTTTTCAATAAATAGATTTAATTCCGATTACCCAACCGTAACATACCGACTTTCTTTAATAATTCACTTGACAATAGGTTCACCCATAATAATTCGTGGAATTACTATGGACACCCATTCAACCACTTCACCAATACCTTAGGAGTCTTTAAAATAATCCTTAAACCTTAACCGGCAATAATCGATGGTCGGAATAATATTTAATTATCCGCCAATAATACTAAACTAGAACAATTCCAAAACCTAACCAAAACTCCTCCAAAAATTACCAAATTTTAACCATAGACTCCTCACAATATGTACTAATTAATGGTCATGAAAAATTGCCCAAAAAGTGGCGGCACCGCCGACGGCGGCCGCCGGCAGAAATTCCGGCTAAAATTCCGGCGACCTCGGATCGCCACCAAATTTTACCAGTAGCTTCGTCTCATCATTTGGGACAACTTTCTAGTTCAACTCGAAGGCCAATTCCGCATCTAACTAGGTCAAAAACTTGATGAACAGTAGACCCCGAAAATTTACACTTCAAAACTTCAAATCCTCAATTCTTCCTACACACTTCGAATCAAGCTACCAAATTCTAGGGGATTGTAGTACACCTAAAACCCATCCTAAACATATAAAGAACTCAACAAATGGTGATCTAGAGAGGGAGAAATCCGATCAAGAACAAACACTGTACACTTGAAGAACAATTCGGAATTTCTCCCGATTTACGGCGAGTTAGGTCGGAAAACTTACCTAGGAATGAAGTAGACTCGGAGGCCGAGCTATTGGGACCGGTGTGGAGGCCTGGGGTGGCCGGACGGCGGCGCGGTGGCGGCTGGAACATCCGGCACTGTTTTCCGATCGGGAGGAGAGAAAACACGGGGAGAGAGAGAAAATGGCTGGGGTGAAAATCTGATTTTTCACCCCGGTAACTCTTATATATAGTCATTTTACCGTACAGTAACTTTATACTTTTGTTTATAACTTTCTCATACGAACTCCGATTTGAGCGTGCTACGTGTCCACGAACTCGTAACGACGCCCTCTACAACTTTCAAGAAGGAAGTTTTCCCAAATTCTTGACTTAACAAAAAGTCAACTTTACGATCATTGTACGGTTAAACAGTCACTTTAAATGGTAAAAGACCAAAGTAACCAACCGTAAAATAATTCTAGGATCGGGATGTGACAGTCACTATCCACATGAGATGTGGCTTTATGCTGCAACAATTGAATTTTCTCAAGCAAATTTGTCCTCTCAGTTTCCCAAGATTTTAAATTTGACTCAAGACTTACCTCAACTCTCCTTTTCTCTTTGCTGATAAGTTTGATGTCTTCTTCCAAAGCAAGATTTTTCTTCTGTACACTTTTTGTAGCATTGTATAGTTTCAAATATTTATTATTTTCTTCTTCATCAGAACGATCTTCATCACTTTCTGAATCATCTGAAGTTTCTGGATTGAGAGAAGTTGTTAATGCAAGATCATTTACCTCATTGTCATCGAAGAACCCCTCATCACTATCATCCCATGTGGATGTCAAAGCTTTGCTATCCTTGAAAGTTTGCTTCCAGTTTGCACACTCAGCAGCCATATGACCAAAACCACCACACTCAAAGCATTTTATTTTTTCTGAGAAATTTTTCTTTTGAGTAAATCTAGAAGGTTTGTCAGTTATTTTTTCAGAGTTGAAAACTTTCCTTTGATTAGAGAAATTTTTTGAAGGACCAGAAGCATTTTTATTTTTCAGAAATTTTTTAAATTCTTTTGTAAGCAAAGCTAAGTCGATTACCTCATCTTCATCACTTTCCTTCTTCTTAATAGAGGAAAAAGCAACATTTTTTTACCTTTTTATCTTGTCTGATTCTCATCTCAAAGGTCTTGAGGTTGCCTACCAATTCATCAAGAGGATAAACGTCTAGGTCTTGAGCTTCCTCAATTGCTGTTTGCTTAGCTTGAAACTTTGAAGGAAGAGATCTGAGAAACTTCTTGACGATTCTGTGATCTTCAATTGGATCACCAAGACTTTGACATTGACTAGATATCCTTAATAGACGAGCATGAAAATCATCTACTAGTTCATCTTCTCTCATAGTCAGGTTTTCAAATTCTTGAGTTAGCCTCTGCAACTTTTGTGAGCGTACCTTTTTATTACCTTCATAAGTAGCTTCCAATAGATCCCATGCCTTCTTCGCAGTGTCACAATGACTGATACGAGTTATTTCTCTTTTGTTTAAGGCCGTGAACAAGCTGTTTCTTGCCTTAAAGTCGCAATTCCGATCATGTACTTCCACTTCAGTCCATTCTTGTCTAGGCTTCAGTATTGTTGCGACAGAGGTTCCTTCCATCTTCTTCTCATTAGCTTTAGTTGGATGTTCCCAACCTATCTCAACAATATTCCATATGTTCTCATCTTGAGAATACAAGAAGGCTCGCATCATGATCTTCCATTCAAGATAATCTTCACCATTGAAAAGCGGAGGACAGTTGATCGATCCAGCAGCTCTATCACGTTCCATCCTGATCTACTAGAAACTTCTAGAACCTGCTCTGGTACCAAATGAAAATACTAGAACGTGTGTCAAGGATTGATTAAACACTAACAATCCCTATGATGCTGAAAGCAGAAACTTGTAAGAACACAACAATTTGTTTACGCAGTGTAAACCTCAAACATGAGGAAACATCACTGCGAGGCATAAGCCCAGAAGAACTTTAATCCACTATAAAAAGATTACAACTGTGTGATTACACTTGCAGACTCGTCTAGTCTATCAATCACTCACTAATCTTCTCTCACGGGAATCACTTTCTTGAAGGATTGAACTACACAAATCAAATCTTAAGTCTATTCACTCAAACATGGAACAGTGAAAGAACAAGAACTCAACATGCTCACGTTAGAGATACACAACTAACCTATTTTTCTTGATTCCCAAGGCATGCCAAAGTCTTGTGCACGGCAGCTCTTAAATAGAGAGTCAAAACTCCCCCTTACTTTAGAATCCTAACCCTAATGGACTTCCTACTAGGAAACATCTTAATTGTAGGATTTGTACATTAGGATCCGAAAGATATGATCCCCTTTTATGTAGGAATGCCAAAATACTAACAAAATCAATTGAAACAATATCTCCCGATCACATAGTACATGTGTTAGTGTTTGTATTAAAATGCAGAAAATGAGAGAACACAGAGAAGACAAAGTAACCTATACATATATAGTCCTAATACTACTCAGCTTGAAGCTTGTTTCTCAGCTTCAAGGTGCCACAAAGGTAATGATGATGTGGACAAACAACCATATAGATTTAATCATAACTTAACCTATTTAAGAATCTAACATACATTTTTACAATTAACCTCAAGAAAAAAACACCTTCTAACACTAAACTATCGGTGTATAATATAAAGACAACTTCCACATTACATTGACAATAAGAAAAACCGACGTTAAAATAATCAAGGACACCACAACTATGGTTCATGACACGCCTAACGACCCGACCAACCACATCAACCTACCAAAACTCTAAAAACCTCGCTCAAGACACTATAAACATGGTTGCAGATCCAAGAACAAGAGCACTCATGATTAGAGTTTGGATCACTTTTGATGATACTCCTGCCATGCTGCACAAGTTTTTTTAGATGATCTTACTAATATTAATTACTAGAGCTAGGAGTACTCGATTGTGTTCCACTGCGTAGTATTTTGACTTTTTCTTAAAAAAAATAGTTTCTGGGCCTCGACCGGGCAGCCCAAACCCCTTTTGCCCAAGCTCTCTTCCTCAAACCTTTTTATAGAAATTTGTAAAACCTCTGCTGATGAAAATGGAGAAAGCCTTCACTCTGGTTCAGACAGTTGCAGTGGTCACTGTCTTCTCTGCCGTTTCCGGCTGGTACTTTCTTGCTTCTTTCCGACTTTCCCGGAATCCCATTCCTTTCAAATCATAACAAACAATTGGTTTCGATTTTTGTGAATCAGGTACGGCTTCATGTTTGGAAGAGAGTCTGCTCGCAAAGAGCTCGGAAGCTTAATCGAAGACCTTCGCCGCCAGAGTCCCAATTCCGATCCACCGCCGCCGCCACCTCATTCCTGACTCCATTGGGTAGTTTGCTGCGAACCCAGTTATGTGTTTAGTAAAGAATTCTAATTGCGTGTGCTTTGTTGGATTTAATATGTGCTTTTGTTGCAACTGAATGTAAAATTTGATAACTTTAAGCCGATTGGGTAGAAATTACAAGACTTTGGGAAAAACCCAATGCTGTAAATTTAGGATGCAATTCAGTTAAAAGTTTACTCATCAAGATGGTGTTCTGCTCTAAATGACTAAGGACATGCTTCTTCTGTTTTCCTCATTGTTGAAGTTTTGATGTCATATGACTCACATTTGTGGCTCAACATGAATTTGAACCAATAGTGTTTCTTACAGCTGTCAAAGATTAGGTTGAACCATTTTTGAGGGGAATATTGTGGTGTTTGTAGAGGCCCTTGTATTACTCCATTGGGTGCATGTTAATTAGTCTTTCATTCATCGAAAAAAATGTAGTCTTTTCAATTGCTTTCATATACTTAGAACTCTTCTCCGCTTACTTGAAATTTAGTCTTAATTGAAATAGGCAAATAGCTGCATGAAATGTCATTAATGTGAATTCCTGTTTAAGTTTGAAATTTGGTTCATGTATCAAGGAGGGATCCTTGTTAGTTGGTGACTTATTCAGGTGTTTGGGTGCAGGTCTATGGCTTTTAGGTGGGCAGCGTGGAATCCCTTCATTTGTTTAAGCTCCCTTTTGCCATCTTCGACTGTTTTCAGGTCATCTGACCTATCCTTGACACCTTTGTATGCTGACTTGCATTGAAGATACAGTTTCCTTTTCACATATTCAAGAAGAATCAATTAGATAATGTAGCTTGTGTTGATCAAACTCTTTCGTGTTTCAATTAAGTAAAGGGCATTCCTTGATTTAATTTGTCTATATCACTTTCTGTGGATCATAGAGGCTTTGCACTACCTGTCATGATGATGAAATGTATCTCCAATTTTCCTTGCAATTTTCTTTATACTTTTCTGAAAGGCTGTTGTTATAAATGCCGACTTCCATTGGAGATACAGTTTTCTGCTGTCACTTGGTTATTACTCTAGAGGAATCAATTAGATAATGTAGTTGGTGTTGATCAAATTCTTTCAATTTCAAGTTAATGAGAGTATTCTATGAATTAATGTGCCAGTATCACTTTCTGTGGATAATAGAGGCTTTGCACTGGCTGCCATGATGTTGAAATAATAAATGAATCCCCATTTTTCCATGGTTTCCTTTTTACTTTTCTGAAAAAAGCTTTTGTAGAGAAGTATGAAAACCTAGTTGCTAAGTGGTTGATGTTATGTATCTGCCTGGTGTTTTAGAGTTTACCTTGGTTGTTTTATAAGTAGTTGTCAACTAATATGCTAAAAATAACACTAAAAAAGGTATTAGTTAATTTATGCTACATTTGCATCAAGCCCCGTCCTCGTGGTAAAGTAAAGATGGTAATATTGATTGAAGGGACTAATCTTTCCAAAAAGAACCAGTTTCTTGTTCATCAGAAAACAATGAGTATTCTGAAGTTTTAAAATTAGAAAGGTTTTTTTAGAACAGGTAATTTTAGAACTCAATTCAAGAAAGCTCAAGTCAAATCAAAGAAACCAGTTTGAATTACATCTTTAGTGTGTTTTTGTGAGCTGTAAGGTAGTTGTTATTCATCTCTAAATTGCATCTGCATGTACCCAGTTTTTCTTTTGTATATTTATATGGTTTTTATTTGTTTCTTTTTTCTTTTGGGTGATGTGATGTTCCTTTGTTTCCAACATTAAGTTTAGCAGAAAAGGGTTTAGTATTAGTCTTCCATTCCCAGCACTGTAGCTATACACAATAAGCAAATAAAATAGAAATTAGTGATCATACATTGGAAGTTGTAGATGCTCCAACTGAGAAGTATGAATGCATATTACTTGACACACTGGACTAGATTGACAATTATTCTCAAGACTCATCTGAACATCCCCTAAACTAGAAGAAAACCTGGTTTGAATGAACATCAACTGACCATTCAGGTAATGGAGACATATACAGGGATTGTTTACCCATCTTAGGCCTCAGGATCTGATGCCAAGTATGGTTTTCTTACAAATAATTACTCATTGTATCCCTCGCTCTCTCCCTATTTTCTTTTCTCACTATATTAGAATAATTAACTATACATAAAAATGCACTAATCTACGCAAGAATGGTTTCCTTCTCTTCCCGGACGTTCTTATCTTTGATAAAACGGACATAAAGATCGGTTCCAGTTGAGTCACACTCTGCCAATCTTTTATTCCGGCCACCATCAGCCATGCCTTTCACAAATTCAACCATGTTCCTCCAGTTGTCCCCTTCGAACAATCTCTTATTCAATCTTAGGTATGTGAAAGCACTCAAGGCATTGCCAGAATCTGATCTGCTTGTGGCAAGAACCTGTCCATATGCACCAGAATCATACCTCTCGAGTGCATTTTCTCCTGCAAGATCAATTCCAGCACTTTTGGTTGCCATCTTTACTTGCCGGACTAGCCCCTCAGGGGAGCAATTTGCATTGTCAGGCTGTTCTCCATCTTTCATTTCCATGCAGGTGAAGTTTAATACAACCCCATGTTTGCTGAACATTTTCGCTGTTGGAATATAACCATCTCTGAGTCTAGTATTATAGTAGCCAGCAGTTAATTCAGCAGCATGAGATCTTGTTCTGTAGTGCCAATGAATCCCAGCTACCTTTCCAGATAGTTTAGCTCCAGTTCCTTGGAACACTCCTTTTGCAGCTGCCAGGAGTCTATCTCCGTGCCTTAGTAGCTTCTCTGAGTACCATTCGAGGAAGAACCGTCCGTACTCGGTATTCCAGGTTCCTTCTCTTCTGAAAAACCCAGTGTCTTCAGGAAACTGATTGTACTGACCGGAATCATGGGGTCCAGTTGTCCCCCAGTGTCTCTTTCCTTGTGCCTCTGCAGATGCTTCCAGGGAAGCTTTCATGTACTGAGAAGATAAAAACTTGTTTAGAAATAATTCATATACCAATATTCGCTACAATCTTTTAGGTGCATTTTGGGTGGTAATATAAAGAAAAAGATATCCTTTAGTTCACAATTTTTACCTTGTCGTAGCATTGGAATTCTCCTATTCCAGGAAATTTCCATGTTCCATTGCTCTCTGGATAAGCTGGATATCTGAGTTCACCACAAGGACCCATACCGACTTGAATTTCCTGCAGAAATAGTTGGAAACTTGGATTGAGTCTCTAACCTTTTATAAAGTGTAAACTAAACTATATTTATATTAAGAAGAACAAATTAATATTTGATTGATTACTACCAAGTTTTCCTAATTAGTTTCTCTGTTTCATTGTTTCTACCTAGGAACAGTTGCAAACTTATCAGTCTGTTTAATTGTTTAGCACATCAATTGAAGTTAACTTTGTTTGCTGCAGAAACTTACCACAATAACGTCTCCCAAGTAATCTCTGAATCTGTCATGGAAGCTCTTCATGTAGTCGGTGTAAACCTGGATGGGCGTTCTTCCTCTGAGAACAGGCAGTGAATCACATCCCAAGGATATGTATTCCGGATTCCTCCGGCCAGATTTGTCTGTGTACACAAGGTCAGGGTTCTTGCTTATCTCTTCAAGCACCCATGGAGGTAGTGGAATACTGAAAATTCACAAAAATTATTGCTTAGCAAGTGAGTCAGCTCATAAAAACACATGAACTATGATCAAGTTTAAACATGTCATACCTGCATGAGTCTCCAACATTTCCTCCACACTGATGGAAAGACATGACAACTTGGATCTTCAAGCCATGCCTTTGAACCAAGTTCACAAGCTCTGCGTACCCTTCCCAGTTGTACTTGGAAGGTCCATCTTTCTCCACCAATCCCCACCAAGCATCCACCATAACTCCTTCTACTCCTGCATTCTTCAAAGCCATCAAACTCACATTCATTGCTCGTGGCTTGTTCAAATGCCCTCCATGCGTCACTGTGTCTAGCGGAAGCATCACATACACCGGCACCTTCTTGGAGTCATTGTTATTGCTGCTATGAGCAATACTCGGCAGCGCATGAAGCAACTCCCTTGGGAGATCATCAGTGGTGGAGCTCACCCTGATCCTTTCCTGGAAGAGCTGTGCTTCTTGCAGGGAACTCTTTGCCCGGATGCGGCATGACGGCTTCATTTGAGCAAAGCAAACTACCCCGGAGGAGGACTCATCGGAGGTCTTTAGGCCTTTGGTGTAATCTTTAAGATTAATGAAAGACGTTGAAGAACGAAGCGTTAACGTCATCTGATTCTCTGTGAGTTTAGAAGGGAAGAGAGATACTGTGATTAGAATGGTGAGGGGTTGTATGCCTAGTTATAGAAATAACCTCCCTCTGAAAGTTGGTCTCCTGTGAGTTTGGAAGGGAAGAGAAAAAAATGTGATGAGAATGGTGAAGGGTTGTGTTCCTATTTATAAAAAAATAGATTCCCTCTTGAAGCCGTGTTTGAAGGAGACAATGTTGGTGGGCACAGGTTTAAAAGTGAAAAAGTGCAAAAAATCAAAACTAGTCAGCCTCACTTTTCTTAGTCATTTTCCCTCCATACGTGGTCACCCCTCTTCCATTTTCTTATCAACAGTATTCTGCATCAGCATAACATTTGAATAAAAAAAAATCAAATTCTTATGGAACGTCATGGTAGAAATTTTCTAAGCGAGTAGAATAGAGAAGTTGGATATTTTAGAAAAGATCAACGGCTGAAATTGTATGTAACAGGCAGGCATGCAACTTTAGTAGGATATTCTGATATTCATATGCCTGATGAAATATCTGGAGCTGATAAATTATACCCTTTCTGATATTTTCCACAATAATACACCTGTTATTTGCATGTCATATTCCAAGTTTTGCTTCAACCTTAGTCATTCATCCTTTAACCAATTGAATGGAAGTTATTGTTTGGTTGATGAGGTATTGAAGTTATCGTTTGGTTGATGGATAGTCATTAACCAAATCCTGCTTGTTTTGATTTTATTGATCCAGATTTTGAACAAAGCCTGGCTCTTCATGTTTATTTCCAACCTTTGTTCTTGGAAAGTTTGCAAAAGAAATGCATGGACTTATTCTATCTCGCTTTGCAGAATGAGGTTCTTCTTTGGGTAATGTTGAGTAACTAGCTGAGAGTCTGAAACACAAGGAAATGTTACTGAGCTATACCAATTCTATCCCAGAAATCAGCATTGTTTTTGTAAGGTGAACTTAAAACGTGCATAGACCAAGAAATTATACTACTTATCGCTTGGGGTGATAAGTATTGGATGGTTTTGTTTGTCACAGTGTAGCTAGGGTCTCTCTGATCTCTAAGGTCTCTCCTACTCACAGCTAATATTTATGTGGATCACAAAATATATCAGGCTTGCAAAATTTTCCTGGTTTGAGTTGGTTTAGGATAATAAGAAAGAAAGGAGAGGAAGCTCTTCTGCTTTGAACGGGGAATAGCATGTGGTTGTAACAAAGTCCTGCTTTCGTTTTTCATTCTCTTGGAGTCTTTGTCTCTAACATGCCCCATTCAAACTAAACCTCTTCAATGATTTGGCATTCCTTACATTTTTTAATTTTTGTTGCATATTTTTCTAATTGACTGATTCCCTTATTTCGGAAAATCTTCAGTCGCTGGCAATCGGACCGCCACCTTGCACGTTATGTGTAATGTGAGCGCGCGAGAGAGGGAGGCATTTACGACTCCCCCATCTAATCACATTGTCAGCAACTTAGCAATCGCGTTATGACAGAGACATGAAAATGAGTAGTATATATATACACGTATGACTCTTTCATCTCCAGAGAATTGTCTGTATTTTGGACCGGTTCCGTATTGTATACGGTCAAAGCAGCTGCTCACGGTTCAAGTATGCACGAGTTTTTGAAGTCGGTTGTTTGGTCGATTCTTGTTAGCTAAGAAAAAAAAGGAGATTAACTCGAATCTCCCGGGATCATGATGTCGATACTTTGGTCATTATTCGAAGAGATGATTTCATTGATGAGCTTAGCTGTGGCCATGGACGTACGTGTTAGGTCTACCATTACTACATTTGTGGAGGTTATGAAACCTTATCCCTTCAACGTTTTCACTCTTTCCTTTGTCTTAATTCATGACAAGACAAAGAATTGAGAGTATTCCATGCACCTAAAAATTAAAAAAAACAAAAGTAAACAGTATACACATCATCCAACGGTGAGAAGATGATTAGATGGTGCAAATTGAACGAATCACGGACGATGACGGTGTACCAAATAATTTTCGTAAGATGAAACCCTAGAGAAATTACAAGACAAAACAAGCCAAAACGAAGGAAAAGGGACACACTTGTTAACAACTATGTTTGAGAGGGAACTGATTGCGAATTTGAAATCAACATTGTTAATACATTCTGAATTTGAATTCACTAACAACTGGTGCAGTGGGTTCATCCTTTTTAAGTTTCAAATTCAACTGGTGAAATCAAAATTGTTAATGGAAAAGGGACACTTGTTAACAACTATGTTTGAGAGGGAACTGATTACGATTTTTGAAATCAAAATTTTTCATTCATTTTGAATTTGAATTCACTTACAAGTTTATATCATTTCATTTCTTGCTCGTCGGGCTAAAGTTCACGTTCATGCCATGCGGGAACAAATTCTCTACAAGTTTAGAAGATAAATGATTAGTGGGGTAATTGAGTACTATCGTTTTTTTCCTTGTATAAATGAAACAAATAGAAAATAGATTCAAACTAGCATTTGAATACATTTTGTAAGAAATACAACATATTATCCTACCTAATTTCATTGACAAACCCCAACTTTGCAGATCGTGTACGTAATTTGGACAAACGCACTACACAATGGAGCCATGATATTTGTTTTCATCGATGGTGGCTAGTAGTGCAGATGTGCACTCGGCCCCCCTCTGAGTTTGATGTTTCAGCTTGAAGCTTGTGGTTCCCCATTTCTGATGTTTGCATTTCCCTTGCAACCTGGCTCTTTGCTTTGCTTAATTTTTGTGGCACCAAACCAGTTACTTAAATTTTGACGTGTAACCGATGTGGCAAACCACTCATTACATATTAGCTAACAAAAGAAAAACGGATAATTGAGATGCCAAGGATTTGAGGATCCTTGATGCGCAAGTGGGAGTTGCTGCGACCGACATTGGAGCAAGTGTAACAATCTTTTCTAACTTTCATTTCCCGCAAATCCCACAACGTTTATGAGAATCGTTCATTTCCATGTCCTAGAAAGTGCATTTCATTCCCAAAGAATTCATACTTAGATTATCTGTTACCATTTTTGACAATATAAGTTGTGTTAAATCGAAGGGTTACGAATTCATGATTGTAAATTGTGACCAAGGAAAGGATACAAGTTCATTGAAATACATACAGCACACCCGCCAAGATTATATTCAAAACATATCTTACTATGTCGACAAATTCACAAAATCCAAGCAGAGAATTCATTTACATTGTTCCCCTAGCTTCTGTAGCCTTCAGAAATTTCAGTTTTGCAATACTACTCAATGTGGAAGCTCTCTTAGCAATAGTAAGCATGCTAGTTAGCAAACCTATAATCTTAGTATTGCTTTGCATTATTCTATTAATCCTTTTAGAATATGAAGCAGGAGAAGTCCCTGAATTCAAATGACATGGTATCTATATCAAACAGGATTTACACTTATGCATCAACCATAGAACAATAGTCACCAACAGAGGAGAGGACAAAGAAGCTCCCTTTTAAGTTAGACGATACAAAGATCTAAAACTCTAAAATATCAGGAACAGTTCTATTAGATTTTTTTCAGAAAATATCGTTTAGCTACAGTGGCGGAGCCAAGATTTTCAGTTAGGAGGGTTCGAGTTTGACACCTGTTAGTATGCTATTGGATGGGGGGTTCATATTCAGAAACAAACTCGTACTCAGCAACTTTGCTCTCTGCAACATATAAAAAACGAGATCTGCTGGAAACTTAGGAGGGTCCAGTCCCCGTCGTCAGGTCTGAAAGTAGCTCTACCCCTACTAGCTAGTATAATGAGATATTTCTTCATGGAAATTTGGAAAAGATGATATGTTTTTAAGGTACTGATATTTTTAAGGATGGAAAGCTAGCATTGCGTAAAATACATTTGCACAAGCTTACGTACCTAGCTATCCCTTTCATATGTCTCTCTCAAATTCCCAAACTACTGACTCTCTTATAAGCTAAATCCCAGTTTATGTCGTGGGATATTAGTGTTATGTGTGGGAAATGCAAACTTACCAGTTGTAAGTGATAAAGTAGTATGAGGTTCAACTCTAAAACCAATTGGCAATAGAGAGAGTGACCCAAACCCTTATAAACCCACAGGTAAGGTCTCATATTCCCGATGTAGGATATATATCTCAACACGCCCCCGCACGTGTGGCGAATCTTTAAGCCTAACACGTGGACAACAACTTGGATGGTCGTGGAGTTCGTGTGGCCTTTAGGCTTCACACGTGTACGTGGACAACCCGCTCTGATACCATGATAAAGTAGTATGAGGTTCAACTCTAAAACCAATTGGCAATAGAGAGAGTGACCCAAACCCTTATAAACCCACAGGTAAGGTCTCATATTCCCGATGTGGGATATATATCTCAACAGTAAGAAGCGACATGAAATCAAAACTCCGTGTAACTAAAACAGGGCAACAAACCTGAAATGATATTGATATAGAGAACGACTCCTCCATTATAGTGGCAGCGCTAAATAAGATTTGTGGGAGCACGGTGGAGGTGAGTCGAATCCTTGATGATTGTTTTGAGTTGATGTCCATGTTTAATTCTTGTCTGATCCGTTATGTTAATCGCAAAGCAAATAGTGTTACCGATGGATTGGCATACTTTGCTAGTCAAGGTCGAGTAGTTGATCTCACTTTTGATGAGGCACCTAGCTTTATTCAAGATGTGTTTTATGAGGATTTGTATGCTGCGTTCCCTAACCTGAGTACAGGTGTTACGTCTCTCTGTTAGGCAATGTTAACTTTATTCAATAAAATTTTCCCCTTTTTGTCAAAAAAGAAAAACAGGGCAACAAACCTGAAATGACAAATGCAAAGGTATAACCAGGCTACACCCAGAGCCGGCTCTACACAGGTGCAATAAGCGCGCCAGCACATGGCCCTCCAATTTTAACATATACATTTATTGATAAGGCTTCCTGACAAAAACATGATAATCCCAGGACATAGATCATTTTGATTAGCCTTTCTCACGTGCAGTGTTGAGAAAGACTTTGTTCGCGTCTGTAAAATATTTAGTTTCTATATTACTGTCTTTAATCCTCAGTAGATAATGCATCTCAACCTTAAGACTTACTAATCATATTAATTATATATTTACATTGAAATGCAGCTAATTTGAATAACAAATCGATACACTATACATGCGAATTTTGTAGTTCGATCAATATTATGTAACAATTATCTGAAACTCTAATAAAAATTACACAATTGATTGAGATGATGTTAACACCGAATTTATATTAATAACCAAAATATCTAGAATTGCAAGTACGGAACACCCATCAGTTCACGTCATAAGCTGAACTGATAAACTAAATCAATAGAGAAATTAATTGTTGTCCTAAACCCTAAACCTACATATCAACATTCATATATATCATCAAAATTACTAATTTGAAAATTGATATATATATATATATATATATATATATATATATATATATATAAATTTTGAACAATCGATACAATTATTAATTGATTTCATAAACCCTAAACCCACACATGTCAACATTCATATACATCGGGTCAAAATTAATATTTTAAAAAAGTGATATAAATGAATATAAACTTTGAACAATCGATACAATTATTAATCGGTTAAAATATCCTCAACAAAATTATTTAGTTTTAGAGTTGATTCAATTTCTTTTTTATTATTTTTATTATTATTATTATTATTGAGATGTTATTAACAACACCTGATATTTGTTATTAACACGCCCATTAACCTATATTATTATTATAATTAATATTATTATTTTTAAATGATTGGCAATATAGTAAAAATATTAAAACTAAGGGCAAATTTATCAATTCGGGTATGAATGACTTGATTGTAAAAAAAAGAAGGGAGGTTTCATCCGTTTACTATTCACACATTCACTATTCACATGAATAGTAAAAATCCTATATATAAATATAAACCCTAGACAATCAATACAATTATTAATCGATGTCATAAACCTTAAACTCACCGGCCAATATTTATATTTATGTGATATCTATGAATATAAATTTTGAACAAACGATACAATTATTAATTGATGTCATAAACCCTAAACCCACACATGTCAACATTCATATACATCGTCAAAATTAATATTTTAAAAAAGTGATATAAATGAGTATAAACTCTAAACAATCAATACAATTATTAATAGATTAAAATACACTCTACACAATTATTTATTTTTAGAGTTGATTCAATTTCCTTTATATTATTATTATTATGAATATTAATATTAGGGGTATGTTATTAACAAAACTCGGTATTTGTTATTAACACACTCATCACCCTATTATTATTATAATTAATATAATTATTTTTAAATGAGTGGTAAAACTGTAAAAATATAAAAATTGAAGACAGCTCTGTCAATTCATGTATAAATGGTTTGATTGTAAAAATAAAAGAAAAATATGGACAGTTTCGTCCGTTCATTATTCACTATTTACTATTCACATGAATAGTAAACCACCCTCCTTTAATATATAGAGATATATCTATTCTTTTCTTTGAGTTTTCCTTACATTTTCTTATGGGTTTTCATTTTTTTTTATTCTATTTCATTCGTTTTCCTTAGATGTTTCACATTCTTTCTTTCACTTATTTAGTGTATTTCATTTTCTTTCCTCCAACATATTTTGGTAGACGCTTTGTTTATGCTTAATCCCTTTCATTTGTTTGTAGTACGCGAAATCACGCAATGTTGCTTCGATGAAAATATTTTTATACTAGTTTTGTATTTTCAATCCATATAAAGAAGAGAAATTCATCTAAATGGTACGCCAACTTTCAGTCCTTATAAATTTTACTACACCAACTTTTTAAAACATCAAAACGGTACATCATCTTTTCACCCCAACCTAGTATTGATACTTTTAGCCATCAACTTTGTTACCAAAGTCACTAACAAGTCATTTTTCATGGGTATTTTGGTCATTTCACAACTGTCATCCTTCAACTAAAACTAAGATACATGAGGAGGATTTTGGGAGATTGAAACAAGAGCTGGGTTTCGCACATGTTGAGGCAGTCCTCAATAATGGCAGATCGGGAGGGTTGGGGCTTTTATGTCAGACGAAACTCAGATCAAGGTGGCTCTCTCCAAACCCACATTCCTTACCCACCTCAAAACCCTAACCAATCCCCGCCTCACACCCCCGTCATTCCTCTCTGTCCGCTCCCTCTCCTTTGTCACCCCCGAACGCCGCAGCCGTAAGCGCCGCCTCCACATCTCCTCCCTCCACTGGTCCCAACCCTAACTCCCCTAAGCTTCCCGAACCTGTCTTGGCTCTCTCCGACAATTGCCTCAACCTTCACAACAAAATTCTCGCCTTAATCCGTCTCAACGACCTCGAATAAGCTACCCTCTACACCAGCCACTCCATCTACTCCAACTGCCGCACCACCATCTACACTGTCAACTTTGTCCTCGCCGTCCAGCTCCGCCAGTCCAAATACTTTGACCTCCTCTCCTTCCACCGCTTCATCACCCAGGCCGGTGTCGCCCCCAACATCGTCACCCACACTCTCATCTTCTAGACCTACCTCGACTGCCGCAAACCTGACATCGCCATTGAGCATTACAAACAGCTCATCAACAACGCACCGTTCAACCCCTCGCCCATGACTTATAGGATTCTGATCAAGGGACTAGTCGACAATGGCAAGCTGGAGAAGGCCATGGAGCTCGAGGAGATTGATATGAAAGGTTTCAAGCCGGTGGAAGATTCATCAATGAATTAATTTGGGATACAAAAATTCAATACCAAAGTTGCACCTGTTGCAGACCAAAAGGAAGCCACCTTCGCGATCTTCATTTTTTGCGCCACTCCTAGAGCCCACCCACAACTCTCATCAGCTATGAGACAAGTGATTTTTTTCATCTTCCTCTTTGTTGATATTCTCTAGTAGTGTTACTTCGAAACCGAAAACCAAAAAAAACCATACCAAAAACCGAACCGAAAGAAACCACATCGAAAAGAACCGAACCGAATAAACCAAAGTCAAATAGTCAACCATACAAAATGACGTCGTTTTAAGCAAATGCATAACTTTGTGAACCAACTCAACGTAGAAGCAAAATTATCAAAAATCTTGTGAGATAAGATGTGATCAGAATGGTGAAATATAACTATGTTTGAAAAATCACATAATTCGGGTAAAGACTCGGTGCCGATAGTAGCGGTCAACCAATTTATCATTATTATTCCATATGTGGTGCCCTATCGTCGAGAGGTAAATGTCCCAAAATTTTTATATGGACGGTTGCGTCTCATCCACGTGAGAGTTTTTGTGTGAAATGTTCGAATAAACTACGTCATATAGAGGGAGATATGAGTGTTTCTGTGTGATAAATGATAACAGATTTGGGTTGACCGTTTCGATCGAGCCCTTAACGTTGTCGAATCTAGTTGAATTTTTCAATATAGATATCTTTCATCATAATGATCATATTTGACGGTCAAATTTTTGTTTGTGAATTTTAGTCATCGAAATCACAATGTGCATACTAATGTTGTATAATTTGTTCAATAGGTTTTAAGCAAATGCACAACTTTGTGAACCAAATCTATATAAAACAAAAATTATCAAAAATCTTGTGAAATAAGATGTGATCGGAATGGTGAAATACAGCTATGGTTAAAAAATCACGTAATTCGGGTAACGTCTCAGTGCCGATAGTAGCGGTCAACCCTATTTACCATTATTATTCTCTATTTGGAGCTCTATCGTTAAGAGGTAAATATCTCAAAATTATTATATGGACGGTTGCGTCTCATCCACGTGAGGGAGATATGAGCGTTTCCGTGTGATAAGTGACGACGGATTAGAGTTGACCTTTTTTGTTCGAGCCCTTAACATTGTCGGATCCAGTTGAATTTTATAGCATATATATCTTTCGTTATAATGATCATATCTGACGATCGCATTTTTGTTTGTGAATTTTCGTCATCGGAATCACAATGTGCATACTAATGTTGTATAACTTGTTTAGTATGTTTTAAGCAAATGCACAACTTTGTGAACCAACTCTATATATAAGAAAAATTATCAAAAATCTCTTGAAATAAGATGTGATCGGAATGATGAAATACGACTATGGTTGAAAAATCACGTAATTCGGGTAAAGACTCGATGTAGATAGTAGCAGTCAACCCTATTTACCATTATTACTTCCTATGGGGTGCCCTATTGTCGAGGGCTAAATGTTCCAAAATTATTTTATGGGCGGTTGCGTCTCATCCATGTGAGAGTTTTTTGTGTGGATGGTTTGACCAAATTACATCATATAGAAAGAGATATGAGTGTTTCCGTGTGATTAGTTAGGACAGATTAAGGTTGACCATTTTGATCGAGCCCTTAACATTGTCAGAATCTAGTTAAATTTTTTAACGTAGATATTTTTCGTCATAATGATCATATCTGACGGTCGAATTTTGTTTGTAAATTTTAGTCATCGGAATCATAATGTGCATACTAATGTTGTATAACTTGTTTAGTATATTTTAAGCAAATGCATAACTTTGTGAACCAACACTACATAGGAAAAAATATCAAAAATATCGTGAAATAAGATGTGATCAGAATTGTGAAATACGTCTATGGTTAAAAATCACGTGATTCGGGTAACACCTCGGTGCCGATAATAGAAAATCAATTTATTTTTATAATTTTGATATTTAGTGCAACATATTATAAATTTACATATTTTTATTGCCCAGAAAACCAAAAAAAAATGAAACTGACTGAACCGTACAATTTGTTTCGGTTTACGGTTTGTCCTTAAAAACAACAAGAAATTGAACCGAACCAAATATTAAGTTCAGTTTGGTTTTCGGTTTTAGGTGAAAACTGAACCGAAACCACCAGATAACACCCTTAATATTCTCTACGAGCTCCTCCAAATTCTGGTGTAGGACTGCTTGTATTGCCTCAGATAGCACCCATGGCCCATTTCTATCCTCCTCAGATTCTAATCCATCTGGAATTGAAACCAGATGAACATGATCATGCCGTGTACGAGTTGTACTGGCCATTGCATTCACAATTTACTTGTGAACAATTTCTGTGTTAACAAATGTGACTTTTGAAGCCATGATGTGCTAAGCACTGCGAGAACTCCATCAAGGGCATTACATGGCCTTGTGCCGGAAAAGGAATAGCTATAATATGTGGCTTGCTCATTTTTTTCTCCTAATGTTTGTTCTGTAGTTTCAGTTTTTAACCTCTTAACCAAGTCATATATATATATAAAGGAGCCAGGGGCAGTAGTCGAGGCTAGGAGGCATTACTGCAGTGTTGCTGTCTCTATGTTTTCAGGTTAGACATTAGATTATCCATTATTTTATTATTAAGTTCATGGATTCTTTTGGTTTATTGTCTTGTTTTGTTGATATGCTTTCAGTTTCATTGAGTCAGCCTATACTTTCAATCATTGCTCAGCTGTTTTATATTGTTGAATGTCCTACAGCTACTGGAAGATCATTATAGAATTGTGTATTTATGAAGGGGTATTTCATGAAGGGGATAGAGAAGGAGGCGGTGGAGTGTTACGACTAGGCTGTGGGGAGGGCTCGATGGTGAAGATGAATGCGGTGGGTTATAACTCGGTGTTGGAGGCTTCCTGTAAGTATGATAAGTTTGATGAGGCATTCAAGTTGGTTGATAGGATGAGGGACGAGCATTCCCCACTAAGGAGGTTTACGGTGAATTTGGAGAGCTTTAATGTGATGGTTGACGGGTATTGTGTGCAGGGGACGTTTCAGGAGGCCATTGAGGTGTTTAGAAAGATGGGAGAGTATAAATGACTAAAATACCCATGAAAAAATGACTTGTTAGTGACTTTGGTAACGAAGTTGACGGCTAAAAGTACCAATACTAGGTCGGGCTGAAAAAATAGTGTACCGTTCTGATGTTTTAGAAAGTTGGTGTACTAAAATATAATGACTGAAAGTTGGTGTACCATTAATTTGAATGAATTTCTCTATAAAGAACTTCAAAAATAATAGCTACCTTTCTTGAGTTCAATATTTGAATTCACAACCTCTCATTCAGGGTGGGAGAATGTAGAACCATGTTACTAGATCAAATTGTACTAGTCTATTTATTTACGATTCAAGTTTTAAAAAGTGTGTAGAGTAAGAATATAAAATACGAAGATCTTCAAAATTAACAAATAGGTTGATTGTATTGTATTATGTGGTAAAATTTCAATTACCTATTATGTCAATTCACGAAAATATGGCCCTATTTTCAATCTCGCACAAGGCCTTCAAAATCTTTGAGACGGCTCCGGCTAGACCAAGAGTTACAGTAATGAAATGGTAAGCACCGGTTTCATGACAGAAACTTACACTTTCTAGAGGTAGTTAGAATGAGAGGCTCAGCAAAGAGCCTAGATATTCTGTATGCAGCAACGCTAAACCCTCACTCCGATCCAATCAGTCTTAAAAAACCACTATGGTTTTGATGTCCCAACAAGAGTTGAGAACAAAGTGTGTAAGAATGTGAAACAATAAAAATCCAACAGGAGTTGGTGTATGAAAGATAACTGAGCAGCTCCATATCAGGTTTTGCACAGTTTAGCCACATTTAGGCATGAATGAAGGAACTCAAGGAAGCCATGAAATTCAGCAGAACTCGATGAATAGAATAGAATAGAATAGAATAGAGTTAAATTCTTAATGGTGACCCACTCCACAACTCGTTATTCTGACTTGTGTCAGCACAGTATAATTTCACATACACTGATACACAATGAATTGAGAGAAAAAATAACTCTCATAACCATATAACTTGTTTAGGCCTAAAACCTGACCTCCTCACTCACCCACTGGAAACACAGATCCAATTCTATCTCCAAAGCGAAAGCATTTGATGTTAACTGGATATGGACCCAGCTGAATGCGGTTGTCCTCTCCACCCATGTAGAAACACAAGGTATACAATGCAACTTCAAATTCTGGGCTCACCCCAACTAAAGTGCTTGATACGGCTTTCAGGACACCATTCCATTCGAACTGGATTGCAAGCAACTGGGTTTCAGAGTCTGGCTGCAATTTAGTACAGATAAAAGTCGCCAAAGTTAGAGAGTACAGAGACCCATATACAAGTCTTATGCAGACTGAAGTTGAAAAAAACAGTGATCATTCCCTCAATTAGCCTAAGGAGTACCAAAAAAAGTCTATATTATCATTTCAAATAAAATGGTACCATAAACTGAACAGAAACTGAATTTAATTCTGTAGGCTAGGCTTCAGTTTTTTTTCAGGGTAGTCATTTTATACTTAAGCATCTTCATCAATAAAATAGATCATTTCTAGGGTGTTATTACTTATTAGTAACAATCTACAGTTAATGACTCTGAATCCGTAGTTTATTATCTTTCTACTCTCTTTAGGACAACCAAATTACTGCTTGACCTGTGCAAGCCCTCAAATTCAAATTTGGAAGCCCCACCCCATATATGAACAGAGTGTGATAGGAACACATCTTCTTTCAAGTCCTTCAATTACTACTATGTTGCAGGCAACTGAAGTGACAGAAGGATATAATAACTTACAATTTCCCCACGTCGACGAGGGAATATATAACCTTGGTAGTCAACTGTTCCCTTTGCTTCTTCAAGGTAGAACTGCAAATCAAGTCATAAAGATGCTTAGCAATTGCATGGAAGAACATCAGAATGAAGAAAAAAATTATTACACGTACAAAAATTTTGAACATAGGGAAACCCACGATGATGGTATCATTTTGTTTACATAACAATCTTAGAAAGAGTTGGAAAACAAACACCATAAACAGACAATTACTAGCTACCTATGGTGAAAGTGCCATCAGTTCTTACCCATTAAAATGATTAATTTTCATTTGCATTGTCTTCTTGGGATGGAAACCTACCAGTCTAAAATTATTAAGCCTATAAAAATTCATGTGGTAATCCATTGAATATGCTAATACATTGTCCTAGTTCAACAAAACTAAACCATAAAAGAAGGGAGCAGATAAAATAAATCAACCAACACCTGATTCACAAGTCATCAATAAATTATATTGACATAATATCAAACATAGACAAGTACTATATGCAAAGAATCAGCTTTATAGCACAACCTGAATCCAATTGTGGAAGCCAGAAACCGCTTCTTCACCACGCTGCTTAATTTCTCCCACAAAAACATGTTCAAAAGCAGAGGAGCATCCAGAAGTTCCACCACGGCCATAAAGATCAAACCAAAGAGCAATCAATGTTCTTTTGAACTCTTGATAGTTCTCAGATACAATGCCCTTGCGTGAGAGATATCTGTGGAGATATTTAATGGGAGCAGTTCTGCTGATTTCTTCTATGAATGCAGCTTGCTCTTGTTTCTCCTCAGATGTGATAACTTCTTTAGACCCTTCATTTGGGTTATAATTATCTAAAAGAGAACAGAAACGAGAAAATGTAGGCCTTCTGAGCACATCTTTACTCAGCCAGGTAAATAAGTTTCCTTCTGCTAAATCTCCCCTATTGTAAACCTTCTTCCCATCACCACAGTCAATTTCGTAGTGCTTCCCAGGCACTAAACGGTTTAAATCAAGATCCCAGAGTCTATTGCAAGCTTGTGACAGATCAGCAAGCTCGTCTTCTGAAGGATTTATATGAGCATCTACTTCAACCTCATCAGAGTATTGTTGCTCACTGGCAGGCAGTTTAAATCCATGCCATTGGTCCTTCTGAACCTGTAAATTTGTGAATTGCATAGTGAGAATAGAGATTTATCTCTTCTTACATACAATTAATAAAGCAAGACCTGTAGGAGAAAGAACAGAGTTGTATGATATTGCACACTCAAAAGGTAACAAGCACATATTGTGATAGCAGCTAAAATTAATATCAGCACTATGTAATTCATCAACTCAAATTTAGATTCTAATAACAACTACATGAAAGTGCAAGTTAATAGTTGTAAACCCATTTCTGACCCAAATTCACAAGTTGACTTTGTTTTTTAAGTATTATTTTGCAGAGTGAACATGATCAGGAGATGAAGTTACTATAAAAAAGTGTTTCCAAGGCTACAAGTCTAATTTTTGTAATCTAGATCTCAATCTATTGCAGAGAAACTCTCCTACACCATCTCAAGATTAAGACGAAACTCTTTGACAGTTTACAGGATGCTGTACACCAATAACATAAATGGAGCTCAAATCATTAGATGCCTTTTCTTATGCTAGAAAAGTTCAGGAAAGTAAACCTTGTGTGCCCGCCTTGGAGGCTTCTTTCCTACAGTCTCCCAACCATCATCGTTTCCTTCTTCGGCATCCTCCTTCAATTTAAAAGGATACTAAAACAGTTTGAGATTGATTCCACAAAGTTTGAATCAATCAGATGATCAAAAAAACAAGACAAACCTTTCTGCCAGAATAGTTTTGGTTATAAACAATTGGCCACCCCCCATCTTCAGTGTTCTCATATCTCTGAGTCTCATATGTACTCTGTATCATTCATCCCAGTGAGAACATGTAGTATCAACTTACTAAGAGCTAAAAAGGACACTAGAAAGAACCAAAAGATACCAAATACTGCTCAAGTGCAAAACCCAAATCATTAAATTTGTGAGAAGTTATGGATTAACATTCATGGTTACTGTGACTGTGCGGTGCAGCATTAAAGCATAAATGAACTAATAGTATTTCCATCACAAAGACATCCTCACATCATCCATACTACTACCAACAAATGTGTTCCTCCTTATGCCTCAGTATATATTTCTACATATAAGTGTGGGAAAGTTCGGTAGTTAGTTGTTCCATCAATGATCAAGTTGGGTCATAAAATGATATACTTGAGAGAATTTTATAGTCAAACACTGCAGTTAACAAGAGTTATTGTTGAAGAACTCTCTTTCTTGGCTAAGTAATAGATTCAAGAATCAATTATTGGCACTATCATACTCTTATCCACTTCCAAATTTCACTCTCAAACCCAATCCACTCTCCTCCCTACACCACTTAACACTAATAAACTGAAAATGGGTTTTTTTCAGATTCAAAACAATGGTCTCAAATAAACCAATCTACCATGAAACAACACAAAGTAGTAGTGACTAAAAAACAAATAAAAATTAAACCTTTTGGGGTCGCCTCCTTGAAGGTTCGGAACTCACACTGTCCCACTCATGACGCCCCAAGTTATTCTCTTCCTGCAAATTCACAAACCACCATTGTCACACCAAAAGACAAAAAAGAAATTCAATACAATCATCCAAAAACCTGTCCATTCCAGCCATGTGGGCGATCACTGTCATTATCCTGCTCCCCAGAGACCACCTGCGCATTTTAGCAGCCTCGATCAGAAAATTAAAGCAGAGTTTTTTTCAAGATGTATAAGAATTCTGATCAAGCTTGGCTGACCTCGGACCAAGTGGATCTGGAGCGCTCATCGCGGTCGCCGGCAGCCGAGTCTTCCTCCTCCTTGTGATCGCCGTAACCCAGTGCCACGTTGACCAGACCCTTTATGAGACCCTCCATTGAAATTGAGTTAGAGAGAGAAAGTTTCAAGCTTTAAGGGAAATAGAGAGAGTGAGTGAACGTGTGATGGAAATGAAAGATTGAAGAAGAAGGTAAGGTAGAGTCGAGGCGTTAAAAAGGGAAGGAGTGGCGGGTAATGGCAACTTTGTATTCGTTGGCTTAGTCAACCATCCACATTCGTTGTAGTCGGAGTATTCATGACAGATCTCCATTTATTGAACGTGGTTGTGTATCGTTATCAATTATATATATATATATATATATATATATATATATATATATATATATATATATATATATATTTCTGATCTATCACACTAGTCATCACAGATTTGCAATATTGGTAACGTGTGGAGAAGGTTGCTTAAAATAATGCACTCCAAAATTTGCATTCAATTTTGAATATAATAAAATATCAACAATCATCAAAATTTAGTGGTTCAGAAAATAGACATTTTGATATATATATATATATCTAAAAGTTATCAAATATCGATGAATTTTTTTTTAAAATTTATATAAAAATGATATATTTGACAAAAAATAGGCTAAATATAAAATATCAAAAAAATATAAAAATTAATATCGATACTTGTAAACAATGAAAATTTCAAAAAAATATCAAGAGTATTTTGAATATTTAAGATCTTACGCTACTGTCTACATCTTTCTTCTATGAGAGTAACATTGGGTGTATTGGCTCTCCACACCACTACTGGAGCCCATTTGATCGATACGATTTTTTTTAGAAAAAATACACACTTAGTATTATTTCGTCCCCTCTTAATTTATTTAAATTATTTTAAAAATATGTTTATATTTTAATATAATGTATCATTAATTGTGTCAAAATAAACAAATTTTATTAAAACTCTAAGAAACTATATTATTTTAATCTCATTTTACCTTCATCCTTTAAACATGTTTAGAGAGAGAAAATACAAAAGTGAGAAAACTTGGCCTAAACCTCACTGGCTCTGGTCACCGGACTCCAGTCCTCGATCATCAGAATCTTACTGGTCACCGGAATCTAGTTAGAATTTTTTAAATGTCATCAAACCTTACTAGAACCATATCAGAACTTATAAAAGACTGCGCTTATAAAAGCTGTTTTACAATCTCATGCTCAAAACCATATGCATACGACGAAATTGCTCGGGTAATTCACATTTCAATCGTTGCGTCATAGTTGATAACACATGCAGAAACAATAATATGCATAATTAGCACATTTAATCATATATATTTGATTTAATTCACTAGAGCAAATTTAGTTAAATTATTACAAAACCGTTAAGAATTAAATGAGAATTTATAATTACTATTTACTATATAAAACAGTAATAATTAATAGTAAAACATATTTCACTTTTTATCATTTTAATTTCTACAACAGTAAAAATAAATCTATTGATAGTAAATAGTAATTTTAAATTCGCTAATAAATTCTCTGATTTACCGTAGGGGAAAAATCCCATTTTTTTTCTGTGGATCGGATTCAAAGATCCGGCTGGCGCTGCTGCAAATCAGGCGACTGGATCGGAACTGGGCCGGTGCGGTCGAGATGTGCATGCATGGAGGCGCGGCGAAGCTGCGGTGGAGCAGGACGTGGGGGTGGTCCGGGTTGGTGCCGGGATCGGTGCAGTGGAAAGCTCGGCGGCAAGGGAAACCGAGCAAATTGTGGGCTGCATGGTTCTTCATTCCATTTGTGAGTTTTGTAATGAGTGTGTTTGGAACATTAATCTTCTTTTTACAGTTATTCCCAGTCACATTATTATTATTATTAATACTCCTACTGGTTTTGGGGGATGTGGTGCTTTGAGTTTGATCACCCTCAGTGGAAGAAGATTTGGTATGCATATTCCCCAAGCAAAAAACCTTTCTTTGGAAGAGGCCCCCTGAGAACTATTTTAAGCTTAATGTAGATGGTACAAGATCTTCCAGCTCTGGTAAGATTGGTGCAGGTGGTGTGATTGGATATCTGGGTGAATTGGTGATGCTGAAGCTTGGGGTGTTTATTATGGCTTGATGACTGCCAGAAACTAGAATATTTCAAACCTTGAGGTTGAGACTGACTGCTATCTCTCCCCCTTGGTTCTCTGATTGCTGGTTGCCATCATCTCAGTTCAAGTTTAGAGAGTGAAGTTCAGGAGTGCAATATGACTGATGACTCCTTTGCTAAATCAAGTATTGATCATGATCCTGGTCTCATCAATTTTGATGAGCATGTTGCTGCATATCTTGATGATTTAGATGGTATGTCTAGAGCTAGAACTGGGAATCCTGTTGCTCCCTCCCTAGTTTCCTTTGTTTTTTGCTTTTTCTTGGGCCTTACTGCCCCTGCTGTAACCAAAAAAAACAAATTCAGAAAACAATCATTCAGAAAAGGCAAGCACGCCCAACCCAGTTTAGTAGAATTCTTTCCATTTGTTCCAAGTGTAAATGAACACTGGAAGATTTTAGAATTTAATTTTGAGATCATTTGTAAATATCATATACAAGTTCTTATGCCTGTGTATTCGATGCAATGCATCCAAAACTGTTATATGAGGAACATCCTACACACTACTATACAACAATAGTATTCAACATATTAAAGCCCTCCCTTTAGAATCTCATGCTAGTTCTCTTCCAACGACCGCAGTAGGGCCTGAGGATCATCAAGAATCCTCAAAGGTTTCCAGTCAGATTCTTCCTTGCTTTGTCTTAATGCCACAAAGTGAAGAGCTTCACTGTGGACTTGATAAATGTGACATGCCCATGGATAAGAATCTGGAGCTGACCAAACCTTTTGCTCTTCAAATTCTATCTCCTCGGCAAGTGATTCAGCCACACAGTGAACCAGATCTGGTTCTGGCTCAACAAAACCAGCCACAGCAACACATCCAAGAGATACAAATCCTTCTGGAGCTTTAGGATGCCATATTGATACTGGTGTTGCATAATCATCCAAGCAATTTCTCCATACCTACACATTCAGATTGACCATTATCAGAAATCTTCAAGACATGAATCAAGTGGAAAATCATTCATAATTTTAACAGCCATCACTTGCTGGAGTAAAGTATTGATGCTGATGATGCATTCATGATTAAGGAACGTATGGAGTTCAATGATCACGTTTATAAAATCCACTACTTCCAATCAAATTGTTGCTGTAAGAAATAAAGTGGTCTTAAGTATTCCACAGTTGACCACACATAAAAAGCAAAATACAATACAAGTGGCTAAATATGTAAAAACTAATGAAGAAGATTTTGATGAGGGTAGATCACAAATTCTGCAGTTTCCATCACGGCACAACAGCCACTTGTAGACATTCATTGATAATTAAATTGATTTGCTCTCACCCCTTTGTAGTATAATAAGAAAGATGCCACGTTACAATTAGTTAATGATGTGGAAGTCTAAACTAACCTGATTAGATTAAAATCTTGATGATATAAGTTACTTACCAGGTCGTATCCAACAGGAAGTGCAAATAACCTGTCAATTTTACGGTAAACTGCAGCAACGTTTGGAGGATGACTGCCAATGTGAGCAATATCTCCAACAGAGACATACCTGAAGCAAAACAGACCAGTCTTCATTTCGTTATAATAAATGCACAACTCCCCCTGTAACCTTAAATTAGCATACGCATTACATGAGTTTTGACTCCTGATAGCAAGGGTAACTTGTTATTTTATTTTTTCTTACTTGTCCAAATTACAAAATAGGAAAGAAAAAAGAGAGCTGCACATGCTCAATGGGACAGCATGAGGTGCGTTGGGTTAGATGTGACCTAACCTTGGACTTAATGAGATTTTCACGCTGTGCAAAAAAAACCTTAAATAGTACCCACAGGTCCAAACTTAAAGGGCGGGCCTTGCGAAAAACAAACTTAAATATAGAATCAAAATAAATAAATAAAATAAAATATAGAAAAACACCCACGGAGCTTGAGTTGTGGCCACATCAAATTCACAAGAACGTAAGCAAAACAATTTTAATACATGGCAAGACGCACGAAAAGAACAAACTGCAATGACTGTTTCTGGGAAATAGTAAAAGTAAGCTCATGATTACCCGTCAGGACAAATGGGTCTCCAAATGCTACATAATCCAGCAGCTTCCAAAACCTAAAGGTAGAATAGAATGTTTCATCTTAGATTGAAAAATAACAAGTAAATTCTCCAATCTGCATGGTGACAGTAAAGATTTCAAGGGATGGAAACAACTAAAGCAAATGAATACTACAAGCACCTGCTTTTTGCACAATGTGCATTGACTTCTGGATTCTTGTTCACTGCTCCAAATTTTTGAAAAGTTGATGCTGTGTTTAACAAAT
Organism: Comarum palustre; assembly: GCA_951800085.1. Classification (NCBI taxonomy): domain Eukaryota; kingdom Viridiplantae; phylum Streptophyta; class Magnoliopsida; order Rosales; family Rosaceae; genus Comarum; species Comarum palustre. The sequence goes on along the minus strand of OX637576.1, from coordinate 16,366,349 downwards.
CTTCGACCATCTGATGCAGAACTGTATGATGGGAGCTCTCTCAACCTAGTCACTGCTTTGTTCAGAGAACGTTTTTCTCTCCCATCGGCTTCAGACCAGGCAAAATACACATGCCGCTGACTTGATGGAACCTACAAATTAAGAGTCATCGTTAGGATTTTATGTACACAGATGGAAATAATGTTTCTGCACAGTATTTACCTTCAACATTAGGCTTTTCAAGGCAGACTGGTATGCTTTCCACATCTTACATACTGTAGAACAGATCCTAACAGCTTGGGGTTCCCTTCCCTCTAGTTCTTCAACACTGCACTTTATTACCCGAACAAAATTCTCCAATCTCCTGAAATTTTTCAGGTGGAGGATCAAGTGAGATGGCTGATTGTGGCCTGCTTTAGCCAACTCCACAGCCATAAGCTCTTCCCAAGGTACATCCCACATAATCTTGCACGGTTTCTTGTCCATTTTGTCTGGAGCCAAACACTAGGAAGCAAAGAAACAAAGATTTGAGTTTCATGCAGAAAGACAATTTACAAAGAATGATAAAGGGCTACAGACAATGTTACTTTACTTGCCTGAAGCAACATCACTCTCTTATTGGTCACTAAAACAATTCGCTGGTAAGGCACAACAAAATGCTCTTCATAATAATCAGACCAAGCAAACTTTGAGGGCTCCTTGAATATTTCAGTACAACCGAAGTGCCGATGTGTTTCTGCAAGGTATAAAATCATCTACGACAAAAGAAGGAAAAGGAAATGAACATTATTATCATACTCCATACTTTTGTAATAAAAGAGGTAAGTGACAGAAATATTGAATTTGAATAATAGACATGCATTTGAAACATTTCAACAATGTTCAGCATACAAGTTGCAAATAACAACAAATTCTAGGATAAAAAAGAAAAGAAATTTAAAATTCCTAAATTATAGCCGTCAAAAAGTTTTGTCCCTGGATCATACCCACATGCCTAATAGTTTCACTCATCACTTGTAATTATTTGATAATGGGTGCGAACAATTTCAGTATTCCAGCTTTGCAAGATCATAGAAATTACCTGCCCAACTGCTTCTCTCTCAGAATACTCTCTAAGTATACCATTGGCACGGATTGCTCGGGGGTTTCTAATTCTCTGGAATGGGGTCTTCCTATTGAAGACCTCTAGGCATTTTGACCAACTTGCTCCAATACCATCGACAGTCAATGAGAAAAAGTCCAACGCCCCACTCACTGGTTGCACAATAACACCCAGGAATGCACGTCCAAGCCCGTGAAAAAGTCCTGACAGACCATTCTGTCTTGCACTCTCAACTGGCTTTTTCACTACTCCAGATACCCCGAAAGCTACACCTTGCACAAACGCTTCTGTGCCTTGAATGATTCCATCACCCACCCCGGTAATTCTCCTTGAAAATACCTGACAATAATTAATATCAGCCTTCAAGATAACACTATTAAGTTTTGTTGTTTTTGTTCAGTTCCTAAAACTTTACCTGTTTTGACCGTAGGTGCGTAAACTGCCCATCAGTTGAGAGCTCAGCAAACCCTTTACTAAGAGAAGCCAAAGTTGAACTTGTCATACCAAGAACATCCACCGAAAATAACAGATGCAGAGGATTATGGATCAAGTCTCTCCAAACACGGTTACCAATGGCAGAGACAATAGAACTTCTCCGCATGAATCTGTCTTTGTGCATTACTCTCCTCAGATGCACCTGGAGTAATGAGAACAGTATGAGACGTAGCTTAAAACAATATTTCCATAAACATAAATTTTTACATTCCCGTGATGACTTGAATATGTGCTGACAACCAATATCACTTTGTCCATAAAGATTGATGCAGATATTTGAGTATTCTACAAATCCTATTGAATGTTGTGTAAAGGTTATAGAAGCATTTGGATCAGTACAATCATAACATCAGGATACATAATAGGGCACAATGATTCTAATATGTACAATAGTGCACCTCGTCCACCCAAAAAGAAGTAATAGTTTAGATAGCTGACCTGAATCTTGAATGCATTTCCAACTGCTGATAGTATTGGGCTCCATACTCCTAGAACCCCATGAGGTCTCTCAGATGGTGCTGTTTCCAGTGACACCTTTAGCCTAACTTCTGAAATGTCTATCAGGCTGGAAAAATAAGAAGGAAGAAATTGAAATGTTAAAGTACTCCCAATTCAAGTGGCAAAATTTTCTCATAGTAGCTCACTACCAGCTCCATACACTTTTTACAAGAACTGGGGAAACTCAATTAGTGAGCAGAATGCAGAGTATGAACATGATTCTATAGATTTTACGACCCACAGAGAGAGACAGAGAGACAGTGTGTGTGTTGCGTGTGTTCAACGCTCTTATACCACCAGGATGAAACCTGTCTTCACTCTTTGGTTTTTGAGCATCAAACTCTCAAGGAAAGTTTCATACAGTTCATTTAGAAATTATAAAGCAGCAGCAACTGCAAGTCCCCAGAAAATGCGGAACTGTTTCAAATGAAAACAAAAACAAAAAAACAAATAACCGCAATTGCTTCAATGTTGAATAATTTGCATGCACCAAAATTAATGTACGTATATACATGATTTAGTCATTTTATAAAGAGATATGCTAATCAGTAAAGGGTTATGTGCTATATAAGTATTCACTACTTTCTAGAAAAACTCCCACGACAAATTAACAATATGCAATTCTATCATTTAACCAAAGGAAAATGAGTGATAAGTAGATTCATTCACATAGCCATAATAAAATTTCAGCAAGCGGGTAAAAATGCAGCCTTTCTATACACGAGCAGAAGGTGAAACTTACTCGATGCGTATTTCTGGATCAACTTCTGCAACAGTAGAACTTTTAGGAAGACGATCTAACTGTAAGTTATTGTACAGATCCACCAAAGCCCAAATTATGGGTTCGTGAATGTTAAGCCTCCAACTCTTCTCACTTACCTATCATGTGACCATGTACTTAGGTAAGAGCTTAGGAAATCACTTCTTATGTTTACAATGAAACAAGTATGTTCAGACATAATGTTAAGCATTACCCGGATATAAATATAAGGGTAGACCTGGATGCCATCAGTATTTTCATTACGCATTGTTATAGTCATCTTGAAAACTGGAAGATGCATATCAGAATCTGGCTCAGGAGCCAACAGAACTGGCATCAGTGTTAGAGGAAGCTGGTTGTCCAACTGCATGTGGCCCAGTATGAGCTTAAACCTGAAAGGACAACATATGTTCTTATCTAACAAACATTTTACACCGAGTGTGACAACATGGTAGAAATGACTTCGTGATATTGAAATTCAATAGATGAGAATATGCTGCTACCCTAGTAACATGCTACACGGAGTGCAGTAGAACTGACATCGTTATCTTGAAATTCAGTAAATGAGAATATGCTTCTACCTTAGAGATAATCAGCGAATGTGGCTCAATTTATAAATATTTCATCACTATTTTCTTTTCATTTTATATTTTAATTAAGATAATTATACTCAGACCAGTTCAGCTGTCTGCTGTTGATATACAATTCTTAAGAATTCTATGTCTTCTGCAATATACGCATATGCAAAGGAAATCGTTCTTTTATACACCTTAATTCAATTAAAATGCCATGATGATGCTCAAAGCGGCCAATTGTCCAACATTTTCCTAACTTGATCTAACATATCATTCATATAGGAAGGTACATGGACAACATGATAACAAGAGGATTCAAAGACACAACAATGGCAATACAATATAGGAAGGTGTTGGTCTTACCTGCTCGTCATCCCACTATCATAGCCCGTTGAATAGGATATGCGGACCCTCTCAAAATAGAAGTAGGATACCTCTTTTGGTCTATGGTCTATAATTGAAAGCCCCACAACTCCAAACTCAATTATAATCTCAAGAGGTGAGGTAGCATTGTTCTGATTCGTATGTTGCAGGTTAGAATGTCCCCCACTTCCAGCAAGTTGCAGAGACCTATTTGGTTCTTGCAAACTTGCATCTATAGTTCTGGTGTCACTGAACCTTCCTATCCTGATATCACCAATTTCTACAACATGAAACTGCAACCCTAGCTCCTCAGAAGAAAATATGTCTGTTGTTTCCAGATCAAGTTCCCAAACTCCAGTGCAGAGGTCACTGTCTACCTTAGCCTCTATGAATCTTTGGCCGTATGGGTCCTCCCAAGCAAAATTTGTTGTTGAAAAAGGTCCTAGAGGAACCCACGCGTCTTCACCAAACCCAGACTGGCGAATGCTAATTGTTTTGGTGACAGTTCTGTTTTCAATTCTGCTCAGAAAATTGATAGGTTAGTACATAATACAATCACTCATACATACATGCAAAGGATATACATAGCCACATAGGTATGAAACCTGATAGGACCATTAGATGATCCAAGGCGGAATACAATGATGAAACGTGAGCCTTCTTCATATCCCCGAATTTCCGTTCTCAAAAATGTCCGAGTACCATCATGCATCCTTAAAACAAGAGAAATTGTGTCCTCTTTTACAATTTGAACAGGAAATGACCAGTTGGTGTCTCCTAATCGAACCTAAACACGGAATAGAAAAATATACAATCAAAGTTGGTCCCAGAATAAAATAAAATAAAAAAATCTAAGGTCATGATTCATGCACCAAAATAATCTTATAAGTGGGCATAATATTTAGGGTTATCTTTAAGGTGTGTCACCTCACCAGGTAGAATGCAGGGATGAACAGTGAATATACATAAAATGACAAATGGTTACACAGCAACACACACACCACCGACCTGAAGTTTATTAGGCCCATCTGATACGCGGTATACAAATGATATTCTTGAATCACATGGACGAAGGACTTTTGGTTCATCCCCGCTGCATAACTTAATATATAAATCACGACCAAGCCTGTTGGTAAAGGTCATAAATGGCCGGACAGATATTACCTGAAAAGACGGTAAAAAACTAAAGGGGTAAACACGCATATCAAGATTTAAGAGAACCTGCCATATACTCGTATTTATTTATACCTTCGTAGGGACAGATTGAAATAGGCATGGTTTCGTGGTAATAAAAAGCTGCATGCAATTGCCTTCGCCGTCATAAGCAAGGGTATCCAACAATCCATCCTAAAAACATGGAAAGATAATATGTCAAGAATAATCCACAATGCAATCATGTGTTATGAAACTCATATTGAGATATACCATATCACCAAGCGGAGAAAGATCTTTAACAGGTCCAAACTGCTTGTTGCCAGATTGATCAATCGAAACAGAGAGTCCCAGCATTTTAAATTTCAAAGCTGAAGCAATTGTATGACCCTCAAATATTTCCTCTTCAGTTATCTCCTCTAGGACGACTTCACTATTCTTTTTAGACTGGAATAAATCACCAATCTTTCGTGTTTCTTTCTTCCCTTCTATATCTACAAGCCTGAATGTCAGAGGACATCTAGCAATTGAAAACCAATATGGAGCATAGAGTCTAATGATCTTAGCATGCAGTGGATGCTCTTCAACAGAATTCTGCTCAAGAATAATTTGAACAATCCTGCATTCACAAAAAGAAACCAAGAAGATATGGTATTCCTTATACTAATGAAAAAGCCACAGACCAAGTATAATTTATGCATGTAGGGTTTCACCTTCCAGATATCGAACTTCTTAAGTTGATGGTTTTTGCTGAAACTTCTTGAGGATGGGACAAAAGGACAGCTTCCTACAGAGAAATAAATCAAAGGGCCACACTACATAAACATTATATGCCAGGAAACAGAAATATTGGAGTAAAATGACAAGGATGGATGGAAACTAAAAATTTACATGTATGGGCAACCATCCTCTTTGTGGAAGCAGTGAAAAGTATAAAGGTTTTCTTATGTCGGCAGTAAAAACATTCAAAGTTTTTCCTGGAGAAAACACTCCCCTGGAGCAGGCAACGAAACCACCGTTTTCTTGCATCTCAAGAACAGAATATTCAGCTGCAAGGGGAAGAAAATTGGAGATAGATAGCGGAGACTTGACCACAAGATTCCAATCCTGGATAGAATCAGAATGAATGTCTTTGGCAATTTCTGTCGCCTGTATACTCAAACAAAACCACAATTTGTGGGAAACACTAGAAGTACTACTTATCTGCGAGCAATACAACAGTTTCTCCGACTCAGTGAGAGCTGATACACTTATCTCGGGACATACTTTTGACGAAGCAGACTCTTCTAGTTCTTCAGACCCAACAACCACTGAACTCCAAGAATACTCATCATGATGGCTAAGATTAGAAGGCTTTAAACGTAAGACATACAATCCAGGTTGGGTTAACCCATATAGAGGAAGGGGTGTGGTATCTCCAGGTTTCAAAGTTCCAACATGTATTTCCTGATTTGTAGTACTTTGTTTCCTATTCCTGATCCATCTCCTTTGTCTTGCATAATTTACAAATCTTAAGGGATCAAATGACTCGGGCCATTTTACACTTGCAATATCTGGAGCATAGACCCAGCCATCAGCAGTGTCGATAGATGCCACATCCAAATGCCAATCTTCAACCCACTCCCAGCCTGGTGGTAACTCAACCGTAGGAATTTCCTGCAATATTGACCGAAATCAGAATAAGTTAACAGCTCAAAATTAAGTAGTGCTCAGACGAAATTAAAATAAATAAATAAATAAATAAACAAAGTGTCATAAGAAAGTTCAACAGGTCCCCAAATAAATATATAAAACAAAAGTAATGTATTGAACAATGTTTCATAAAATCACCCTATAATACCACTACCAGTACCTGATGGGATCCTCCACTTTCAATTATATCTTGGCTTGGCTGAACCATGGAGCTAACCCAGCCAGTGTTAGGGCTGTACTTTTCAGTTTCAAGGAACTCATCTGTCTGAAAATAGTTGCTATGGGTCTGCAAACCCTCGGGAGTACTTGCAATGTCTGTTAAACTCACCTTCTCCATAGATACTTTCGGTACAAGACACAAATCCAGCACAAAATCAGTACTGTTACGTACTGAAACAAGAGACCTAATATTCACATATCTATTGCCATCCCTTACACGTACTTCACTAGCAACAACATCATTTCCTAACCGCCAACAAGCAGCCGGGGCAGCATAGTTTAGCCGCACGGTAGTCCATGGTCCTTCCCTTCTAGGACTGATCTGGATAAATCCAGATTTTGTTTTACTGTTATCATATTGATCACTTATTTCTCCTTCAGATTTTGGTGACAGCAATACAGCACATCTGATTTTCCCACCCAACTTCTTATGGTTATTATCCTGAATAGGCAAATCAACTTAACAATAAGTACTTGATAGATGTTTACTCTTGAGGCATGCACAAATAAAAGTTTGACCATACCAAATAGAGTTTCAAGGATGGGGGGAGAGAGAGAGAGAGAGAGAGAGAGAGGGAGGGAGGGATTGGGGTTACCATAGACTCTGCCTTGGACAATTCAATGGTTGTCCACTTCTTGACATTATCATATGGATATGAATCATCATTAAAATTCCCCACAATCTGCTTTAGAGGGGCTGAAAAGAATCCAAGAGGGAGCCCTGCTAATAATGAATATGAAAAGCAAATGACTTTTAAAGAATCCAAAGGAAAGTTTGATATAAAGAAGAGAAAGAAAGCATATATATTCTGAGAGCTCTCTCATCATCAGAGAAACTTATAACAAAATATATAAATAAAAAAACAGGCAATAACTGTATGTGATGCATATATAGATATCCCATCAATGTAAGCCAAGGTAAGGTAGACATTAAGGCAGTAAAGTACACCTGTTGTTAAGTCGTGGTTATACAATATTTTTCGTCATACTGAAGAGCTTAAGTTATTCTTAACTGGGAAGCAGCAGTAGCTTAAGTTTGTTTAGTTTTAGTCCTTAAATCTGAGCCGTTATGCCTGTAGTCATAGCTGGTCTCTTTTCTTTTTAAGCGGACTTCTTGTCCGCCTCCTTGTTCTCTGCTTTTTTATTTAATAAAAAGCTGTTTCTTTTCAAAAAAAATATTGAAGAGACTTGCATCATGCACTTGTATTTTCACATACTTCCATGAGGGTATAGTACACAGTAACATCTGATGGCCTGAAGAAAGAATACAGGGTAAATGGATGAAACTAGTTAGTTAAGAACCAAATCAGGAGGAAACAAGGACATGGTCAACTTGTATTATGACATCTAGCTAGGACATTTTTAAATATTGATGCTGTGCATGCAATAATAATCCCAAGAGATGGTATATTATCATATATGGACTTCAATGTAAACATACCACTCCCCATGTCCGTCACAATTAATTCAACAGAGTAGTAGTCCTGCACAAATAAGCATAGAATAGCTTCAGGCGGTCACAAAATGATACCACAGAAAACGAAGGTAACATGTTCCACTGAAAGCAAGAGCTAGATAACTAAACGTGATATACTTAAAAGACAAATCATCCTATGGGGGTTAAAAATACATTAAAAATTAAAAAATTAAACAAAACCATGATGGAAGTCATGAAACAAACTAGTAGGCAATACATTACAACTATTACCACTACCTTACTTCACATTAGTATTCAAAATCTCAACGCATTATTAAGTTGAAATTCAGTACATGACAGTTTAGACGATTGTCATAGCTTGTATTACCAAGCGACTAGAATGAAACTTAGTTTGTACACATATTGGGTTCTTTGATTATTAAAAAATAAAATTACGGGCAAACAGATGTCAGGCATGCAAAAACATAGCACTAATCAATTAGAAAAGATACAAAGGTAGTGCCAAAAAGAGGTGCAGTCCTTATACTCGAAGTCATATAATAAAGTTTTAGGAAAATATGTCAGGTATGAAAAACAGACCACTGATCTAATTGGGAAAGATGTTCAGAAAAGTAGGCTACTACATACTGGAGAGTCGACTTTAAAGAAAAATATTTCATTCCATTTGACCAATTCAAGCTCTGGAGATAGGTGGTTCGAGCTGCTTCCACACGTGCGTGCACTTTGTTGGTGAATCAGTGTTTCACTAAGGACAGTCTGGTAAGGAATGAGACGGATTGCTAAGGTATAATGGGGAGATGTCAACCCTCTAACCTGTGGGAACTGCAATGCAAATAGATTTTAATTAAGCAAGATAAGGGAAAACATTTTCTCAGGATTAACAAATGAGCATTTTCCAGTAATTTACAATTTTCGGCCTATGAACAAAAGACAATCTACATGAGCTGAGGAACAAGTACATACCTGTCCATCCACTATGATGAAAGTCACCATTGTTCTAACTTTGAGGAAAAGCTTTCCTTTCAAATGAGAGTCCAACATATTCTTGGAAACAGGGACTTTTACAGGCATCACATCTCCAGATGACATCTTAATTATGTTTGTAAGTCCTCTGAACTCAGTAGCTCGAATAAAGATATCCTGTCCTAGCTTGTTTTGTGGGATTATATCATAGTTCCTCCTGTGATGGATGTCAATAACAGATCGTTCACCTTCTGTTGTGGAGAATGCTTCCTGTTTCATTTAAAAAGAAAATAATAGCAAAGAAAAAGATATTGACATAAGCTATGGCAATACATGCATAACATAAAAAATTCAATCAATAATGGAAACATAAAAGTTTACCCCCATTTCATGATATTCAGGCACATTAACAAGACTGTTCCAACTTGCATAAGCTTGAATTATCATATTAGCATTAGACACAGAAATGTTCAAGTTCAGATCCCTAGTCGATGTAAGGCGTAACTGAGATGCTGCATTTGGTGCATTGAGATCGTGTTGGTATCTGTAAGTATCAATAAATTAAGGTAATAAACTAAACATGATTAATAAAATTTAAACTACATGGCATTGAAAAGTGAATGGGAAACAAGAAATAATGAAAAATAAAGGCATCAAACTCACAAAGCGTGCAAAGAATCATTAAATTTTAGTAAATATTTTTTGAAATCAAACTTATAAATAATTCAAGCTACAGTTGGGCAACTTAAAGAGGGGCAGCAGCTTCTGCGGCAACAAATCATGAAGCTACACACTACTAGGACCAGAAACAGGATATGGAGTTAAATAGTACAAATACAGATCAAACCACTACTTATTGGTCCACATATCTATCCCAACCTTGTTAGATTTGACAGAGTACAAAATTACCTTAGGAAACCATCTACCGGCTCAACAAGAGGTTCCCAAACTTCATACTTATCATTATATGATCTAGCAGCCAAAGAGAAGCTCACAGTCGAATTCAAGTAATCTGTCCTTCTATGAAAACTGAACCCAATTCCATTTAGAGACAAATTAAACAATGGAACCATCTGCAATAGTATACCGAGAATAATAATTAGAGAAATGACCAAAATTAAATACATAGGTTAATGTAAAAGAATTCTTCTAAAGGAAAGAAGATACTTTTTTTATCAAACAAAATTTCATTCAATAAAACTGTAATTACAAAGCAATCACAGTACCCAACAAGGGAATACTACTATAAAAAAACCACTAGCTTCAAACTACATATCCTCTCCCCGAAAATGAGACTGATATGTCAATAAATCCAAAGAGCGTCGAAATGGGTAACCGATAGGAAAGAAGATACTTAAGCTTATACACATAAATTGTGTTATTTTTCAAAAGTGTGTTCTCTACAAAGCACAAAATCTGACAGATCACAAAACTCTATTTTTTCAGAATACATATAATGCATGGATAAGAAGACTTTATACAAGTAACAGAATATGCAGAATACATACAATGCCTGGATAAGAAAACTAAAACATAAGGCCGAGAAATCAATGCTATCTCTTAGTAATACAGGACATAGATCAACAGGAAAAAATAAAGAAAATAATTAGTTTGCCAAAGCAGAGTAATTGCACAGTCAACAAAATCTCAAATTGGTGAATTTTCCCTTCTAAATGCAATTATGCAAGAAGTCCTCAGAAGAGAAAAACAGCAAAACGAACCGAAACACTACATCAATAACTAGGCTAGCAGAACATTTTCACCTTAATTGAGTTAGTAACTGTAGACTACATATTAAAAGTTAGTGGAACGTTTTCCTAATGATTCTTTATAAAGCCATTGGGAGTTGGTGAATTTTCCCTTCTAAATGCAATTATGCAAGAAGTCCTCAGAAGAGAAAAACAACAAAACGAACCGAAACACTACATCAATAACTAGGCTAGCAGAAAATTTTCACCATAATTGAGTTAGTAACTGTAGACTACATATTAAAAGTTAGTGGAACTTTTTGCTAATGATTCTATATAGCCATTGGGAGTAGGAACATTTACCAGGCCACCATAGTCATCAAAAAGTGCTGCAGAAAAAGTTCTAATTTCTGCATCAATTACAGTATCATCTGAGCCAGCAGGTGCATTTGAATCGGCCAGCCTTAAAGCAAATCTTCTTGGAGGTTTCTTTAAACCACCACGAACTAGAAAGGTACTCAACTCATTGCCAACTGCCCATATACTGAAAGAGTCTTTTGTAAGCTTGGCATCAGATGTATCCCATACACTCTCCTCTGAAAATTCATCCCCAGTTACCAAATCACTGCGAATGCATCGTAACGAGCTGAAATCAGATTGCTTAGGTGTCCCCTTACATGCAATACAACCAAGGGCAACAAACCCTGGAGGGGCTTGAGGAAGCCAAAAGGACACACTCTCTGTTCCCCTCTGTTTCTTAATTTTCCCAACAATTTGGTAATCGAGAGGGGCTTTAAAAAGCTCTTCAGCTTCAGTATCATGAAGAACAGTGCAGGTATTTGGAGGCTCATACCCTTTCACTGCAATATCACCAAAGTATATCATTCCCGGAGGTACAACTGGACGCCATATAGATAGCCTCTTTGATGAATTTGAGCCTTGGTTCCACCATATCAAACGAAAACTAGCAACAGCTTCATGTCGGCGACCAGAGTTTACTGGTTCTGATCTTTCGGATGGTGGATTGTGACTTTGAGCAGAACTTTGGGCATTCAAATTATTGGATGTTTTTGCAGAGGCTTCAGGAAATCCAAATATGATGTGACGCAAATCGTATGCTCTACCAGTAATGCTAGAAGTACTAATATCTGCTGGCAAAAAGGTCCCAACAGAATTATCAACTCGCCACAATGCTAAACTTGACTGATATCTGCAAAATTTAAACGGAATCAAAGCTCAGAGTTCCAGCATCTCTTATCAAGGTAAAGTAATGAAAAGAAGCTAGCACTCAGTACTTCATCCACAGAATAAGATGAATATAACTCCTAGAGTCCTAGCTTTAAAAGATAAACTGTATAGCCAGGAGGAATGTTCCCATATTTTGATAGCTTCACTGACGAATCAAGCCTAGACCAGACAAGATCAGTAGCCAAAATCGACATATATTTAAATCCTACTTTCTTTCAACAAAAACAACTTTTTATTGACTACAAAATGAATAACACAAAGAAGCAGGCCACAAGTCACATAAAAAGGGAGACAGTTTGACCAAGATACTCATCTTACACAAGACGGAATAACTGAATCCTACTTGAACGATACAAAGCGATTCCAACATTTAATTGATAAAATCTTCTAAAATCTAGTCAAAACTAGAAGTTATTTGAATCTAGGTATGACCCTTTAACAGTAACAGAATAACCAGAATTTAATTAAAGTAACTTTAATTGAAAAAAAAGACATACGGATCCTTAGTGTTAATTGCAATGCAGTCCCTTAGGGAACAAGGAGAAACTAATGAAGCCGAGAGACAAAAGGCAGAAGATAATGGTGGCTGTGCACTTCCGGGTGAAACCACACAGCCCAATGCAACATATCCGGCAGGCGCTTCAGGAAACCAAATGGAGCAGATACTTTCATCAGAAATGACACCATTTGGTATTGTATCCGAATCATTTACGCCATGAAAAGACAACTCGGCAGAAGGTAAAGGTGGCCAAATTAGTTTGAAAGATAGCGGCTTCTTGACTCTGGAAAAACTGGTATTTACAGCAAGAACTGTCTTTGTAGGTGGCTTGTCCCTGAAATAAGGTGCACAGTATATCAAGATTTCAAGATGAAACACTGTTCTTATAGTAAATATTAATCTATAATCACCATGCAGCACAACTTGGATAGAAAAGTAAAAACCAAAAAATAATTTTTACTTACAGTGGTGTCAGATAATCCCCAAGAACTGCAAAACCAGGAGGTGCATGAGGTCTCCAAAAGGCATATATTTGGTTACTTGAGGGATCTGAAAAGTGAAGGTAACCGAGCCGTCAGCATGTCACTGTATATAGGCATGCTAATATTCTAGCAATCACAATGGCCAGAAAGAACCATGTACCTTTTATTGTTCCAATCTTGTCAAACTGTGAGCAGACCACCGTTATTTTCTTTGATGTCGTGCTCAAAAAATCCAAAATATCCTCCTCAACTGCTAAGAACAGCCTTAGGATGCTGAACGAAAAATTCATAAATATATCCGAAACAGACAGATGTATATTGGTCCTTCCAGAAGCATTAGAATATTTTACAGAAGTATCAAATGGTTCCAATATCCTTATTCCGTTACTCTCCATAGTGAAACCAAGCACATTTGCATTCATCTCAATGGTATCACCTTTCAAAACAAGCCTGCAAGCAGCAAGACCACATAGAATGTCAATCTTACATGCACAGTTCTCGAAAACTTTATGCAATCAGAGCCTGAAAATTAAATCAAATGACAGATTGAAGAATCATAACTGTGTAGTTGAACTTCTGAAAACCTAAGAAGCAATGCAAAAGATATCCACTTCGTCTGTTTCCTCGAGTACAAATTAATTAAGGTGTGTGCATGGACAATACAATATGTGATACAAGCACACCCTGAAATTTAGGGAGGATCCTCTCAATCATTTAGGATTACAGAACAAACCTATTAGACACTATATCTAATTTTGGTCAGCCAATTAATACTGCCATAAGATGGAGGAATCAAAAGACAGACTGATATAAGAGAAAACAAGAGGCGAGCTACCATCTTAACATAAATCAAGACCTTCATATCTTATTGTAGTAAAGCTCCCAACACGAAAAGTGTCAAAAACAGATATTGTATTTGGAACAGAAAATATATAGAAAGTGACCTGCAGAATCCATCCAATTGAGCATGTAAAAGTTGATTAGAGAGCATCAGTGATTCCCCAATTTTTTCGGAGGTATTATAAAATGTCAGTTCTGGGCCAACCACCTGTAAAGAATTTTACTTGGTAAAGAAGACGCTTAGCAAAGCCAAATATTGAGCGCGAGGGGGAAACAATAAGTGAAGCAAATATTAAACCTGCAACTCAATGACAATCTCCGATGATTTGTTGACTGCAACGCTTTCAGATGGCAAATTCTTGAGACTTTTCCTAGAGGAAGTCAAATTAGGAACTTCATCCTCTCCCGCAATGTAGACTTGATCTTCCTTCAAAGCTGAATAGCTACTCTTGCTTCCCATGGATATACATGAATCTAAGTACAGCCCATTCTACAACAGAACATGGATTATTACTAGTGCTATAAAAGTGCATTGTAAATCCTGAAATCAAAATTAAATAGGGAAAAGAAGAGAGAAGAGAATACCTTGATAACGACATTTTTGAATTGCAATCTTTTCCCATCTCCTATGTATATAATAGGCTCTGTACTAGGCCCGGAGATATAGAACCCCTGCCTATCTTTCAAATGCAATATTCCACCATTACCATCATAAACGAAATGATCATATCTTTCATCGTCAACTACCAATGGTCTTAATGGAGTGACAGAGAATTCAGTGGAGGGCTGCTTGTGAGTAGACTTGTGGAAAACTATTGCATCGATTCCATAAACAGAGTTCTTTACTTCTTCAGTTGACAGCGCATCACTGACTTTAGGAATAAAAAACTCAGCAACAGCAAGCAGAAAATCAAGTGCAACAAGAAGTTGTGGCCTTTGGATACATAACGAGACCGATGTTAAAGCCGGGCCAAATTTGGCATCAACAATGAGCATTGTAGGAACTAAATTCATATCATTAAAGTTTCCGATATTTCCATCAGTGATGTGCTGAGTGTCATCATAAGTAACAGAATCTACGGGACAAGAACCAAAATTCTTAGGCTTTCCTATCGCCAACCTAAACTCTTCTTTAGTACCCTCACGATCATCAAGCACACTGAAACCCTTGAGTGTTGCTGACAGGAAACCGTCCCCCAGTGTATTTGTCTTGTAGAGTAGCCATGCACTGGTAATCTGGATAATAGAGAGGTTAAAACAAACCCTGTATGCACATATATGTGAGTGAAAAAGAAGAGGGGTACTTTTATTGAAAGTTTGTTTCTTATTAAAATAGCATAAAAACATATATAAAAACATAATCAAATTGCTAGATGATTGCACGGTAGGCTCCATAATTATTCTCCAACTATTAGTAAGTAACCAATATTGCAATGCCAAGATCCATATGTTTCAGCAGAGGGATTATGACTGGGAATTGGATAAGATCAAATTTCTAGATGATTTCAAAATTGGCTCCATAATTATTCTCTATCATGTATATTAATAACTAACATTGCAATGTCAAAATCCATCTGTTTCGGCAGGTTTAAAGAGTATACTGATAAGTTCCCAACAATGTTCAAATGCAAAAAATTGAAAACTACCTGGACAGTGGCAAGAGATGCATCACTCCCTAGACCAGTATGTAAGCACAATTCAACCAAATCAATGACAACGCAAACTTTCATCATCACCCGAGCTTCCCCACTTGCAGCTGGAAAAGAAGCACTATTTGGATCCTGAGTGATGGATTCACCTTCACTTACAGATGTCACAGGGTCAAGGTTCAATGGAGGCACAATACGTGGAGTTTCCGAAATGTTAGACTGTGCACAATCGGTAATAATCTGGTATTCACTGTTTGACAAAGCTGCCTTCAATTTCTCCATCTGAAAAGCAGCCATTTCAATTGCTTTATAAATGCAACTATCCATGAATCTGCAATATCACCATGTGATGTATAGATCCTTTATTTCACGACATCAGCTAATGAATATGGGATGCATTACCTTGATTAAAACCTCAACATTTGGTATTTGATGCAACAAGTCTCGTAGTGACCTTTGAATGACAACAGATACTCCCTTCACATCTTGAATTATGCTTTCACCTATTTCTCCTTTACAACCAACATTCAAATTGATATCCTCAACCTACACCCCCAACCAATGAAGAGATTAATCAATTTGCATTCTTGCACTCTTGCAGTGACAGTAGAAATAAGTGATGGTTATAAATATATAAGCAACATAAAAAAATACACGGAAATAAACAACAGATCCAGCAATATAACTGTCAAGCACCCAAAACTCAAAGGAAAAACCTTCCACAATCCATTCTGACTAGAACCTCCATATCCTTCCGTAGATGCAATTAACTCACCTGAACTGTTAATACTTCCATATGAACAGCATTAATGTCACTTCTGCTTCCACCATACCATTGAGAGGTGCTTTTAACAGTAATGTGAACAATGTCAAGCTTCAAGTAGCTGAAATAAAGAAATTCAAAGAGGAAATATATATTATATAAATCAAAATATTGAGATATAAATAATCCATTTTTGAAATAGAGATATAAACAATACATGAGCAGCCACAGATATGTGCACAATCTAAAACGAAGAGGCGTCAAATATAAATGAGAAAATAACTTACTCAAGACTGTCCGTTCTCCGAGGCATCAATATAATAGGCTTCCTAAGAGACAAATCCAACTTCAAGGCAGGTGATCCTTCAAAATCACTAGTTGTAAACCACTTCTCTGAATTTGTTACTTGATCTTTTAGCTTCACGACTCCTTTTGAGTTTTTGGGAACAAGACCCATAAAATAACTTACAACCTGTTTATGATTTTACAAACATAAGAGGATCGGACAAACTAAGAATACACAATAAACAAATTTAAAATGTATCTTACCTCCTGGATAAAACGATTCAGATATACAATGCGTACTTCTGAAAGCTTCCCATACAGGCTATACTCATAACCTTCATAGTCTTCATCATCCGCACTAAATGAAGTGAAAACCAACTGCAAAACTGAATATTCATAAAACTATCCATAATAGCCATTAAAAAATATGGGACGCAATATGATCAATATCAAGTATCCTGTAAATATGGTAGAAATATTGTGGGGAAAAGCAAGGTGCTAAAGTAGAAAGTACCAAGCCAATAGAAAAATTGGCAAGAAGATAGTATCAGGAATTGCATGATCCAGTAATTCTTTAAATTTTTAACAAACAACGATTGTAGAAATTCTGTATTTTTTATATAATGTTAATTATGGGGGATGCTTATAAGCTAGTTCATTATCCTTCTCATATTCCTTGAACCTTTAAAATGATCCAAGTGTCTTTAAATGTGTGTGTGTGTGTGTGTGTGTGTGTGTGCGAGAGAGGAAGAGAGAGAGAACCTCAACAAATGAGCTGCCTCCAGGGTTTCTCATATCACACGCCCAGAAATACATATGGCTGCTTGGAAGACTCTCATCACTTACTTTAAGATTTCCGAGGGATGCCTTAATACTAAAAGAGGATGGATATACCTTAACACAAAAAGTTTAAGAATAGTGAGAAAAGATTAATAAAGTCACTCCCTATTTTTTTTAGACTTAAATTTGTCTATTCATAGGAATTTCAACCATAAAAAGGAAAGGACTGTGGATTGCATATTTGGGAGTGTGAATTTCATTCTCCAAACAAGAATATGTACCAAGTAATGAGGAACAAATAAACCTGAGCGCACCTTAATATCTGTTAGCAAATTATCTTGTGACAAAACAGCAAGCTTGGTTTCATCCTCATTCACTAATAAAATCTGAGCACGGGCCATATTCAATGTTATATTAAAAATGACTCTGGACTTCCCCTTTCCCAGCAATCCTTTAACAGAAGGCTCGTTGATTGCCATTGATTGAGAACCATCAACCTCATCATCTCTGCTGTCACGATTCGTAACAGCTGTTGAAGAACTGTCGCTGAAAGATTCACAGCTTTCATCCTTGATGGTAATTGAATTTACAAATTCCATTATCGCAAGAATTGTTGGTCGACGACAGAAAAATGAAAGGGTAGACAGGGTGACTGTGACCTGTATCAACCGCGCAAAAGAACAAATTAATATAAAACATATTTTTTTAAACAAGAATGAAACAAAACAAAACCTACTCAAGCAACAATGTGCCGAACCAATGCTAAATATCCCACCAAAAGCTAATTACTTACCTGCATATCTGTATTATGATACAGAGGAGAGTTCTGGTCATATTTAACGAATTGAGCTTTCACAAAGCTATCCACTGAATCATCCAGTGCAATGTCCTTTGTTGTTTGAACTCCATTAGTAGGGAGTAGACCACAAATACGAGTAAAACTAGGGGGTTTCAATAATATATTCTCAGAGTCGACCAAATTATCTGTTGCCTCATAGAATTTATCATCGCCTTCCGAGGGGATTGAACCAGAACCATCAAAACTCTGATTTACTGGGGCATCAGAAGTTATAAGTGTTGCAGCACTATGGATGAATGATCTTGCCAGATAACGCGGCTGGGAAAGGATGTGCCCAGAAACCATGTCTTCAATCTCCAAAGATTTTAAAACAGTTCCTATAAAGATGTCACTTGATCTAACCGATAGCTCCACCTGTGTGAAAAATAGATGCTCTAGATATGGAAATACTATAAATGAACAATAGACAAACAGTCAGTGAATATCACCTGACCACCTATGGCTCGAAATTCAAATAAGCGCCTTTCTTCAGTTAGGAGCACCTTCATGATATTTTGGTCACGCTATAAACATGCAGCTCTGTTAGATCTGACTTTTGCAAGAAAACTTTCTATTAAATTCCAGATTTACGCTTACCTGATAACTATAACTGACGCAGACCTTTAGTTCATCAAGAACACCAGTTATAAATATCTTCTCCATCTTCAGTAAATCGCCCATATCATGACTGCCATTGAGCTCCATTACTGAATCCTCAGATTCTGATGAACTATCAGATAGACCAGTTACAGGGGCCGAACCCTGCATAATAATAATAATGATAAAGATATCCATACACTTCTGCCATATCATCCCACTTTTGATGGTGCTACAGTGTAATGCACGTGATTTAAGAATGACACCCCAAGTTCTTTAAATTAAATTCCAACCCAACCATCTGTAGTTCTCTTAATTTGTTTCAACCCATAACCCAGCTTCTGTTGAATTTTCAGGCTCTCAAACAGTTTCAGGGTTTTAGTATCCAAGACAATCTTAACCTTATTAATCGTCCTCAAACTTCTTACTGATAACTAGGTGATTGTGTACCAAACCGCCAAACCATCTGTAGTTCCTTTCACTTGTTCAACTCATGACCCAGGTACTTTTGAATTTTCAGGCTCTTGAATAGTTTCAGGATCTTGCTATCCAAGACAACCTAAACCTTACTAAACGCCCTCAAACGTCTCCCAGATAATTAGGTGATTGGGTACCAAACTGCTGAAAATATCTGAAGTCCCAAAAGTTCTCTCCAAGAGTCGGTAGGTTGTGGGTCACTACTGGGGCATCATAACTAAACATCTTGCCTAACAATGAGTCAGTAAGTCAATAACATTGAAGCAGATATGAAAATTTACACTGATATTTTCGAATTGCAACAGGATGACACTGAAACCAGTTAAATCACAGGGAGCAACAAGCATAGTATATAGGTATGTTGCTCTTTTTGCTAAATGAAATGTTGTTAGCTTCAAAATCAATGAAAAAATCACTCGGGAAATAAAGAAGGATTACCGATGCATGATACACAGCTCCCCGCAATCGGCTATGCCAAGTTTTCTTTGAAACATCAGAATCAAATCGCAAGATTAGTGCATTTGCATCCTCCACAACCTATACAGAAGAGATCTAACTAGGGTGATTATAAATTAAAATATTAAATAACAAACAGTTCTAAGGGGCTAAATGAATACTCTTCTTTTTTTTCTAAAATGGAGCTACATAACCTTGTTATTGGCTCGTGTAGAATCACAGACGGCCAAAACAAGATCGGCATCGCCAACACACTCTGGGGGAACCTGATATATGTGTTTCCCTTGCAAGCTGAAATAAGCATATCACTTTTGAGAAGAAGCATATCACTTGGAAGTTGATTACAGTTGATAAAATTCTTCAAATTTAATTACATAGTACTTGATGATTGTAATTTCAAATGAACTAATAAAGTCAAAAAAAAGTTGAGGAATTAATATAGCAAGTTCAAAGAAAGATTAGAAAAGTGAATCCATGTAACTTACCAAAAACCAATCAGACAAACTAACAGACTTATTGAAAGAGTGACTATAATGAGTTGAAATGAACCAAGCCAAATGATTTATAGTATCATACGAGTGGCCTATATGACAGCTCAATACAAGAGGAACGGAAAGAAAAAGAGAAGATGAATTGTTTCGCTTTAAAGAAAATCTAAGTGGCCATCTCTTTGTTCCTCATACTCTTATATAGTATAATAACACGTTATAATATCAAAATTGCATTTTTTTGCATCAAGTCTTCTTAAATGAATCAGAGCTGAGCTCAAAATTTGAATGGAAAAATACTAATAACAACACAAGCAAAATGTGGAAGTTGTGTAAAGTCAGAGAAACTTTTGTAATACTAACACCACTTTCAAAAAATATGCTGAAGCATCTCTGAAATGACAGCAGCCTATTTCTTGAACCATAATTGTGTAATATTTATTGTCAGTTGGCCAACCGAAATTCAGTAAAAACCACAAAACCATTCCACTTGATAGTGCATGTGCATCTTATTTACTGATCATAATGGAAAAATATATATCAAGTAAATGCAGTCCCTCTACAACTCAATTTAGAAAAGTTGGAAATGGAACCTGATACATTGCTTGTACGATTTAGAGCTAGGGCTCTCCAGTACATAAAGGAAAGGACCAACTAGGCATAGGTAGCGACGCTGCCACACTGCTTCCCTATTTCCCAGACCCTATCATGACATTAGAATTAAGAGCAGTGTAGATGATTAAAGAAAGCAAAATGTGACTTGTTCTTTTGTGTGTGTGTGTGTATTGAGAGAGAGTGGAGGAGGACCAACCTTGAAAACAAGAAGAGACGACCATCCCTCAAAGTCAGCTTGATTCCAAGGGCCAACGAGATCTGACTTCTCACTATCCTCCTCCTCAAAGATCTTAACTACTTGCATCAATCGATGATACCGAGCTGGGGAGAAGTGAAACCCCAATGATGGAACCCGTACAGCTAGTCGTGTTGCAGGATAGGATGGAGTCTCTAACCTAATCTGAATACAATGCAAACTAAAACCTCAATCCTTAAACATGTGAGAGGAACACTGCAATAGTGAAGACGAAAAGAATATTCATTATTCATGTTTAAGCTAAGAGGTGATTGTAGTTACCTGTTGAAATGTTAGAATTACCCCACACTTGTCAATAAAAGGCAACAAACTGACACCATTTGAGTTGGAAGAACCAGCAGAATTTTTTGAAGGAGAATGGCCCCAAAAGTAGTCACCATCAACCAAAAAAGCAGAAACATCACTTAGAACCAAATTAAACTGCAGATACATATCTAGCTCCTCCAATGATCCATGATCAGGGTCGTCCTGCAACGATTTCACATGCTCTATTAATTTGAAGAACTAGCTACAGCATTAAATCTTTAAGAATTAACTTTGTTCTCAACCTTGGTGCGAATAACCAAATTTCCCAAGTCCAGCATCAGTTTTGTAGGATGCACATTATCAGGACAAAAGTCGGTAGGAATGGTAATCTTAGGAGCCGCAATATCCAAGTCCAACAAAAACCTAACATGAAAGTGATAAAAATCATTGAATGGAACAGATATAAGGAACCTAAGCAAATTTTTTTTAAATAAGAAAGCACACTTATGTTAAAGAACAAACAATAACACCAAAGGAACAACCTACCAAATCAGACCTATAATTTGTCCAAAAGAAAAATTCCAAGTACACTCCAAATTAAAGTCAATTGGACTATCAAAAAGGGAATCCTAACCTATTTCAATAAAAGACTTAAATAGACGATAAAATGTGTTGCTTCTTTCTGAAAATCATAAAGAGGATAAAAAGATTCTAAGGAAGTAGATCGACTTCTCTATGTTCTCATAACAGACCCACTGTTCAATTCCAATCAAGCACGCCAAAAAGAAATAATTTTTACAGACCAGAATAATTGCCTCTTTTGTAGGCTCCAGTAGCCAAAAAAATTACATGAGCAAGGAGAAGCAAATGTGAAGCCAAACCCACACCAGTCCAAAACCACCTACACCAAATTACATTGCATTTACACAACAACCCATTGCAAAAAGAAAAAGAGGATAAACGTAAAAAGTACTTCCCATCCCATCAATCATCAGGCAAGTAATGCATTTTCACTTTCTTAGCACTTATTTCAGAGCACATCAAAAGTTTCTCAAAATAAAATGCCACTATGAATTTTAAAACACACTAACTAGAAAAGAACTGGTACATAGAAAGCCAATTGCAGACTTATTCACTATAAAATCCAGCCACTCAAAGCATCATAAACGAAACTTCCTTTCCATGTCACAGTCAGATATACATTAGCCTGTTATGATTAATGAGTTCCTACAGTGATTTGATCATGATATTTAAATTGAAGTGGCTCAGAGTACATCAGAAAAACCAGAAGAAAAAAAAATTGTAAACCTGGAATGGTCCTTCAATGCCCGGTTCACTTGTTGCTGAGCTGTACGCTTGACTCCATCGATGGTCATCTGATACATAATACCAAGATATTTTTTACACCATTGAATGAAATCTTGATAACCAAGGCAGTTTTATATCTAATGATACAAACAAGCAGGAAACAGGAAATATGATGCTGTCTATGGTTGCCTAATTATTCCATCTATTGGGAATATCAGGAAACAGGAAATATGAAAAGGGCTTTATGATATTCAGCTTCCTGACAGCGCACTGCATTTTTCTCAATTCTGTAACTCACTGGAACCACCAAGTGGAGGTGTACTTAGCTTTGTGCTTTAACAAATTCTACACAACATGATATTCTTCCCATATGGGCATGAATGAAATAACCAAAAGTCTGTATTCACAAAAAACAATTGACCGGTGGATATCAATATCTTTAAAGATTGCAGTAAAAACATACTTTAGTTAAAACACTCCCTTATTAACAAAAATAAATGCTCCCTCATACAACATTAAAATATTTTGAAGGAAATCTAATGTTGTGAGAGATATATTAACCAAAAAAACCTCCCTCGTACAACATTAAAATTGTTAGAGATGTGATTCAGCTATGTCCAATAAATGTAGTTAATTATTATTGCTAAACTATCATATGCGCTTAATGAATAATAAACAGCATTGGATTATTTTAGTACACATAAACCATAATATGCAACACATGCAAATGATTCAAACATTCTATCATAGTTAACATGCCGAATACCAGCAAACTGGACACCGCTGTAAGGAACTACATATATAAAATAAAAAACATAAGGTGAAAAGAACCTGCACTGCAGCTGCAGTATCCATAGCTATCTTCTGGCTAACTGTATTACTCCGAAAGAACTTAATGATTTGATCAATTGCATCCTTTAGATACTGCCATACAGATGTAATCAGAATGAGACCAACAGAGAGAGAGTCATCTTTTAAGATAAAAGTTCTAGAAAAATGATAGAATAATAGAAACATACAGTGACATAACAGGGAGAAGCCTTAGCAACAAAGCTCCAGTCCACCTTGGTGTCAAAAGGCTTGAAACAGAAGACGCCAACTAAAGAATCATAAGAGCTTGCACTCTGCGTGTATTCATACATACATACATATATATATATATATATATATATATATATATTTGTTCTTATCAGATCAAGGAATTAGGAAGATGATTGCAGTTCTACTTTAAAGATAATTAGACCACCAAATTTGAAAGAAAAACACAGAACAGGAAAACCCTACCTCGGCAAGGAGACCATTTGGCGTTGATAACTTATATGATCCTAAGTTTAGGTCAAAAACCTTTGTTTCTGGATAGAGCTTTATTGAGCAATCGATGCCTTCACACGATAATTCAGCAAGACACTTCTGAGACTCATCAGTAAGCTTGGTGGCATTATGTTTCATAGAAATGCGCAAGGAAGTCTGGAGAGCATCCCTCTTTTCATCAACTGTGACCAACAGTCTATCATCACTTTCCTTATACCCAATGATTTCATTTAACTGCTTCCAATCTTCATCAGTGAACCGAAATGGCTCATTCTCATCTTTCAACGACTGACTGCGCCTGGACAAGTAGATAGAGTTAGCCGAGCAGGCAATCTCAACCATAAGTTATAATACTAGTGTTGAGAGACCTAGTTTCAAATTTCGTTTTAAATTTTACAATAATAACTATTTACCATCCAAACCACGAAGATTTCTTTGCTTTTTGTTTCCTCGAGTCAAGTTCTGACTCTAATGATTGCTCTACAAACTTGTGAGCCAACATCCTGCAAATATACTACAATATTACTTGAAGGAATTTGAAGAACTAGACTATTAACCCGTAGAGGAAATAGAGAATATTGGTTAGATTATCACAAATATAATATAATAACGAATGTATTTGATCGTTTGTGTATTAAATGATGGGAAAACAAAGGATACAATCTTTCTAACTGCAAAATTACTCCAAGACAGAATTTCAGGAACAAAACCATTAATCCATATAGGGAGGAAATATAGGGACTATTGCTTAGGTATATCATTTCTTAGGGGGTTCCTTTAACTTGAAACATTACCAGGGAAAAATATTAAAAAATATGTATAAAAATTGTAAACTTGAAGAACAAAATAGTGGAACAGAAATCGACATCCAAAATTCGAAAACAAATGAAAAGAAAATCACGCCACCAGGGCGGGCTGAAAATATTTGAAAAAGGAAATCCTCTTCAAATCTGCAGTTGTAAGAAGACCAGAAAGCTGACCGACTACATGATCCTACAGTTTTCTATTCTAATCCTATTTAATTCTCAATAATTTCCTGTTATACTGTCCAAGTGACCCAGAAAACAGCTGAAACAAAAACAGTTTTACTTTTCACCCTATTTCCAAAGCCAATGCACAAGAATGGAAAGTTGGAATGACCCTAAACATCAACTTCCTTAAACGGCCTCCAATAAAATTATGGATGGATTTTTAACTTCTTTTTCTGTATTCCGAATGTGTATACTTAGCTTATTCAGTGTGAAAGCCTCTTTTCATTATTTTATATAGAAGCTGCATTAGGTACATTCCAGGATACTTAAATTTATGATGTATACTTTAGGTATTCAAATACTTCATCCTCTAAAAGCATTCTTGTTTAATTTTTGGAATACAGATGAAGATTAGCTATACAAAAAGCAAGATTATGATATTAAAATATTCCTATAATACATTAAGCACATCGACAAACAGATGGGAAAAAAGTAAAATCATCCATTATAGTCAACAACTAAGAATGGAAAGCATTAGTAATAACTGATAACTGGTAGCTCACTAGCTCCTCTGTAGTTTTGGACTGGAATCCCGTAAAAAACAAAAAAAGGACAGTACCTCCACTGGAGTATAAGTTCAATATCAAGTTCACGATCTAGTTCTTCAATGTCTTTGTTATCCTCAACAACTGCCCGACTAGGATCAGATCTAAGCAGTGAGGCATAAAGAGAGATATATCTTTTACGTAATCTTGCATACTTCAGAACTTGCTCCCACGACAATTTCCCACTGTCACAAAGATGAGGCTTTAAGCAAAAAGAAAACAAGAATGCTAAAATATGTTTGTAGAACATATCACTTGAATCTCACGTCGTGGTCGAAATTTGGAGATATTAAACTCAGGGGAGAGTAAAAAAACATATGACACTGAAGACCTGTTGATTCTACTGTCTTGAACTTGTGACTGACATAACAGAACATATCAAAGGAAAGGAAAATTAAAGAAACAACATATCCAAATACCTTGCCTTCTTCATTTGGTCAGAAACAACTCTATAAGCATACTTCCACCAAGACTTGGGATCTGATTTTACAGAGACATGTGGATGATAATGAGCATACTTCAACCGCTGATTGAAGGCAGCAAAGTTATCAGCTAACTTCAGTACATCCCTGTATCCGTCCTGCAAAAAAAAGAGATGATAAATGACCAGTTATCCATGAGAAGAATTAAAGATAACCACCCGGAGGAGCACTGAATAAAACTGATGAAGATAGAACAAAAAATGAACCTTTGGCAAACAGATAGTCACATCATCCAGATTAACTGCTGCTTTATGTAAAGGCTGACCGCTATCAGCAAATTCATTTTGCCGTAGCTTGGAATACTTAGCATTTCCACAAACAGGTTCCAATACATAAGTATGCTTTTTTGTCAACTTGTTTGCTGGTTTACCTTCTTTAGTACCAAATCTGAAAACCTGCAGTAAAATTAACTGATATGTTAATAGAAGATATGAAAAAATGCCTGTGTGGCTGTGTAAATATAATTGAATATATGTGTGCACATGTTCCATGGATCAACAAGTATATAATTGAATATATTGGTCATACCTGAACCCACTCTGATGGAAGCAAGTCCTCCCATTGTTTGTCAACATGCCAAGGAGCAATATCAGAATCCAGATAAAGTGCAAGCCGATCAAGTTCGACAGCCTGAAAACCGGATGGGAACTATCATGAATTTCTACATAAAGGGTAGGGGCCAATATATGACGTCAAGATATTCATAAAGACAGAAATGCTTATTTGTTTTAAAATTTGACAAAATCAACAAAACCAAAAGAAAAATCAACTCCCAATAATGCATAATAAAAACCTCTCGTTTCTAGATGAAAACTAAGAAAACAAAAGTATTACATAATACAGGGATTCAGCATAAAATTAACTTAAACTATTCTTGGTTTCTACTCTTGAAATTATATTGTATTCTTTTAGGGGAGTGAAATTTGCACTCCTCATTTTACAATCCACACTCCCTTTTCCTCTTTTAGTTAAAGATTTCATAAAGAGTGCTTCTATTCATAACTCTTAAATTGCTACCTAGACCTCCTTCAATTTTTGAACAATATTTATTCCCATAATACCCTCGAATAAAAGAGATAAAAAGAAGAAAAGTTTCCACTTAATTAACCTCTATATATTATTGCACTCTCATTCCTTTCATCTTCATAATCACGATCACCATCCCATTACTCTCCTTTTATCTAGAGGCATAAATACATTATACTTCCTCCTTCAATAGTACTGTGACAGTAAGACTTCGGTATAGAATGATGTTGGTTTTCTTAATTTTGGACTTTTATCTTGTAGATGATTAATTCAATGCAATCAAATTGAACCAATTTATAGTGGTACTTTATCAAATGTTTATGGTATGATGTGATCGTCAATGGATGTAATAACAATGGTGTTTGCAAATTTAACCATGTGCAAGAAGATCAAAAAAAGAGAAAATAAAAATAAGATTCAGCGAGATTAAACCTGAATATGAAGTTGTGATAGGCCATTGTTTTTTATTTCTTTGAAAGGGTATTATAGGAAAAAATTAATTCCAAAAATTGAAGGAGGTCTAAATAGTGATTTAGGAGGTATGAATAGAAGCTCCCTTTCACAAAAGGATAAAACATATGTGAGAAGACAAATTTAAAGTTACAATAAAAGGAAAGGAGTGTGGATTGTAAAGATGAGAGTGCAAATTTCAATCCCCTTCTTTTACTTCTTTTATTTTTCTCAAATTATTCAAATTGATGAAAACAATCCAATTACTATTTAGCAACTATATTTTTATAAGCAATAGTAACCTTCTGAATACGGTCTAGTGCACCCCCAGTAACGAACGTCTCTTTTCCAGTATCATCAACTGTCATGGCTGAAAGTCTCTCCAACGTTATGCCCGCTGCAAACGGATGACCAGAATTGCTACAACATCGAAGACATAAGGCATCCATGAAGATATAAAAATTATAAGAATGAGGAAGAAAATTTTAGAGTTTTACCTCTCAAGATCCTCGTATCGGATGTGAATATTTGAAATAGAAAGTTTCAAGTTTCCAATTATTGTGCTGATCAGGGATCCCAACCATGATTTATTCTTCAAGGAAGAAGTTAAATAATTAAAACCATCATTGATAAAGAACATAAGAGTTCCAGCAGAACAAATCCCCAAACATAGAAATACGTCAACAGTTGCCAAATTCTAAAATAGTATCAAAGATAAACCTACTGATTTCTGATTCACTACCATTGTGAATATATTATAATAAGAGTTTGATGTAGCTTGAGTCGTACACTTGCATCTGCTATTCATCATGTATGCTTAAGACTCAGCTTAAGATTCCCCCAAGATGAGATAAACCAGAAGAAGTAACTCCATAAACATTTTCAAAATGATAAAGAGAACCCAGAATTACCCCTAGTGAAGAGACTTAGAAGCACTAGACACATATAACACCTAGGAAAGCTCTTCATTCCAAAAGAAAAATAAATAATACATTAAAACATTTTTCTAAAGACAATAATAATCTAAGACATGAATTTCAGAGATTCACAATACATACTACATATATATATATACACAAACATATAGTGGTACACTAATATTGCCAGTTTCCACTTAAATCATGTTAAATCTTACAACGTCTGACTTCATTTGTTGTGCCTTCTCCAACAACTTCTGTTCCATTTCCTATTAAGAAGGGAAAGAGTCAGACTCTCACAGAATATGCATTGGCAAACACACACAGATTTTCATTACCACGTCTCACCTGCACTCGGTTTTTCTTAGTTTCCTGTACAGCATCCTCACTACTTCCCTCAACTTGCGTTTCAGGCTCAGCCAAAAGAAATATGCGATCCAAAGAAACTAACACCGGATCCTGGCCTAGCCTGCTCCATGGAACCTTAATTCAAAGAATCAAAAATACTTCATTGGATAAATGCAGTAAACAACATAAACAAAGTGGATCCTTTACAAAGAATAAGAATAAGAATTACAACTGATAAAAATCCAACAAATACTCAAAGAGAGTCATAAAGAGATTTACACAAAAAATAAGCCTCACATAACAAAAAAAATGAATTCAGCAGTATAATTTACTACATGTTTAGAGATTCTAGTGGTTGATGTGTTTTCAGAAATAATAAAAAAAATATAAAAATATAAAAATTAAAAAAAAACAAAAACAAATCATACTTCCCTTCAACAACAGAAAGTGGATCAAAAATTAAACTTGACTCACCCTTCCAAGTCAAATGAAACCCTACAGATGAGACCTTATTTCAAGAAACTCACACCTTAAACATGAAATTCCTCTATATATAGTGCATCATGCATTGCGTTGATTTAATTTTATAAGGTATTTCATGAAACCAGACACATAATTACCAAAAGTGATGCATACATCAATTTATTGTTATCACGTTAGCAACAAAAAGCTTTCGAGACACTCAACAAAGAGACAACGACATGTGATACTTGCATATCGATTCAGAAGCTCGTTGCGTTTTCATTAAAAAAATGTTTTAAAGACGACTAGAATATTGCTTGAAGAATGATGATATTGGATTCAAAATTCTTGTCCCTGTTTCACAATGTATATGACTCGAATTTTTTGGCATATCGTCCGTAACTAAGTGGAGCAGCATTCAACAAAAGAATAATGTGCCTCACCTTAAGTTTCACGGATCCAAGAAACCCTGCCTTGACCTTCACAGGCAATTTTAATGCATTCAGTGCCTCCGGCTTCAACTGCATATTTGTTAGCTCCACATCACCTGATTCACATTTTAGACAAGTAAATAATAAGATCTATCCACCCTCAGTGTTAGGAGATGAGCTGTATTTCTCCAACCTAGGGTGACTAACCACAAGCAAAGCCACTGACTAACCTATTGACCCTAAAACCCAGTCAATGGCCCTCAAAAAATGTGAATTGTCTTTGTTTGCTCATAGGAAATTGAATGCCTTTGAGCCTAGCATTTCTAACTCCAAAGCTCTAAATGGTTTCTACATCCTAGAGCTATCCACCTGTTAATGGAAACGGCCAACATAAGAACTAGTATCTAAAATCGAACCTTGCCAAACACTGATCTTGAGGGCCTCTTTGTTGAGCCCCTTCACGTAGTTCCCCAGGTACCTCTGCAAGAGGTTCGCCACCTGATCCTCCAACATCTTCGCCGGCCGGAATTCGCTATCTCATCCCCGCCCCGCCGTAAAAAAGCTACCGCAACTCGGAAACCGCCGTCCGTGCAAGTCAGAATTTTCTGTTTGCTTTCGGAAATTGAACGAGGCGTTTCTTTCTTCTTCTAGTCACGCTTCCCTGCAAGGACTGGTGGGTGGAGAGCTCTATTATTCTGCGTCGCTGTCGAGGGTTCTGCACAGCTGGACGCATGATACGTCGACGCGTGTGATGATGACTAAAGCGGGGGTATACGTGGGCCGCAAGGGAACGACAGGCGTAGGACTTTGGGTGGGAGGTCAGTACGAGATTGAGGCCTTTTAGTTTTTAACGGGGTCGGAGTGACGTCGTTTTGGAGTATATGCGGCTATGGCGTGTATAGGAAAGGGTGATGAGTCACGAATATTTCGTTATCGCCATGTGGGGCAGTTTGTGCGTGGCCATGTGTCCAAGTGTTTATGCGCCACGTCCCTCCCTCACGTGATCTGGAGATCCCCAGATATGTCGCTGTGAAGTGAACCGGCCAACCGGGATAAAAAACGGTCAGACAATTCAATTTGGGGCAAAGAATCAGTTCGCTCTACTTTCTGTTTTTTATTTTTGTTACAAGAGGACATAAAATTAGACACAAAAAGAAAAAACTAAATGTTGAAACTCGCACCATGATTTCTTGATTTTGACAACATCAGTAAAGGAATCAATATAGGCTTGAGCCGCCATTCTTTAAAAATATAAACATGTGTGCTTCATATTTTGTATTTTAAACATTATAAAAGAACAAACAACAAGAAGAGATCAAAAATGATGAAGATTGGAATTAACTTGTGCATAAACTGGAATAGAACAAAAGCAGAGCAGTGATACTTTACAACTAAAAAGCATACCACATGCTTCAGCATCCAAAATTTCTTAAACTCTCGAATTCATCTTGTCACGACCCGAATTTTAGGATATCAAAAATTTCAAAACTCAAGACATGATAAATTTACCAACAATCTATAACTCACTAAAGTCGCGCTCCGAGGAACTTACTACTAAACCAATGACAGTTACAAGCAGAGCTTCAACGCTGACAAGTAAACTCTTAAGCCTTCACTCTTCAATTCACTGAAAATCCCAACCTGCAAGATCAAATCATACACCATAGGTTGTGCACTGGGTTGTAAACAAACAAACCCGGTAAGCTTTTCAGCTCGTATGAGTAAATCTAAAGACAATCACGAACTCGCACCCCAAAGATACGAGAGCTCCCGGAACTATTCCAACGATTAGGGATAGTTCTGGAATTACCCAAAAACACATAAAGCAAGCACAATCAAGCAAACCTAACTCTTAAGCTTACTTATGAGTTCGGCAACACTTAGTCATTCCTCATAAGTAACTCAGCAAACTCGTACTTATAGGTTCGGCAACACTTATGAGGAAATCAGACTTATGGATCACTTCCCTTCATAGTAGTGTCACACCAGAAATCAGACTTAGTGGCATTAAAATCAATGACAGCATGAGATAAGGCAAACTGATCAAGAGAAACAGGCAAAATCCAACTATCAAACCAAAATTTTATTTTCTTACGATCATAAACATGTTTTTTCTCAAACAACAAGTTTTTTAGAGAAATAAATAATTCATTAATTAAATAACGAACACAAATTACATAACCTGTAAACGTAAGACGAAAAAGATACAAATAACAAGAGCATGAGTCTCCTGCATAATCAAACTATGGATTGAGATGGTCCTACAACAAAATATATAATAATAACAATAAAAAGCAACAATACTAACAAAACTACCACACACACCACCCATGCATGCTGGCATTATCATCGTAAACGCCGTCAGTAGCTGTGAGTAAGTGAAGAGTGCTAAATCAGAACTTTGATACCCGACTACATGATTCCAAACAAATCTCAATGCATAAATCATATGAAAACCTACAACCCAGATAAACAGCTCCCTTAAAATAAAACCATAGAAAGCACCATGGAAACCCAAGCCACGAAGTAGTTGAGGCTAATGAGAGAGGACTGAAAACCGTACCAAAAACCTAGAACTAGAACCAAAGAAAATAGGGAGTGATGAACCCACGCATGAGCACCCATAATCTAATTGGTAAGTGTGTAATTACACTTTAAGCGTGTAGCCACACAAGCTCTCATGACCGATAACAATGGTAGTTGACAATTGTATTGGTAATGGGTGACCAACAATCTAGAAAGAGTTGGAATTATTTAACATCAATGCGAGGAACCGAGTGCCCCCGAGCTAGAAATAGCCAAAATAATCTGCACAGGGATAAAATAACAACACATGAGTGACTTGGGCCAGAAAACAGAAGCCTAGAATAATTTACATCAATGAATAACAAAACAGTTAAAGTAGTTACCTCATGCGGGCCAAGTACTCAAATTCAAATGAATACCCATACCCAATGAGGCTTAATTAGCATGAGGACACCATTTGGGAAGTATCTAGGTCCATAATGGAATTTGGATTTCATCCATTCCATACCTAGTTAATCGTTGAATCATCGTCACAGTTCCACCCGTTCCACTGTCATGCACATGAGCACGCCATCGTGACCCAACAACCATCACCAATGAAGGTGTGCATCATCATCGAGATTGGGCGATCAATACATGTGCAAGCCAGCAACATGTTCGGGACTCGATGACCACCACCAGCTCGGGTCAATAACAAGATTAATTTCTACTGTTACTATAGAATTTGGTAATAAATTTATAGTTTCACGTTAATAATGATTATGTGCAGGGGCGGAGCTAGTGCAATGAAGAGTGGGACTCAAGTTCCATCCAAAATTCTTGGGCAAATAAATTCCTACATATGTTTACTAACTATCTTGAACTATTTTAATATTTTACTTGATTTATCGTAGGTTGTTCATGTACTTTAGTTCCACTCAATATTGAAATTTTACAATCTTATTTCTTACATGAGCTTATGTGTTCCCTCAAGCGCCCAACTTTAGCTTATTGTCGTTTTAACAGACGTGTATTCTCTAAGTCGAAGTATTCTCTAAAACAAAGTCTGTGTGTGTCTTATACTCTTCTTCTCTACTAATTTATTTTTGTAACTATGTTTTACAACTATAAATTTGGTATTTTTGTTTAGCTTTTTTGTGTTACATTTAAAAAAAATTATGAATCTTGTTTTGCATAAACATGCATTCGATGGGTTAGACTCATTACGTACCCCTATCTAGGGGTATCATTCTTTTTAATTTATGGTATTAGACTCATAGAGTTTATTTTATAATGAAAACTGATGTCTCACCTGATTTCAATTCATGAATCCGCCCTTGAATATGTGTCATTGAAAAAGTGATTATTCTTTGCACTATAGTTGCATTTCATGTCATGCATGTTTGGTCATTTGATTACAGATTTGCATATTGAATTGGCAAGGCTTCCACTTTGAATTTGAATTTTTATTCAAAAATTTGAATTTGAATTCAAAGAATTTTTATTGTTATGTAAATTCTTTACGGCTTATGAAAATAATTTTAATTTTTAGTTTGTCAAATTTTGTTTTTCAAGACCATATGATTAACCTAAATGTCGTTACGAGTTCGTGAAATTTTTCAGAGCAACTTTTGAACATCGAAACTATTTTTAATTATATTTGAAACTTGGTATTATCCAAAAACAAATTGAAAATAGAAAAACCAAAGGCGGTTTGATATGGGCCATGAGATCTTATAAACTACAAGATCTGAGCCGTTGATTTTCAACTATATAAAAGCCGGACTGGATCAGATCAACCCAGACCGATAACGTCGTCGTTTCAATAGCGGCGGAGCTGTGATTACTTCTCCGTCGTCCGACCATCTCTCGGCGCAAGACCAGTATCCACAGCTTCTTCTTGTCGTCCCCAGACTTTCGATGGTCTTCTTTTTCGATGGGGAGGGGAGAAGGTGGCTGGGTTTCGATCAGAGTTCGTGACTCCGACCACGACGGTGAGCATGGCCGGTACTGATAGGTTCGTTTCGGTGTCGTTGATATCCTTATGATCTTGGTTTCTCAGATCGACCAGTGATGAGAGAGAATTGAGGGTTGGAGGTTTTTAGGTTTTAGGCCGTGTTCTGGGTTTTTCCAGCGAGCTTCGAATTCGGTTCTTGTAAGCTTTATCTCTCTGTATACTTGAATTTGAGATTGGTTGAGATTTGAAGGATTTGGTTTTAGGCAGTGGAGGAACACCGTTTGTGGCCACTGTGCACGGCGGCGATGGTAGTGTTGTAGTATTTGTTTGGTTAATCTCTGAGTATGAACAATTGTTAGTTAGGTTGATGTCCACAGGATAGAATGAGAGATGTGAGCTTGCAGAAGTTGAATGTGAAGGATTTCAGAAGCATCTCGTGTTACTAGTTTTAATTAACATCAGAGTTAAAGTGCAGATTCCAAATAAGGTCTCTCTCGGACAACTTTTCTTTAAAACGATAATTAAGTTATTATTGAAATCGGTGCATTATGTGTCATTGATTGATTGATAATTCTTCATCGTTATCATTTTCGATCAAGTGTAATATTTGACTTATATAATTAGTGTTATCACTTTTCATAAAAACATGTATTTAATATTGAAATGGATTAATGTTATATTGATATGCATGATAGATTGTGAGGAATTATGAAATTAGTGTGATGGGTGATAGTGGAGAAGATGCGAATGAGATCGAGACAAATGGTACATTTGGTGTAGTTGAGTTTCTTTATGGGTTGTGTATGAATCCATGTAAAGGTGGCAAACGGGTCGTAAAGCACGGGTACGGTATATTTAAAAGTGATTTGGCACGGCACGAGCACGCTACCGGACCAGTACGGCCCGAGCATGTTATCTTAATGGGTCGGGTCTAGAAAAATGAGCTCATGGGCCAGGTCCGGCTCAAGCACAATAAGTTAAGGCCCACGGCCCGACCCGTTTTAAAAAATATATATTTTTCTTTATAATATAAAAATTATATATTTATAAATAATATAAAATTTGTTTTAAGTGTGAACAATAACTTATAAATACTAATAATTATTCATTTTGATTCTTTTACCCATAAAAAGTTTTGCTAAAATATTACCAAGTATAAATAATGATCATATGATTTATATATCTTATATTTTTTTAGTTTGTTGGCAAAAAAAACAAATGATCGATAGAAAATGTGAGTTAGTTTTCATTTGTTTTTGTTTTGGTATACTATGATATCAATTTTTGGTCTTGGATCAGTCCAATATGTTATGGGCTTGGGCCGTGGGCCGGGCTGAGACTAAATTTGAGTAAATGAGCCAGCCCGAGCCCGTTAAGACGTGGGCCGGCCCAAGCACAACCTGAAGCCCGATAAAACAGGCTGGGCTGGACCGGCCCATTTGCCACCTCTAAATCTCTGTCAACCCATAAGATCACAAACTGGGGAATGTAGAACCCTTCAACTGCAGACGTCGATAAAAGCGATCTAATTGGGTTTCGGGTTAGGAGACCATGAGTATAACAATACGACTAACGAAAGAGATATTTGAGTTTAAATATTACTGATTCTTTAGATCGTATGGACATCAACACGATATAAAATGTGTAGGCTCATATGTGTTTGATGTAATTGAGTTGAGTGAGTTGATAAGCATATATACATTGAATTGTTGTTATTTATATAAAGTATAGTTTGATTCTTGAAAACTTGATTGTACGACGTAATTAAGAATAGCCTAAAGATGCATTGTATATGCATCGAATTGTTGTTATTTATATAAAGTACAATTTGATTCTTAAAAACTTGATTCTGCAACGTAGTTAAGAATAACCTAAAGAGGTTTGGCCTTACTGAGCATAAGCTCACCTCTATAAGTTCTTGTTCAGGTTTGTATGAAAAGTCTAACTGTGACGTTTAACTGACATGTACGAGAGTAGAAAAGGTTACGGAAGTTTCTAGTGAGCTTAACAACAACACATATTGTACCCTTTGTAATAGATTTTATTATTTACATTTATTTTATTCTCAACAATTTCGAGAAAAAAATTGAAATTGAAATTGTTTTATTTTTCTTTTACTATTCTCTCTTATGCCTCAGATTCAGTATTAAGTACTTGAAAATAACCAACACCGGGTTTGAGGTGTGAGAAATTAATTAACAGCAAATTAAGAATTTGTAGTATTCATTCCTTGATTTATTTATTAGAAGGCTAAGTCATATTTAAGAGAAGTAGAAATGTAGTACCCCGGAAAAATTATGACTAATTTCTAGTATTATTTGGAAATTTTCAAGTTAGAAGTTAGTGTGTTACAGAGGTTTGGGAGAATAACGGAAGTGTTCGGACGATTTAAATAACTTAAAAACAACTCTAAGCGATGAGTCAAAGAGTTGACTTTTTATTTGTTGGGATTCTCATGAAACTTTCTTCATTGAAGTTGTATGGCAAGGCGATACGAGTTCGTAGACACGTGGTAAACGTAAAACGAACATCGTCACGTTCAGCTAAAGTTTAGTTGTAGATTTCTAAAAAATGCATAAATAGGAAAGTTTAGGGTTTCCTATTTTATTTCAAAACACACTTTCACCTTTCTTCCTTTTCTCTCTCGCTCGACCCCGAGAAAATTCAAAATACTCCAGTCTACCCGACCGAGACCAGGCCGACCTAGACGACGGTACCAGTCATGTTCTCTTCATCTCGCCGCCACGGTCTTCCCTGGTGTGGTGGACGAGATCAATTCAGCATGGTTTGCCCAAATAGGGCCTTATAGTTGAGGGCGGTGACACGGTTTCGACCCGGAGCTTTTCTAGCCTTTTTGGGCGGTGCTAGGGTTTGAAACCACTCGTGTTTGGATTGCCTAATCTGTCTGAGCGCAATCGTGCAAGCCTTGAAGGCCAATTTAGAGTGTGGAAGCGCCGTGCTCAGATTCTTCCTTGGCCACGGTTCCTGACTAA
Source organism: Comarum palustre (assembly GCA_951800085.1). NCBI lineage: Eukaryota > Viridiplantae > Streptophyta > Magnoliopsida > Rosales > Rosaceae > Comarum > Comarum palustre. The sequence goes on along the minus strand of OX637576.1, from coordinate 16,329,140 downwards.
ATTGAAGGCTGTCTCAGGTATAAAAGTTGCTCCTTTTGCATTGATGTAGATGTTAGGTGTTGTGGGTGGTGAAATTTGTAGTTTTTTTTAGCGGCACGTGAGGCCCACACGCAGTCTCTTGTGGTGGCTCGTCCAGCTTCATTTGGGGCAATAGTCTGTCCCAGCACCACGTATCCGTCTATACAACTACGCTGATATATGAGTTGTAGTTTTTGGTTACCGATGAGACAAGTTAGGGTTTTGGTTTGAAGTTCCATTACTTTCGTTTTCTACTTAAGGTAAATCTGAATGTTGGAAACTTGTTAGTTGCTTTATAGGTAGTGTGGGACGTTTCGGTGACTATGAGAGGTCAAGGAGGATGATTGGTCATAAATGACTAGTCCTTAGGATAGATATGAGTCTCGGTTCGCATTGAATTGTGTTGCCTTTGATTGTTTATATGATTGATTTGTATTACTTAGGCGGTTGACGGAACGTGGGTGTGTCTTACCTTTTGATAAGAGAAAACGCAGCGGGAGTTTAAGGTGAGTAAATCTCACTTTGTCATGAAGGAAATACATGTTATAAATTGTGAAATCGTTTCCTTGAAAATGAAGGTTTTGTGTTTTAAAACAAATAAACTTCATCGACTACGGTTCAGGGTAAGTAAAATGATTTTCTTATAAGATTGATTTTAAAAGTGATTTGTGTTTATGAATTATAATGTATAGTGGTGAATATGAGATAAATGTATATTATATGTTTAGTGGTGTCTTGTGATGGTTATGCTTTGTTATGATAATGTGTGAGGAGTTATAATGATCGATTTATCTTTGGTTATTGTGTGCAGAATTGTGGGGTTGCATTATAGTAAATTATGTGATTGATTTATTGATATATTATTGTATGGTTGGAGACAAGTTGATACATGTGTGGCGTTAGATCTTCCTTAATGGCGAAAAGATCTATTCATGTGTTGCGTGTAGGTCCTTCTTAGTAGCGAAAAGATCTATTTTAGTCTGTGGCTGTTTAGACTCTCTTTAGTGGCGAAGGGATCTATTCCGGTATGGCAGTTTAGGCATGTATTCTTGGGAATTGAGTTTGTGGATTTACGAATGGTGTTTTTAACTTGATTTTGGTTTTCTTGTTTGTTTTCCTTTGAATTCATTGGTTCTAGGTAATTATGGAACCAAGTTTATTGTTGGGATTACCATGACTTAAATTGTGTTTTCTTTGCGGTTTCCTGAACCACTCTTTTATGCATGATATGTATGATTTATTTTGTTAAGCAAGTAACTGCCTGAACTAAGATTTCAACGTTGGGGTTACTGTCTTCTACCATTTTCATACGTTGTACAATTTTTTAAATGTTTGTTTACTTTTATTAAATTTATCTGCTTGTTGAGTTAGGTTCATTTGTGATATGATTCTTTAATTTGATTTACTCATACGAGTTGTAAACCTTATCGGGTTTGTTGTTTATAACCTGATGCACCAATCGATGATGTATGGTTAATTTTACAGGACTTTCAAGAGTATGGACTAGGGATTGTCAGCTGCTTAGATAGGATCAAATTACGTTTGTTATTTACATTTGAAAATTGTAGTAAGCTTTTTAAAGCGAGATGTTTTAATTGTCACACCTAGTTGTGTGATCAAGATATGTAATTTTGACTCAATCGGGTTGCCTACGTACCATCTGAAAGCAGGGCCGGTCTTGAGACTTTTGGTGCTCCAGACGAAAGAAAATTTAGTTACCCATGATAAACAAGTATATTTTATTTGTATGTATTTAAATTCTCAAAAAAGTGTAATAACAAATGTTAAAACATTCTACTATAAAGAACAAAACCAATGAATACATTTTTTTCTTACAACATGTATAAATGGAAACAAATACTATATTGTATTAATTACTCACTAAAAATCAGACCTAACACTTGAAAAAACAACTTTAATTGATGATAGGAACTCAATAATCAATACTATGCTTTATTAATACCCTATACATATATAAATATTTTGTTATCACAAAAAAAAATTGTAATGAAAAACTACCAAAAAAATTGGTGCCCCCAAACTTCTGGTGCCCTTGTGTCATTGCTCTTGCCGCCCATTGGCAAGGCTGACTTTGTCTGAAATGGATCAAACCACTCGTAGTTCAACTTCATACCCTCAATGACTTTTGTTTAATAAACAAGCTCTAACTACGACTCGCCCTCACACGATGACATATTCTCGAATCCTAAAATAGGAACTACCCAAAATCTTATTATCGATAATATTTTATATTTCTCAACGTCCACTAGATATAGCTCACGATACTGGTATGAACCACTATTCTATGTCCAGTCAACCAATACAAATATTAACATATAATTTTTATATAAAGGCTTGACCAAAATATCAATTCCACAGGCATTAAGGCATGCTCCTTAATAAATTGAATAATATCTCATAAATGTGAAAATCATATTGCATGTATTTAATTTAAAATCAAATGTTCACTCACGATATTTCCCGATAAGTATGAATATCCCTCCATGTCTCATATTATAATTAAATTCTGGGAAATCAAATAAACTCACGGGAAATGTATAAACTCTCTTTCCCGGCCCACTAAAATATAATTAATCTAACTCATTCATAGAATGAGAGAACCATAATTGCATAACGATCTATATAAACATATATTCTTATATATCCATCTCATCATCATGCGTACTCATTCATGTAATTTATCAAACCACAGAATTTAACTCGTGCATATATTAACTAGAACATAAATTTACCAAAAATGTCACTCTCGGTAATCTCTCTAAATACAGAGCTTATAATCACAACTAATCATAAATTCATTTGCACACCAATATCTATATATATCACACAATTATAACGATGTCCACACAATTATAACAAACACATTCTCATAATAATCATAGCAAGCATAATAAATGCATACACATTTCCATAATCAATGAAGAAAAATAAAACATAATATAATAAACACCATATTTCTACTTTTCCAATAACACATATCCCTCACACAAACCCAATGAGGAAGATAACATATTATACTATTTAAATATAAAATTGATCTTAACTACTTCCACTCCATATATGTTTGCACAAACGCTCAAGAATGAAGCAAGTCATATGACCTACATCGTCTTAGATAAATGATAAAAATTCTGGGTTGCCTCCAGTGAACTCAAAAACATGACGTTAAAGGCCACTTTGTTTTTCCTACTCTAGTTAAAACATATAATTCTATATTCTCACTTGACGAATGCATATTTATACTCCTTAAATCTTAAGCCTCTTCTTGCCCGCTGGGCAAACTTGTTTCCAGGAATTATTGTATCCCAAACATCAACTTCTCAATCAAGTGGGTCATGTAACTTCATTCTCCTTTACAGGTTAAATCCCAAGGTATCATATCCCCGCTCTGATACCAACTGAAATGACTCATCCCGGATTAATCCCTTTAACGAGAGGTAAATCTTGCGGGATCCACCTCAAGAGAAATTTTTACTGCAACCTCCCTTGAAATGGATAACCTTTTACTTAATTTTAACCATCACACCCTGACCCTTTAGAATATTTCTAATATTTGTGACTGCACCCGCACTCGATAGGGTTGCCTACGTACCCTCAAAAAGGGATCAAGCCACTTATAGTTCAACTTCATATCCTCAATGACTTTTGTTTAAGAACCAAAGCTCTAACTATGCTTCATCCTCTATTCAATACGTAGAACATGCAAATATAATTATCGATCGTCCTCACCCACTTCTAAGCTTAGTGGAAGCCAGGAGTTTAACTCATCCATTAGGGTAAATATACTTTAAACAATTTTCTCTTATCTTAATATATTAATTTCAATAGCCGGTTAACAAATTTTAACCGTTAATATCCCTTACATTAGGAAAATTCGAAACCTAACCAACACTTCTTCAAAAATACCAAACTCGTGTCATTAGACTCCTCTAATTTTGTACTATTTATTCAATATGAAAAACTGCTCAAAAAGGGGCAGTGCTTGCCGGCTCCGCACCGGCGGCGGCCGGCTAGCCACATGATTCTGGGCCAACTCTGATCCTTACCAAAATTTTACAGATTATTCTTCTCATCAAACCCAACAACTTTCATGTTCAACATTAAACTCAATTGTGTGTCTAAAGAGTTCAATTGATCAAGAACAGTAAAACCCTATTTGAGGCTAAAATCTCTAAAAATTTTGTATCTCAGTTTCTCCTCACACACCATGAATCGAGTTACAAGCTTCTAGAAGAATGTAATACTACTCAAGCCAAATCTGACCATATATAGAACTCACCAATAGGTGGCATGAGGAGGAAGAAATCCGGCAAACTTTGTCGACTGCACAGTTAAGCTTCCAGTCATCCTTGCTCCTTCACGACAGCGAGTCGAGCTCCACAACCTGCCCAGAACGAATCTAGGGCCGGAGACGAGTCGAACTACACCCGAGCGCCATCCAACAGAGCACCAATGACGGAGAACGGAGCTCTGGTCTGATCGGTAGAGAGAGAGATAAAGTTTCGTCGGGGGAGAGGAGAGAGAAAGTGGAAAATGTAAAATGAATTTTCACTTTCTACTTTCTGTAAGTTTCCATTTATATACCACTTATCGTGAACACAAATTTTAGATTTTAAATCATAACTTTCACATACGAACTTCGATTTGAGGGTGTCACATGTCCACGAACTAGTATTAACGTCCTCTACGACTTTCATAAATGAAGTTTTTCCAAATTATCGACTTAACGGAAAGTCAACTTTTAGAGCCTTTATGGTGACATTTACAATCCGGTAAATAAATAACTATTAGGTTTAGTCGTTACACCAACTGTACCAAGAAAGTCGGCATACCAACTTCAACGGTTGGTTTTGGTAAAGGATTTTGCCTACCAATCATAAGTTCATTGGTACATGATATTGATAAATTGAGTTGGTATACTTACCAATGTCAGCCCTAATAAACAGTAAGGTGACGCCAAACCCAATAGTATATCGTAAATATTTTTTCTTTTTATTATTTTTTTTATTTTTCTATATCGTAAACATAGTTCCCACACAAAATAGCTAGAAATAACCAACCATGCACAACAGATTCAGAAGCTACATTCTTATTTACACTATTTAACAAGGAACCAAGTATGTGACATTGTGACATAAGAATATTTCTTCAACTAACTAATCATCTATAAGGTCCTTCTTCGTGTGTCTATGTTGTTGAACTACCAAAATTGAACCATTGATGTTGAAATCTGAGGAAGCCAAGAGATCTCCAACCGTTCCCAATTCAGGACATTCTTCCCAATCACTCATTTGTGTGGTTAATGGTGAGTGTCCTCTCCCACCTCGTCCCACTATAAACAGCGTGTACAAGTCCCCAATGTCTCGTAAAGCTGCCACTGTTTCTGACCCACTGTTTGTATATTTCTCAACGTATCCAACTTTACCTGATGCAACATACCTAGACAAAAATACACAATTTCACATGATAAGAAAAGAGATTATTTTCTAAAAAGAAAAATATTTCGCGGCTAAATAAAGCAGAGGCGCACCCGTTATAGAAGTCGTTTAGAAAAGAATTGTCAATGTCATTGCCCATTTCCAAACTTGACAACGCCATGAATACCTCAATGTCATCCTTTCCCTGCTTCTCCGTGTCTACCTTCATATTCCTCGGGTTTGATGTTTCTTTAGGCAGGAATCTAATCACCGTCAAATTAATGTTTGTATGATTTGCGATTCGAGTACTCCATGCAATAGCTTCACGATCATCAGGCCCTCCAAAAAATAGAGTCGCAACATGCTGAACAGTGTCCACCCTAGTCAGCTGCGAGAACCCTAAAGCCCCAGCTAGTCCTTTTTCCACAATAATCCCAACAGTGCTCGGCGCATGCCGAAGAATCTTCTGGTTCGTCGTCCTCACGACCTCTTTCCCAGTCTCCATCTTCCCATCAATGCGCTGATGCTTATGAAACGGCAGCAGAATGATGGTCGTGCGCAAGTCCTCAGCAGCAGTACATACATCCTCATAAAGGCCAGATAATGTTGACACGGCTTTGATCATGTTGATTAGAATGTTGGTATCTATAGTGAATGTGTCAACAGTCCTGTGGATTTCCACCACGTCGTTGCCACCGTACTCCTCATCATCGCTCATTTCATTGTCTTCAAGCTCATGATACGACACATTGGTTCTGCGCTTTCGTTGTAGCTCGATCAGGTGAGCCAGGTAGGGCATTATGGGTGCATTTTGAGGACCTCTCAGTGTTGCAATGACCGAGAGTATAGCATTTACATGACGAGGTCCATACACGCATCCGAGAACTCGGAGCTCATTGTTAGACTTTTCCATTTCAATACTCACGGTTGTGCGTGTGTGAGCGAATAATTGATAGTCTTTGTTCATTAGGATAGCCACCATTGGCCCTGATATTACAGTGTTAATAACGATTGTCATTACTAACAAATTGTAAGCCACAGGGGTCCATTCCTGAAACAACCCAATTTGGTTGTGTTAATCATGTAAATGGAATGTGGTTCACAAAAATGTGGTTTAGAATTCTTACAAATAGTCGTTGGCCCGCGTTGCCTATGAATAAGAGATCAGCATGGCCCTTCAAGTTCAATACAAAAGCAAGGAAGAACCCTTCACTGAGTGGAATCTTCAAATAATGGCAAACTGCAAGAACACCACCAATCTTGCTGCTGATGGACAACAGCACCAGAACGAGGACAATAAATACGTTGGTTAGGTTACCAAAATTAGCCCCGTCGAATTGGAAACCAATGTACCCAAAATAGACAGGAAGTACAAAGTTATGCACGGAGTAAGTGAGTTTATGTAGTAATGTTCTTGCTGTTTTGCCTTCTTTAGGGAATGCCACACCAGCGAGAAAGCAAGCTATGATGCTATTAAAGCTGGCTAGTTCGATCAGCATAGCAGTCCCTATTAGAACAGATAATATGAGGAACACCTCAGGGTTTCTAAGGTACTTGTGGTTATTGATGCGTTTGTTTAACCATGTAGCCAGGTACCTGAAAGCAACGAACAGAAGCACCAACCCTGCTAGGATTAAAAATGCGTTTCCTACCATTTTTCCTGATGAGCACAAGATCATGAAATTGAATATCAATAAGCAAGCGAGCTCAGTGATCAATGCAGAATACACAGCCAAACGCCCAATGTCAGAGGTTGTGAATTTCAGCTCTGCTGCTAGACGGTTCACGACTGGGGTGGCGGTGTAGCCTACAAATAACATCATGGATAAAACATAATACGCCTTGCCATTGGATTTTTCCAGAAAGTGACTGCTCAAAAAGAACGAGGAGACCAACCCAAAAATGGCTCCTATTGAGGCACCACCGCATGCAATTATGCACAGAAGACGAAGGTTTCGCCTAATATAAGCAATGTCCACCTCTAAACCAAACAGGAACATGAAGACGATGCGGCAGAAGAACCCAAATATCTCGTAGTACTGTGCAGCTGATGCCGGTAAGAAGTAATTTTTTACTTCTTTTATATTACATAATCCCGAAGGACCTAACACCAAACCAGCCTGATATATATAAATGTACGAATATGTTATTAGATTATTAATATTCAAACAAACTCAATTTTTTAACAAACTTAAGAAAGAATTAAAAGATATACTCACTAGGATCTGAGCGATGGGACCTGGTTGACCCAGTGCCTTGAGCAAAATGTGAAAGAAGTGTGAGATGACGAGAATGCAAGAGACTTGGATGGCCATGGACGCAAGCGGGTTAGTCAAATCATCTTGGCATACGAATTTGTGAGTCGCATCCATGAAATTTATTCAGTATGTAAATGGGTACGAGTATAAGAAATTATTTTAGAGAACGATTGATTCTAATCAGCAGTAAATTCTCACTTGTGCAACAAGGAGCTGATGGTTGTAGGCAAAGAGGATAAAACATGTAAGAGGAAAGAGAGCAGCTACCTCATTTTGGGTTTTAGATCCTTTTTAGCTCATGGTGGAACCGTAAAAATCTATGGCCTTCTTCACTATATGGTTGATTGTTTTGCCAAATGCCAATCATTTGTGGTCTTGAATCTGATACTAATAACCATAATCCGTTTAATCCTTCGTTATTTGGCCGCGTCAACCACAACAATGTATGTGTTACCTCCGATTCTATATGTTTTATTGTTATTATTATTATATGTGAACTGTGAAGGACGATAGAAGGTTGGTATTTTTTTTCAGGAGAGAAAATTAATCACGGTCCTATACTTTCTAACTTTTTACTTAAATCATTTGAGTGTTGAAGATTTCTTAAATTCCACATTTCTTTTACAAATTTCATCATTCTTTCATAACTCATTCCTTTTTTTGAATAAAAAGCTAGTACGTTTGTCTTAAGCCTTCATTAATGAAACTGTCGCATACAAGTAAGGTAAGAGAGAGACATAATATCTGAACCCCTGATTACAATGAAGTCCAGAAATAATATCAAAAATATCTATAAGGGACATGCACTCAAACTAACATCTATTAGCAAATAGTATTACTTTAATGACAACTTTATTTAATTTAAGATAGCGATAGTGCACTTTCATGTCTTTTGCTATTTCTACTGGATAGATCAATTGCCCCTGCAGAACAAGAGAAAGAAGATACCGGTCAAGATTGAGCAAAATCACGTTGAGCTCCCTTATTACTGACATAACATACACCTATGAAGCTTCGGTCTCTCTTGTTCTCTCAGCAGCACATGTAGTTGAACCCTAAGCTTTGACGTATTTTAATGGTTGAATTGGAAGCTTGATGCAGGCTTGCTCTTTGGAAACGCAGTAGTATTACTATTTGTCACTAGTATGGAGAGGACCGCTGCTATATTTTTATGTTCCGTATCACTAGGCTTCTTGTTGAGCAAACTATTTGGACCGAGTCTTGGTTTATTGAATCTGCCAGTCCAAGCTAGCTGATTCAACTTGACATGAAAAGTGGAGCTTCCAGATTGGGTAGGCTGGTTTAGGCTTACTGTAGCCTCATCATAGATTGGGCTAGAGCCGGTCCAACTCTAAATTTTAAGACTTAGGGTAGAGTAGGGTAGGGCTCGGTCAAAATCAACAAAATTTAAGGGGTATGGCCGAGGCTTGAATATGTAAGTCCTAACCTGCCCTAGCGGCCCATTTCGTTAGGACTAGTAGGGTCAGGTATGACCGATACTTTAAATAGGGCTAAACAGAGCCGAGATGAGCTTGTTATTTTTTTTTCTCATAATTTAGATTTAGAATTATATGTAATGAACCTTATTTTTTGGGTTATATTTAACATGCATGCATACACATTATACTTAATTTAAGACATATATCTATAAACTAAGTGGTTATACTCATATATCTCACGAACTAATACTCTAAATCATCAAAATACAATCGTTAATCAACAACACAAATGGAAATCAAAGGAACAAAGCTAGCAAATCAACTACAAAAGAGAAAATTATTTGTATTGTATCTAAAAAATTAGAAACATATTAAAACAATACAAAAAATAAGAAATTATTAGGGCCTAAAGGGCAAGCTTTTAGGGTCGGGTCTGGTTTGACCCTAAAGGACTCATTAATATAGGACCAGGTTTCATTTGCTCAACTCTTACCCTACCCTACTCGAGAAGGGCTAGGGCCGGGTAGGACTTCGGCCCTAGAGAGTAGGACGGTTTTTAAGACAGACTAGGATTGAATGGCCAAATGATGAGACATAGGCTTACATTTCCTGAAAACTTTAATAATGTTACGAAGTATCGACATTATAATGTATCAAGATTTCTGAAATGTAAGCGTCCAAGCGATCCATAAATGGAGCTTGTTCGTTTACTGTTGTTACCAACAACTGCTATGGTTGTGTTTGACACTACTCAAGATATAATCGAGGGAATTCATTTTCTGAAGGAAACTAGGTCGCTGAATCATCTACGAAGGAGAAATGATGTGAACGAAGCATAAGTAAGCACCACAGAATCTGACGGGGGAGTGTGGATGTGTCAACAGACTTCTCTATTTCATTCTCCTTTCGTAAGGAAATTTTCTTGTAAAGGGTGACTGGCAGCACTTCCAATAGTTGGACTTGGTAGCATTTTCCAGTTATCAGCACAAGAATAGCACAAGTTTGAACCAATGTGTTATTTGTCTTCGTGCACATCCTCCTCTCATGTCTAATAATATATGAACCTCCTCTCAATTAACAAAGGAATGCAAGCAACCAACAAGGAGCTTATTTCCCAACAAACAAACGAGTCACAAGAAAGCAAAATCACAAATAGAGCGAGTCAAAACATCTTTATACACCAAACTGAACCAAACCGAACTAAACAGCTGTAGATATGACTTGAACACAGTTGATCTTTACAACCGAATTATTTTCCCTTTCACCAGAAGCACAGTTCCTTTTCAGCTAGAATAATGGAAACATCTAATAGCTATGTTTTGTTTTTTTCAACCTTCTACATCATGTAAGTAATTCCTGAAGAAAATTTAAATTTCTATAATTTCTTCATCTACCAAGTTAAACCCAGTGAGGTCTTTAACTTGGAATCTAAGCAACAAACCTGGAAGAGCTTTAAAAAGCGATTCCCAGTGTAAAGTCATAGTAACCGGAGAGCATCACACAGTCCTTGTCGTATCCAACCAGTTACCAAGGAACCCACACACCCACCCTTTTAAAATTTCTGTTACTGGAAGTCTCAACTCTCTCGAACACAGCAAGCTTAACTTCCCAACATAAAAAATTAACACAAGGGGAAGCAAGAACCGAATCAGGAATAAGAAAGGAACTTGATTTCTCACAATCACTCTCTTTTTCCATTGTAAAGCTGAAGCTTTTGCTTGCATTACCAGATAGGAAAATGTTATCATACATATATTATATTCATACTGTTAACTAAAAACCCCAAAATGAAAAAAAGAAGAAGAAAACAAACCCAAAAAAGAGCCATCTCATAGAGCCTAAACCATGCACACTTCTTCATATGTATAATAATATTCCACAAGTCAGATTCTGAAGCCCTCAAAATAGGTCTTCAACCATTTTAATCTCCATCTCTTCTCTCCTTGGCCTTGTAAACTTTCTTGGACAGAAATCAACTCAGATTTCAACTTTCTTGTTTTCTTATTACTTTTTTTTTTCTATGAGAGATTTAAGCTGCTACTGTGCCTGGCCGGAAAGGGTACTCCTTTGCGGTGTTGGCTGAACTGGATTTCCTTTGCTCCCTCTTTCTCAAAGCTTTCATTGAAGAAGAGAGATTCCAGTTCTTCTCTTTAGCTTCATCAATCTCTATCTGCTCATCTCTGCACTCTTCACTACAGAAAGGAGTGTCACCTCTGCAAAATTTACCAAAACATCCATCAGCAACCAGACCAGACAAATTTACCATGCAAACACACAAATCCAAATCTAAACACCCGGATTTAGAAAATCAAAACATTAAAATCAAATCCCAGATCCCCAATTGTTCTAACAAAAATCACATCTTCTCTGTTTGGAACCTTAAAAAAGGTGAGATTTTTATTCCATTTTTGGAAGGTAATAATTGAACAAAACACAAACAAGAGAAGAGAAACATCAATCTAACCTGTACATGAAGATGTCTCTATTATCACCAAGAGGTTTCTTGCAGAGGAAACAAGCCTCCAAAAAATGAGGCTGATGCTCTTCAAATCTCGCATCCCAGAACCTCCCAGATCTCGGAGACAAAGACGAGTTGGACCCAAAAGAACCCATCTTCCTCGTATAACACATGGGCCTTGAAAAAAACGGATGCTGCAGCTGAGTCCCGGAAAACCCAGCTTCCATATCAGCCAGCGAGGCCAACCCGTCATCTTCCTCGATGAAACAGGGCCTCCTTGCGCTTGAAACCGAGTCCATCTCTGCGTTTCTTCAGAGCTTAAAGCTAAAGCTTCGTTCTTTACGAGAGGAAAATGTGAGAGAGAGAGAGGGAGTGGTGGGGAAGAAATGAGAAGTGATGGGGGTTTTAAAAAGGGGTTGGTGAAGAAGAAGAACAAAACAATAAACAACGGCAGGGTTTCTGAAATCCGTGCTTGTGAATCCATTGGCTCACAAATACCTGCATCTCCAAAACCATCACTCTCTCACCCTCCATTATTTTCCTATTTACGTTTCTGCCACCAGGCGGGGTTTCTGAGGCAGTGGCATGGTGGTAAATAGTTGAAATATTTTAGGGTGAAAGGGGAAGAGAGAGTGAGAGATCTTTCTCTCTCGGGGTGGGTCCCGATTCCCGCGACCTAATCGCACTCAACGATACGTTCCTAACGTCATTGTTTGTACTAGAGAGAGAAGAGGGAGGGGTCCTAGACGCGAGGAGGAAGCGCGTGAACGTGACGTTCGGACACCGCCCTTGTCGTTGTCTGGGGCTCAAGCAGTAGTGGAATGTTTCTCTTTCTTGGGAGTGACTTGTGGCAACGACTTTGCTACTCCAATTATTTCTAAAGTAAATGGCCAAAGCGTAAGAGAGGAAAGCAACATGAAGAAAAAATCAGCGGGTTGTTCTTCTTTTACGGTTACTATGTGTCCTGTGATTCAATAGCTCAATAAAACAGGTTGATTTAACGATACAAAATTGATTTTTAAAGCGATTTGAACTGTAATTAGACACAAAAGGATAGAACATGTCCAATCTTCCTTTTTTCTCGTTTTCTTTAATTTTGAAGAATATTAAACTATTTTCACCATAACAGTTTTCCTTACATATTCTTTAAAATAAAAAAATAAATGTTCATTTTTCAAATTTGCACCAATACATTCATTTCTAAAAATTAAATTCTTTACATTTTCTAATAAAAAGAGATAAAAATATAAAATATTTTTAATTCAGTAATGTATTGTAATAATAAATTTTTTGAACAAAATGTCATTTAATTCAACTTCGAGCAAACAGTTCAAAGTCGACACAGCTCTATGGGGTCATAAGAAAACATCGCTTTACAGAATCGTAAGTCATACACTAAAACCAAAGTATAAGCTATAAGATTCTCAATACACCTACCTTGTAACGATTAGACACCATTATTTTACAAGTAACTAACTAATAATGATGTATAATATTTTATGGTTGTAATAAATATCAGAATCTTTAAAATGGAGAAGCTATTTGAGTTTGAACATAATATTTTTATAGATTTTGAGTTTTGCTTCTCAATTTTAGAGAAATTTTGTGAAAATTGTTGGACATGCTCTTAGTCGGCAGGGTTTTTGAATTTGGATATTTCTCATTTCATTTATGAAGTTCACAATTTGATTTTATGACATTTTTGTTTTATATTTTGGTTTTCTTGGTTGCGGTACACTTACTATGTTCGCATAAACAAAATCTCACTACATTGTCTTAATTGAACAAAACAAAATGGTTGGAAAACGAGGCGAATTTTTTTTCTCTATTTGATGTGGTGAAAAAATTTAACTACACCAAAAGTTAGTCGGCAAGGTTTATTAATCTTGACATGTCTAGTTTTGCTTCTTTAGTTTACAGTGTGATGTAATTTCGTATAATGTTTTCATGAAAAATTGTATATATAAGATATTGGTAGATAATTCAAACCTTGATGTAGTTATCTTGAAAAGGGTATTTGTTATCAAGTAAGAAGGTCTTCAGCTGTTATTCTTGAGTCTGGTCTCATGTTCTCAGTATAACAAGTCCGTAATATTCATTTAGATCTTCTAGTGAATAAGCAACAATGCAGATTTGGGTATGTCAAAATAGTTGGATGTTACACTAGGTTGTCGGAGAATTTGTATCAATGAACATAGAGAACAAAGATAATAATGAGAAGAAAAAATCAATTGTTATAATTACTCTTCTGGCATGATGATTGAAATATGCCTTAGCAAACATTGTATCAGTATATTTTGATTTGTCTATATAGTGTAAAGGAAAATACTTATGTCTGATTTAGGTTGGACACGCGTGTCCGATATCTTTCATATTTATATATTTTTAACAATGTCAATCGTAATTTTAACCGTTTAATAGTTTAATTAACCAATTAAGATCACCTATGTAAAAAATCGTTTGATCAAACAGATGCATCAATCAAATAAACGTCTGATCATAAGGGTCTGAACTTTAACAAAACTGTCAATTTGTTTGATACATTCGACTAAACAAACAATCTTCTTTTATATTAATTTTTTATAAAAATAATATTTATTAGTTAATTAAACTATTGTTAAAACTACACAGCTATTAAAAATATATAAATAAAATAGTGATTAGACATAAATATTTGTCTAGTTTAACTTACGAGTCTACTTACGCACTTATGGATGAAATATTTTATTATCATCTTGTAAAGTAAAACAGTGCAAGTGGATTAACAGTAACCCTAACTTTTGTCGTGTTTTGAATGATGTCTTTTGCGAAAGTTCTAGTGACCTTCCCCATGGCAAAGACCATGCTTGCCTTAAAGTCTTCATCACTTTCTAGAGAACTCTTCTGCCTTGTTTCATATTCTGTAACCATTTTCCATGTGCAGCATCAAGTAAATCTGAAAGTAAATTTACATGCGCAAATTTTACCCCAAAGAGTGAAAAGCACAAATATGGAAAAGAAAAAAGCCTAGGAAAAGGACGTGTCGTATTTTTCACACCGCAAGTCTGTCTCACGCGCCATTAATTGCATGTCAAAGTCACCCTCACGTATGACCCGCCAGTACGTGTACTACACCCTCCATAACCTACGGTTTCACTTTTTCCCACCCTTGCCCTTCACTCTTCTGCTGACGCCACCCTCTATTTCGTCGTTTTCCTCCGCTTCCCCACCACCGCAGTCGGAGATGGGTCCCGCCCTCCACAAAAACCATTAAAGCTGGGCCCCGCGGCCCATTACTGGGTGATGGCGTGGGCCGCGATAAGTGTGTTTTTGGTTCACTTTTATTGGGATTTGTTTATTTTGCGTTGTAGCTCTTTCTCCGAGGTTTTTGTTCGCTTTATAGCTTGCCCGTGTTCATGACTCAGCGGTGGACGCGTGTGGTGGTCTCCTTGTACCACCGCAGCGGATTGCGGTCTCTGACACTATGCCACGCGTCGCGCAAAGGACAAAGTGGCTAGTATGTTCCGTACTGACTCATGGTGGATGTGATTCTCTGCTGCCAGGAGCTTTGGGTTTTGCCTGCATCCTCAGCCGTTGGTTGGTTCCCTATGTTATCACCGTCTTGACTTTAGGTTTGATCCTCTAGACCAGCCCTAGCTTTTCCTATTATGTTCGACATTGTTGTGTACAGTATAATAGTACATCAGTATCTATACGTTAATTAACATTCGCACTCTTAGATAAAACAAATTAGTTTGATCTTAACCTACTTATTAACGAAGTAATGAGTTTGAACGATGACCCAATAATTCTCAATTTTTTAAAAAAAATCTCAAACTAACTAATGTACAGACCTGATAAGTACAACTTGTACAAAAGTCAAACGTGTGACTACGCTTTAAATGTATAACTTAATATATAGTTAACAATACGAACAACGTAATACGAGTATACATATAGTAGAAGGCTTTTATTTTGTCTAATTCAATTTATTTAATTTTTCTTTTTTGTTTAGTTAGAGACATGACTTACCGTTGCGAGATTTATTGGTTGAAGCGAAGCACTGCCCCACCGTTGGGGGCTTCTGCGTTTGTTTCTTGAACGACTTTAAAGTCTAAGTTTTCTCTTCAATATTCTTTAACAAACCAATATAGTGCAAGTGTCTGTAGCTCATTGTGGTCACCTAGCGGGGTTTCAGAATCCAAATATTAATTTCTTATGGAAAAAGGAAGCTGAAAATGGAGACGAACTAGATCCAAATATTAATTTATTATGGAAAAAGGAAGCTGAAATGGAGACGAACTAGCAAAAACCAGCTATGGTATGCAACAAAAAAACAGATATGGTATGTATATTTGTTTCTATTTTCCAATTATGTTAATTGTTTGAACATTAAATGCGTCGCACCTTCGAATACGAATTATACGGGACCAAAAATGAGACCACACATTCGATTATATTCTATATACAGTTGGGATTGGGAATATATATATAGACCTAATAAGTATTCGAGCGTTCTTTTTTCAATCTCAATATTCGAGATTAAGGTTTTGTGTTTTGGAATTAACAGACTTAGTATAAAATTAGGTAAATTCCTCTTATAATATTATTGACGGATCTAGGCTTTCTAGCCTCGGACTCAAGTCTCACTCAAAATCTTTAGAGAAAAAATTACTGCACGTAATTGGACTATATATAACGTAAAAGAACTATTGTAATATTGAATGATTGAATGTTGTGTTCAACCTAGGTTTCACTCACACCCACTCTCACACACACACATATATATATATATAAGTTCACTCTTCCATCTCATGCAATCAATCAATCTCGTTATCTCACTTTTTTACCACCTAATTACGCTTCATCTTAATTGCATGTGAAATAGTTAACTGAATTGAAACTGCGACAAAATTAAATTAAGGTTGATAGTTGGTTGATGGATTTTAATGAAAGAACTTTTTTCTTTTCTTTTTATAGTTAGTCGAGTTAGGTTCTACATCAACCTAATTTGTTTGAAGAAAATGATAATCATTTCATTGAACTCGTGTTAAGATAACCCTTACATATATTTCTGCTACCACCTACGATAGACAAGACTTCACAATCCTAAAATTACAGTGATATGTGGTATAGACTACTTGTATTCTAAACTTAGGCTCACTTATGAAAGTTGTGAGACTCCGCACGTTTTTACCGTGGTTAATGACGAGTTACTGAGGTTTAAGTCGTATTCAGTAACTTCGCGAGCTAATTCATTTTCGAGTTTTTCTAAATTATTCAAATTCCTCATTTAAGGACTCGGTATTGTAGTACGTGTCGACACAAGTCTCCCGATATTTTCAGAATATTTTTCAGAGCTTCCGTTTATTTTCTATGAATTTCTGAAGTTTCTGGTAACTTTTAATTACTATTCTGATAAATAGTTTTTACCATTCAACTATTTACTTTTTATCTTCTTTAAATCTGGACCGTTGGATCTTTTCTAGAACTAATCTGGGTCGTCCCTTCTTCTATTTAAGGGGAGGAGAGTTGACTGAGGTCAAACTCGTCCTCGATCCCGAGTCCGAGCTTCCCCGAGCTCTCTCCAGCTTCGGCGAGGCTCTGCCGTCTGGCTACCGCTGGCCGACGGACCACCCCCAATGTTCTCCTCTTCTTCTCCTCTACTCAGCCTTGTTCTTAGCTCACCGAAGTAGCCTTTGTGGAAAGAGATCGACTGAGAAGAGGCGCAGCGGTCAACAACCATTTTCTGGCTATCCAGGCTGCGGAAAGGCGCTTGGATGATATGGTTCTTCCCCTTTTCACTTCTCCTTCAATTTCATGCCTTCAATATTTCGAATTGAGCCCTGATTTGATTATCCCTCTTTCTGGTTTTCTGGGTTTCTTTGTTCTTCTCCGGCGAGCTTGCTCTCGACGTTTCTGACAAATTTCTTAAGCTCTAGCGAGCTTAGCAGCATGTATTGAGAGCCTAGAAGCGAGGAAGAGGATTTTTGGGAGGTGTTGTGGTGGTTCTGAGTTGAGGCAGAGGGATGCTCAGCGGAATCCAGTGAGGTGTAGCAACAGGGTCATGTTTGGAGGTCCAGTGGGGGGATATGTCTAGTTGTGGTTCTGGAGAACATAAGTGTCACACCCCGAATCTTTTGAAGTTAATAAAAGTTACCTTTCACAGAGATTTACGAGTTACCGAGGGCTTTTAATTTCGATCGGTAATTCGATAAGCTATCGCTCGAGTGAATTTTCGAGTTTTTCTAAGTTCTCCAAATACCTGAATTGATGACTCGATGTGGTAGTACGTGTCAACACGAGTCTCCCGGTATTTCCGGAATATTTTTCGGAGCTTCCGGCTAATTTCTGTGAATTTCAGAAGTTTATGGTAATTTTTAATTATCAATTCGGTAAAAAGGAGTTTTACCATTTAATCTTTTTACTTTTCACTCTCTTCAAATCTGGACCGTCAGATCATTTGGAATTGATCTGGACCGTCCATTCAAGTATATAAAGGGAATTGTGGTGTTGACTTGGTCAAAAGACCAAAATCGGGTCAAACCCGAGTTCTTCCCTTCCTCTCGCGACACAGCGTCGCCTTCCCTCTCGCCGGAGCTGCGTCCGGCCACCCCACGCCGGCGCACCACCTGCAAAATGCTCCCCTCCCTCTTCTCTTCACAACCCCTCAATCAATTTCAGGCAGCGTCCGCCGTGGATGGAGATCCGCCGAGTTAAGGCGCGCCGGTCAACGATCGAAATCCGGCGATCCAGGCGGAGCCAAGGCGCGTGACCGCAAGTTGCCGGCGGCCGGTTCACGGGTTCAGGCGTGTTCCCTGAGCTCTAGGAGGTTTAGTTGGTCACCCTTAGCAGCTGGGTAAGCTCAGTTTCCTCCTACCTCGATTTCTGAGATTTCTGGTGTTTCGGCAGTTAGGAGTTCTCTGAGTTTTTGTGTTCTGGTTTTTGTGTTGTTGTGGTGGTTAATTATGTTGTTGTTGTGTGTTTGTTGCATGTTGTCGTAACTTGGTGACGAAGTAAACGGGGAAACTCTGGCGAAATTCCGGCAAGTTACCGGAATCCGGCGAAGATTCCGGTGATGCCGTAAACCGGCAGAATGCCGAAGAGGTAGAAATCGAATCCCTGTTAAGCTTTTAGTCAAAAAGTACGGTTATTTCGTAATTGAGACATTTACGGAGAAATTGGACGTAATTAGGAAGTTTCCATTTTGGGAAACCTTCTAAGTTTGGAAACCTTTTAATTTGGGAAACTTTCCATTTTGGGAAAGTTTCCATTAAAGGGAAGTCTCCACTTTGGGAAAGTTGCCTTTTCAGAAAAATGGTTAAAGGGTTGAAGTTCAATGAAGTTGGACACTAGTTGGTTAAATTGGTAAAATGTTAAATTGTTATCGGAAATTGATAACTGGAATTTATGAGAAAATGTTAAATCGGTATATCGACTCGAGGTTAAACATATCGATTAATACGTGACACCCTAACGTAAAGTTAAGTGATAACGGAAAGTTCGGAAGCTGAGTCGGACTTCCGGTAAATTGAGTTAAGAGTCGATAACCGGGAAAGAGTCAAAAGGTTAAAATGTCATAGAAAGGAACTTGGTCAACATGTGGTCAAATAGGATTTCCTGGTCAAACTAGGAAAAGACCAAGTCAACTGTGGTATGACTAATATGATGATTTGTTGTTCAGTCTCTGGTCGGACGTGAGACGGGCTCGACTACGCGGGTAGTTCGAGGGTTTCGCTCGAGGAGCTTTCCGAGCGGAAATGTCGCAATAGTACTGTGAGTGGACATATTATTTTAAATAAATGCATGCCTTAATTGTTGAGTTAATTGCATGGTTTTTTTATGATTGTTTTCGAGAATTATATCCTTCCCGGGTTCTTGAACGTATTTACATTATTACTCAATTTTCTGTTTCTCCCGAAAATGGTTATAGACGGTGATGGCCGTCCTTCGAATGGAATTGAACCCGAGACTTCGTTGGAAATTGGTTTTATGCATATATGACAAGGAATTGTTTTACTTATTTGTTTTGGGAAGAGAATTTGATTAATGTATTGTTATGAATTATATTATAAGGGTTGACCAATAAATATGCTAGCTAGAGTAGCGTGAGGGCGCTACTAGAGCTCTTAGCTCCGACCCTAGCCTGAGAGGTCAGGCAAACTACGTAGTGCACTATGAGGGTTGACCGTATCATTTTATTTAGAGCTCTTAGCTCCGACCCTGGTCTGAGTGGATAGACAAGCCTGAGAGGTCAGGTTGATATTATAAGGGTTGACCGTATCATTTTATTTAGAGCTCTTAGCTCCGACCCTGGTCTGAGTGGACAGACAAGCCTGAGAGGTCAGGTTGATATTTCAAGGGTTGACCGTATTATTTTATATAGCTAGCATAGAGTAGCGTGAGGGCGCTACTAGAGCTCTTAGCTCCGACCCTAGTCTGAGAGGTCAGACTTATTATGTTTGAGAACATTTCTCTTCCCATAATCCTTACTTGTCTATTTTATCATGCAATTGTGGAATATTTGGTATTTGTGGGCATGCATAAATGATGTTTAAATCAAAACATTTTTGGGAGAGCATTAAAAGGAATAGAGTTTTATATTTGATTTTCGTCCACTCACTCTAACAGTTTTTCAATGTTTCTCCCCTGGGCCTTTCGTTTTTAAATGCCCAGTGATGCAGGGTTCTTGAGAGGAGGTCGAGCGCGTACGAGAGTCGAGGCATAGTCGATCATTCCGTTGCTGCTTGAAATTCTTTGGGGTAATCATCTCGGTAGACTGCTCTGACTAACCCGGTTTAGTTAGTTTTGTAGGAAGGGTTGGCCATTTCAAGGGGGTTTCGGTAAGAAGTTCCCTTGAGGTGGTCCCCGCAGGATTTACTTCGGGTAAAAGGGTTTAACCCGGGGTGGGTCCTGTCAATAAGAGTTTACGGATTGGAGCAGATCAAGGGTAAGGTTCAATTTTCCTTAGTGTTCTTGATGCTGTGTTGTTGTTGAATTGGTGTTGATCTGACTAAATTTGTGTTGTTGTTTGATCAATGTATGTCGATAACTTGGAGACAAAGAAAACAGGAAAACTCTGACGAAAATCTGGCAAGTTGACCAGAATCCGAAGACTGCTCTGGTGATGTAGTAAATCCGGTAGAATGCCGAGAAGGTAGTCTTCAACTACTTTTGAAATGTGTTGTTTCCGTTTAATCGAGTTAACGATCGTAAATTGGGAAAATAAAGTTTAAGAAAACTAACCGTAATTGGAATATTTTCCATTTTAGGAAACTTTTTATTTTTGGAAACCTAGTAATTTTGGAAACTTTCTACTTTGGAAAAGTTTCCATTAAGGAGAAAGTTTCTATTTTGAAAAAGTTCCATTTTTGGAAAAATGGCTAGTAAAAAGAATTGAAGTTCGACGAAAATTGGTTAAATGTTGAATTGCTATCGGTAAATGGTAACTGAAATTCCGGAAGTGTCAAGTTTACCGTTTTATGTAAAAATGGTGATTCACATTCTCGATGAATCGACTCTTAAAAAATAAATTGGTTAATGTGACACGTTGGGTGTCTATAGTAATTCAACGAATTATTATGTGACACCCTAACATCAAATTAAAATGGTTAAGGAAAGTTTGAAAGTTAAATCGGACTTTTGAAAAATGAGCAAAGAGTCGATAACCGGAAAAAACAAGTCAAAAGGGTTAAAGAGTTATTAAGGAATTGGTTGGTCAACTTAGTCAATATGGTCATTCCTGGTCAAACTAGGAATGCTATGGTCAATTAGACTGTTATTGTTTTTTCGTTGCTAAGCTACTCTATTCTGTAATGATTCATTGGACGAGATAGCTTACGCGGTGACCTCGGTTTATCCGAGGCGGTTCCTAGAAGCTTGGAGCTTACTTAAAGAACGACAATTCCAAGTAGGGAAGCTAATCCCTCTTTGATAGTGGTTTTGCCAATATATGAAAGTGCATTGTTTTTGTATGCTCATGGTCGATGCCTCGAAAAAGTTTTCTTTATATAATGAGATAAATGATTTATGATTGGGCCAAGAAAACCCGAGACTAGACAGACGCAAATGATTTTGTGTGATGATTCGGATCGAAAATTAGTAAAGTTGTTCTGATTTCCGGTGCTTGACCTGAGAGTGAGGGGACGTAGTATATAGCACTCCCACGGTGTCAATGACCGTGAGCCTCAAGAGGGGTAATGCCCTGTTTATTTTATTTTCCTGTTTACGCTCGTCTCGTACACAGTTAAGCGAGCCATAAGTGCAGTGTGTACTACGAGTGACGTGTTGGACATTAACTGTAAATGGACACTCTCGCTATTGTTCGTCTTCAGACGCATATGTAGTTGGCCCCGGTTTGCTGTATAGACAAATCCGGGATTCGTCCGCCTAGATCCGTGAAGCCTGAACCGCTGTATTTGCACACTGAGCGCTCTGGCCCTTGTGTTAACATATTGCACAGTTTTTCCTGAAAGATATAAAATGATGATTTTTGTGCCAAGAATTTCTAAATGGTTTTATTTAGAGCTCAAACCTATATGTATATATATGGTTTTATGGATTTAAAAACTATCATTGGTGGGCCTATATGTGAGCACGCGAGGACAACCCTCACCCCTACAACAGATTGTTTGCAAGTACTGTGTACTGTGATGAGATAGATAGAGGGAGCTATGTGTGAAGCCTCATTTCCTACTCAATGTTTGGTCCAAGTTGTACTCGTTTTTCCGGCTCTACCATTCGAGTCATTTTCCAGAGTATTTACACAAGTTATAAAGGTGTTTTCCTAAATTGTTAACCTTGTATATGTTTTTATTGTTGTCACTAAAGTTTTTAATTGTCCCTTTAATTTGTCCACTTCCGCGAAATTAGAAAAATTCTGATGAATGTTTTAAGAAACTACTGTGATGCCACTCAAGTTTAAAAATAAATTTTATTTTACCTACTAAATATCTTACGACTTTAGGTTAATAAGTTGTTGGCACGTCCTTCAGACGTGTTGGCTTCTTATTGGCTTAAATTTGTAGACACTGTAGCCCCTTCCCGGGCTGCTACAAAAGGAAGCCTACTATAATCAATAGCATAGTATGTAGGCTGAAAATAAAATTAAAGACAACATAAATTTAGGGCCCAGCCTATAACAGACTCAAGCCTATAGCCATTCCACTAGGCCCAGACCCTACCACATCCTAGATTAGGGTTCCCGGCCACCACAAACAAATCCCGGTCACCAGATGCAACCACAAATCCGACTGCCGCCACAACCAATCCACCGTCGCCAGTCGCACCAAAACCGGCCACCATCTCAAACCCAAGATCCAACCCCTCTCAGACCATCTTCCTGCAGCTCCAAGCCGACCACGCCATTAGGCAGCTTTCCGGCGACCTCTAGCAAGTCAGCCTTCATTGAACCAAATGGAAAACCGAAGCCGGTTCCCACCGCAACAGACAAAAGATCCAGCCAACATGGAGCTTCCTTTTCGAATCCTGCCACCGAAAATCGGAATCCATCCCTAACCAACGTATCAGGTCGACCAGAACCTGACCCGATTGAAGAGTCAGCCATCGTTCAAACAGTCGATCCTGTCACCGGCAAACAGTCCTTTCAAATCAACATCTCTAGAAATGAGCCGATCTGCCAGACACCAATCACAGTCAAAGCCTTCCTCTCTCGTCGCATATAAAGGTCGCCGAAATTTTGTCACGCCCCAGCCCAAGTTTACCTTCCTAAACCCGGGATAGGACGTGCAGGTTCCATCCTAAGGGAGATTCACTCGTAATCCCCTTGAGAAGGGAAAACCCTTTTACTCAAACCATTTTCAACAGTTCAAATGACATCGGAATAGACCTCACAAAACCTGAGGTTATTCCGATTACCGAGTTGGGTTCCATACTAAATACTTTAGAGAACCTAGGGTTTAAATATTAGTTGTGACTACACAAATCTCGGTCAGACTGCCTACGTACCCAGTACTCAGGGTTCCAGCCACACGTATTTACTTAAGTTTTCTATCGAGTTAATTCCCACTTTTCTATTTAGCGGACCATTTAATAAACCCGTTAAAAGTATTTCTATTGTAAACACGGAGTTTAACCCCTCCGCTGGGGTAACATTATACATCTATTTAACCAGATCATTTCACAACTATTTCCAAACCAATAAATAGCATCCACACACATATTGATCACATAAATACAAATGCATCTTCGTAAATAATAAATTCTCCAATGGCACCAAGGTAAAAATCAGCATTAATGGCACACTTGTAACTATCCAAAATGTCAGGGGCTGTATGGTCAATTCAGCCTCAATGGTAGCTTGGTAATTATGCTAAGTTGTCAGGAGCATTTCTAGGATTTCAACCTCAGGGGTAACCCTGTAATTAACCAGAATTGTCAGGGGTAGTATTGTCTTTTTGGCATCAATGGCAATCTTGTAAATATGTAAAGCTGCCAAGGGTATTTCTGGGATTTCAGCTTTAATAGCATCCTTGTAATTAGACAAAACAGCGAGGGGTAGTCTTGACTTTTCACGCCCGCAGTAAATGGTAAAATATCAGATCTACCACGGTAAAAACTAAAAGATTTACCCCTTTTTACCCTAGAGTACTCCAATCGGCCTACCGGCCGAGTTTCCCCTATTTCCGGCCATAAACGTTCCCAATCAACATCCACAATACATTTACAACCATTGGACAACACAACACACAACCACAACAGTGAAAAAGAGAGGGGAAGAGGTGGTTACCTCCCGGTGACGACGTCTTGGAACAACACCTCCACCTCTTCGATTTTTCCTCACCGTTTCTCCTCTAAAAAAATTAAAGACATGGAGAGGCTTGCTGAGTTATGGCAAAGCTGAGAACACCGGCCACACCCGCCGTCATGGTTTGAATCGGAGAAACCTCGATCAAACCATAAAATCTAATCTCATCCGATTCTCTGTCAACAACACAACTCGACGGAAACAATGACCATAGAGAGGTTGGGTAAGATGAGACGAAGTCGTGGCCATCTCCAGTGCGCTGAGAGGTGGCCTGACGGCGACGCTCCGTTGTGAAGGAGATCGGAGCAGTGAGAGAAGGAGAGACTCGAGGGGAGTGTCTGACCTCGGTCAACACTCTTCTTTCTTTTATACACGGATCGACGGCTCAGATCAAACCCCTACTTGATCTGACGGCCCAGATCCACTAATAAAAGTTACCGTGAACAATAAATAGATATTTTTTTATTTACTATTTACCACGCAATAACTATACATTATCCCGAATAACTTCCGCATACGAACTCCGATTGATTCATAGGACATACCCACGAGTTCGTATTAACGTCCTCTACAACTTTCCCAAAGGGAGTTCTCCAAATTCTCGACTTATCGCAAAGTCACCTTTTACGGTAAAATAAATAACATTTATTATTCCCGTAAGCTGAATAAATCCTAATTAATCAGCCCGTAGCTCTGAAAAATATTCCGGACATATCGGATGACTCGTATTAATATAATCTACCACCACGAGAAATTAATTCTATCTTCCCCCGAATCGAGAATATCTCGACATTAAACTCGAATATTAATTCAGGGAAAACTAACAATGCAGTTACAACCCTTTGTAACCCGCCTGATCCTGGTAAAAAGATAAATTTTGAGACGGGGTGTTATATTAAAGCTTGTCGGCTTAACACGATCAACGTCAGGAAAACCCCACGTCGTCATCATCTTCAACAGATCAGTACGATCAACAGTCCTCCCTAAAGACGATTGCAACTGCCAAGTCAAAACCCTAGGTTCCGCTACAAGCGCACTATGAGAAGGATGGAGACACTCCCTAATTATTAACTAAGATTTAACTGAATATGGATTTATTTTACATCGACATATTTTGTATTGCATTTAGCATGTTTATTTTGTTTTATATAATGCATTTAAGGACATCTTTCATTTCATTATATAAATTGCTCTCGCACGTACTGTCTATTTTATTTTTATTTTTCTTAATGGTGATGAAATTTTCAAGTCCCACCTGGCTTGGATTTCTGGATCCGCTTTTGGTATGACCACTTAGACAATTTTGTACCTCAAGTGCTACTTAGTTTTCTCATATGATACTCCCGTCAACTTTTTCGTTAAATAATATAGACATGTGACTTGCACATGTGTTTGCTTTAAGGGTTATTTTTGTCATTCTAGTCATAACTTTCATTTTATTCATTTTTTAACTTTTCATTTTTAAAAAAAAAATTAAGTTTCATTTGAAAATGAATATTTTCATATATTAGAAAGAATTAAAAAATCATGCACTACACATACCCTGACCATCGTAAATAAAACATTTAATTGGATTTTTATTGTGCATCTTCTTTAATCTAGATAGATTTTTCTTATATATATAATTCAAAATGTATAGTGGATGTTTTTAATTTTATGTCAAATATGTATAATGGATGATTAAAGATAATATTAAATTTTGAAATGAAATATAAAATATATATATTAATGCCTATTTTGAAAGTTATTAGTATAATGTCAAAAAATAACCCTTAAAATAAACATATGTACGAGTCACATGTTCATATTTAACGAAAAAGTTAATAGAAGTACCATATGACGAAAACTAAGTAGTGTTTGAGGTATCAAACTGTTCTCTTTTATACATGAGTATCAAATTGTCCAAGTAACCATATCTCAAGTACCATAGGAGGAATTTACCCTATATAATTTACAATTTGAATCATACTAGTTTTGGACTTGAAATATCAGCAATTCGTCAAATTGATGGTCACTGATCGATATTTCAAGCTTGCTACGACAAAGGTGTTCATTTAATTTGACTCACTTAGGGCAAGTTGTGATTCAAGTAATCGGTGTATGTCATACGGAAGGGGCATCTCAAATATGTATCACGTACATGGCCATGAGTTTTACACTGAGGTTTGACATTGAATTTGATTCTTACTTATTAATCATATACACCTATTTCAAGTTCTTCTTACATCATATTATTAATACTAGTATTTTGACCCGTGCGTGTTAATTTGTTTTTATGAATACTTATTCATATTTTATTTCAACTTTTTTCTTAGGACCCTCTCCGATTGAGCTGGTCAATAGATCCTCTCGTGGATAGAGCTGATCAGTTGTTTTTCTCATGGTCTTTGTGATAGTACCCCACTTTTTAAAATTATGAATTTGAGTCAAGAGAATTGGTATATATATATATATATATATATATATTTTATTAATCGTTTTCTATGAGTTGCGTGGATGTGGATTTTTTAAGAAAACTCAATGGGAGAACATGAAAAAATATTTACCTTTTCATATTGATTTTTGTTCACTCACGCTAATATTTTTAAATGTTTTCCCCTGGGCCTTTCGTTTTCAAATACCCAGTGTTGCAAGGTTCCTAAGAGGAGGTCGCGCGTACCGAAGTCGAGGCATAGTCAATTAATCTGCTGTCGCAGCAAGATTAGTTAGGTATCACTTCCATGTAGGTTGCTCTGATTACCCCAACTTAGATAGTTGAATAGGTTGTTGAAGCGTAGCTGTGATTTAAAGAGCAGGATGACTCTAGGAGTTGGGGATTGATTTAAATTATTCATGAAAATGCTTAGTTAGTTTGTAGGAAGGGTTGTCCATTTCAAGGGGGTTTTGGTAAGGAGTTCCCTTGAGGTGGTCTCCGCATGATTTACTTCGAGTTAAAGGGATTTAACTCGGGGTGGGTCATGACAGTTTTCAATAGTCCAAATGAACACCGAAAAAGACCTCACGAAACCTTAGGTTATCCCGATTACCGAATTGAATTTCATACTAATTACTTTAAAGAATCTAGGATCTAAATATTAATTGTGATTACATCCGTATCCCAAAATGGCTACATATATACCTTTTGCATGCAGGGATCAAGCCACACAGTTAACCGCTGATATCTCTAATATAATGCAACTAGAACTACCCTTACACTCTAGGAACTCGATACCTAACTCACTTATTCCTTTGCAACATATCAAACATTCAAGCCCTGCACATCACTCTACATTTGTACGTGCTATAATTCCAGAAACTTATATATATATATATATATATATATATATATATATATATATATATATATATATATATATATAAAAGTTTGCCAGGGAATAATAATTAAACATCACATCCATATATAAACTCCAACACAACCATTTCTAGTCACATCCAGGAGGAATAATAAACATTAACTAAACACAACAATAATCAACTTGCTAGTTATGATTGCACACTAGAACAATTTTGAAGCTGAACGACCCAGCCGTTCAAGGGTCGTTCTCGATGATTATCCACTTACTCACGATAAAAGCTTACCTTCCAAACCCTATCTAACCCTTAATACCTTCAAAACCATCAAATAAACTCACCGACAGTAACGAACCCGGCAACCCAGAAAGCCCAAGTCCTCATCTTTGATCAATTTCATATACTAACTACACAGACTTGTGGGGTACAACCAAGGGATTAGGGTTCATACCTCAGGTATCCAAATCGAAGAGCGGAGTCGACGGGGGAAACCTAAGCCTCTCGGCGTCGATCCTCTTTT
This sequence comes from Comarum palustre, assembly GCA_951800085.1. NCBI lineage: Eukaryota > Viridiplantae > Streptophyta > Magnoliopsida > Rosales > Rosaceae > Comarum > Comarum palustre. The sequence goes on along the minus strand of OX637576.1, from coordinate 16,300,973 downwards.
TCCTGGCCTCAACAAAGCGAGTCACCACCATTGACGGGATGGCGGCGTCGGGACATACCAGAGTCTAACCGGTGCGCGCTGAGGGTGACTAATCTAATGGCCTCTGGTCGGAGCCCCAATCAGACTGTTCTTGAGCTTGCAGGCCTCTTTTCGAATTCAATTACACCGCACCACCATCTAAGACTGATAGAGGAGAAGTAGAGATCTCAAGCAACCCAGGATCGACGTCCATTGATGGCTGAACGACGGTGAAATCCGCCAGCGACCCGTTTCGGCTGGGTTGACCCGAGAACTGGGTTGTCTTCCATCTCGAGCAGACGACCCGAAAGAGGTTAGGGATTTTGTGTATAAATATCAAGATCGTCCAGTTTTGACAGGGGAGATGGAGGGTTATGATTTAAAGGGAGAAGGTGAAAATAGAATTGTAATTTAGAAATTACCATGAACTTTATAAATTCATAGAATCCAGCTTGTTGCTCCGAAAAAATAATCCAGATATACTGGTGAGCTCGTATTATCACATACTACGACTTCGGAGCTTTAAATCCATTATTTAACAATTCCAGATAAACTCGAAAATAAGCTCGAGCGATAACCTATGGCATTTAAGAACACTATCAAAATCTTCGGTAACATTTATCACCCGGAACATTAATTCTATCTTCTCCAGAATCGAGAATATCTCGATATTAAACTCAAATATTAATTCTGAAAAAACTAACAGCACGGTTACAACCCTTTGTAACCCGTCTGATCCCGGTAAAAAGATGAATTTTGAGACAGGGTGTTATAAAGGCAGTAAACATGCTATTAGCCTTAATTACTAACCCCAATAATAAACTTATTACTTGAGGCACTAAATATACCACCCAAGTAATAAATCTATTACTTTAGTAAATCACCAAATCTATCCAAGTTGAAAAATACAGAAAGAGGGCACACAATTATCGTCGATCTCAAAGTTGAAAATACAGAAAAATGCCACCCCAACTATCACTGCAACACAACAACTAGAAGCTCCGACTAGGCAGTTGATCTCGGACATCACCAATAAGGAAGGCAATGTTGCCAAAAGCTATGGCACAGTCAACATCACTTTCCCTACTAGTGGGGCTTATGGCACGGCGGCGTACATCTCACTCTGGCAACATCCCTCATCGTACTGTGTCTTCTTACGTCAAGCAGTTTCACGTTTCGGGGTTCCTGGAACGGTGTCACTTGACACTGTCTCACTTGCATTAATTTTTGAGAGCCGTCAACGGTACTGATACTTGGTTGAGGTATTTCCAGCCATAAATCTTGCTCTCGATAAAGTCTTTGGTTTGGTATGCAACACAAGTGAGGCGACGTTAGTGGAGGAGAGACAGAGAGTGTGTGTGTGTGTGTCACACCCTGATCCGAGATTACCTTTCTAAACTCGAGATAAAACGTGTGTGACCCATCTCAAGAGATATTTCCTCGTAATCCCCCTTGAGAATGGATAACCCTTACAAAAACCCAAGCTCAAACCATTTTTAACAGTCCAAAATGACACTGAAATAGACCTCACGAAACCGGAGGTTATCCCAATTATCGAGATGGGTTTCATACTAAATACTTTAGAGGACTTAGGGTCTAAATATTATTTGTGACTACACCCGAATCCCGGTCAGACTGCCTACGTACCATATATTCAGGGATCAAGCCACACGTAGCTCTTATTTTAATTAACGTCCTAACCGGGCGAATCCCGCTTTTCTAATTATCAGTCGATAAACTATTTTGGATAGCATACGTCCATTGCAATCCCAGGGTTTTACCTCTCTGCTCAAGTATCTACAAACCAGTAATCTATCGGGATTATCCCAAAGATTCAACCATACTTATATACAACATCCACACACATAAATATAATATAATGACATCCACGTAAATAATAAATCCACCGAGGGCACCAAGGTAAAATCAGCAATAAAGGTACCATTGTAATTATCCAAATCTATCAGGGGCAGCATGGTCATTCTAACCTTAATGACAGCTTGTAATTAAGCAAAACTGCCAGGAGAATTTTAGAAATTTCGGCCTCAGTGGTAGCCTTGTAATTAACTAGAACTGTCAAGGGCAGTATGGTATTTCTAACCTCAGTGGCAGCCTTGTAAATATGTAAAGCTACCGAGTGCATTTATGAGATTTCAGCCTCAATGGCATCCTTGTAATTATACAAAATAGTCAGGGGCATTTATGAAATTTCAGTCTCAATGACATCCCTATAATTATACAAAACAGTCAGGGGTAGTCTTGACTTTTCACATCTGCGATAAATGGTAAAACACTAGATGTACCACTGTAAAAACCTGAGAATTACCCATTTTTACCTTTGACTACTCCGATCGGCCTACCGACCGAGTTTCCCCCTATTTCCAGCCCTAACACTCCCAATCAACAACACAACAATCACAAAAAAAAACAACAACAATAGATCCTAACAAAACTAGGGGCTAAACAGAGGGAGAAGCAAGAATCAAGTGCTTACCCATGTCAGCGCCGACGCAGGGTGGCAGCGCTGCCCTCAGACGAATCTCGGAGCCGCCGAGGTTCCCTCTCTGCTCCATGAGTCATCCACCACCTCCCTGGAGATTCACGCCCTCATTTTGTTTGACACCCAGCCGAGGTGGTCCACCTGCCAGTCGGAGACCAGAGCGATCCACGGGGTTGCGCCACAGGTGGTTAGGCGACAGAGGAAGTGAGTGAGGAAGAGAGAGATCTGGTACGGAGAGGGGGAGGGAGAGACCAGAGTTAGAGTGCGAGAGAGTTAATCCGACGACCCCTTCCCCGTTCCCCCATATATATATAGATGTTTCAATGATAATTTATATATATCTCATCGATTATATTATTACAAATTCTCGATATATGAAATAAAATAATTATTCATAAAATGGTCATCGATTCAACTGCATAACCGAGTTTTCACAATGTTTACAACATGAAATAATCTCTTTACACGTACCAACGCAATTAGTAAAATCAATATATATATATATATATATAGATGTTTGAAATAATTTGTCTTAAAATAATTTTTGTGATTTGACATCAAATTTTGTTACTAAAAAGTGTAAGAAAATTAAGTAAAAATTTATGTTTTATGATTAAAAACATATATATTGCTAAATTGAATGGGAAATGAAAATAGTTATAATAATAAATAAAGTTGAAACATAATCACTTAAATTTTTCATCAACAACTAATAAAGGAAAACAACCAAATTTAGAATAAGATAAAAAAAGACGAGTGACTTAACATGATAGGTCTCTTTCTCTTTTTCACTCTCATTTATCATATATATCAAGTATTTTTGTGATTTCAACAATGAAGCACTAGTGGGACAGTGTTCTACCAAAAGTTAATCGTAATTAGATAAGTGGGTCATCGTGACCCACTGTGTCCCTTACTCCACAGTTTAACATGATGTAAAGTAACTCCACAAACCAAGTAATAGGAATTTTGAGGAGGTTTTTAGCGGCCCAACTGCAATTTAATCGCTACACCCACAGACCGGCCCAACTGCAATTTAATCATTGCATTCATATATTTTCAAATTGTTTCATTTTTCTTTGTAACTTGCATACCATTTGTTTCTCAATTGGCCGTCTCATCAGCTTTTGTCTATCTAATTTTGAAGTCAATAGATTGTTGAGATTGCTTTTGTATGTTTTACCAAGAAGTATCTACTTTTATCGTGCCACGATTGAGTACTAAATCATGCTAATACGTAAAAGATGATTTTGATTGAGAAACCGTGTGTTCTTGGTAGTCAATATGATCGTTAGCATAGCGAGCTTCAATGTTTATATTCTTAACTAGTTATATTAATTTATTTACGTTTTAGTGTATTCATAACGAGGAAGATGTTCTATTGAGGTGCTCCTTATTGAGGACTAGTTGATAACGTTCTTGTTTCATCTTATTTTTGATCGTATATTCACATCTCGACCGTCTAGTTTGTAGATATATATGAGTATATCATCTCTACAAATTTTCATACAAAATGAAAATCGTTAAGGTAATCATAAATGTGATTCACCGATTATAAACTCAAACGGCTCATGTTTGACTTATTTGAATCATCCATTGATTTGATCTATTTTGTTGTCTTAACGATCACCAATTTAGCTGACAATTTGTATAAGTGATCTACTTATATAGGCCTATAAACTGAACGGTTGAGATAGAAAAATATAATTGAAAAGTGGGTGTAATAAATCATTAAGGAGAAAATCTTCAATTAGTCCTCAACAAAGAAGTCTTCAATAGATCCACTCCCTTCTTAATGAGCGGTATTTGTTAATCGAATGCCTCTCGCTTTTTACTAGTGTTCACCAATACATGATTTCTTTTCAGTTTGTTCTTAAACTCGACGAATTAAAACTTAAAAAAGAAAAGGAAAATCAGTCAATGTCAATGAATAGTCTGTTAGAAAATATGTCAAATTTTGCAAATATATAATAACATAAATTCATTATAATTAAATAAATAATTGTAACTAAAAACTCAATACAAAAATATGATGATGAACACCAATTGTTAGATCCAGAAGTAAAAAGCCCATTTAATAGAAGAGCAAGTGGACCGATGCCTACGGTCAAGAAGGTCAGAGGACGCTTGGAGAGTCAAAAGCGCTCGCGAGGAGCACAGTAATAAAGAACGCTCGCGAAGGGGGATAGTTTGTTCGCTGGGGGAAACGCGCTCGCGAAGCGGGGTGTGTGTTAGCAAAATACGTTCGCGGGTGGAAAAGCGTTCGCAAGAGTATTATAAGAAACGAAACACGTGGCTACAAGATGTTAAGTTACCAACAGAATAGTGTTGGGCTTATAAGATTGGGCTTTAAGAGTTTACTTGCATTACAAGAAGGATTATTTGATGCCATGCCTTGATTCGCAAGTAAATATTTACCCTAGTATCTACTATATAAAGGGGTTGAGATGCAAGAGAAAAGGAACAACGACATCTATCAACAAACAGACAACAACTTCGCCACGCGAAAGTCTTCAAGTCTCTCCGGAGCAACCAAGCCTGATCCGTCAGCAACCGTAGCCTGATCCGTCAAGCTGCACACGGGACTTAATCCGTTAAGTCTGACAGGTTTCAATCCGTTGAAATCTCTCTACTCCCCTGTTCGATCCGTTGAGCAGTTTTACTCCCGCAACCAGTTCTGGAGAATCCGTTCGCCAGTCCATATCCTGCATATCTTGATACCCGCTGCTTAGTTTCTTTGCATACTAAGTAAGATTCGGCCATCCGCAAAGGTTGGAGAAAAATCCTAGAGGGACTTTTCCCTTGTAGGTCTAAGAAGAGAACCTAGCACAGAGGAAGAAGATCGGCGTCTGTCACGGTCGCTGTGAGAAGAAGTCAGAAGAGGGACGCGAGCAGCATCCAACTTCAAGGTTGTACCTGACCCAAAGGTACTGGCACGCCTAGCACAAATTTACAAGCCGGTTGTTTGAAGGACTGCAAACTCTAGACCAAACATCTGGCACACCCGGTGGGACAGTGTCAAGATTACAGGCTTCGGCGAATATCGAAAGGAATATCCTTCGTGTTCCAAACCAGAACACGTAATCGCAAGGCCACATAACTCGGCTTATTGTAGGAAGCTATCTACAGAACAGGCCGTTAGCAAGTTTGGTGCCATGGCTAACGAAGGTCAGTCACAAAATATTGCTGAGCACGTAGGAGCATTGAGCTCATCATTGGATAACCTGACTAAAGGTTTCCAGGAGGTCCGCGATCGAGCCCTGCAGCAGGACAAAAAGGCCGAGATTCAGGACCTAAGGTATACAGACCTAGCAACTAAGATGAACGAAAATCAGCAAGCGCTGAATAAAAGGATGGATATGTTCATGGAGACTTAAAATGCCATAAGAACTGAACAGCTTATCCGACAACAGCCTCCAGAGGAAGAGTTGCTAGAGGAGGTCGATCACCAGGTGGATAGAAGAACCGTGCACCGAGAGGGATTTGGCCCACTTCGTGTGGGTGATGACCAATTAGCGGTGCACAATAACCAGAACCCTGGAGGGGCTAGAGGACGACAGAGGGCTCCAAGGCAGCAGCCACGTCGTTCGCCTACGCCTATTCAGAGGAGACCTCAACTGGACTGGGATGCAGTCCAGAATATGATACAGGAAGCAATAAGGGCAACTCCCGTTGTTGCTGTGAACACTGCATACGCACATCCGTATCCAGAATGGGTGGCTGAAAGCCCATGGCCAGAACATTATCGACAGATAAGATTCACTTCGTTCTCAGGAGAAGGATCTGAAGACGCGGCTACCCACATCGCAAGATTCACAGGCGAGTGTGGACCATATGGTGCGGACACTGTTTTTAAGTTACGCACGTTCGGGGCCTCATTGTCGGGGTCAGCACTGACATGGTACACCAAGTTGATACCAAGATCAGTCCCTGACTGGAACGTGATGGAAACCATGTTTAGAACCACATTTGGAACTGTGGAACCAGAGGTTGACTTGTCTTCTTTGACAGCTATGTATCAGCAACCTATGGAGTCATCTGTAGAGTTCCTCAAGAGGTTCAAGATTCAACAGGCCAAGTGCAAAACTCCAATCCCAGAGCCTGACCTGATCAAAATTGCAATCCGAGGATTGGAGAAGAGGCAGAGAGCAAAACACCACGATGGAGTGTTCTCTAGCATGGCTGACCTAATGAACAGGGTTGGCAGTTACCAGTACTTCCTGAATGAGCTAGACGAGGAAGCCAACAATTCCAGGAACAACTTGGCTCTTATCCCAGGGACGCTGAGGCCCAGAATGCCTCCAGCAAGGCACAAGACTGTGGGGGCGATATATTCCCACATGGATCCTTATTACTCGGCTCCACAAGCCATGCCCTATGCAGACCCATACATGATGGGATATGAGGAAGAAGTCGCAGCGGTGGAGTTAGCAGGCAGACAGCCTATCAAGTCCCAGGTGTTAAAAATGTCTAAAGAGCCAGTAAAGATTTCGTTCGCCGCGTTTGCCAAACCGGAGTACGAATCTTATACATATAATGCACACAAGGCACCGGAGATTTTGGAGGATTTGACGGCATTGGGGAAGGTAAGGAATGACTTTGGACCTCCCCCTACCCAGGAACAGCTCAAGGGAAAGAAGTACTGCAGGTTCCATAATCTTTGGAACCATAACACATCAGAATGCATTCGCTTGAAGGACACTATCCAGACATGGATCAACGAGGGAAAGCTCGGAGCGAACGAAGAAAAGACTGCAGCTTGGGTGGACATCGACCCTTTTCCCACAATCAATATGGTTGACTTAGTGCCGTGTGAGGGAAAGAAGGAGAAACCACTGCCAGCAAGACCAAAGTTCAAAGAGTACACTTACGATGCTAGTAGGGCTCATGTTATCCTGAACAAGCTGATCATGGCCAACGAGGTGGCCATCCCATGGGGAGTCTACCCCCCAGAAGAAGCAATAGCTGGTAAGACCTACTGTAAGTTTCATAACTTGTGGACTCACAAGACTTCTCAGTGCATGCAGCTCAAAGATCAGATACAACAATGGGTCAATGAGGGGTCAATCACCTTTTGTGATCCAGCGGTAGCAGATGTGGCTGTAGTTGATTTGGTTCGGGGTAACAGAAAACTGACGCTTGACCTGAGCACTATAGATGGAGAAACAGAAGTTGTCAAGCGGAAAGAATCAAGAGCAGGTGCATCAGCAGTCATGTTGTGTGATAGGTGCAAAACTGAATGTGGCATTGCTAAAGAGCCACAACAGGAGCAGAAGAGTACTGTTACTACACGCCCTGAAGCGTATCAGCCACACAGTCCAAAGCAGATGAGAAGATCAGCAAGTCCTAGTCAGAGGGATTCCAACCTCTACTTGCGGTTACGCCAGGCGAGAATGGAGGGGAAGAAGCCATTGGTCTACCCGCAGGATGTAACGAGCAAGCCTTACATACCGCCAGCTTCCAGGAACGTACTCAAGGACAACGTCTGGATGATCAGAGAAAGAGGAAAGGTGGTAGAAGCTACGCCTACTCAGACTAGGAGCGTGCAGCGAAGATACGGCAAGACCAAGAGGCTTTTGGAAGCGTTGGATAAAGGTCTAGTCAGCCTAGACCAAATCAGAGAGACTCCGGAACAGTTAAGGCGAAAGCTGGATTTATTGTCAGCTAGACCTTATTGTCTTATCAGAAGCGTTCGCGATACCCCCGAGGCTTCTACCACGAAACATAGCGGACAGAAGAGAGTCTCGCGAGAAGAAAATAGCGGCGAACGAAAGTCTGTATGGTCAAGGGTGGGCGCCGACAAAAGTCAACATACGCGAGGATCAGTCTGGTTGCGTGTAGGTCAAAAGGTGGTGGGTGAAATATCTACTTCCACCTTTAATAAGATACCTGAGACGTCTCTGGCAAAAAGGGTTAGGATCTCAGAAGGTCCTAAGCACGAAGACGGGAGGGAGACGTCGAAAACAAAGTTCGAATGGAGACCAAAAGCAGTTCAGCGTCAAGAACAGGGGTCTCAAGAAACAGATAAGGCTCAACCTATAACTGCGGTTGAGCAGCGGAAACCTGTTCCAGAGGTTTCTTTAGTAAAACAGATGGCGGAAGCATTTGCCCGTGCAGAAGAGGAATCAGAAGTCGGTACACCGCACGTTACAGAAGACGATATGGAGGAAGACGAAGAAGAGACCGGGGGCATGGATGAAGGTTTGCCATGCAGCATGCTTTACGTGGAAAACGAGCGTGGTGAGATGATCACAAGCCAAGATGAGTCTGCTCAGGTTTACGTGACAACCGAAGCCGCGATAACAGCCCCAGAGGCAAACACTTATTGCAATATGGTGTATGTCTTACCTTCTATGTACGCATTGGATGAACCAATTTCGTCTGAAGTTTTCCTCAACATGTCAGAGGGTGAAACTGGAGCGGAGTCATCTGTTCGCAGAGAAGAACTTGCTGTGAAGGAGGATAAAGAAGATATGGACCCTGAGTTGAGAAGGAAATATGTTTTGTTCTCCAAGCCCACATTCGCCATGAGGCAACATTTGCGACCATTGTACGTGTCTGCTGACATGATGGACAAAAGGGTCAGTAAGATATTAGTGGATACAGGGGCTGCTGTAAGTGTCCTTACCATATAGACCATGAACTACCTTCAGATTCCGAAGGAGAAAATTCTAGAAAGCAAGATGAAGGTAAAGAGTTTTGCCGGAAACATAGCTCAGACACTCGGAGTGGTGATACTGAAAATCAGGGTCGGCCCATCAGAGATGTATCAAACCTTCTTTGTGGCTGAGTGTACAGCTCCTTATACTATGATCTTGGGTAGAGATTGGCTGCATCAAGCCGGTTGTGTTCCATCTTCTCTCCATCAAGAGCTTGCCATCTGGAACCCAGAGACCGACGAGTCCGAAATAATCAAGGCTGATCCTAGGCCATTTACAGTGGTAGCTTGCTTTGTTGATGCAAGTTATTATAGTGAAGATATGAGGCCTTTGAAAGTCAGTGGTGTTACAAAGAAAGGACATCCATATGGGGTGACCTTCACTGAGCTTACACAATGGGGATTGGCGCAGCTTCAAGCAGATGCCAGTAGACCAATCTCCATGATTTTACCCCAAAACAATCAATGAAGCCACAACTCAGCAAGGAGGAGTTGGAAGCCTACGCTTCCCTGCACCAGAGATTATCTATTTTTAGGCAGGAGCAAGAGGCTTACCAACAGGTGGCAGCAGTAGAATGCGTTAACGACGATGTTTTGGAATATGACGAAGAAGAGGAGGAGATTATCCAGGCAGCTCCGGCAGCCTTGGATGATACTCCACCTAAGGTCAAGGATCCAGTAGAGAAAGTCAACCTAGGGACCCTAGAGGAACCAATGGAGGTTGGAATAAGTATGTATTTGGAACCTGAACAAAAACAGAGGCTCATTGAGCTACTTCACGAGTACAAGGATTGCTTCGCAGAGAAATACGAAGACATGCCTGGATTAGCACCGGAGTTAGTTTGTCACAAACTACCAATCATGGACGGTTATAGGCCAGTCAGGCAAGAACCTAGGCGAATGCATGCCGATACAACGGCTTCAGTAAAGGAAGAGGTGGAAAAGATGCTTAAGTCTGGAATTATCCGACCTGCAAAGTATGCCAAGTGGTTATCTAACATAGTACTAGTCAGAAAGAAGAATGGTAAGATGAGGGTGTGCGTGGATTACAGAAACTTAAACACAGCCACACCTAAGGACGTGTATCCTATGCCAATGGCAGACATGTTAGTTGATGCAGTAGCAGGACATGAGCTGTTGTCATTCATGGATGGGACCGCAGGATATCACCAGATTCCTGTGGAGGAAGAAGACAAGCACAAGACGACCTTTAGATGTCCAGGTTTTACAGGAGCATTCGAATACCAAGTCATGCCTTTTGGGCTTAAGAATGCTGGCGTCACGTATCAAAGGGCGATGAACCTTATCTTCCATGACATACTGGGGAAGATATTGGAGGTTTATATTGATGATGTGGTAGTGAAGTCCAAGATTAAGGCAGACCACACGGAGGATCTACGAAAGGTCTTCATAAGGATGCGAAAACATAAACTCAGGATGAACCCAGCTAAATGTGTCTTTGGGGTTTTGTCAGGCGACTTCCTAGGGTTTGTGGTTCATCAGCGTGGCATCGAGATTCCAGCAGACAAAGTCAAGTCGGTAATAGAAGCTCCAGCTCCAACTAACAAGAAGGAATTACAGCAGTTATTGGGTAAGATTAACTTCTTGCGCAGATTCATCTCGAACTCGGCAGGAAAGATTCAACCCTTTACATCTCTGTTAAAGTTGAGAGCAGATACTGAATTTCGTTGGGAAGCGAGTCATCAGGAAGCATTTGACAGGATAAAACAGTATCTAACTTCACCACCAGTTCTGATGCCTCCGCGGCCTGGTCACCCTTTGAAGCTCTACATTTCAGCATGTGAGACGTCCATCGCTGCGCTGTTAGCACAAGATGAACGCCAGGATAACGATAAAGTGGTTGAGCATGCTGTGTATTACCTTAGCAGGACGTTGATAGATGCAGAAACCAGATATAGTGACATGGAACGGTTGTGCCTCGCGTTGTATTTTGCCGGCTGCAAGTTACGTCATTATATGTTATCTTTCACAACGGTAGTGGTGGCACAGACAGACTTGGTAAAATACATGTTAACCAGACCTATTCTTAGGGGTCGTATTGGCAAATGGGTGTTAGCTTTGTCTGAGTTCTCACTACAATATACACCTCTGAAGGCACAAACCGGACAGGCGGTTTCAGATTTCTTGCTTCATCATCCAGTTGAACAAGATTTACAGTACAGAGAGTTAGACGTGGTGGCCATTCTAATGCAGCCCTGGGAACTATACTTTGATGGAAGCAGCACTGAAAGTTTATCCGGCGCTGGGATATCTCTGGTAAGTCCTCTGGGGGTTCGTCATGCGTATTCTTTCCAACTAGAGTGGAAATGCACCAACAATCAGGCTGAATATGAAGCACTCATAATCGGATTGGAAATGTTGCTCGCAATGGGGGCAACAGTGATAAGTGTGTTCGACGACTCTTTGCTGGTGATCAATCAGCTTAAGGGATCATATAAGTGTACAACCTTCACTTTGGTTCCATTTTGGGAAAGGGCTATAGAGCTGCTGGAGCAATTCAGTGATGTCACTCTAGATTACATCTCAAGGACACACAACTGTGCGGCGAATGAGTTGGCACAAATTGCCACTAGCATAACTTTGACTGATGGAGTCTGCGAGCGGATTTTGAAGGTTGAAAGGAGAACGTTACCTTCTTTCATGGCTCGGAGGGTAGACGCAGATGAATGGTATGTTGCTACAGTAGAGGCTATCGATACAGATTGGCGTCAACCACTCATTGATTACTTGGATAATCCATCTACTCTAGTGAATAGACAAGTCAGATACTTTGCCACTAACTATGTGTTACGAGGTGGCGAGCTCCTACGCAGAGGAGAGGATGGAGTTGATCTCAGGTGTATCTTTGGAAAGGAAGCCAAGCGAGTAATGAGGGAGGTACATTTAGGAGTTTGTGGTTCACATCAGGCTGGACCAAAGATGAGGTGGCTTATCCGTCGTTATGGTTACTTTTGGCCTTCGATCTTAAAAGATTGCATTGCCTTTGCTCAAGGATGTCAGGAGTGTCAAGCGCATGGACCAGTGCGGCATGTTCCAGATGTGCCCATGCAACCCATTATTAAACCTTGGCCAGCAAGAGGATGGGTGCTGGATTTCATAGGAATTATTCATCCAGCTTCGTCTCAACAGCATAAGTTCATCCTATTGGCAACTGATTATTTCACAAAATGGGTGGAGGCTGTACCCTTAAAGGATGCATCTGCTCGTACAGTTTGCAGCTTTATTTTCAGCAACATCATTAGCAGGTATGGTATTCCAGAGTGTTTAGTCGCAGACAGGGGGGCAGCATTTCTAGCAAAGGAAACTGAAGACTTCATCGCGGATTATGGGATCAAGTTTCTGCATTCTACACCGTATTATGCTCAGGCGAATGGACAAGCTGAGGCTAGCAACAAAGTCATAATCAATATCTTGCGAAAGATGTTGATTGATAATCCTAGAGATTGGCATAATGAGCTTGATCATACTCTGTGGGCGTATCGAACATCTAAGCGGTCACCTACAGGAACCACACCCTATGCCTTGATGTTTGGGCATGATGCAGTTTTACCCATGGAGATAAATGTTAGTTCCTTAAGGGTTCGCGAACAACATCAGTTAGTAGGGGAGGATTATGTTCAAGCCATGTTTCAAGAGCATGAACAGCTGGATACTACTCGTTTGGAAGCATTAGATCATATAATGGTTGAGAAGAAACGAATTGCTCGCGCATATGATGCCAGGACACGTGGTAGAAGTTTTGGAGTTGGCGACTTAGTTTGGAAAGCAGTACTTCCCTTTGGCGAACATGTTCGCGGCAGGGGTAAGTGGTCTCCTACGTGGTAGGGGCCTTTTGTGATTGACCAGATCGTGGGTAAAGGTGCTTATTATTTGCGAGATTTGGATGGAGAAGTCCATAATAACCCTATTAATGGTAGGCATCTGAAACAGTATTTTCCAAGTGTTTGAGCATCTGACGATCCTTTGCCACCACAAACCACAGAACAGCCTGTTTCCCAGCAGGGGGGCAGAGTTTAGAACCTTAGGGTTTCGTTCGCAGAACTGGTTTTGTCAGTTTCATTCAGGTTGCTCAACGCTTAACCTGTTTGAGGTTTTGGCTTTTTGTGCACCTGATAAAACTGGGGGGCACCATAGTTATACAAGAACCAGTTAATGTGGTTTTTCGAAATTTTTGAAATTTTCGACAATTTTTGGGAAGAACAAGTTGTGTTTTCCAAGCCCTAATTTATTTTGAACCAACACCTGTGGTTTACACATTGAACATAAATAATTTGTGTTTATTGCATAATATTCATGGATACATTTGTTTTCAACAAATACAGTGTTGAACAAGAACTGATGGTAACCAATACAGTGTTGAACAAGAACAGAGCTGCTTAAGGAAAGATCTATTACAACTCCTTTCGTAAAGTCTCTCTTCAAACTTTTACAAGTTTCGTTTCGTCCTCCACCTTGCGCGGCCAGCATGTTGAAAGTGAGCCGACGGTGATGGGAGTAGAAGCAACTTGATCTGACCTGGCGCGGAAGAGGCTCGACAGAGGAATCCTGTCGGCACAGAAGCCTTCTTCGGTCCAATACCAGAAGTCAATCCCCTCACCAAGTGGAATTTGGTTCCAGTGATGCACTTTGAGGCGACTTCAGGGCTGGGCGCATCAGATCTTATTCCTGAGGTTAGGTTGTGAAGCCTACCCAGGATTTGAGGTTTGGTTGTGAAGCCTAGAGGACGGGAAGATTGAAGAAAGAGGTCTGGTGGAACTGCTTTGAGACTGAAAGGAGAATACATGTTCTTGATTGCTGAAGGTGATGAGAAGAGTTGATCACTATTTATGGGCGAAACGCTAGGTTTTCACCAAAGGGAACTGGATGGTTTGCTGTTCATTCATTGGCCAGGCATTTATCACGCGTGCTGCGTTAGTTGAATGCGGTAAATGTGCAAGTTAATGGTGCGACGTTGCAGTTAAAGCGTGGAGCAGTTTTCGAGAAGATCAAAGATATGGGATTAATCATAAAGACTCTTTGCATTCAAAGTTGTACTCGCGAGCAAAGTGGATGCAGATAGCCAGTTAAATAAATTTACTAATGTGTTTGATATTCGCTAAGGCAGTATCAAGGGCGTTTTGGATATTCTCTTCATTGATCAGGGAATCTTCGATCCTGTCGTCCACCTGGTTGATCATTTGTTGAAGAATCTGGTAGGAATTCTTCTCTTGCTCCAAGACGTCTAAGTTGTTTTGGGCTTCCTCTTCGGCAATTGCTAGCTGGGCCTCAATTTCAGTTTTTTGGCGTTTGAGTTCAGCAATTCGGTTAGGAAGCAAATGGGTCGCGTTATGGACAAGTCTAGTAAGACTGGTAGCTTTGGCAACCCGTTCAGCTTGGAATCTCTCTTTTTGCTGATGATACTGAGGGGCCTCCAATCGTGTGGCTTTGGCACGCTCAGATAAGGATGCAGCACTGGTTATGAATTCCCATAGACGCCGCAATTTCTTCAAGAGCCTTTCGTCAGCTTGAACTCGAAGAATACGAATGGCATCTTCAACTTGGATCCTAGTATGTGGGTGGAGAAGATCCTCGTGCTCCAGGTTGCGAAGGAATAATGTCGCATCAGCAATGGAGTGGTTTGCTTGAAAAGGATCCAGCATTAGTTGGACTTGCTCGATGAGGGAAGGTGTAGCATGATCAGAAGAGGAGGTCATTGGAAGGTTCTCCGGAATCTGGCAAGTAAAGAAATAGTAAGTGTTTGTAAGAATACAAACAGAAGCTGTAGAGTAAAAATTGTTACCTTTGGGTCAGTTTCAGTTGGAATCACCGGTTGAAGCACTGGTCGAGCGATATCATTCGCGCGATCGTCATTCGCTTCAGCAGGAGTCTCAGTGTCCAAGTTGGCTGAAGGAGGAGCTGCCTCTTGGGCCTCGGCAGAGGTCCCTTCAGCCAGAACGGATAGGTTAGGAGCACCAGAAACAGCAGGATGTCGACTGCATTCTTCGGGGGATCGCGCGGTTTCTGGACTAGGCTGCATAGGCTGATTCACCTATAAGGCAATTATATGATTAGTCGACTTGGTTACATAAGCGCGCGAGTTTTCAAATTAAATGAACCCATACCTGGGGTTGAGAAACGATCTCTTCTGTAGGAAGACTTGGTTTGAGCCGCTTAAGAGGGCGACCTCCATTCTTGTTCGCGCATTTCTTGGTTCTTTGAAGACGCTACAAGGAAAGAAGATGGTCAGCATAAGGGAGACAGATCAGAAAGTTGATTATTGCAGTTAAGGAGTTTTAAATACCTGGGGGGCAGGGAGCACTTCTGTTCGCACCTCAGGAACCAAGGAAGGTTCAACGTTTTGGTGAGGGCCTTCGATTGCGAACACAGCCAAATCTTCAGCATGGCGGAAGTGTCTCTGATATGGCTGGAAAATCTTTCTAAACGCGGATAGGTGGTCTGGGTTCCATCTTCCCTCGTTGATTGAAGTCCACCATCTAGTGAACTCATTGTTAGCCGCGAAGCTCAGACGTACTCCACCAGGGGGATATGTGTTAACAGGCTGAATGATGTCCTTGAAGCAGGAGGGAATGGATTCAGGATCGGTTCCAGCGTTATAGGTTTCTCGCCACGAAGTGAAATGGTTGCGACTAGCCAATGGGGGATATGGAATTCTTTGGCACATTCCAAATTGCCTGGCGAAGAAGTTGGGAGCATAGATTTCTACTCCGGCTCTGCCTGGTAGTTTGAGGTCGCGATTGGAAAGGAGGCGTAGAAAGAAAAAGAGCTGCAGGACGTTGTGGCGATTACTAAAGATAAAACCTTCATTTACAAGAGAAGGGTATGTTCGTCTGCAGACAATGGTAATAGAATCTGAAGGTAGGTTTTCCATACTATACAGGTAGTGGAAACAACGCGAATAGCTAATGGCTGGAGGATGTGGGGCGGACACGATGGTTTGGCCTAAGACCTTATCTTTTTGAAAGTTGGTGATAGAAGAGGAACGGAAAATGGGAAAATAGGTTTGAAGCCACAAATCTAAAATCCAAAGAGGACCGCTAATAGATCTGTGTTTGAAGGGTTCTAAGGATAGAAAATGTAGCGCCCTATATAGTAATCCAGTGGCTAGCTCTAAGAGGTTGAGAGAGATACCATTGTAAAGCAGCTCAGCCGTTATGGCCCAGGCGAAGGTAGGTTTGTTGGTGGCGCTGCATTCGACATATTTGAGTAGCCAGAATTCCAGGAATGCTAGGCCACTCAGATCATCATCAGTGCTCCCATAGTGACTGACCCACGCGGTGTATGAGTTGGGGCGAGGCTGATCAGAGGGGATTTGATATTCCAAAGCAAGGTCGTTGAGAGGGCTTGGTGCGTTGGAAAATGGAAACCTGGTAATTGTATACACATCTAGCAGAGTAACACCCATTGGGCCTGCGGGGAGATGGAAGGTGTTTGAAGAAGTGTCCCAGAAGCAGACTGCTGCTGCCAGGGGAGCTCTGTTGCAGCCAGACTTCAGGGAGAAGCAGAGGTAAATGAGATCGGCGATTCCAACGGCTTGCCATCGTTCAAGGTCTTTGCTGCGGCGTTGTTGGTACCATTGAATCTCGGCGTCATTGGTGTTCGGCCATTGCCCAAATCTGGTCTGGGCGTCTGACTTCTGCCAGTCGACGAAGGAAGCATCTTCTTTGCGGAAAACTAAAGGGGGAATTCGGGATGCATGTTGTCGATAAGGTGTTTGAAATTGGCTTGGGAAGAGATCGATCCAAGGACCCAAGTCGCAGGAATTGTCGGACTTAACTTTCAACCAAGAGCCTTTTTGTTTTGGAGCAGGTCGGAAGTCAGCCATGGCCTGGACGAAGTCTAGAGCTTCATGCTCGGAAGGGGTTCTGGGTGAGGTTTTCACAGTAGAGAAAGTATGCTTGGGTGTCATTGATTTGGGAATAGGAGCGGCGGTGTTTTGTCTCAGGAAGGTTTGAAAAGAGTTGCAGAGGGAAATGATGGTTGAGTGTTCTGAGGAGTTCGATAATGAAAGGACGTTTACTTTTGTTTAAATCAATGCCAGGGTATAACTCTTTTCGATTTTCGCAAGCGGGCTTAATCTCAAGAGCCGGGGGGCAATGTTAGATCCAGAAGTAAAAAGCCCATTTAATAGAAGAGCAAGTGGACCGATGCCTGCGGTCAAGAAGGTCAGAGGACGCTTGGAGAGTCAAAAGCGCTCGCGAGGAGCACAGTAATAAAGAACGCTCGCGAAGGGGGATAGTTTGTTCGCTGGGGGAAACGCGCTCGCGAAGCGGGGTGTGTGTTAGCAAAATACGTTCGCGGGTGGAAAAGCGTTCGCAAGAGTATTATAAGAAACGAAACACGTGGCTACAAGATGTTAAGTTACCAACAGAATAGTGTTGGGCTTATAGGATTGGGCTTTAAGAGTTTGTCTTGCATTACAAGAAGGATTATTTAATGCCATGCCTTGATTCGCAAGTAAATATTTACCCTAGTATCTACTATATAAAGGGGTTGAGATGCAAGAGAAAAGGAACAACGACATCTATCAACAAACAGACAACAACTTCGCCACGCGAAAGTCTTCAAGTCTCTCCGGAGCAACCAAGCCTGATCCGTCAGCAACCGTAGCCTGATCCGTCAAGCTGCACAAGGGACTTAATCCGTTAAGTCTGACAGGTTTCAATCTGTTGAAATCTCTCTACTCCCCTGTTCGATCCGTTGAGCAGTTTTACTCCCGCAACCAGTTCTGGAGAATCCGTTCGCCAGTCCATATCCTGCATATCTTGATACCCGCTGCTTAGTTTCTTTGCATACTAAGTAAGATTCGGCCATCCGCAAAGGTTGGAGAAAAATCCTAGAGGGACTTTTCCCTTGTAGGTCTAAGAAGAGAACCTAGCACAGAGGAAGAAGATCGGCGTCTGTCACGGTCGCTGTGAGAAGAAGTCAGAAGAGGGACGCGAGCAGCATCCAACTTCAAGGTTGTACCTGACCCAAAGGTACTGGCACGCCTAGCACAAATTTACAAGCCGGTTGTTTGAAGGACTGCAAACTCTAGACCAAATACCAATGTTGCCAACTCGGATTCAAGGATAGGAGGATGTTGAAGGAAGTCGAGTCGTGTGTCTCACACACTTTTCTTAAGACAAATTATGCCTCCTCTTCGGTGCAAAGGTTTGATGACACTTGTCTCCCAGGATACAACGACTGCTTGTCCCTTGAAACTGCACTGCTACTAAGGACACTGAACGAACTTGAAGTACCTTCGTGTATCACCAGAAAACAACTTAGAGAGGGAGAGAGAGAACTCAAGTAAGGAGAAATGCTTTGAGTTTGTGTGTTTAGAATGAGAGATGGAGTCACCTATTTATATTGGTGGGATTGGAGGAAAACTTGAATGTCATGAATAAGGTTACAACCTTTTATTAGACCACTACCATGCCATTGATTCATGTTGTTACAAAAATCAAAAGACAATGAAATTGAAAGATCAACCATTACATGCATTACTTTGGTGACTATTTTCATTCACCTTTAACTATCAACATGATTACAAAAAATCATTTATTTCTATCATTTTTCCAAAGTAACACCAAAAAATCATTACTTTGGTGGCAATTTCTTAATAACACATGCCACTTGAAAGCTTTCTCCAAGCTTCATCCAGTTAGCGTGAATCTCATGCAGGATCAACTGGATTTCTGAGAATTAACTTATCACAGTTTTAGAATCCACCATTTTATAATCAAGGAAGCGGCCCACAATAAATTTCTTGGTACCGGCATCCTCAGTTTTATATTTTTTCTTAAGGGATTCCCACAGCTCCTTAGTTGTTCCCATGCTAATGTACACATTGTACAAAGAGTCAGCCAAACAGTTCATGATAGAATTTCTACACAGATAGTCACGACTATTCCGTGCATTCACATCTGCAATTTTTGCTTCATCATCTTGCTCATCTTCTTTGAGCTCAAGAGCTTTCTCAGTCAGGAACCTTGCCTGATTCAGAGTGGTCAAATAAAACATCATCTTTTGTTGCCACCTCTTGAAGTGCAGCCCATTGAACTTCTCAAGTTTCTCACTATGAGACACCGACACAGGTACATGAGCAGCAACAACATCAGGAATGATTGACACTTGGGTTGAACAGCTACTCCCGTCAAAAGACTTCTCAGAATTAAATTCCATTTTTTCTGAAAATGTTAACAATACAAGTTAATATTAATTCATATCAACAATATTCGCAATTGGTAACACAAAATAAAAGCAACATCAATATTAATTTGGCTACTCCTCAATCTGTTCGGTAATTCCAGTCAGACACGACCATGTAAGAAGATGAAGCTTTAGTGGAGCTTGGTTCTCTTAAGAATATTACCTCAATGGTTCTAGCCTAGACATCATGTCAAACTGAGTACGCCTAGTTGGAAAGATTCATAAACCAAAACAATATTAATTTGTCTTAAGATTGTTAAAAAATATGTCAAATATATAATAACATAAATTCATTATAATTAAATAAATAATTATAACTAAAAACTCATAATACAAATATGATTATGAACAACAATGTTACCAACTCGGATTCAAGGATAGGAGGATGTTAAAGGAAGTCGAGTCGTGTGTCTCACACACACTTTCCTTAAGACAAATTATGCCTCCTCTTCGGTGCAAAGGTTTGATGACACTTGTCTCCTAGGATATAACGACTGCTTGTCCCTTGAAACTGCACTGCTACTAAGGGCACTGAACGAACTTGAAGTACCTTCGTCTATCACCAGAACACAACTTAGAGAGGGAGAGAGAGAACTCGAGTAAGGAGAGATGCTTTGAGTTGATGTGTTTAGAATGAGGGATGGAGTCACCTATTTATATTGGTGGGATTAGAGAAAAATTTGAATGCTATGAATAAGGTTACAACCTTTCATTAGACCACTACCATGTCATTGATTCATGTTGTTACAAAAACCAAAAGACTAGGAAATTGAAAGATCAACCATTACATATATTACTTTGATGACTATTTTCATTCACCTTTAACTATCAAAATGATTACAAAAAATTATTTATTTCTATCATTTTTCTAACATAGTCTTCGGTTCTCGGCTTAAAAATAAAAATCTAACGGAGACTTGATAAATAATGTTAGAAAATTAAAAATTATAAGAGGCAAAAGAACAATACCTGTTTTGTTTTGTGGTGAAATCAAGTTGTTAGCATCGATCGTAATCTTCATTCATTTCCATAACCTCTTTAAGTCTCTATCAAACTTGGTTACCTTTTTTTTCTTTTGTCTATGATGAACCCTATATTCGACGAACTGGTAAGACTCAACACTCGCTCAATAAATCAAACAAAATAGACGTTCACAACTGTGTATGCGCCTTCCATATCAATCTATGTCCCGTAAACTGGCCACCGATCAAGACAAAGAAATTCAGTGTATGAAAAAATGTCAATTTTCTTTCCCTCTCTTTGTGGACAGCTGCATTCTCCAATAGCTCTGATATCCTTCCGTGTATGGGGAGTGCTGTAAGGATTGTGACACTTGCTAAACACTCAAAAGAAGACAACTACAACTAGAATTAACTGAGGGTTGGATTCTCACATTTAGTGGATGAATGAATTTAAGAGGGAGCTGACCACAGATTCACCAACTGGAAATCAATGGGATTTGTTACATATTGGGTGTGCATGTCAGGATCATCTGATAGTCCCAGCAACCTTCAAAGTTGCGGACTCCTTAAGATTCAACATTATATAAGGTCCCCTCAAAGACCCAGAAATTAGAGTGAAGAATTATATGCTCCGACCCACCAGTGGTCCAGTGGACCTAATCACAAACAACAAGTCACAAGGTAAAAATTCAGTCTCAAATTAAGCCAACAAGGTAGTCTTGAATCACCCCACTGGATAAATAATTAAGAACATTCTGGTAATGATGTTTGTGATGTGTACGTTTGAATAACGCTCCTTACTGTAAGTTATGAAAATTATAAGTTTTCACTTTTGATAACAAGACAATATATATAGGAAAAGTAAAAACCTGCAAAAGGGTTCAAATTCAAGCATGTACAAACCGAGTTCAAAATTGAAATAAATTAAACACACCTCTAGATATATGAAATTCTACTGAAATCATGGCATTTAAGTGTGTTCACTCCTGCGTAATATGTCAGGCTCTAAATAATGAAGAGGTGATCAAGATCGATCCATCACTCCACAACTCGAACACATTTTTCCTTTATTTTTTACATGTTAGATATTAGAGTTAATTTGACGTATGAGGTCGGACATATATATGTCTATACTGAAAATTGTAAGATTCAGCTGTGCTGGGCAGTATCATTGATGTGCTAGCTAGCGAGTAATCGATCTGTCTCAAACTCTCAATAATGTTTATAATTATGAAGTGTTCTTCTAATTAGACTTGCTCAGGCGCGTGATAGCCGTGGGGGACGAAACGACGACAGCCGTCCGATCTTTAATGAATTGTTCATATCCATTTAAGTCCGTTTGATCATGTCCGTTTGATCAATTCATTAAAGATCAGATGATTGTCGCTGTTTCGTCATGTTTCATCCCGCACGGTTATCCTGCGTCTGAGCGGACCAGTTCTTCTAATATTAGAAGGAAGAAAGAAAGTAACGCAACCATCGACTAATCATTTCTTGCAGCATACTGTTTGAAAGGAAATGTAGATCCATCATTGTTCTTTTATCTTCATTTTCGGACTAAAAGTTTGATTGCAAGAGAAAGGAAATGATCACCTAACAAATTTGAAGAGATGCCAAAACATCTGTACCAAAGAACGTGCTGCAGCACTGCGATAATAGCTAGCGATCGATATAATACCAAAAGTGATACTGCACCAACAGATCGATGAATATTTCTCATCAATCAAGGGCCCTTCAAATCCATGCAATATAGCTTTTATCACCGATGCAGTTATTTTCGATCAAGTACTTTTTTTTTGGCCTAGACATAAGTAGATGCTGTTTAAAACTTAATCAGCGTGTTAAATTGTTCCTGTAGATCGAGCTGTAATTGATCGTATAGGTACATGCAAATACTGAAATACGTATTGATCTAGTTTACCTGGGTTCGCTAAGCTAAGGTTTTAATTCAACTCATGCATGCAGCTAGATAACCAGAAACAAATTATCCTTGGTGGAATGGTGGTCAAATATTATTTTCCGTTTTTCATCAATCAGTTAGATATGCTGAATCAACTCCAGTATTGATAAACTCCATCAGAAGATCATGGCAATGGACTAATGAGTATGATGTCGATTCCACTAAATATCGGCTTTCGTGAACTTAGCCGAATCAAGAATTACTTATCGGAATTGGATAAGTAGGACGTTTAGGAATCATGAACTTGATACTTCCAAAGAGAAAGAGCTTGCTGCAGCCAATGTTGGGCACTGTTGGTTATATATGGACTCGCATGGTGCATCAGTGTCTGGAAGGAAACTGTCATAACTCACTGTTTCCTTACTATGGGATCGATGAAGAAATCATTGGAAGAAAGGAAAGGAAATATTGACCCAACAGGGTGTATAGATGAAGATGCCAAAACATTGTACCAAATAACGTGCAGCAAATTAGTACCAACTTTCATGAGTAGTTGATTTATTTCTTTGTATTGTCACTCTGACACTGTGATCGATCCTATATCATATCAAGGGCCCCTTCTAAACATTCATGTATTTTCGCTTTACATCTTATCGATCGACTAATTAACTTCCCATATAGATATTTGATGGTTTAAGAAAGATTTGATAGAGTTACTGCCATGAAGTTTGCATGAAACTACTACACGGAAACACGATACGGGATATTTTACAGGGGTAGAATCCTACGTAGAGAGTCTCTGTAATCATGTGCAATTTACATTATACCTTCGATCTCATTCATTACCAAATTTAATTCGTTAAAGCAGTATAGAATTACACTCAGCTGCAATTGCTTGTTGAATTAATTTCATTTATACTCATAATCATAGTAAGTTGCGTTTACTGATGAACAACGAAAGATTCGTCATATCTTTGATTGATCTGTTGGGGTATCCAAGTCGTTTTTTTCAATAATGCATGAAGAAATTGTCCTTCTGATTTCATATTAATTATGAATATTATATGTATCTATACGCTAATGTTAAAGAGACAGTAGAGACTACATTCATCTTGAGAATATCAGAAAATTAATTAAGTGTCGACCTAACAGAATAGATCGAAGAAGATGCCAAAGCAATTGTACCAAGGAACATGCATGTCCGGTAATAATAAATGCATGGATTGGCACCGAAGTTTATGCTGCATCTAGCTGCTGATTATTTCTTTGGTACGTACGTCTTCTGAACCTGCTGAGATCCAATTGTTTATCGATCATTCGGATCATATATATCAAGGGCCCCTTCCATATCAAACCGCTTTAATTTTATCGATCCGTTTAATTTTGGGTACTTGGATTTACATGCCCTAGACAGGAGTAGTATACGTTTTTCTCAACTTAAAGCTAAAATTAGGCTGTTCTTATTACGTCCTGTAATGGAATGCATACATGAAGGTACAAGGATAGTTTGCATTTCCTCTACTTCACAAAACACTTGAAGATTAGCCAAGAACAAGATTACAAATCACATTTCTCATGGTCTCAGGTAAATCATGCATATGCATATCATATATTTTTCACAGAGGATAGCAGTTTTACTTGCTATCCTAAGTCTGAGTCATTGTGTTGTCTGAATTTTAAAGTTCTTATTTGTTATGTTCTAGTAAGTTCTTTTCTTTGTAGTTTTCAAATTGACTTTTAACAACTGAATTTCTATGAGTTCCTTGACGCCCAAACCAGTTTAAGAGTGAGATCTTTTGTAATGCCACTCGTGACTCAATGGTTTGATGTTTTAGGCTCCAGTTGGTTTTTGTTCATACATGAACCAATTGCATATATAGCTGGTTCATAGTTAGTTCAAATGATCAGTCAACTATTGATTGAGTCTTGCTGGACTGAGAGTAAGGGTTTATTACCTTTTGCTCTTCATTTGAATTATGTCTTGTTTTGGCAAGAAAGGTTTTGTCAGTCTGAGTTGCTGATGTCAACTCTCTTTGGCTCCATTGCTTTTCTTGTGTTTGAGTCCAAAAGCTCTTTCAGATTAAGATAGCAAGTGTGCTTGCACCTCTTGGGCTGCATCTCTTGCTTGGCTCGTTCATGCTGCTCATGTTATATGTCTACAGCTTTAGCTTGGCTCTAGGGTTGTTGAAATATGCGATATTGCATTTTCTGTGTTGAGTCTAGTTCTTAAGCTTGCATTGTTCATGCTGCTCTAAGTCTTCCTAGTGATTATAAATCTTAGAGTTTGAACAAAACTCTTTTTATAATCTCATATCATTGTTAGCATACTAGGAGAGATGTGTAGTGCAACCAGCCCAAAAAGTGTTCAAGGTTGAATCTACTATTAGCTAGCTGAATTCACGAACAAGACATCTGGAAGTATTTTCAGTTGTTGGCTTAGAAACAAGAGAGGAAGTAGATCTATACTAGTTTGGGACTAGGTAGGATAGACATGTTGTATCCCTAAAACTATTATTCTTGTAAGAAATCATTTCAACATAGTAGAAAGGTTTGTCTCTCAAGAGAAATAGGCAAATAGTTTTTTCCTCTGATTCAAGCTTTTTGAGAGAAAAAACATCACTGTGTTAATTGTTTTTCTTTCTGCAAATTTTCAATCTTTAAAATTCGAATCCTGTGAATGAGGGATAACATAATTCATTGCTATCCTCTACAACAGAGGTTCCGAAAATTTGATTAAGACCTATTCACCCCCTTTTAGGACCTTTAGTACATAATCTGTTCTATCACAGGGTTTAGATGGGAGTACATAATGAGCAAGAAATAAAAAACCGATGAAATGAAAGAAGTTTCATTAGAATGATACCTAACTATAGATCTATACTCCATATCATCTTAATCAAATAATAAGCTCAGATATGCGAATTGATTGAAAGACTCTCATTTCCCGCAAGTCATATATAGCATGTGATCATGCCAATAATACTTTTGCACTATGGGAATGGATTCTTGTACGAACTCGTGTAAGACATTCTAAGTTAGGTCTTATTTCGAAACTATATCCATCGATCCTTCTTGATAATGCACTTTGTACGATGGCAATCAAATTAGTTTTCGTTCCATATATATTCTTGAAAGTCTAGACAGTGTATCTTTTTTTTGGTCAAAGACAGTATGTATCTCAATCAGAATTTGATAATTCACTCAAGATCATGAATTCAACGTACACATACAGACCATTCCGAAAAAGATCGTCATGTACTAATGCCTGGTAGAAAGAAAAGCTTGCTCGACATTTCGACAATCATCAAGTTTGAGATATCGATCAGTAGCTAACTACAAGAAGACATGGCGATACGACCGTTCCCCCCCACCTATCATTGATCACAATCGGAATCGATAAAGAAAGCAGAGATCAGGAAAAGAGAAAATTGCTTGCAGCCAAGGTAATGTCTTTATTTGGTCTAAAATGATTATTATATAAAAGAGAAGAAACCGAAAAATCAAAGTGCAACGAATCTTGTAATACACCTGTGATAAAACAAGAAATCAGTCGAGAAAATTAACTCGAAGATGATCTAGCATGCAGCTGCTATCTTGTCTCTTGATTAAACAAACTGATACTGTGACTTGCAGAAGCTTCGCAATCCCAGCATGATTCCTGTTGAGATAAGTAGGCATTATATAGTGTGATGGCCACGTAATTATAATCCGAAAGGTATTTAGCAGCCAGTTTTACATATTTCAATCGTCGGTATAATTTAAATTAAATATCTAGTTTTGACTGATAATTTAACAAAAATATGAGAAATATATTTCTGATTTATAAAAACAATGTCTTGATTTAGAGAAAGGTTTGATAATTATCATCTGTTGTTTCACTTTCAAGACTATTGTTTATAGTTTATAGACCTGAAAACTTGCTTCAGTTACAACAATAATGGTGGCGGCTGTACGTGCTTATACCATGTACAAATGAGCAGAGATTTTATCCACGTTATTGCATGATTTGCATTGGCACGTCCAATGTTTTAAAAAGCTAAGGTGTAGCTGAGGTGTTGCCGTGATAGCCTCGATAAGGCGTAAGCTTTACGTTTTTTTAGCATTTTTATTTAATTACACTACACTCCTACTAATAATCAAAACAATTTACACTATATGGATGATTACTCTCTTATATATCTCGTTTTATGAAGTTGGTACTCTCCACCATAGCTTCAACAGAAGTTTTATTTCAAAATCACGTTTGATTTTAAAAAAAACACAAGCGGTCGCCTTTAGAGCCTGAAGGCACGCCTAGGCCGCCTTGCGCAGCGCCTTTGGCGCCTGTGCGCCTAGACAGCAAGGCTGAGGCTGCTGCACAAGCGCCTCAGGCCTTTTACGCCTTAAGGCTCACTTTTTAAAACCTTGGGCGCATCCTTATTTGTTTAGATACCAGAACATAAGCACGTAAACATGTACTGGTTTTTAATAGCAGAAGTTCTTGATCGATCGAGCAGATTGAACTGAAAAATTATAAAGTTATGTTGGGATGATATCGAGTACAAATGCAAGTGTGTGAATATTAAGACGTGTGGTTTCTGCATAATTAACTATGTGTTCAAAGTTTCTTTAAATGTTTTGTATAATTCTACCCGATGAAGAAGTGAACTGGGAATGTTTCTCCTAAATTACCCAGGAAGTTGTCAAAGTGCTAGCGACAAACGTGGCCCATAGATTATCCTTGTATCGATACTGTTTCAACTTAACCACCTTTAAGGTGTTAGGTTTTATCTACAAAAGGTCTCGGTATAATTAAGAATGATTCATCCAATTATATGTTATATTTTATTTGTTACTTTTCTGACGTGAGATCTCTCATTTCCAACAAAAATGTAATAAGCCTTGTTCATAAATGTTTGTACTGGGCCAAATATTGTGTTGTATAGGTTATTTCTAAATATTGTAATCGATCTACACATGTCGTAAATTAGGCCTGGCTTTATCTCCAAATCATGTTAGCTTAGCTTAGCTTAGCAATTAGCATAGCCACTAATGCTATTTAGACAAAGATATAGTTAGTGATTAGAGAGCACATTAGTTTGGGGATATTTCACAGTGAGGCTATTTTTTTGTTTTCTTTTTCTTTGTGAAATGAATGATGCTACGTTTTAGAATATGAATCATGCATGCTACATTAAGGAATTCAAATCCTCCAACTAAAGGAAAAAAAGACCCGGCCCAGCTTGAGCATCATTTCAAGTGGACTCATCCCAGAAAGCAAGCACCATTATGATGGAGATAAGTAGTCCTAGTTTCTAATTTTATAGCATTTTAGTGATTTTACTTTGAGCTCAAGCATCATCTTTTATAAATATGCAGTCGTGGAATATGTGATGGCCATTCCCAGCAAATTGAAGGCAGCTTTCACGTCTTTGTTAGATCACGTCTATGGTGGAGGTGGAGGCATTATTTGGCCGGTGCTCACAGTGGTTAAGAGGCATGTAAAACGCAAGCGTGTGGATTAGAAATTTAGTCAGCATTTCATTTCATTTTTAAAAACCAAGTATTAAAACTTTGATTAAAAAAGTATTAAAGCTCCTTTAAAAAATTTGTCATTTTCTTTGATAAATTTTACTGGGTACGTCGTTTATTTTTCTCTATTTAAATAATGTTCTCTATATGATTTAAATTTATTTTTAGCTGTTCTAAATTTATTTTTAGCTTATCGAGAGTCTGGATATAACGTCACCATTTAACTATAGCAATTTAAAAACTTTAGAAAACGAGTGATGATGAAATCATGAAATGTATCACTTGCCCACACTGTCCCATTCATATTCGATGATGATTGAAACTATAGCTAATTGCAAAGTTGAATTGTACCTCTTTTCTTTATTAAGGAAAACAAAATCATACTATTGCCTCTAGCATACTAAAGTTAGTATGGGAACTGTTTTCTTTCTAAGTATAAAGGAAAAACAATGTAAGACATTAGTTTATATATACTTTGGAAGAGTACAAAACTTATCTCCTTGCTCAAGTTAATTGATCCAACCCATAACCTAGTTTCAATTTTGAACTCCTCATTTTGTCCTTTTGAACAATTCTAAATTTTTTGACTCCTCATTTTGTCCTTTTGATCGGCTTGTGACTTGTGGAAGAAGGAAAATTCTGATATATAGATCTGCATACTATACAGATCTACATGCTATGCAGATCTGTCGTGAACCGTTCGATCAATTGACTTTTTAAATCGGTTGACCGATCTAACGATTCACGACAGATCTACAGATCTGACAGACAAACCTGTGGAAGAAAACCAAAATCACTACCTTGTTTGTATTAAAAACCACTTGACACACTACATTTTAAGTATGTGAAAACAAAGCCAAGTTTTGCATCACATGACATCATATTTGAGTGGAATAATGGATATATATTATGGCAAACGCAAAAGATAAATGTAGTATTGATTTTTTGAAAGAAAATGTAGTGAAGTTGGAGCAACATTACATTTTGAATGGACCCATATTGCTTTTATATATGCAACCACCAAATGGTAATCAAACTCTACACATCAATCTACTACTAGTTTTATGTAAGGGTAAAGAGAAAGAATGACAAAGAATTTAGGTCAAATAAAAGAATTTATGTGAATAAAAATTTCACCAAAAAAAGAACAATGCCATATGCATTCCCTTTCCGTAAGTTCATTCCAAGAGAGGGGAACAAAAAAGAAACCATGGAAAATTAAAAATAAAAATTTATTGTACCCAATATATATTAGGGATTTTGGTTTTTTTTTTCCAGTTTGAATTCTGTGATACTGTAGGGTCGGGGCTCCTAGATCTGGGCTTGGGCCTAGCAAAGTAAGACTTCCACACTCGAATTTCTCAATGAAAGACACAATGGGCAAGACTGCACCATTTGCTCACACTCTGTACAAAGGCATAGGTGCCGACACGGCAACAACACCACCGACGCCACCCGCCTCTGACACGCTTTACAACTCGGTCCCGCCACAGTGGCGCGTTCCGGGTCAATGTACCCCGACTCAGCGTCCTCCGCCTTGTTTTCGGCGCATGTTAGCCCATCATCAACTCTCCTGCTATCATGCGCACCCTCCACTTGGAACCCGGCACTCAACATTGCCTTGGCCTGTTGCACTTGGAGCTGGAGGGACGCGGCGGTGGCCTCTTGCGCTTGCGCCTTGGCCTGCCATGTCTGCGCCTCCACGCTGAGGTGGGCGACGCGTGCCTCTAACTCGGCGTTTCTGCGCGTGGCCTTTTGGACCTCTGCCTCTTTCTCTCGTAATTTACGGGCAATAGAGTCCTCAGCTGCGCCCAGTAGCGCACGGTAGTGCCTCTGCCGTTTCTCTGCTAATGTGCGCTGCAGTTGTTGCCCCTAGAAATTACGAACCCAGAAAAATAACTGAATCATTCTACCCCAGTAAAAAATCCAAAAAATAAAAAAGTGAAGATTCAAAATTTCTAGAAACCCAATGAAAAGAGTGGAGATTATTACCTGGCTTTGAAGGAACTGGTCTAATTCGTCCCTCTGTTGTTTGATTTGGGAGGCAAAGTCCTCTGTCAAAACAGAGAACAAAGATGAAGAAGAGTAAGAATCCTGTTGTTGTTGTTGTTGTTGTTGTTGCTTCTGCTGTTGTTGATTGTGTTGATGCTGTTGCAGTTGTTGAAGTTGTTGGTCTCCAAAGGATAATCGGAGGCCGGTGGAGACGACATTGGGGCGGTGGTTGTTGTGATTGTGATTGTGAAGCTGAGAGAGGTCGATGAGTTGAGGAGGTTGGGACTGTTGCAAAGAGAAGGGAATCATTGAAGGTGTGATTTCAGTGGCGACTGAAGCTTCTCTTCCTCTCTTGCGCTGATTAGTACTATTGCCTGTTGTGTTCAAACAAACTGGATTCAATATTGATTGATTGGTATGATGGCCTCAAAAACACATGAACTGGGTTATCAAAATGGAATGAATGAATTATAAGCGAATTAATTACCTCCTAGACCATTGTGGAACAACATGTGGGATTGATCAAGGTACAATCCTTGTTGCGCTTGTAACGAATAATCATGTCCTTCTTGTGCGTTTCTGCAGAATCAATGGAAATCGAACCGGGATCAGAATCATTACACATATATGCAGACTGAGAACTAAGGAATTAGGTGAAGGGAGAATTCAAACCTGTTTAGGTATAGAATATTGGAAGGGTACTGAGCTTGAACTGCCATTGCAGATTGTAGAGATTGTAGATTGCTGATGATAATATAGAAGAGAGTAGAGGTTTGTGAATGGTCCAACAATAATGTATTGTTGGAAATTGGTGAAAGAGAGGCAGAGGAAGTTATTGAGATTAAGAGAATGGAGCAATGTGGGGAGGGTGAAAGAACAATAAACGCTGCTAGATGAAAGATGCCCCTCAACAAGTCACAAAACCAAGGCAGAGGGCAGAGGACTATTCAATGAGAAAGATACAGAGCCAGGGAAATTAAAATATCAAAGGAAGAACAGAGAGATGGATACTTTTCAGAGAAGGAAAGAAAGAGAAGAAGGAATCAGAAAGGAAAAATGATCAATTATGTGAGAATGGAGAGGGCACCACCACCACCACCATCCGAATTAGCAGCACCTTCTTCAGAATCAGCACCATTCCACCCTAATTATTATTGCAACCTGGCCTCTTCTTCCTTCTTATATAAATCTCTCCCCTATTTACTTTGCCACTTTGTTTTCACCTACTTTTCTTCTTCCTAGCCTTCCTTCCTTGGTTGCTCTGCTTTGTTAATATAGAGATAGAGAGAGAAAGAGAATAGGGGAGCTTGGAGGAAGAGATAGATGCGATTGAAAACGAATCGGTCCAAGAGAGAGACACCCTTATATTCTGCTTCTTTCTTTCTTTTCCCTATTCTTCTTCTTCGCGTTGGGTTTGGCCTTTCTTGAGGCAGTCTCGTGCTTGTTATTTCCAACACCAGCATCCACCCTATTTATTAAATTCACTCCTATTTACACCACCCCCATCAATTTTTTCCCTTTTTTATACTCCATTCCCCTATCCAGTAAAAGGGCTTAGATGATTCACATAAATTTCGAAGAAAAAAAATAAAAGAAGAAGCTCGTGAAAGAGTGATGGAGATGTAGTTGTTATTGTTGAGCGTGCTGGTCTCTCTGCCGCTACCGCTGCCGCTGGAATTGTTTTTATATGGCCCATGCATCTCTGGCCAGCTCCCTCCTTTTATTTTCTTGTGTAAACTCCAATGCAAAAATTCAAAAAGAAAATCGTCGATTAACTTATACCTTTTGGGTTTTGTTCAGTTTTAGTAAAAACTTTTTGTCCGTCAACAAAATTTAAACTAGAGTTTTCCTTGGCTACGAAGATTCAAACCCTCAACAGCTACACGATCAGTTTGTTCAGCCCTCTTTTCGCATCTTAGAAAATAAAGAAAAATCGCAATGCACAATTATACCTCCGACCAAATTGCAACGGTGGTTGGTTTTCACTCTTTCTCCTATCACAAAACGCTCTTTCATTAAGATTTGATTTTCATGCAAATATGTATATTGGCTAAAAATACCAAAGTGGCCCTTTTACAGTTAATGATGGACAAGGTAAAAGAAGAAATCGAACCTCATTCCCTAATTTGTACTGATTTTGGTTTTCTTGTAACAATCTTTATCATAGATTCACGATTATCACTTAAACAGATCGATCTCATCTTTTCTTTAGGTATGGATGGATGAACCTTCTTTGATTGTAGTCATCAAAACCCGTGCATGCTCTTTTCTTATTTTACAAGATCCATATTATGTGGGAAATATGAGTCAATCCCATTACCATATCAGTACGTAGCCACAAATTAAATGCCAAGAAACACTCCTATATCTATGTTGAGACTTTTTAGACTATACCATGTACGCATCAAATCGTTGGATATCACCCGAATTTCACACCAAAGAGGAATGAATTGGTAGCTATAGCTAGCTAGATGCCTAGATCCAAATTGTGTGTATTACTAATGTTTGATGTTATTTGTGGTAACAGATCTAATCAGAATCAACATTCTGTTATGTTACGTGCTTGACGCAAACCAAAAATATACAGAGGAGATGCATCTTAAGCTTAACAAAATAAATGAGTCAATTAGTTACTTGCATCTATGGAAGTCAATATCTGACATGTTTATTAACATGGAATTAAATTGAGAGTGAAAAAATTGATTTCAAAATGACAAAATTTCAGCGTTTACTATAATAAGATATTGGAATGGATGTGGGTTCTGCATACTCATCAAGAATCAATTCCTAATAAAACTCTTAATTCGATACCTAGAGGGGGTGGGTATTGAATCAAGGGAGAATCACATATAACGAACCAACCAAATTTGTAAACACAAAAAACCCTTTTCTAAGATTTGTTAGAGTATCTCTAACAGCTTTTCCAAAATTTCTTCAAAATGGGGAAGCAAAAACCAAATTCTCCAAAAATATTATGCTCCAATTCCAACAGCTTCTCTATTTTGACATTTATTAGAACAACAAAATATGTTACATCATAATTAATTATGACCAAAAGAGATTATATATTTTATTATAACAACAAAATAATTAACAAAATATTCTATTTTCAGAAAAATTTTGTTGGAGCCCGTGAAGAATTAAATTTTGGAGAATGAAAGCTTTGCTGCAAATTTGGGGAAGCAATGCTCATTTTTCTTCTCCATCCCTATTTTAGAGAAGCTGTTAGAGATGCTCTTATACAAATTTGGATACCAGCCCAGACTCAAATCCAAGGTATAATAGGCCTGATCCGAATTAATAGAATAAATTACCATAATACTCTCATGTCCATATATCTTCTCTCTCTCCCCTCGTCCTCTTTTTCTGTCCACAAGTCGTCATTGCTTCTCTTCTTCTCTCTCTCTCTCTCTCTCTCTCTCTATATATATATATATATATATATATCATTCTAAACTTCAGGTCAGATCTGTGTGATTTGAATAAAATCGAATTGTGAGGGATGATGAATGTTGCTACTATACATTCAGCAGTATCAGATCTGTAGTACGTTTCAGCACTAGCAGATCTACAACAAGTTTCAGCAGTAGCAAATATGCAGCAAGTTTTAACAGTAGCAGATCTACAACAAGTTTCAGCAGTAGCAGATCTGTAGCAAGTTTCAACAGCAGCAAATCTTCAGGTTTTATTGTTACTCCTGCAAATCTTCAGGTTATGTGAAATTTGTGATTGGGGAAATTTGAGTAGTTTGATTTTAAGGCTGTTGAATTGAGGTTGAGATTGTGGGGCTTGATTAATTTTAGAGACAGTAATAGCTTGATATGATTGATTGTGTGCTGCTACTGCACTGTTTTGCTGCGTACATGTCACGCCCTGACCCAAGTTTACCTTCATAAACCCGGGTTAGGACGTGCATGACCCATCCCAAGAGAGAATTACTCGTAATCCCCCTTGAGAAGGGATAACCCTTATACCCAAACCATTTTCAACAGTCCAAACGATACCGGACTAGACCTCACAACCGAAGGTTATCCCGAATCTCAAACAAATCACTTAAGAGGACCTAGGGTTCTAATATTATTTGTGACTGCACCTGAATCTCGGTTAGGCTGCTTACGTACCATGTGCCACACGTAGCTCTTATTTTAATTAGAGCCCTAACCGGGCAAATCCCGTTTTCTATTTATCGGTAGAAAACCTATTATGGAAGGCGTACGACTAAGGCCATCCCGGAGTTTAACCTCTCCGTTGAGGTACACCAAAAACTAACTATGTATTAACCGTAACAAACAACATCAAAACACATAAATATGATGTAAAGGTAACTATGTAAATAAATAAATCCCCTAAGGGCATATAAGTAAAATCACCCAATGGGCACCCTAGTAGTTAACTTAAACTGTCAGGGCATTTAAGGAATTTCCACTACAGAGGCAGCCTTGTAAATAGATAAAACCACCAGGGGTATTTCTGAGATTGCACCGTCAGTGAAAATTACTCACCTCGAAATCCCGCTGCGTCATCTACCGCCACACGGTAAATCCTCAACACTTGGTCGATCAATATACATCTACAATTATAAAATCGACCTTAGTTACCACACGAAGGTAAAAATAACTCAATTCGACTGAACGTCACATTAAATGATAACCTAAATCGGAAAATAATATTCACGCACTCGTATCGACGAGTACATGATCATGGAACAACTCACTGCTCCTGAGGATGTCAGACGCGGCGCCACAAGCGGCTGTGCGTGGGCCCTACGCGCCACCACCCTCCAACCGATCAACTTCACTCAAAAACTACCTACATGCAACCACAACAACCCTAGGAAGCCTATAGGAGCAACCAGAACTCCTAGAACTACCGGACGCGCCCACACGCGCAGCCACAGCCGCCGGCGGTTGGGCGTCACGCGCCTCCCCCAAAAACTATTAATTTTCACAAACTTCCAACATGAAACTTGAAGATCAAGGTAAGATAAGCAACTTTAATAACTGGGGTTTTAGTCAACTCGGCCAAGAAACGCCCTAAACACCGCCACCAAGGAAAATCTCCAA
The DNA here is from genome assembly GCA_951800085.1 of Comarum palustre. Lineage (NCBI taxonomy): Eukaryota > Viridiplantae > Streptophyta > Magnoliopsida > Rosales > Rosaceae > Comarum > Comarum palustre. The sequence continues at coordinate 16,266,157 of OX637576.1, read as the reverse complement.
CTCGGCAGCTCTACACTTCGAATTGGGCTTCAAGGCATGAGGAGTCGTGCTCAGAAGGGAGAGACGCACCAGAAGTGGTTAGCCTCGCCTCCAGTCGCCGGAAGGATGAGGAAATCTGATCGGGTTGAAGTCGGGTCGTCAGCTCTCTGTTCCACTCTTCGCTGCTCGCTGTCTGGCTCGAGTCAGCCTCGTATTCCACCACAGGGAAGGTAGCGCTGCCATGAGGAAGAGATACCGACCAGCCTCGACGTCTGCATCCGCCTGAGCAGGCTGGAAATTCCAGGTCGGGTCGGCTGGTTCGGGTCGGTCGCTGAACATAGACAGTACGTGAAGGTGAGGCGAGCGCAAGAAAAAGAAAGAAATGAATTGTTTTCCAAAAATGGAAACCCATCCAACTATTTATAATCTTCCTAAAAATAGACACTCAACTTCGGTTGAACGTAACTTCTCCACACGGTATCCGATTCACACCTACATCATGTCCACGGACTCGTATCGTCGAGCACTACAACTTTTATGAAGGAAGTTTTCCGAGAAACTCGACATGGTAAAAAGTCAACCTTTGACCCCTTTAAATAGGTTTTCAAGCGCCCCTTGACTCCGAACACTTTGGCACCCATCTCGAAGGTACGAATACGCATCAATACCACTAAAATTTCCAAACTTAACACTCATTAAAACTCCAAGGAAACTAACAGCGCAGTTACAACCCTCTGTAATCCGTCTAATCCTGGTAAAAAGGTAAATTTCGGGACGGGGTGTTATAGTACAGCTTGCTGCTACTGCGCGGTAGTGATGTAGGCTGTGCGGGTGGTGATGCAGGCTGTATTGTACGACGATAATGTGCGGTGTTATTGCACGGTAGTAGTAGCAGTGCACTACCAGCAGAATCGGGCAGTAGCAGTGCGACAACATCAAAGGATTGCTAGAAAAAAATTGGAATAGTGCTGGCAGTAGCACCTTTAAACTCGACAGTAATAGCGCGTCACATCAGCATCAAAGAATTACCGAAAAAATTACAATAGCGACGACAATAGCACCTTTCAACGCGACAATAGCAGCGCTCCACATCAACAGATACATTTAATATGTAGTAAAGGGTAGTTTGGTAAATTAAATAATGATAGATGACATGTGGACATCAATTTATCCTAAAAAATGTCATTAAGGGTAATTTGGTAAAATATATAGTGACAAATAGCATGTGGACATCAACTTGTTCTAATTTGTTAATTTGTGTCCATGAAAGTGTAAAATATTGTCTAAATGGTGTATTTGTGAAATGAAATTTGGTTGATAACTAAATTATAGTTTACTATTGAATCAAACCCATAGAATCAACTTTTCTTCCCAACATCAGATATATCAACTACGACATCATATGTATATGATATCATTATCAGTAAATTGCTAATATTATTGAGAACTTCATCAATAAAAAAATAACAATAAAATTGTTAATATTATAGTTTCATATCTTATAGGGATATTTTAGTAATCAAACTAGTTTTAATACTGATTACTATATTGATTTCTTATGTAAAGTAAATAATTGAATAAAAATGAAATATTCTCATACTGATTCAACTTGATACATATTCAAGTCGATACTGATTCATGATATTTTTCATTTCAAATTAGTAAACGTGCCATTAAAAAAATCTTTTTTATCATACTGCTTGTATTGTTTTTTAATTAAATAAACAATGATCAGGTACAACAACTAGTCTATTATAAGTTAAATTCACAACTTCTTACTTACGAATGAGATCTTATTTATATGGGGAAAAAGTGCAAACCGTGTCTCAAGTTTTACAAATATGCACTTTGGTGTCTCACGTTCTAAAAATATCACAATGATATTTGAAGTTCGATTCTTGATACAACATCAATACATAGACTTGTTATTCTCGTAATGGAGTCGACACGTGGCAAAAACCTGAAGGATATTTTGGTCTCTTCAAGTTTTTCATAACCCTAAATCGATTTCCCAAAATTTTGAAGGGATTCGACTACTTCGGTCTCTCTCCATTATATCCTCTCGCTGTCTATTCTCTAATCTATGAACAAGAAACCTCACTCCATAATAACCATGATTTCCATAGAGTTGGCTTATTCGAGCCCCCCCGGATTGTTTGTTTCTGGTCAACGATGGTATAAGACCGTGGGCTTGCTCGATCATGCTCAATTTTTTGTTAAAGTTTGGTGAACATAAAAGGCAAGCGCAATCAGAATTCAAACATGAATAGCCTTGAAAGATTTTCAGGTTAGAGCCTACGGGCCTTGGCTTTGTACTAACCTTAGTTGATCGAGCTTTGTTGATGTAGGACTCGGTAAATTCAGACTATTTAGTTACTGTGCTCGAAGATGAGGCAAATTTCAGCTCTAAGCTTGATTAGAGTGCTTGTGTCCAGAGACAGCATGAGTTGGTGATTTTTCCGGTGTGCTCGCGTTCAAAGATAAACCACCAAAGAAAAAGGGTAGTGTGTCTAAAGACAATCGTTGTGTTCGGAAGTTAATAAAAATTTTCATGTTGCTTCCATGTTTGGCCTTCAATCTTTGTTTGCATTATCTGCGATCAAATCTTATTTCATATCTAAACATATTTCAATCATGTATTTCCTTTCTTGGATGGAAAATGAGCTAACATATATATGATGGAGGATGTGTAGAGATGATAAGTTGAACAACCATACATAAAACAAAATCGTACATGATCTGGAAAGAGAGACGAAAATGAAGAAGAAAAGAACTGGAAGAAAAATCTGGTTTGGAGAAGCAACAAATTAATTAAATCCATTGACGAATACACCCGTGAAAATTTTTATTTTCGTTACAGAACTAAGTCAACTAACAGAGATATTGATGTTGGATTAAGAGTGAAACTTTAGACACCATTCTTATATTTTTAGAACGTGAGACACCAAAGTGCATATTTTGTTAAGAAAAGTTCTAGTTACACCTCTAAATTTACTGAGTGTACCTCCGTTACTAAATACACCTCCCATATACTTAAAAGCTGAGTATACCTCTATGAACTTTACAAAAATACCCTCGAAGGATTTGTTGTGGACGGGACGCCTAAACCCAAATCAACGAATTCATATCATCTCGCCTGCATCGCTGGCTACCTTGATTCCTTTGTTTAGCTTCAGTTTTAATTAGCTTCATTATTGATTTCTTCATGAGAACTATAATATTAACCAAGTATGTATTCCTTACATCTAGGGCGTATATATGGAGGAAGAAATGAAGGGTCAATGGGGTTTGATTCTGGTGAAAGAAATGTAAGGAAAATATTGCAAGGCCGAAAAAAAGATGAAATAATTGTGGTCATTTGGGGTGCGAAGATCAAATGCTCAAAAATAGGCTGACACATTCTTCTTGTTTTCAGATTATAGCTAGTAATAATTCAACAACTGATTCATAGAGATATTCATAACGTGGAGGTAAATTTGGGAAGAAATCAAACACAGCTAGCTGGGATTCAATGAATCAAATTGATCTCCTACAATTTTGTTGTTTAATTGTAGGACCGTTTAGTTGTTCAATCATATGATTTCATATCTGAATTATAAACTCATTTGTAAGATTATGCCCAACTCTTTTGTAGAGGAATACTACTGTTATATATACCTATTCATGTTGTCTCCCCTCCACAAGTTTTGATTGTGGGTATTTCTGTTTCAGATGATTTCTTCAACTCAACTTCTGCCACCACAATCATTAACAAAGTCTCGTGGAGTATCACATTCATTTGTCAATCGTATATACATCTCCATCGGTGCATCTTTCGTATTTTAGGGTTTTGAACTATGAGAGGCTGGATGAAGAAACGTGAAAAGTTGAAGTCTTTTTATATGAATTGAAAAGTTTAAAGAGAAATAAAAAAGATGAAAATATACTTAGTAGATTTAGATGTGTAAATAGAACTTCTTTTTTGTTAAACTTGATACACTGTTGCGTTTTTTTTCTATTTATATCTAATTAATAGTGTTTCCATGCAATTTTTCCTTTGTTTAAAATTATTTTTTACACTATTTTAATTAACAAAAGAAAATGTTTGAGGGCCGGGTAACATACTAACATGCAAGCATCCCATTCTTGGTAACCAAGTTAATGCTTGTGATGGTCATTGTAGCAGCTTGCACCTTCCTCTTCACTTTTTTGCCCTCCGTCTATGGAGAAATGTTCCAATTTTTCTATAGTCCTTTTCTTTTTTAAGAAAAAGGAACTTATTTAAAGCAATTTATTTGTAAATTTCATAATAATATTCAAATCAGTATGATATTGTGATGTAAGGCAATCCGGCAATCGTTAACTTATATAGCATGGTCACAATTCAATTCCTTTGGATAAAAACCAAATATATATGGGTAAATTTGGAGTGCGCAACAATACAAGCATGGAAGACTAACCCTTCCCTAGCTTAAGTTAACATAGTAATGAGGGAAGGAGCAAATGACATTACAAAATTTGAAAACAACATATATATATAGTTGTATTTGAGTTAGGCCTCATTATTTGGCCCTTTGACACTAGTTGGCCCTAAAACCCGCCCTACCCTCTAGGACCGAAGCCTTACCTGACCCTCCATTAGGGCGGGCCAACCCTAGCCTTTCTCGAGTATGGTAGGGTAAGGGTTGAGCAAATGAAATCTGGCTCTACCCTACGACCCTATCTGAATGAGCCCTTTAGGGCCAAACCCGGCCAGATTCTAAAAACCAGTCCTTTAGACCCTAATAATTTCTTATTTTTTGTATTGTTTTGATATGTTTCTTATTTTTAACATACAATACAACTAATCTTCTCTTTTGTAGTTAATTTGTTAGCTTTGTTCCTTTGATTTTCTTTTGTTTTGTTGATTAAGGATTGTATTTTGTTGATTTAGAGCATTAGTTCGTGAGATATATGAGTATAACCACTTAGTTTATAGATAGATGTCTTAAATTAAGTATAATGTGTATGCATGCATGTTAAATATAACACAAAAAATAAGGTCATTACATATAATTTTAAAGCTAAATTGTGAGAAAAAAATAACAAACCAATCTCGGCCCTATTTAAAGGGCCGACCCTACCCGACTCTATTAGCCCTAACGAAATGGGCCGCTAGGACGGGCTAAGGTTTACATATTCAAGCCTCGGTCATACCCTACCCGGCCCTAAATTTTGTTGACTTTGACCGAACTCTACCCTATCATACCCTAAGCTCTAAAATTTAGGGTCTGACCGGTTCTAACCCGGCCTATGATGAGGTCTAATTTGAGTGAACCTCCTAGCTCACAAGAAAAGTTATTAGTTGCTATCGGTGATCTTCCTCAAAACCAAGAAGGATTTATAACTTTAACTAATGGAGGTGGTGGTGATAAAGAAAGGTAGAAGGCACCAAAAAATGAAAAGAGCGAAGGAAGGCGGTGAGGAAGGAGGAAGGTATCTAAGTAATGTGAATTGTGAAAGAGAGTGCTTTGGAATGGCATCACGCAATTTGTAGTCTTTGTTTTCTTTTCTTTAAAGGCCCCACGAAAAGGGATCGGCTGTATATACGATCGATTGAGCTCATGATCCGATCTCTATTGTTTTCTGTAGTGATTTCTGATTATAAGGTATTAGTATTACAGCCCTGCACGGCAGTATCAACTCCATCGTTTTCTTCTACCTCTCAACTTAGCCTTCCCTACTCATTTAACTACTATTTGTATTATCGGTCGTTCACACGTTGTAGACCACGTCTTTTACTAGAGTAAAACTCACGTAACAGTCGCTTCTGGTGAGTAGTTTTACCTGATATAATACATATGCAGTAAAGATATGAAAACTGTGGCGGCATGAATGACATCTTCTCGTCATCCATTGGTAGAGTACTAGTGAAATAATACAATTCTGACTTGTGTATCTTTTTTACACAAAGCCCTAGAGAAGCGTTAGCTTATTCAACAAACCATTATATATAAGAGGCTTAATATATAAATCATATATGTAGGCGGATCGAGAGCGGACGTCTGTATTCCCTCTGTTTCTTTACCGTTTCACGCCAGCGACGACTTCTTTCCCTCCCGGTTGACTGCATAGCCTCCTAGTATTGTTTCTTTCCTGTCAGGAGTCGCCGACGACGAGTTTTCCGTCCAACCTTGATAAAACATGGTGTTTTTCGTCCAGAACTTCATTTTGACAGGAAAACTCATCGCCGGCAAGTCCTTAGAAGCTGTGCAGTCGTCTGGGAGAGAGAAAAGCCGTCACCGACGTGAAATGACGGAGAAACAGCTGAATACAGACGTCTGCTCTCAAACGTCTCTATATATATTGTATGTATATATAGATTATATAAACATAGACATTAATGAAGACTTAACCAACAATCTCACCCAACCATTCTTCAAAACAAAGATTATACCAGGACGGAACACATCAGAGACATCATAGTAAAGTTAGTAAGCCATAGAAGTGGATTTCGATGACGTCGTACTAGTTCATGAGCTTGAAAATATAAGAGAATCAATCAACCTGTCCGTTTCACACGGCTTGGCACTACTCTTATATAAATACAAAGCTGCTGCCGTCTTACTCGGTTTGCTAATGCGAAATCATAACCAAACATGTCCATGGACAAGTACTAAACACCACCATTTTGTCAAATTTCGAAATGACTTAAGATAAAATTAGCCATTAAAAAACCAGAACGCATGATTCACATGGCGGTCTTTGAAGATTTCCAATTCTAAAGTCCAATTATGCATGAGTTTTTTGTCATTTAATTTGGTGGAACTTGGTGGAAATATGTGGAACCAAAAACTAATCAAAGATTATAAGAATGCAGGATCGGATCAAACACTTCTACTACTAAACAACAGCTAGCTACATTAGCGTTTTGAAATGATCGACCTTATCCTAAGTTTTCGTAGCAGGTGGTTGGTAACGTTGATTGATAGCCCCTAGAATACTTTGGTGTCTGTCACATTTTGTAGTACTGCTCTATGTGACAATACCTCTGTCACTCCCGAAATAATATACAAGAAGAAAAATGCAGGTAGCAAGCAAACATCAGTGAGTCCAGGTTTGATGTATCATCCTCAATTACGTACCTACAAGGCCACGACTATTTGGTGTCATGACATAGATACCGATTTTACATGTTTTTTGAATGATTATGTATTATTGAACTCACGGATGAAAATTGATCGTCAATCTAGTAATGAAAGAAATTAAATAACATCAGGGTATTCTACGATGCACGTACAAATAAAGATTTACATATATTTTGCATAAATATGATTAATTTTTGGCATTGGTGTGAACAATAATAATTCATCGAATCAATACATACACACAAACACAAACGGGCAAGTCAACCGGGTGTTGGTGTTTTACTTTTTTCAAGTACTATGTGGAAGCTTTGAAGGGTGAGCTCTTCTTCTTCTCCTCTTATTGTTGTGTGCTTGTCGATCTAATATATTTTGAACCTATTAGTGATTGAACTTGTGCTTGGGGCCAAAGAAAAAGCAAGTCATGACTTCTCGGGGATGTGCCGGAAACCCCGTTTATAAGCCACTAGCTAGTCGATCAGTTGAACAAAGTACCATTCTGCTCGGTCAAGAATAAAATAATTTCATATTTAGTCAAAAAATATTACAACCAGCTGAAAAGCATGCTACCTTAAGATTTAAATCATTGTTCATTATTATACGACTGTTTTATTTGCTATATATCTTGGAATTGACGAAACAAGAAAGGAAAGGATATAAGTTTGCGCATAGAAACATCATGAAAAAAACTCTATTAATAAAAATGGCTAATAACCATTTGCACAAAAAATTAAACTCAAACCATATTTTAATAAAAATAAGACTTTGAAACCAAATTGAATGAAAGATACACTTATTTGTGTCCAAATACACAAATATTCTTTAAAACAATATTTTTTACGGCATTTTTACCCTTGACTATTGTACATACTTAGAGAAATATAATGGAAAAGAGAGAAGACTTTGTCGGACTCCGGTCAGCGATTGTCGGTATCCGGTCATCGGTCGCCAGACTCTGATCACCGGTTATCGGAATTTCTCCGGTGACCGGATTCCGGTGACCGGTAATTCGGTTACTGATCCCTAATAACCACCAGTACCTCAGTTACTAACATCCAGTAACTCATAATTTCCCTAGTTGTTGGATTTCGATCACCGGTAATTAGTTTACTGACACCCAGTAACTCAGTTTTTGGTCCCCAATAACCACTGTACCTTAGTTACTGACACCCAGTAACTCGAAATTTCCCTAGTTGCTGGATTTCGATCACCGGTAATTCGGTTACTGACCTCAGCAACTCAGTTCTTGATCCCTAATAACCATCAGTATCTCAGTTACTAACACCTAGTAACTCGAGATTTCTTCAGTTGTCAGATTCTGGTCACCGCTAACTCGGTTACTGACTCCTAGAAACTCAGTTATTGACCCATAATAACCACTGGTACATCGATTACCTCGATTACTAACATCTAATAACCCTAGTAAACAATTATTGACCTTAATAACCAGATTACTATCCTCCAGTAATAACAATGCAGTATTGATGTTTAAGAACTCAAATCTATATATAGAAGGACGAGAACTAATTCACAGCTATACAAACCATATCATTGTAATATTTTACTGCCTCCATCGAAACGAAGAAGATGAGCGAGCTTTGCATAAAAATAAAATAAAAATCCATCAAAATGAAGAAGAGCAGGCTTTGATGCCCTTCATGTAGTGACTCTTCTCGTACATCAAATGGCGGAGCTACACCGTCGTCAAGTCCACAGAAGCCTTTGTGCTCTTCGTCTCTTATTTCACGTGGTTATCCTCAATCGATCGTTCGTCAGCAATTCAATCAATCCATAAAATTTGAGAAACATAAACTCTAATTTCAATCAAAAATTACAGAAGGCAGAAAGTAACTAGCTCACGTGTTTGAAGACTAACGTCAGCTTCATACCACCCTCTCTTCGTTGTTTTGGAATCCGACTCTGATCGAGAAACGAGAGTGCGACGTTGAAGTAGGCAACCAAAGATAAAGGGAGGTATCGATCTTTGAACCTTGGGTTATGACATCAATGACGCCGCCAGACATCTATCCACCATCATAGTCGCATGTTAGTCGACAAGAGGAGATCAAACGACGTCGTCGAAGCTAATCCCAAGTGAGAACAGGCATCAAATCATTTCAGAGCGAGCTTCGACCAGTACTGGCCTCACCAGTGCGAGGAAGGACTCTTGTAGAGAGAGAGAGAGAGATAGATTAGGAATGGATGATAGATGAGAGAGGAGAGATAGAAAGAAATAAATAGATTTTGGAATGAGTGGTAGACGAGAGAGGAGTAGATTGATTATGTTAGGAATAAAAAGATAATTTTAATAAAATTAATTGAAATAGACAATAGAAAAACTTTTTCATTGAAATGGACATCATAAACATCATAGTCGACAAAATAAAAAAACAGGCCGACAATTTTTTTTCATTGGCTAAGTTAAATTTTAGTCGACTAAAGTGGACTTTTAGCCGACGAAAAAATATTTAGTCGGCTAAACTAATTTTTTCGTTGTCTATAGTCTGTAAACTATAGCCGAAAAAATTATAAAAGTTTAGCCGACAAAATAAATAATTTTGTCGGCTAAAAGTTCTTATATTTGCAGATCTAGACAGCAGCTCATTTAGAAAAAAAAAACGGGAGAAAAAGTTTGGGTGTCGTCGAAATCTGTCTAAAATTAGTTTGTGGAGTTATATATAGGTACTATATGTGTATATATCTTGATTTTGAGTTGATTTAAGAGTTTTATTTGAGTTATATAATATTGATTTTGAGTTTTATGTGAGTTGAATTAATGGATTTTGAATGTGATTGAGTTGATCGATTTTGATTTAATAATATATATAAAGTTGTTGTTAATAAGTTGTCAATTTTGATTGAGTGTGTATATATATATATATATATATATATATATATTAATTTAATTATAATAAGGTGTTGATGCATGGTATGAATTAATTAAGTTGTTGATTATATGTTGATTATGATTTTATGATGATTGATGTGTTGATATATAATATTGTTACGTAATTAGTAATTAGTATATATATATATATATGTAAAAAATATATATTTATGTTAATTATTAATTTTTTATTAATTAATTGTTGTAGAATACTAAATGATTTGAAATTTTATATATGGAATTAATTAATTAATTAATTAATTAGAGTTATACATATATATTTTGTTATCTTTTTAGGATATGGATAAGAGCTCGATTTCGCTTCCAAAATAGGACAAACGATATGGTAAAGGAGTTATTAGTTTTCTTGAATATGCGCTGGCTAATGCTAACGGGAATACAATTTTTATTGCATGTGTACGAAATGTTAGTGTCACAGCGATATGCATCGATTTGCGATTGACAAAGTATGACAGCACCTGAAGAGTAACAGGTTTTGGGAGAAGTACGCATGTTGGATATATCATGGTGAAACATCATCAGGGAGTCCGCATGATCATGGACAATTTTCTGAGACGGACAGTACATCTAACGATTCAATAACGGTCTTCATCAATGATATGTTTTCTTATGAGAGCGGTGTATGCTTTTAATGACAGTATATGTCTGAGTCGGTGCAGGCCTTCCCTAGAGTTGTCAACACTGCTGGCATTGACAAGTACAACAAACTGCTTGCTTTCCAACAGAACCCTGTGTACCCTGGTTGTCAGAAGACGGTTCTTGAAAGTGTGATAGACGTAATGAAGATTAAAGTTGAGATAAAATCGACCGTGAAGGCTGTTGATGATTATCTACAGTACACTACTTCGATGCTGCCCCACGATCATTGTCTTCCTACCACTCATCATAAGGTCTGATGTATCTTGAAAGATCTTGGGATTTCCTACATTATGATCCATGCATGCAGATATGACTGCGTTCTCTTCTAGGGTAAAGATCTAGAAGAGAATGACCATGGTGCCCTTGACGCATGTCCGGTATATCACACTAACAGGTATAAGCTGACTCCTCTAGGAAATACGAAAACAATGAAGGTACTTTGGTATTTCCCGTTGAGGGATAAGCTAGAGCGATTTTACATGTCATCATACACGGCCAAAGCTATGAGATGCCATGCTGATAGGGAATTGCATGACGAAGATACTCATATACACCATGCTGATGGGGAGGTTTGGAAGCATATAGATAAGGAGTTTCCTCATTTAGCATCAGAGGTCTGAAATGTAAGGCTCACGCTCTCAATCGACAGATTCAATTCTTTTGGCAACATGAGTCTTCAATACAGTGTATGGCCGGTAATTTTGGTACCATACAACCTTCCTTCATGGATGTGCATGAAGAACGAGTCCAATATGTTGAGTTTGTTGATTCTGGGGCCTGGTTATCCAGGGAAGTGTCTCAATGTGTATTTGAGACCCTTAATTGAAGAGCTTAAGTTTTTTTAGGACGTTCGTCATTCCACTTATGACAAGTATATGCACGAGATATTTCAGATGCATGTCATAGTTGTTGGTATCATCATTGATTTTCCTGCTCGTGGGATGTTATCAGGCAACGTTGTAAAGGGATACAAGGCTTGTCTAGAGTGTCCTAGCGATGAGGGAAGCAGTAGTCATTGCAACAAGATATGAAAATTGGGTCACCGTACTCTCCTTCCGTATGATCATGAATGGCGATTCGATGATAAGACATTTGATGAGACTGTAGAAAACGGTGTGCCTCCCAGAAGATGGACGGGGGAAGAAATTTTAGCAGTGCCCCTTAATGAGTACGATTTTGGGCAGCTCAGCAATCATCCCAATATTGTGGTGGCAATACCTGAAAGACCCGACATGTACAAATTCTGGACACATAAGAGCATATTCTAGGAACTCTCATACTAGAGTAAGTTGTTGATCAGACACTATCTAGATGTGATGCACATAAAAAAGAATGTGTGCGACAGAGTGGTGGGCACAGTGCTAAACTTAGTAGGGAAGACGAAAGATGGTCCTAAGGCACACATTGATCTTAAAAAATGGATATACGAAGACATCTGTGGTTGAAAGAAGGAAAGACAAAATTGCCTCAAGCTCCTTACACTGTTACGTCTGACCATAAGAACGTAATTTTCAGGTGGATGAATTCTGTGAAGTATCCTTCAGGCTATTTAGGAAATATAACCCGATGTGTAAACTTACGGGACAATAAGTTGTAAGGGTTAAAGAATCATGACTGTCATATCCTGCTACAACGTCTCTTTCCTGTTTTCATTCGACCGTTCATTCCCCGTCAGGTGGTGGAGCCGTTCGTAGCGTTGTCAAGATTCTTCCAGAAATTATGCACACGGGAATAAAAAAATCATAATTATAGCCGATGATTTTTTATTTCTTCGGCTATACTTCTGCCTATGTAGGCAGAACCCAGCGAGCCCGAGAACAGATACCTTATTTTCTTTTTTTCTCTCCTCCGTCTCTACTCCTCTCCACCGCCTTCACTGCCCTCCCCGGCTCCTCCACCGCCTCCTCCGCTCCTCCACTGTCTCCTCCACCACATCCTCTCTCTCTCTCTTTCGAATTCTCAAACAAATTAAGGTAAGAAAATTCGAATTCTTGAGATTTTGAATTGGTTTCGTGTGTTAGGGTTTATTTATGTATATATACATTAGTAATTATAAATTGTTGCATATTTGTATATATTCCTGCACACTTTGACTTATTAAAAATCATTTTGAATTATTGATGTATATATTGTTTTCATATAATAAAGTTGATGTATATATTGATTTAAGTTTACGGTTGTATATATTTGTATACATGTTTGTATATATATATATATATATATATATATATATATATATATATATATATATATTGCTGCAAATTAATATGTATTGATGCATGGTTGTTTGCAAATTAATACATAGTTTAATTAAATAAAATGATAATAAAACAAAAAAATGAAACTAAATTAAATAAATTGATTAATAGTTTATATTGTTTGCATATAATAGTTTAATTAATATATTGATAAAGATTGTTAATATATCGATAACAAGTGTTAATTAAAATATTTAAAAATTACAATTCAAATTAAAAATTCAAATAATTTAATAAATTAAATATTTTAAACAGGATGAAATGCTTGTTTAGATCCACGAATGGTTCAAAGGGCCGAAGGTCTGAATCGTTTGAGGGAACGTCTAGCAACCCTCAAACGTCGTTTCAGGGCCCCATGACAGCTAGACGTCTGTCCCTTCTAGAGCCGACGCAGAGGCAGCCGGGCGCCACCCATTACTCGAGACAACCGGGAGCCACCCATTTCTCGAGGCAGCCGGGCGCCACCATTCATCAAGGCAGCCGGGTGCCGCCCATTCATCGAGGTAGCCGGGCGCCCCTCAGTCCTTGAGACAGCTGTGGCCTCTAACCCAGGCAGAGGTGTCTGCACCACGTATGTCTGAGATACACCGGACACCGACTCCAGGCCCTACTGCTTTCGCGGTTGATACCGGCATTAACTGCAGTCAATAACTCAGGGACTCTGATTTATCCACTGCCCCAACATGTGACCCCATCAGCGGCATATCAGTTCTTGCTTTTTGGTATGGATCTTATTTCTGCGAGGGTATCATCATCGGTGACAGAGTCGGAATCCGTCGCGTCCGTCCCAACGCTCTCAGGTTATGAAATATAAATAATTTATTTTCTTATAATGTCATAATAAGAATATAATATTTTAATAATCAATTTGTGATAGGCACCGTTAGAGCCAAGCCTACAAGGAAAAAGAGAGGCCCCGTCACAGAAAAGACTCTCGAGAATACCGTGAGTACCTTAGGAAGGATCGTCATCGATACTGACGTGGATGTCAACGTAGTATCAGATGGGAAGACGAGGATGTACTCTGGCCGCGTGGGAGCACTCATTAGGAATAGAGTCCCTATGTTGTGGTCAGACTGGGGCGAGGTCCCACAGGAAGTTAAGGACATGGTCAACAACGCGATGTCGATGAGTTTACAAAATTCCTAATTAATATTATGTATTATATTGTTGATTTATGAAAAAAAAACTGAACTAATAAACGGTTAAATGCATGTGTGGTTTGACGTTTCCCAGCACCTGAGGAACACCTGGGCGGACGTTGTGCATGGGGGAAGGTACGTTGGAAAGATAATGAAAAAAACAAGATTGTATGTGTAATTAATAATATTTTAAATATTTTTGTGGTATCTGTAGGTACAAGGAGTGGAAGAACGAGTTGCGGACCTACTGGACTACGCATAAGAACGCACGTTCTGGTACCCATGTTGAGTTCTAGTTCAGGAAATACGAGTGGCATTGACTTCTGATATCAGAATTCAACAACTCTCATAAACAGGTAATTAAAAAAATTAATTAGTTATATTGTTATTAATTAGTACGTTTTTAAATATTTTACTAATATTTTATTTTTTCCTTTGTAGACCGCTTCTTGGACGAACGCTCAGAACCGACAACGCAACACAAAGAACCATCATGCCGGTTCTAGACCGTTCGCATCGTTGATGGACGAGGCGGCCAAGGAATATCCAGAAGTCAACCGGTACGTCTATACGTACGAGAAGACATATCCTGACGCCCATGAGGATATTGTAAGTCATTTTACGTTATCAAATTTTTTAACTTATATATATATATATGTCAAAATATTAATTAATTATTTTTTTCTTATCCAATTAGGCGAAGGTGAGGCAGGCTAGTGACGAGGTGATAGCTGCTATAGTGAGGGAGACAAGGCCGGACACGCAGGAGGAATTCTTTTATATTTTTCGTCGGCTAAAGTGTCAGACTATGGTTGATGAAATAATGATTCATCGGCTTTAGTCTTAACTTTAGCCGACGAAAAATATAAAAGAATCCGTCGGCTAAAGTAGTAGACTATTCCCGATGACTACTAATAGTTTCATCGGCTAAAGTCATAGCTGACAACATCTTAGCCGACAAATTGGATTAACAAGCCGACAATAAAATTTCGTTTCGTCGGCTAAAGTACTGATCCTGGTAGTGAGACAATCAAGCTAAAAAATTAGGATTAAATAAGTATTTTCTCTAATAAAAAATCATGACGATCAAGCATAAATAGAAAGAAAAAATTAAAACAACATATACTAATTGAAAAAACAACAACAAAACTATATTAAAAAATATGGATATAAAAACTAGATAGCAGATGAACATTAAAAAGCCTAAGAACATCTGCCCACATTTGGTATGCTATCTATATATGCCTTCTATGCCATCGAATCTTTTAATTTCAACTGCCAAGTCTTTCCACCATAAGGTCAATGTCATAAGCCATATTTTGAAATGACTGGTATAACATCAACTAGATCTTGTTTATACATTGAATATTACGATAGATGAAAAATTTATCATTTATATTAACCAATAACGTTGGTATACCATCTAATTGGTACAGTTGGTAGAGTTGAAAATGGACTTCTATCAACATATTTATGGCCCTAAAATTTAAAGGTCTAATCCAAATAAGTAACAACAAATAACAACACAAATCCATAGTTTTATACAACTTCAACCAAATTACAAAATAAAAAGTCAGAAACTGAATGCCAAAGTCCAAATAGCTAAACTTCCAAAGTACTAACAAGTAATAAATTTTCAAAACGATTGAAAAATATTCGGTATGGATTTATTTTTCAGTAAATCTACGGTTGAAAATTTAAAGATATATATATATATATTAAATAATTTAATATAGTATAAGTTGGTAGGTACAGTATATCATGGTATTGGGAAAACATGTACCACCTACCAACCAATAATTTGAAGTTAGTACAGTATACTGTACCGTGTACCAATTTGGTGGTATACCAACGTATTTAGTACGGTTGGTATATGAATTGGTCAGAATGAAATTGTGTACCATTGCCAGCCCTATATATGGGTCTTTACCCTTTGGTGGTAGATGGTCTAACTTTACTTACATTCTATTAAGACCTAAAAGTCAATGGTGTACATTTCATCAAATCTCTATATATAAAGCAAAACCTGATTTTTACAGTTTTGATGAACAGTAAAATGACGGTTTTACCCCTCTTTTTGCATTTTTACAAACCAACTTATCAGTTATTAAATTGACAATTTTACCCTCAGTTTCAATATAATTACAGTTTTGCCACTACTATTGTTTTTCATAAATTATTTGTTTTTATTTTTATTTTTTAAATTGAATTGCACGAAAAAAAATGACATTTTTAATAACAATAATATTAATGATAATGATAATATTCATAATACTAATAATATTGTAAAATAAATTGAGTCACTTTAAACTAAATAATTGTATTGATCAATATATATTAATTATTCAGGGTTTAAATCGTTTCTGTAACTTTTTTAAAATAGTAGTTTTAGCTGCGCATATGAGTGTTGGTATGTTGATTTATCTAGGTTAGGTTTTGAATTTTAGTTGGATTCTGGGTTTCGGATTTAGAACAACAATTAATTTTCCTATTTATTTAGTTTATCAGTTTCAGTTTATGACATGTATTGATCAGTGTTTCTTACTTGTAATTCCAAACATTTTGGTTGTTAATTTAAATTCAGTGTTAACTTCATCTCAATCAATTGTGTTATTTTTATTAGAGTTTCAGAGAGTTGTTGCACAATATTGATCGAACCACCGAAATTTCATAATAATTAATCGAACCTACAGAAACGTACTTCGGCACGTACGACAGCGTGCCAACAATACATTCTTAATACTATTAATTAAATATTATCATACTAAAGTGAAAATATATCAACTGCGATTCATTTTAAAAAAAAAATCAAATCAAGCGCGCCTGACACGGGTATGAATGCTAGTTGAAAGAAAAAGAGGGATTGCATGCTATGGTTTAGAAGAGACCTTAGCTTTCAACGGTGTACATTCACTCTAGAAACTATTCTGCTTCAAACTTGGACTCGAGACTAGCATCTTCTTCACCTGTTCTCCATGACGAACCAGGAGCCATATATGGAGTCTTGCATCTCTGGTCGACACCTCACAGACTGTCTTCTTCTTGTTGCAACTACCATGAGAACTGCTTCTCTTTTTTATGAAAGTGTAATGATTTATTACAAAAACTTGGTTACCCCTTTTTTAAGATTGAGTCATTCTTAGATGACCATAGGTATTTTGAGGGTTTGGTAAGCGCTCAGCAAATACCGGAAGGGGAGCTTTCGTAGGGGTCATATTGTTGTCTGACCAGCTACGCCCCCACGATGGCGGTGGTCTTTGGCATCTTTGGGATGGCTCGGCTGCTGACGGAAGGGTCTTGTGGAGCCCGTTGATCAAAAGGACAAGGCTTTCATGGGTCGGTCTAAGAAGTTGTTGTGTTGTGTTACAGACCGTGGTTTCTCTGACTGTAGCTTTGTCAGTGTCCATGGAAGTTGTGTTTGAGGCTTGGACGTGGTGTGATGGAATGGAATGGATTGGCTGGATTGATGATGGGGGAAATTCGGCAGAGATGGCCTACCATGCCCCAATCTGGAGGCTATGATGCTTTGTTCTGGTAAGAGTTATCGATGGGTGGTATCGGTTGCATCTCCACGGTGGATCTCAGATGTGTTGTTCTGGTGTTGGCTGGTATCAGAGTCGGCGACGCGTCTGCTCCAGGGCGCAGTTTCTATTGGGCTGAATCTTTAGGCCTTCTTTGGGTGGCCTACCGAGTATTTTTTGGTTTTGGGCCTTTTAGGCATGTTTATGTTTGGTTGTTTTGTTTTTTGTTGTTGTCCCTCTGCTTTAAGTAGGGGTTGAAAGTTGTTTAGTATTGGTTTTGGTGATAGTTACGTCGTGGGGAGAGTCATGGTTATGGTGTCATTGTCAAAAACCATTGTAAGGTTGGTTATTTCTTGTTATCAATGTAATGGGGAGGTGTATCTTTACATATATGCTGGTAAGTTTGACATGTAGTGTTTGAAATGAAGGTTTCTTTTTTAAGTTGATTGTGATAATGTATCAGGACTTCTGGTATAGATTAAGTTACAGTTGAACCTATTGCAGTTCTTATCCTCTGTAATCATTGATGATATGGGTAGGAAGAAGTGTTTAGGGACTCCACTAATGGCTCTTTTAGTTGTAATTTTGTTTATTATTATACATAAAGTTTATTTTCTAAAAAAATGGCCATATGAGTTTCTACTTTCAGGGCACGTTTACTAAATCGTAATGAAATTGATAAGGAATAAGAGAGAGAGAGAGAGAAGGAATGGAAGAGGGGAATAATGAGAGAGAAGATGAGTCATTATGATTCATTTGTTTACTTGTTATCAGGAATGTGAAGTATTACCTGGATTAATTCGCATTTATATGTTTACGTATACATAGGAATCAGAATCATAATAAGATTAATGACGAAAACAACCTTATGCATAACTAAGCAATGAAATAAAAAAAATTCTATACGTCATTTGTTCTCTTGTTTTCTATGTTGTGCATATTAGCTGGGTATCAAGAATCCAATTGGAAATATTTGCTGCCATTTTTTGTTGCTACTACATGGGGATGAATGATGTATTTGATAGATCAGAATATGATGGAGAAGCATGTCTATAATATCTAAAATATGTTTCAGACTAATCTCGGAATCAATACAGCATCACACACACGAGTGCAAATTTACCGACCACTAACCTTTATTTTCCCGCCTTTATATTCACCCATCTAACCTCATGACATGTGTCATTTTTTATAATCATCTCTAATCATAGTTCATCTGATTATAATAAATGACTTCTATATTTTTTACTTTGTTACTTTAACTTTTTTTAAATTAGCCTTTATTATTTCTTTTAAGCTAATTTCTAACATGTGCAACATGCACGTGAGTTTTTGCAGAACACCCAATTTCACCCAAGTCAGTCTTCTGATACTCGAACGCTAAAAATCCTAGCTCCTAAGCCTTTTTTCCTACGCCTCAAATCCAATGAAATTCAAGGATGAGAGAACTTGTTAGAAGTATATGTGATCTCCCTCTAACTGTAAAGAACCACTGATTCTTACTTATTTTCTTAATACAATGCAGAGAATAAAATTTAGGAGAAACAACAAATGAACTTAACAACATTCTTAACAATTATAACACCATAAAAATTAAGGATCAGTTGAGGTAAATTTTCATTCATGAAAGTCTGACAATAACCATTATCTTCAAAAAAATATCTGATTACAACATCATGATATGGCTAATGAATATATCATAAACAATATCATAAAAAGATCCCTCTGTTTTATTTTCTTGTCTAGTTTGTTGCTGTCCTTAAACAGAATATAGAAAGAGGGAGCCCTTCTAGTGAGGACCTCTAAGTTTATGAAGCTTATGATATTGATGGATTTTCAATGAAGCTGATATTGTTGTAACTGAGACTTTACTATTGATGGATTTACTATAAAGTCTTAACCGTTCATTTTATAAATATTTATGAGTAGATCATTTCTGCAAATTTTCAACTAAATTGAAAATCGTTAAGACATTCATAAGTGTGATTTACCAATTATGAACTTGAACGGTTCATGTTTAACAGATTTGGTTCGTCCATTGATTTGATCTAAAACTAGTACTTAACGATCACCAATTTGGCTAAAATTTTGTATGATTGATCTACTTATATAAATCTACAACTTCAACGGTTAAGATGTCAAATTTTGATCAAAAAGTTGGTCTAATAAGTAATTAATTGAAAAGTCTTTAACTAGTCCTCAACTTAGAGGTCCTCATTAGAATGGCTCCCTATAGAAGGAAAATAGTAAAGTCTCAGTTACAACAATGAAGCTTATGATATTGATGGATTTTCAAAGTTTAGTCGGCAAGTTGATCCTTGAGGTCTTGATCTAGCAGCTTCCTATCAAACGTACGCATGACATTATTAGTTTATCAATCGAGTATAATGCATATATTTACAAAACAATTAGAAAGATAGAAACTTGTGAATGCATGTTGGGTAATTGCCCAATGTTGGCGGAATAACTTGGTAACCAAATGCTTGATTAGGAATGGTTTGAGCACTAGAAGCTCCAACTTGGTAAACATGTGCTTGATAAGGCATCAATTGAGCAAAAGAAGTTGGTGATTGAATTGCATATTAAAAATTTGAAGATAAGAAGCTGGTGTTAATCAAAGGTATTTTCTATATAGTTTATCACCTACTATGCTGCTTGGACAACGTCGTCACTCTCTTTTACAAGGACGACGTCGTCTCTCTTTTCTATATAGTTTATCACTAACTATGCTTGGACGACGTTTTCTATATAGTTTATTCCATCATTGATTAACATAAAGTAAGATAAGAAAGTAGCTAGGTATTGGAGAGATTAGTGATGGACATTTGGTAAAGGAGAAACTTTGTGTACAATTACCTAAATCACACCAAGCATCACCAGCTAAGACTCCTTCCCTTTTGTATCTAGTGGACAAGCCATTTGTAATCTTATAGCTAGCTAACTTCTTGGTTGATCGGTTGATCCAGAATGGAGAAAAGAACTCAATTCAGGAGTGGATTTGGTAATGATCAAGCAAGTGATCACGTACTCATTAATATCAAACCTAGTCTCGAAATAAATTAATTGTTCTGATATTCGATATGTAAGAGCATCTCCACTAGGTTTTCTATAATTTCTTTAAATTTGAGAAGTAAAACTCAAAATCTCTAAAAAAATGGGTCTAACTCCAACAGCTTCACTATTTGGAGATTTCAGCATTTAATGAAACAATACAATAGGTTATTTTAATATTAATTATAACAAAAAATATTTTATATTTTATTATATCCATAAAACATCTAATAAAATATTCTAAATATATTTATTTATCATTAGAGCACGTGAAGAATTAAATTTTGAAAAATAATGATTTTGCTGCAAATTTAGAGAATAGATGTTTTTTTTCTTTATCCCTATTTTAGAAATGAGATGGAGAAACTGTTGGATCACAAAACACACTAAAATTCTCTAGAATTAAGAATTTCAAGAAAATAGGGGAAGCTACTACATGTTAAATTTAATACATTGTGATTTCCCCTAACATAGTGTCATATAGGAATTGAAATGAATCCATTATCTTAATCATCACTACCAGAAGAAGATGTTTAGCCGATGAAACAAAAAACATGCCTACGAATTCATTTTTTATCGGTTAAGTTAAATTTTCGTCTGCTATAGTCAATTTAGCAGATGAAATTAAATTTTCGTCAGCTAAACTAATTTTTTCACCGGCTATAGTCTATGAACTTTAGGCGACAAAATTTTAAAAGTTTAGCCGATGAAATATATAATTTCGTCGGCTAAAGTGTCTTATATTTGCAGACAGTAGCTCATTTTAAATTGTCGAAAAAGTTTGGGTGTTGTCGAAATTGTTGGGTGTTGTCGAAATCTGTCCATAATTAGTTTGTGGAGCTATATATAAGTACGTATATGTGTATATATATTGATTTTGAGTTTTATTTGAGTTGATTTAAGAGTTTTATTTGAGTTATAATATTGATTTTGAGTTTTATTTGAGTTAATGGATTTTGATTTGATAATATATATGAAGTTGTCGTTAATAAGTAGTAGATATGTATATATATATATATATATATATATATATGTTAATTAATTTAATTATAATATTGTGTTGATTGTACGTATGAATTGTTGATGATATGAGTTGATTATGATTTTTGTGATGATGTTGATATATAATATTGTTATGTAATTATTAAGTATATATATATATGTGTGTGTCTGTTAATTATTAATTTGTTATTAATTAGTTGTAGTTGAATACTAAATGATTTGAGATTTTATGTATATAATTTAATTAGAGTTAAATATTTATATTTTGTTATATTTTCAGGATATGGATAAAAGTTGGATTTCACTTCCAAAATGGGATAAAAGATATGGTAATGGAGTTATAAGTTTTCTTGAATAATGCTAATGAGAATACAATTTTCTAATGCTTGTGCACAAAATTTCAGTGTCGTAGGGATATGCATCAATTTGCGATTGACAAAGTATGACATCACCTGAAGAGTAACGAGTTTTGGAAGAAGTACACATTTTAGATATATTACGGTGTCATCAGGGGGTCCGTATGATTGTGGACAATTTTCTGAGACGGGTAGTACGTCAAACGATCCAACAACGGTTTTCATCAACGTTATGTTTCCTTATGAGAGTTGTGTATGCTCTCAAGGACAGTATATGTCTGAGCCGATGCAGCTCTTCCTTAGAGTTATGAACACTGCTGGTATTGACAAGTACAACAAACTACTTGTTTTCCAATAGACCCCTGTGTACCCCGGTTGTCAGAATACCGTTCTTGAAAATGTGATGGACGTAATGAAAATTAAAGTTGAGACAAAATCGACCATGAAGGCTGTTGATGATTATCTACAGTACACTGCTTCGATGATACCCAATGGTCATCGTCTGTCTACCACTCATCATAAGGTCTGATGTATTATGAAATATCTTGGGTTTTCCTACATCAAGATCTATGCATGCAGATATGACTATGTTCTCTTCTGGGGTAAAGATGCAGAAGGGAATGACCTTGGTGGTCTTGATGCATATCTGGTATGTCACACTGACAGGTATAAGCTGACTGCTGCAGGCAATAGGAAATCTGTGAAGGTATTTCGGTATTTCCTATTGAGGGATAAGCTGGAGCGGTTGTACATGTCATCACACACGGTCAAAGCTATGAGATGACACGGTGATAGGAAATTGCATGACGAATATACCCTTATACACCCTGCTGACGGGGAGGCTTAAAAGCATATAGATAGAGAGTTTCCTCATTTTTTGTCAGTGGTCTGAAATGTGAGGCTTTGGCTCTCATCTGACGGGTTCATCCCTTTTGGTAACATGAGTGTTCAATACAGTATATAACCAGTGATTTTGGTACCGCACAACCTTCCTCCATGGATGTGCATGAAGAAGGAATACAATATGTTGACGAAAGTTATAGTACTTGCCATATTCGTCGGCTATATCACTCTTTTGGCCGACGAAAGTTAATGTAATTCGTCGGCTATAGTTACTTTTTTAATTTTTTATTAAATACTTTAGCCAACGAATATCTTAAATGTTTTGTCGGCCAAAGTCTCAAACTATGGTCGACGACATGTTGTTTCGTCGGCTATAGTCTTGAACTTTAGCCGACGAAACAGATAAAATATTCGTCGGCTAAAGTCTGAGACTATAGCCGACGACAACTTCTTATTTTGTCGGCTAAAGTCTTAGCCAACGAGTTTTTCCGACGACATCATAGCCAACGAAAGATCGTTGGATAAGATCTTAGCCGATGATTTGATTAACAGGCCGACAAAAATTTTTCGTCGGCTAAAATGCTGATCCTTGTAATGCATGCATGTTAATTAAACAAACTATTCCAATTTCATTGTAACTTTTAGATTCAAATTCTTATTCCGTATATGGCATTAGGTTGGATTTGTGATTGAAAGTAGAAGCAACCATGATGATGATCGATAGATCGAGGGTAGATCTTAATCTTATAATGCCGACTTGAGATAAGTATATTGTTGATCTATCATTGCTGATCTGAAACAACAACGAAGTCTTCCCTTCCATCCAATGCTTTCCTTTCCCTTGTACAATTATTTGTGCGAAATGGAGATCGAGGATCGAGTGTCATATATTTTTTGACCCATTTTCTATGCTTGTGTTTACTTTCTTCCTTTCTTTCATGGCATTGCCATTGGCATCTAGCACTACAAAGCACATGGTGCCGTCCATGAATAATGCTACCCAACAATAAACACATCGATATTTTCTATGCAGCTTTCTAACGTTTTTTTCCTTCCTTTTCACCCTTCAAAATAATTCCAAGGCATGCAGGTAAAGAAATATTTATGAATATGTCAGTGGGATCGAGAGGGTTTGGACGTGGTGGTGGCATTATAATTCATGACGGGATTGATCTGTCGAGTACTAACTTAGAGAGGCAGTGTTTTCTGGTGAAGTTGATAATGGCGAGTCACAAGAAGTAGCAGCAAAGGGCAAAAGAGAATTGAAAAGGAAGGGATCGATGGAATGGGAATGGGAATGGGAATGGGAATGGGGGGGAAGGGATCGAGCAAAAACAAGCCAAGGGAGTGGGGTAGGTGATGGTGGGTCTTTTAGCATTTGCTGCAAACGAGAGAGAATCAAATCTAGCTATCTCGATCTAACACTACTGCCAAATCCAACCCTCTCTAATTAGCTCCTTATTGATTGAATTGTGGGCACAACTTGAGCTATTTATACACACCCATGGCCCCCATGCAAAATTTTCTTTTGTATTTATAAAATTTCAAATCAGAAAACTAATATGGATCGAAGAATGAATGTGTCTTGTATATATAACGTTTCTACATTTATTTCAAATTGTGAGTTGCATGATTTAATAATTTACATCTTTACAATATCAAGCAATCTGAATTCAAATTGGCCGGTGATTGTGAATTCAAACTCAAAAGCATCAAAGTATGGATTCTAGTTTTTGGAATGTCAATCATGAAGAAGTTACAAATTTTCAAATGTGATTGGAAATGGAATATGGTAGCGATCAATCTGCTTGTTGTGCTCAATCAATCTCCCCTTAATGATATATATATAGGGGTTTGGTAGCTTGTGATTTTTTCTTAATCCTTTCATGAAGTTTTCTCTTTGATATGACAAAACTCACGAAAGGGAAAATATGGGAGAAACAAGTGAAAAAGTAAGAGAAAATATAAAGGAAAAATTCTCACTAGCCTTAATTTTAGTGATTTTGTTCCTGAAATACTAGCATCCACGGCCCAACAGGAGTGCCCTACTGCACCTCCATCTCTGGCGACACTCCAACGGTCAAGTCCGGCCAGTCAGGGGGGACAAAAAGAACAAGTCACAGACGAAGGAGGATCGGAGAAGGCAAGGAAGCAACAGAAGCTGAGCGGTAAGGCTGAGGTGTATGGTGTATGTTTTTTTTCTTGTTGTTCTTGCTTCTAATTTGATTTTGAATTTCCCAAAATTCAATTACAAACTTCAATTCCTAGTTGTTATGTATAACTAGATCTGAAGATTCTAATTAAATTGGATGGTTTGTGTATTTGGGGTAATTGTGGTGCTCTTTCAATGCAACGATGGTTTAAACTACTTGTGATTTAGTTCTGGGCGAAATGAAAATGGAGGAGCTGGGGTTCTTCATGTCGTTGGGATATTATGATATTGTTGTATTTGCTGGTTAAAACTACTTGGTTGTATTGCACCTCATTTGTTTTACATTTTAATGGAATGATTGTATTTTTGATGTTAATGTGCTATATGTCTCTTCTAGTAAACTTAAAAGATGAGCCATGTATATACGTCTCCTTAGGAAGATGTTGTTCGATGCTTGCTGACAAGTTTGTGTACTACGATATTCTTCTCCTATCAATAAAACGTCCTCTATGACCAAGTACTCATGTCCTACTGCACTTAATTAGTAGGTTGGCTACTACCCTCAATAGGGCGTCGATTACCCCCATAGAGCGTCCATTGCCAATAGAACATGCTCTTGACCAATTATTTAGGTTCTACTGTCCCCAGTAGGTTGTCTGCTACCCTCAATTGGACGTTCGCTGCCAATAGAACCAGCACTGTGACCAAGTACCCAAGTCCTACTGCCCTTAATAGATCGTCTATTACCCTTAATAGGGCGTCTACTACCCTTAATAAGGTGTCTACATCTAATAAAACCTGCTTTATAACCAAGTACTCAGGTCCTACTGCCTCCAGTAGGTCATTTATTGTCCCTAATAGGGCGTCTATTACCCCCAATAGTCACATATCACCAAAGACCGGCCAACGGTCGTCGGAGGCCGGTCAACAGTCACCGGAGTTTGGTCAGCGGTTGTCAGAGACAAGTCAACTATCGTAGGAGTCTCATTAATGGTCATCGGTCATCAAAATCCAGTTGTAGAATCTTTATTTCATAATAGACTTTTATAACGGTTTATTGTAATTTATTTACTTCATAAAAAGTATAATTGTATTTTTATTGTATAAGTTGACTAGTGATAATTTAAATATCTAATTTTGTTAAAGGAAAAAGTGAGAAACAAAATCTTATATTTAAGACTAATGGGCATTAACCCAAATATAAATCTAGGTTAAGAAAACGGCCAACGTTGAAAGAACTTATACGTACATATAGATTAGGCTTTCAATAATGTGAAGTATTTATGATAAAGAGGAAAGAAATAATTGAAGAACAAAACCCGGCCCTCACGTTGCATGCCATTATGAACGAGAGGTGTTTTGGTTAAGAACAAAAAATCATAAATACAGAAAATGAAGTAAACAGACAAGCCTAATCCAACGGATCAGAGGCAAGGTATCACAATGAGTATAATGTACCAGACCTATCAAATCATGCGTGCAGCTCTGTACTTATATCTGTGTTTATGATTTTTTTTACTATAGATCTCAGCTCAGCTCACAGTGTTCGCAGATTTCCATATACAATGTAAAACGTAAAGGCAAACTGTGCAAGGCTTTTTACCAATCGAAGCAAGTCTCTGTTGTTGCTGCAGAATCTGACACACTCTCCGATTACGGGTGCATCATCATCTTCATCCTGGGACCAAAACTAATGCATCATTGTCTTACCCAGTACCAGTTATTATTTTGATTGGCCCCATGCCAGTTTGGTGGAGGCAGCATAATTACTTTGCACTCTTGCGGTAACAATTTCATATTATCCTTACTCAGGCTAGAGTACGTACATCTTGTGTTCTTTTACATAATTTGCATGGATAGCTCTCCTGCGTTTCGCATCAACTTGCAGAAGACTTGTCTTATTTCACGTTTGTTAATTAAGAACTGGGCGGCAACGTGTCACGCCCCAACCCAACCGGCGTTGGTTTGTGAGTGAGTGGTGTAGCATAAAATAAAATAAAAAATAAATAAAAGAAATAAAATTTTAAAAAAATGTTTCTCAAATAAATAAATAAAACATCGCAACAACCATATATGAGTAACAATCTAAGAAAAGAAAAATTACACCATAAATTTAATTGAGCTCCACGAAAGAACTAGCTTATTATTACAATTTGTTTCAAAATACAATACAAAACAAAGACTCAATGTAATCTTGAAAACCTTAAAATGTCAGAGGTAAGAGCTTTATTGAAAGGAAAAAACAACTCCTTAAAATCAAACGTCGTCGCTCCTCAACACCGAAGAAGGAACAACGTCGCCTGCAAATGAAGGGAAAATAAAAGGGGTGAGCCACCACCACCTAGTAGGGGAGAAAATCCCTCACATATCAATGTCCCAATAATTGTAAAGAAATATAGACCTAAGCATGCATCACCTAGTCTCTTTGCTTCCCTACCCATTTTGTAGCTAAACTTTAGTCTTCCCCTAACGCACACCCGTTCTGCTAGTCCTCTCGCTCTCCCCTCGATCTCCAGGTCCAAATCATCAAATTTTCCAGAAATACCGACAATTATCTCGTCGGTATCCCAATCTCCTTTACTCTCGAACTTGCCTGAACCCTGGTCTCTACGAGGTTCGAACTCAACTACACAAAACATAATTTTCCCCATCACATCCTCGATTTAGACACCCTCTCTAACCCTCACCTATCAGTAGACCTAAGAAACTAGATAAGCCAAATTTAGAGAACAAATAAATATACACCCATAGATGATAACACCTCTGTGTCAACTAGCCACATCTTCACTCAACAAGGAAAATAAGGATATATATATAACAACAATTCATCCCAAACTATATACAAGCACAACAACAAGAGATATATATATATATATATATATATATATATATATATATATATATATATACACACACACACACACACATTCAAACAACTATTATATATATATATGGTCGTTCTTACGGAGTTGTTCGATTTCTAATTCCGTCCATTAACATGCCGTTCTAATTCCTTCCACCCGTTACAGAACTCATCAATGTACTTAGTAATAAACTCACTGAAACATAATTATAATTACCTAAATAAGTCTACCCTGTGTAGTTGATAACAAGTCACATTATGCACCATCCTTATATATATTATGAAAAAAAAGATTAATTTCGGTTTATCTACCTGAGGTTTGAGGCTAACATCATTTCACCTTTCGTACTCTTAATTTTGAAAGTTTATCCACTAAAGTTTCTAATTTTTATCAATCATGCCCAATTGATGAAATTTTGACAAATTTGGATGTTAACTGTTGAGGGTTGATATGCAGTGTTAGAAAAAGGGTTCTAAAAGACGATTTTTGTTGTTAGATGACTATATTTGCCCTTAAATGAGTTATAAAGTTATAATGAACTTCTAAATTACACAAAATTTTAATAATTGAATATGATTGATGAAAATTAAAAACTCTAAGGGGTAAACTTTTAAAATAAAGAGTACGGAGGGTGAAATGATATTAGTCTCAAACCTCATGTAGGCAAACTGAAATTAATAAAAAAAAACAAGAAGGATGGAACGCATCATGCAGTGCAGTAGTACCCCTGACCTAACCTGCCACTCAGAGGTGGAGGCAGTAAGGGGCTCAATGGGTCTCTGGCCTTACTGATTATTTCACACCAAAACTTAGTAGATAAATACTGCATGGGTGCCCCACGGATGAAATCATAAAAAATGCTTACATATATATATAATGAAACTGAAAGTGGCTATATATTTAGATCATAATGCATTTCAATTTTAATTTCACCCATTAGAATTATTTTAGTTGTAAAAATATAATTGTTTTACCCTTTTTCCCTATGTCTTTTTAGTAATAGAATATGATGTCCACTACACTTTTTTTAAAGAATATTTCAAACACACCGTTGTGACCGTATATATGTGTAGCAAGATTATTTCTTGTTATGAATATTGTAATGACTCGATTACGCAGTCGGATGAGTGATTATTTTATGAATAATTGTTTGATTCATATATCGATAATGATTTTTTTATTATTATTATTATACTCAATAAGACTATTATGCAACAATTTAAACTCTCGTCAAGAACAATTATCATTGAAATATATATAAATTGTTTATTATTATTATTTACCCCACTAACTTAAAATTTCTAACTCCCTCACGGTTGCCACTTGAATGATTCTTGAAGTAATCACGGCATCGGACCACGTTCATATATTCAGGACCAATTCATCCACCCAGTATATAAGGATGGCATACCAATTTAAGGCCAGGTAGCTACCTCAGCTGGTTTTAATAAGGATCGTAGATATATAGATATATATATATATATATATATATATATATATATATATATATATACAGTATAGTGCTCTGAGCTAGGGCCAGAAAGGTAGAAATTAAGGTAGGCTAATTAAGTCCCATTACATACACTCAGTTCGTACAGGCTGCTATTTGTGTACAGATCGAGTAAAGTCGTGACTGTTGTGATCAACATCTCCATCCACATGCACCACAGTAGCTATGGCTAGCTTTGAATTGGTGACACTGCAGGTGAATTAGTCAGGCGGATAAGATCGAGTTCTGGTTTAATATGAAGTAGAATTCTGAGTACAGTGCGCAGAAGAAGGATCGGTATTTCTCAGTAGCTATGGCTATCTTTGAATTGGTGACAGTGCAGGTGAATTAGTCAGGCGGGTTAGATCGAGTTCTGGTTTAATATGAAGTAGAATTCTGAATACAGTCCGCAGAAGAAGGATCTGTCTTTCCCAGTTTACCAATCTCTGTGTACTTAATCATTTACTTTAAGAACCTGCAGGCTGCAGCTGCAACATGCATGCCTCTGTATCAGTATTACTATTATTGAATACTTGATCAATATATGACCTAAAAAGAATTAGTACTATCCTGCATTACTAAGCAATTCTGCAATTCACTGTTCTGTATTTACTCTATCGATCTTCAGGTCATATGTAGTGAAACCTTCTTATTTTAAACTTTTGCTGCTCAAATTTCTTTTTCTGTAAGTTAATATATGTTATGATCTTTTATCTTAGAAATCCTGAGAACTATATACACTACTAGAAAAAATAGCTTAAGCAACGGAAATGGATACGACGGGCAATTTTCCGTCGCTTAAGCTTCTTTAAGCGACGGAATAATGAAATTTTCGTCGCTTAGGCTCTTTTGCCTAAGCTACAGAAATTTTTTGCTTAAGCGACGGGCTATATTCACTTAAGCGACCATCGCTTAAGCGAAATTTCAAATTTATAGGTTTTGGCGCTCAGAAACTGAATCAAAAATTTTAAATTTTATTAAGCGACAGAAATGATTGATTTAAGCGACAGACGTTTCCGTCGCTTAAGTAAAATTTTAAATTAAAAAAAATCCGCTCAAAAAATGAAACAACAATTTGAAACACACTTAAGCGACGAAGTGAAATTTCAAATTTAAGAAATCCTGCTCAAGTGAAGAACAAATCGAAGAAGAAGAAGAAGAAGGTGGTGGTGGTGGTGGCAGAGGAAGAAGAAGAAGAAGAAGAAACATTTTGTAGAACAAAAAAAAATTGAAAAAACCTAAGCCTTAAGCGACGGAAACATTGTGTCGCCTAAGGCCTGTTTCCGTCACATAGGTACATGGCTTAAGCAACGAAATGATGGATTTCCGTCGCTATAAAAAAAATACAAACTAGCTTAGACGACGGAAAATCAGGCTTAAGCGACGGAACATTTGCATCGTCTAAGGACGTTTTTCTACTAGTGATATTATCAAACAGAGAACAGTTGTTCAAAACAAAACAAAAAAACACACCACAAATATATGTATATATATATATATATAAGATTGCTTACAAAAGCATATATAGAACAAATGAGAGTATTTTGGTCATGCAAAATATGTAAAGTGATCTCAAATTTGTTAGTACAGATCTTTAAGATTTTATGGAGTTAGTGAGAATATTAAAATCTTATTTTGTTGATGGAAAAAAATCTCTAAAATTATGGTTGATGGAATTTTTCTATATGATCTACTTTTAGTTGTTGTGACGCAATATCATATATATATGTATGAGAAATTATAAGAACAGATTATAAAACTCTGCAAAAATCTTCGATAAGAACATCCATCAATTTAGTTAATCCAAAAAATGATAATGTCTAGTGTACTTTCATTGTCTGCTAACACTAACAATTTGATTTAAGTGAAGAAACAGATAAGTAATTATGCATGAATAATCTAAAATTAGTTGCTTTCCATTTTGGAAACGGGTTAATGTTTTGGAAAGCAAACAAATCAATTTCTGTGACGGATATATATATGTATACAACAAGAACGATCGACTTGAGCAACACGTATAAACTGTCAAGAAAGCGATCGATATATATTGGTTGTGTAATATTAATTATAAAGGGGTGATGATCATGATCATGATGATGAGCTAATAAGATTACGATGCAAAACCAACCAAAAATTTATATATAAGGTCATTGGCTATTGATGATATATTTGTAGGCTAGCAACCCCCTTTTCATTTTCTAACCACTATGCCAGAGCACGAGGCAAGACTCCATGATCGATCACCACCTCCATCCCCTTTGAATTGAATTTAGCTAAACCCTTGTCCACACTAAGAAGCAAACTTATAGTTTTCTACACCACACTAGCTAGCTAATCGATTACAATTAATGTTTCTGACTTAATATATATGTAATCTTTCTTTTTCTCATAATATTATTAATAAATATTCATTTTCAAGGGGACCATTGAAAAATGGGTGACAATTAGACAAGGATTGATGAGGAGGAGGAGGAGGAGGGGGGAATATATAAGCAGCTAAAGGTCATGGGTTGGCATTGCTTGGATTAATGGGTAGCTAGTGTTAAGTTGGCACCATATATATGTGTATTTGACCTTATATGCAAATAAAAGAAGGCCTCGCTCTCTTTCATTTCAAAGGTGCCAATCGAATATAATTACTTCAACTAGCTTCCTTCCCCCTTTTTAGCTCCTCTCCATCTTCTGTCATTAGGGGAGGGAGAGAGATGTCTCGTCCCTTTCAAACCCGCCCTAATTCCCAATATATATTCAGATGTCGACCCATCTGCTATTTTGTATTCTTCAACTCAATAACAAAAACAACACATCCAACTAAGTGAAGATACCTTCCCAATTTATTATCTTCTTTTGGCATTGCTCATAAACTTGCTCTAGTTCGATAGGTACGTATTAGGGTGAATCGTGAAACTGAAAATAGTATTTCTATCATTTATCTATTCTCAAGTAAGTTGTGAAAAATAGTTACATGTCATTATATTAGGTAAAAGAATTGATGTTAGATTGAGAAACAAAACAAAAACAAGGGGAAAGTATTATAATAATTGAAATCTTTATCTTCTACCGCTAGTAGAAAAACAGCCTTAGGCGACAGAAATGTCTCGTCGTTTAAGCCAGACTTTACGTCGTCTAAGCTCGGTCGTATTTTTTCATAGCGACGGAAATCCATCATTCTATCGCTTAAGCCATATACCTATGCTACGGAAACAAGTCTTAGGCGACGCAATGTTTCCGTCGCTTAAGACTTAGATTTTTTCAAAAAAAATTTCTCCGACGGATTTCAGGCCGAAATTTTTTTTGTTTTACAAAATGTTTCTTCTTCTTCCTCCGCCACCACAACCACTGTACCACCACCTTCGCCACCACTACGATACCACCACCACCGCCGCCATCACCTTCTTCTTCTTCTTCTTTCTTCTTCTTCTTCTTCTTCTCTTCACCACCACTACTATACCACCACCGCCATCACCTTCTTCTTCTGCATCTTCTTCCTTCTTCTTCTTCTTCTTCTTCTTCTTCTTCTCTTCACCTGCTTCCTCTTCTTCTTCTGCTCTTCACTTGAGCGGGATTTTAAAATTTGAATCATTTGCTTAAGCGATGGAACTACTTTCCGTCGCTTAAGCAAGTTTCAAAATTTTTGAGCGCCAAATGATTAAAATTTGAAATTTTACTTAAGCGACGGAAAGTTTCCGTCGCTTAAGTAAATAATTTCCGTCACTTAAGTAAGTTTCGTTTTTGATTCATTTTTTGAGCGCCAAATGATGAAAATTTGAAATTTTACTTAAGTGACAGAACTTTCCGTCGCTTAAGTAACTAATTTCCGTCCCTTAAGTGATATTTGCTTAAGCTACGAAACTTATTTCTGTCGTTTAAATAAAATTTGCTTAAGCGACGAAATTTTCTGTCGCTTAAGCGAAAAAATTTTGTCGTTTAAGTGAAAGAGCTTAAGTGAAAGAAATTTCCATGGCCTTCATATTTTCGTCGCTTAAGAAGCTCTTAAACGACAGAAATTTTTTGGCTTGAAAAATTTCCGTCGCCTAAGGTTCTTTTCTATCTACTAGTGTACAAAATACTTGTCAATGGCCAAACATAATCTCTTTGCATAATTGGTCTATACAATGCATAGCTAGCATGCTTTTCTCTTTACTTAGATCTATATATTTATAAATCTCATTTCATTATCTAAAATGAGTCCACCTAGTTTTTTTCTGGTTTAAAATCTAGCTAGTAACAAGAGGTTTGAATTTAAGAATTGTGTGAAGTTTCTATAATGCATACCATTCAAAATGTGAAGTGTTTCATATATTGGAAACAAATGCAAAAATAGGCGTTTGAACCTACCTCTGTTTAATTATTAAGATTTTGGATGTGATATTCATATTACTCTATATATATATATTAATTATATTCTATTCAAAAAATAATATTATCTCCTTTTCAAAAGGATTTTATCCTTTTCAAAAGGATTTTATTCAAAAGAAAATTATATTCTATTCAAAAAACTATTTTCTCTTATCAATTTTATTCTTTATTAATGGAGTGAGAGTCAGATCCACGAGTCCCATTTTTCATAAAGAAGATCGTTGCAAAGTTGCATAACTTTTCTTGAATTGTTCAGATTAGCTACCACGCACTGCTTCATATCATGAGTTTAATGCAATCGTGTTAGGTTTCTGCTAGTAAAGACTCGATTAACTTATTATCAACCGAGTAGTTAAGATTCTGATGAGATCAAAATAATTAAGAACAGAATGATTAATGAAGGTAACAGTTGAAGTTTTCGATGAGTTTACTGGTTCTTAATGCATTTGGTGACGCATTTTTTTGTTTTTGTTTCCAGAAATAAACAAGGACATCCTGTCATGGATTTGCATTCCCATCTCTTTCATGTATGATTCTAGCTTTCATATCTATCTAGTCAGCCTTTTTTCTGTTAGAATCCAACAAAGCTTGCAAACAAACGATGATCACTCATGAAAATTGGTACCTACGGAACAAAGACCATCATACATCTTGGCGTTTATTTTTCTTCGGGAAGTTGCATGTGAAAAGAACTCAAAGAAAGAGAGAAAGAAAGCAAGAGTACCCTAGAAACAGTTTTGGAAAGTTACACGCGCTGGCTCCGACACAGGCTCTCACTACATACAAAACGCAATAGATTGTTGTTTCTGGCTTAATTAGCTTGGTCTTGGTGTGTGCTTGGATGAGCGCGACGGAATCATGAAGCAAGCAAATGGGTTATCTTTCTTTTTCGATCTTTCTTCTTGTTCAATGATTCAATTCTTTGTTTTCTCCCACGGGTTTTGGCTTGATTGAACGACCTTTGTAGTTTGTATCAATGTTTGGTTAAGGCCATTTATATATGTTTAAATTAATAAAGTATAGAGATGGTATATATATGCTTATAACTATTTCAAACATGAGTGAAAGAAAACCCTTACAAAACTCTACCGATCGAATCGAAATCGATAGGAACCCTGTTTGGCTGTTTCGACACAGCTTGTTCAGTTCTGTAATGTGAAAGACAGGGTTAGACAGCTAGAGAATTATAATCGACTTCCTATAGTTTTCACCAAAAAAATAAAATAAAAACTGAACTAATAATACGTCTTTCATTTCAATTATTGTCTCCTAGAATAGATCTAGTTGAAATACTTACAGCAATCTCATAGAGAGATGAGGTAACAAACTGCTGAGGTTTTTACATTAACTCTTTAATTATGTGCTATATATTCCTCAGCATTACTACCATGCATGTTATCTTTGATAAATATATCTTTTGCTTGGATTTGTCAGGTCATGTCTTGCAGAACACGGTAGCTATTAACATATAAATGATCGATGTGGAACCAATTAGTCGATCACCTGCTTCTCTTGGACCCGATCCAATCCCATCAATTACACGTTTCCTAAACTTAAGGATAAGCCAGTAGTGAATTGTATTATGTGTTTGCTTAATGGGTCGGGACAGACAAAAACGACAGCTGAAGCACTAGTGGGGAAGAGTTTGTATCGTCTGTGAATCGTCCGATTAAAATTAAAAAGATGATGAGACGGTTCATAAATGTATGCTATATATATATACATATAAATACTATAATTTTACATCGAAGAGAGTCACTGTGGGAGGCCGGCCGGCACAGACACACCAATCTTGAATATTATTGTTATTTTTCTTGATTAGGAATTAATTAATTAATTACAGTAAGTTCCTCGATCTCTGGTTTGCCTAAGCCAAAAGTGTCACTGCTTAGGTCAATTTCATGCCAAAGAAACAAGTCAAACAACTAATTGTATTTGTCATATTATTTGTCCATGTGAATATTATGTGTGTAGCTAATCTTCTAGGTGTGTATGGAACTAGTTGGCCGAATCCGACATGGTCCAAAACAGGCATCTTAGGGTTTTGGACTCAAATGCCTATTCCTGGCATTACAATACACCGCAACAGTTTCTGACATTTCTCAGTCTCATCAATCACATTTAGAGAATTTGATGTTAAAAGTGCATTACAATTGAATAAGTAGTCGGCCTGATGTGATTAACGATGAATCGGGACTTTTTTTTGATATAATGGCTATTTAGTATAATTTTTTGGATCTCATTTCAACCGTTTTTTTTAAATTAATCATTTAAACTTTTGTTTTTTTTTAAATCTATGTTTATTCTAACAAAACTCATAACAACTTTAAACAAGCTATAATATTTCAATACTCATTCTACCCTCACCCATTAAAACATACTTAGAAAGAGAAAATAGAAAAGAGAGTAGACATGCTCAGAACCACATCGACTCCGGTCATCGTCTGCTGGAATCCTGTCACCGAAATTTAGAATTAAGTTTATTACCCCCCCCCCCAATAAACTCCAATTAAACCCTAAACCACATTCCTATTAACATAACTAACTATATTACCCCTAATAAACTTCCAATGAACCCCTAAACTGCATTCTTATTGCACAACTAACTTTACTACCCCCTAAAAACTCTCACAGAAACCCTACACCACATTCCTATCACCACAACCAATTTTACTACTCCCTAATAAACTCTCACTGAACCCCTAAACCTCATTCATATTGCATAATTTTACTAAACCATGAACCCCTATATCGCATTCTTATAGTCACAACCAATTTTACTACTCCCTAATAAACTCTCATTGAACCCGTAGAGAGAGAGAGCGAGAGAGAGAGAGAAGGTGATGACAAGGATCAAAAGAAGCCTTAGTGATTTTTGTGGTTGTTGTTGCTTGATATTCCAAACGACGACGACAAGATTCAAGCGATGTTAATCGATAACAACAGCAGTGATAAAATGACGACATAGCGATCGATGATGATAGCAGCAATCGATGACGACTGCAGCAGTCACGACAGCAACAACAGATCGATGACGACGACACGACAGAGAGCAACGACGGCCGGGATCGATGACAACGGTAGTGATCAAGATGGCAGTGAATTACATCGATGAAAACAACAACGAATTTGATCGTTGACGACGGCAACAATTCGATCGATGACGGCAACGATATCACAGACGGAAAATTCGATCTTTGACAACACGCGGCAATGATTTAATGATGAGCTCAGCAGCTCATTGTCTTCCAATAGCTCTCGTGCCTTGTCGGAGCGTTTTGGTCTTTTTTTGAAAAGAAAAGGACGTTTTGGTCTTTTTTTGAAAAGAAAAGGACGTTTTAGTCTTTTTATTGTGGAAAGTTAGAATTTCAATTAAAATGTGTTGTAGTTGTAGTGGTAATTTTTTCAATTTGTATTAAACGGTCGATACCACTTTTTTTCTTTGATCGATATGTCTATTGTGTTTCTATTGTATATGTTTTTTCATTCTTAGTTCTTATGGTTTTCATGTTGAAATCCTGTGAACTGTGTGGTTTGAATTCTATCAGATTACTTTGGTGTCGAATACATTTTATCTTAGTTTACTAACGAAGTGTCTCTTCATTAGAAAAAAGTTTACTCTTAGGATTAGAGCTTAACTCTATTGGCCGACAAGCTAAATGTAATAATTGAAATTTTCATTTGAGGGGGTACTCTTCACATGTTAGCTAGCAGGGTGATTCAAGATTTCACATCTTGATCTAGGACGCAACAAGTAACACGGGAAGAGAAAGAGAGCTTGTATGGTTAGGCATATATCTCCAACTGACTATCTTGGGCAAATTAAAATACTAGCACAAAGCCATGTGCTCTTATGTGACTTGACGAGGCAAACATAGTCATAGAGACTCATGCTCTCATAGTACATGAAAGCAATTTCTAGCAGTCTATGCCATGAACCAGTTGCATTGGAATGGCATCAAAACAAAGCTCTAAAATAGTACTACTGGTATATACAATCGAGAAGCCATGATTCTTGGCTGCACGTATACACATGATACAGAAAGTGGATGTATACCAAACATTACAGCAAATTGATGCTTCCTTCTTCATTTAAGCATGGTGATGACTGATGACAGTCACACGAAAGATTTATATACTAATTGCAAGCTTAATTCTTTTTTGAATGGCTTGGTGATAGTACTAATCACCATTACAACTGGGGTTTTCTTTAATCTTTTTGACCAAAACATAATCATGGTTGCTCACCCTGTGGCCTAAATTAAACAAAACCAAATTTGATATGAACCAGCAGAAAGGGTTCCTGTTTCATGCATGTGTGTATCTTTTCATGAAGATGTTTTTGTTCTTTCAAATAACATCAATGTCTTGAGTAATTATACAGACTGATGAAAGGGATGCAGGAAGTTAAAGTTTGACTATGCAGATGAGAAAATAATATATATTTTTCATTCTCAGATAAATAAACATGCAATTCAAAAGTTGGGTTGCTTTGATTATCAGTAAAAATTTCCCCACTTTGCAGCTAGAGTCGACATTTCTATGTATATGTTTATATACAAGTATGATCTGAGAGGTTTCTGCTTTATATTGTTAACATTCCCTTTGGCATCATCTCATCAACTCCATTTTATTCTTTTCATAATATTCTTGTATTCTTTTTCAAATGACTGATAATGTAGCCTGGGTGAATCTAGTTCAATGAGAAAAAACTGATCATGATTAAGATGAAGAGATTTGAGAGTACTGGCCATGATGATGGGGTTGATAAATATTCAGAGGTCTCTCTGAAAAGGTGATGTTGATGAGATGAGTAGAGCCATTGAAATTGAAAACATTGACAGCCTTGTTTCAAGGGAAGATGGGCTAGAAAGCTTGATATCCACCAAGAAAGTAGTTGTTGGTTAACTGAGAAGTACATGAGGAAGAATAAAGCAAGAAAAGCACCAAGAGCATTCAGAAACCTACAAAGCTTTATGTGAATTTTCAGAAGATGGGATTTCTTTGTCATAATGGTATGTGCCTTTAGAACCCATAAGGGATTCTTTTCATGAAGGCACCAACAAGTAGACTTTGATTCCAAGACAAACAAAGAGATAAAGATATGTATGTTATGCCATAAAATTCTTCAATAATAATGTGAAGCTTCTACTATAGTATATTTCTTGTATAGGGTTTACTTTGCTAGAAAATTAGAAATAAAAATTTGGCCATGCTAAGTACCTTTGAGAGGCCTAATATCTTTGATGTGTTCGTTCTGCTATTGATTTCTAATTCCCAATATTTCGGCAACAGACTGAGATGAGAATTCTCAGTTTGGTTATTGCTTATCAAATAATCACAAGCAATTAAAGAATAAGAGTGGGTTTCTGAGAGATGGCATGATAGCAATAAAAAAAGCCACATCTTCCAGATTGGAGTGTTCTTGAAAGGTTGAGATTTGAGAATATGAGAGATCATAAAACGTCTTTAAAAATGTTGGGTGGAAGCTTAATCTAGTTGCCTAGCATAAGTCAGAACTAATGAAAGTCCGAACCATATGGGTTTTTTTATTTATCCTCAAAGAGAATATGATGATGATCTTTGCCAAAACTAATAAATAGCTTTGTGTTGATGACGATAACAATAATACTAGATCAATAACCCTATTCTCTTTGGTTTAAAGCTGTTTCTCATTCCCACTAGATGAAGACAACACACAGATTGGGGAGTTAAACAATAATACCAATCTACTAGAAGTTTAGTAAGGCTGATCCAAAGCGTTATCTTTTATTCTGACAAACCAGAAAATTAAAAATAGAAATTAGAAATTGACCAGAAAAGAAAACCACATTGCATATTAAGCATGCTACCCTAGTTCTGTAAAAGAAGTCTGAAATATGGGTGGAGCATAAGAATCATAACTCACAATTTGGAGAAATTAGATATAGCATTTGAAGAGCAGGTAGCCTACCAAAAGGTTAATGGCTTCATGCGACTTACACTGCTCATGAATTTTGGCATGTTCTGCAGCTAGTTACATCATGTTACATAAACTGAGGTACCATGGTTGGATTCAAATTGAAATTTTAAGTTTCCCATCGTTGCTAACAAGGATGAAATTGCACCAAGTTATGGCAGCTACCTCAAAACTATGATACTCTGAATTGGCTAAAAGTCCACATCCTACCGAAACATCATACCTCGAAATCTTTACTCACAAACCTTCTATCTGCTCAAGGGAATAGAAGTGTGCATTAACGCTATTGAGAGTTTCTTGATCAATTGCAGTGGTACTAACCATACGAGGACATAAATATTGCGATTTCCTGGTTTCCAAGTCATTCTTCGTAGTCTGTTTCTCTGTGGTCTCTGTGTCTTCCAATTCTGAGCTGCTCATAGATTTCAGTTCACTGAAGAGTTGAGTCTTCATCTCCATGCAAGACTGTAGATCCTCCTCATTGCGGGCTTTGTTCAATTTATCAATGAGATCACTTAAAGCTGAAGCCCTTTCAGCCCACCATTTTTCTCCTGTTCTGGGCCCCTTACCCAATACAATTTGGTCACTCAGTTCCTTATCTCCATCAGCAGGCTCACATGTTTTAAGCTTCTTTAATCCCTGATCAACAATTTGCTGTATCCTCTTTCTGAAATTACTGGTTCTCATTGGATTTGATCTCAACTTTAACTTCAATCCTGAGATCATATCCCCATTGTCACCTTCTGCAGTAGTCATATCATATTTTGATATGAATGATCCATCTGCAATGGACTCTTCCTCGTTAGAGTTCACAGAAAACACTTCCTCTAATAAGCTGATGTTCTGCATGTATCGATCGAAAGCTTCATTTTCCACTTCAATGTTCCTGTCCCTGAATTCCTTCAACTTGGCAAACCTCCATTCATTAGTAGCCACAGCATCCTGAAATTAGTTCCTACATTAGGACATGTAATTCTCGACTAAATATAGTACAATAACAAAAGTATAGTGCCAAGGAAATGCCTTTCTGGTCAGCGGCTTCATTGTGGTAATTCTAAAATGCACAGTGTTGAATTGTGCAAAATTGTTCGAAAGTTGACGGAGTGAAGCAACTCTATGCGAGTTCCTGAAACATATTCAACAAAATAAGAATGTACCATCCAGAACAAAAACGGTGCTTCAGACCCTGCAGACCTAGACAGAGTATGGCCGAGTAAAAACCATCAATAAAAGATGACGGTAGAACAAGCTAAAAGTAGGACATATGAAATTCAGAAAGAGAAGGTCTGGAAATAAGAACCATCAAACTTAGACTCAAGAATAAGCTAAAAGTACCTGGAAATCATATGATTGGACCAACTTAAGTCAGTAAATTATAAAAGTTCATGCTCAATATAAACTTCATACTATAAAGTCACTGAAAAGTTAGCCTACGAACTTGGCTGAGCTACCAAAGGATCTAGACTTATGAGAACCTCACCATAATATATAGATGCAGAAAACTGCAGTTTCATAAAGCAATAATGAATGGACTCTTTCAACAGTAAACTATCAAGATTATAGGAAAGATGCTGCTTGGACTCACCCTGATGGTGATGCCTCAGTTGATTGATGGTCAAATTGAGGACTGCTTGAGGCTGGTGCCTTGTCTGGAATAGTT
The DNA here is from genome assembly GCA_951800085.1 of Comarum palustre. Lineage (NCBI taxonomy): Eukaryota > Viridiplantae > Streptophyta > Magnoliopsida > Rosales > Rosaceae > Comarum > Comarum palustre. The sequence continues at coordinate 16,224,872 of OX637576.1, read as the reverse complement.
GTATTTTTCAAAACTGCAGTAGTGATATAGTCAGTAAGGGAAAAGCAGCAAATGGGGTCATACTCTAAAAAATTGATAAAACAAACAAACAATACCCACACACACACACACATGTAGTTCCGGACTTTTAACAATCTGCTCCAGACTTGCCCCTCTTCTTACCCCACATTACCTCATTAATCTAAGATCTTGCAATCCAAAAATAGGCACCGGCAGCATCACTCACCATGCTCATTACCTGATTAGAATCACTCACCTCGATAATTGCTACCTAACCCCTATGGCAGCCGTTTCACCTTTGAATTCAAAGCTTCTCATCCTCACTTTTTTCTTCTTCTTCTTCTTCAAATTTTAAACAGGGTACTTTATAACCAAAAATCCCAACCCCACAGAACCAAAGTTCAATTGGATAAGATATATTCAATTGTGATATATATTCAGCTAGGATAAGCTATAAAGATATCTAAAACTCACGAGTGATATTCAACCAATGTACCATCATGTTATATGGAGTTTAAAAGGTTAAACTGTTTATCATAGAAATATGATCAGAAAGATTATAGATCATATAGATGTGCCACCTAAGTAACCAATCATGTCCTTGATGGCACAGATTACCCTGTTTTAGCAATATGAAGACACTGATGCCAACCAGCATGGAAAAGCCAAACCTATTACATAGACTCCAACATAATTTGATAGTAGGCATAGTAAATAAAATCTCAGTGCAATGGCATGATGCCAATAACACCCATAATGTTTTTAGTATCCTACAGATAATAAGATCCCATCATTATTTCCCAAGTCTACTCGAAGCATTCCCCTCATCATCAAAAATACCCAGGGATTCAAATGTGTGATACCATGGGGGTGAAATTGCCTACGAGGCAAGAACATGTTCTCCCCACCTGCTTTTTCCTTGAAGGAAACACTACATACATATATATATATATACAGTCCTTATCCAGTGCAAAGCTTCACTTTGAAATTAAAGTGTGAAGTTCTTTATTTGACTCACTTTTCGGTTATATTTTCACATCATCACCGTTCAATTTGTAGAACATAATGCATAGATCACTTCTGCCAAGTTTCATCCAAATTGTTGATCATTTGGGTTTTCATAATCGTTATTTATACGGACAGTTCTGGTTAGGCATAATTATGGTTTGTTCATTGATTTAATCCAATTCAGTACCTAAATGATCACCAATTTGGATGAAACTTGACAAGAGTGATCTATGTATTAGGTTCTACAAACTGAACGGTGATGATGTGAAAATATAACCGAAAAGTGAATCAAATAAAGAACTTCACACTTTAATTTCAGAGTGAAGCTTCGCACTGGATAGAGACTATATATATATATATATATATATATATATATATATACACACACATACATGGAGCCTTTCCAAAGCGGATGTCCGTTACTTTGTTAAAGTGCGGACGTCCCTGCGTTTGTCACTAAGTAGCATAGATACGAGTACGTGTATCCGTATCCGACACGATACGTCTACACGCCAAATTTTTTTTATAGTATATGGACACGTGGTGGACATGTTATTATTTTAAATATTGTAAATATTATTATTTAAATATTAAATATTTTTTTTTATTATTTTACATTTATTACCAAGTTCATAGTGTCACAATGGTAGAATGATAAGAAAAACTATCAGAGGTTTGCATGCTGTAGAGTCTTAACCCTAAACCCTAATTGAGTTTTTTTTGCTCAATGTCCAATTTACCCCTCGTACCTTGTTTATTTTCGTGTCCAACCCAGATACGTATCCAACTAAAATACGCGCGTGTCCGTAGCGTGTCCAAATAAGATACGCGTGTCCGATCGTATCCGAGCGTTTCGTACGCGTATCCGTATCCGATACGCGATACGGAGGCAAAATGGCGTGTCCGTGCTTCATAGGTTTGTCACGATCAAGCTCCGACGACAGCGCTCCTCCTGCTAGGACGATACCAGACCTCAATCGCTTGCTTTCTCTTGCCGGCGCAGCCTTCCTCTCGCCGCTTGATACCAGTTTGCAGTTGTGATTTGCAGTTTAGGGGAGGTTGCTGCTCAGACCTTCAAACCAGCCCTCCAAGGCCTTCATCTTGCTGATAAAGTGGTTGGGGAGCCTCTGTTGTCCGTCCGACAAGAAAATGGATGTCGTCGGCGGTTGTTGGCTGAGAAAGGAGAGACGTCCGCACTTTAACAAAGTTTCGGATGTCCGCCGCTGATCCCGACTGTATATATATATATATATATGTGTGTGTGTGTGTGTGTGTGTGTGTGTGTGTGTGTGTGAGACCTAATCTCTTAAAGTTTAGTGATATAAGTGAATTTCAACTCACTATAACTGTCATCAAAAGTTGTTTTGACATGGAGTGATCAAAAAACAGTAAAGCAAATCTAGTTTACTGTTTATATAGAAGTTTAGGTTACTCAGCAGTCATATTTCAGATTCTCCTGAATTTTTAATTACTTGACCGAATCTCCCCACTCCATAATATAATTATACATTTCATCAAAAATACTCACACACCTGAAAGCAGAAACCTTTTCATGTTTACAAAAAAATTGAACATACCATGAATGAGACATGGATTTTGAGCTCTTGAGCAGCAACTCTTGCAAGACTCAAACGGACACCTGCACATACAAATTAGCTCATTAAACTGATCATAGGGAGACAAAATAAACATTTTCAGTATTATAGATAAAAAATAAAAAATATATATATTCATAGGTAAAGGGAAGTAGATACTATAACAGTGTTCATGAAGTAAAAATAGTACTATAGCATTTTCAATAACCATTAAGAAAACTAGTTGATCAACTAAGGGCCATGTAATACTGGTGTACAAAGGAAAAGGATCATTGAAATAACAAGGAACCCCAATGCTGAGAGATGTGAACAGTTAGCTAATTTAATTCTTTGTTAGTTCATAGATGAAAAAATGACATATCTAAGGTTTCACAAATTGCATTTTTGGGTCAAATGATGCTCCAATTAAATTGGGCAGTGGCTGGAAATAAAAAATCCAAAAAATAATGAAGAAACCTTAAAATCTTACTGAGATCTTTCTATTTGTCTCAAAATTGATCAAAACTTTGGTAATACAACTTCTATAATCTAGCTAGGTTCTTATTCAAATATATACATATACAGAAATTCTCAGGTGCAGACGTCTGCACCAAAGGGTTTGGTGCGGATGTGTGATTTTGCCCCACTTTTCGATCTTAGTTTCAGATCTTAACCGTTCAATATCTAGGTATATATTTATAGATCATCTCTGTAAAATTTCATCTCATTTGGTGATCGTGAATGCATTCAAATATGTGATTTACCATGAAAAAAAATGACGGTTCCGGTTAAACTGTTCAGGAACCGTCCGTTTTTTTCATGGTAAATCACAGATTTGAATGCCTTAACGATCACCAAATGAGATGAAATTTTACAGAGATGATCTATACATATATACCTAGATATTGAACGGTTAGGATCTGAAACTAAGATCGAAAAGTAGGGCAAAATCACACATCCGCACCAAACCCTTTGGAGCGGACGTCCTTAGCCAAGCCTCCCTATATATATATATATATATATATATATATATATATATTGGCCAAACCCTAATATAGTAAGAACTCTAAACTTTAAAGGTGGCTTAAACTAATCTCAAGTAAGAGCAAACCAAGCAAACTCGTAATTCATGGACTACCGACAACAATAAAAACAATCTAGACCTGCATGATACCAAAAAAACACAAAGATCGAAAACTTAAGATTCATATAGATAAATTAAAGACTCCAAAACCAAAGAGGAAGATAATCATGCCAAGAATATTCATTCAATATAAAAACAAATCCATGCGCTGATTCATGAGTCCCCAAAATAGTACAATATCAATTGATGTTCTTCTTATCACAAAGACAAGTATGTTCCATTTTAAAGACCTCTTGGCTCATTGAATCATTCGTGAGACTGCAAAACAAGAGTAGGAAGGGGCACTGTGATAGACTGCAAAGAATTCACAAGGTTCGTCTTCTGTATGCACATCTAACAGTATGTCTTGTTCTATGGTAGCAATCACTTTACAAAGCAATGGCATTCTCGCCTCAGCTTCATTTCTCTTTAGGGAATGCAATATGGTGAGAGAACACTACTCTTGTTTAATAATAATTGTGAAATTCACCAAACACATTAAAATATTAAGATATGATCCTACTCCTCAGGATTTTAAGCACTTTATGCAATCCCCTACTTGATTAAGAAGCGGTTATTATCACAAATACAGGTTTTAAGAATTTTAATTCCCTACTCATTTCAATGACATCATAACTAAACCAGAAAATGGCTTTATGGGCATTAAGTTACCATTCTAGTCCCAAAAATAGCACTGAATATAGTCTACCGCAGCTTTCTCTTTCCAGATGAAACGAGAGATACTACTTACCGAGATGTATCAGCTTCCTCACCTGCATCTAATTCCTAACCTATTTAACACAAAAAAGTTATAGCTATTAAACTGTGGGTAAAGGAATCCAAAACAGGGTGAATTCAAAATGAACTCGGAGCCTGGGCATCTTCTACTCCCATAACCAAATTTAGTTCTGGTACTTTACTACTTTCCCAAGCTTTAAGGCCATAGGCCAACCATTAAGTTTCAGGCCTCAGTTTCGAGTCATGGATTATAACGCATTGGTAAACGCATCCACTACCTATTGACGAAGTCATGGGGATAAGAGTGAAATCCTTTGATCCTCTTTTAAAAAGGGAAAAAAATAATTAAAAAAAAGGCCATATGCCAACCATTAAGTTTCAGGCGTCAGTTTCTTCATAGCTCCTCGTTTAGCCCTCTCTTCCAAAATCAGAGAGCAATGTTGCTATATTTCTCAATTTCACACATTTAGTTGCAATCATACCACTCAAATTCAAGCTTCTAACAACTACCAACACCAAAAATCACAGCCAAGCAAATTCAATTCCTTCAAATCAATCACTCTAATCACAAACAACGCAAATCCACAAGAAAAACAAATATCTAAATCATACCTAGACGGATGAAACCTAGAGCAGAAAATAACCAAATCTGAAACGAACCTGGAGCGAGCGACATTGCCGCAGACCTTGCACTTGGGTTTGTTGAGGCCGCGTTGCGTCTTGGGGGTTTCGGAGCGGAAGACGGCGGTGAACGGGGACGGGGGGACGGCGGGGGAGGCGGCGGCATGAGAGGCGTCGGCGGTTAGGGCTGGAGAAGGAGAAGCCATGAGAGAGAGAGCGCCAAATCGGGGTTTTTGAAATTAAAAGAGAGATGTTGTTGGCATCTTTAAATTTTTGTTCGTAAACTTTTTAGTTAAAAAAAGGGTTTCAGGCGTCGGAGGAGCGATCAGCTTTAATAAGGCGGTCAAGGGTTAAGACATGGAGGAGGGTGCGTTTAATAAAGGTCATGACGGCCTGGGCCGGGTCGGAGTTCTTTAAGTAATGGGTTACTGTATCTGGGCCACTCCTTTTTTGCAGAATGAAATTCTAAACAGGCCCAGAATCTGATGAGAAGTTACATCGTCTCTGTATCACACTCCTGTACTAGCTCGTCTGCATCGGTCACTTGTTTCGGTTCCGAATAGTGTCTCGGCTCGGCATGTACTTGGCTTAGCTCGTGATTGGAACCAAAACCGACGCATACGATTTAGTCGTCGGCCTAGAAATTACAGGAATATAATAGCTCAAGGAAACCCTAACACACCCTATCTTGTCCCTGTTCTTGCTATATATCTTGTCCCGTTGTCCGTGTTCTAAATTCTTTGGTAGAAAAATAACACACCCTAACATATGTGAATATTGAATAGCATCACCCTTGTTATTCAAAGGATTATTGTTTTTTAGTTTTTATAACGCTCGAAAAGTGTATGTGCGTGGATCTAGATAGAAATTGACAAAATCACAAGATTTTTTTTTGCTAGGGTTTTTTTCTTTTTTCCTTATTTGGTGTGTCCAAATCTGTTTTGAACTAATTTCTGTTTGATTGCGACTTGAACAATATATATGGAACGTTAGATGAAATAAAGAATGATTCATCAGTTTTCCTTTTACGATGTCTACGACTGAAGCATTATCAATATCTCGATGGCTATATTCTTCACACGTACTGTTTTGGTGGGACAAAAAATGTATTCTTCAATAAGAGCCGTAGACTTGTAATCGCTTAATTGGATTTCATAATTCATTTTTTCTTTTTGTTAGTATTGCCAAGTTCTTCAATCATTGTTGTCAGCTGTTGATGATAGAAACACATGAGGAAATGAAACACATGCCACACCTAACTTCATAGTTGGTATTCATTTTCACATTTATATCGACATGTTGCGAGTCCAATCATACCATATTGGAGTCGGTATGCCACTCTAGCTTCTTGTACCGATCATTCTCGAGTTTTGTGAAGTTTGCAGCATACATTAACCAACTTGAATGGCTAGAACTAGACGTTCAACATGTTTGGAAATGCAATATGCTCCATTCGTTATGCATTGTTGTATGCCTGCATTGGTTCTATGCCAAGCGAAAAGGAGAAGCCAGAATGGAGCAAATAGCTTAAGTAGTTGGCTAAATTTATGGGGTAATAAGGCTACAGTGTGTTAGACTGTCTCCAATAGCTTTTCTGTTATAATTCATGTTCATTCATCAAATACTTCCTTCAAATTTTACAGTTTGTTGCAAATATAAGAATTTAGTTTTCTCTCTTTTCACATTTTCTATTTTAGAAAAAAAATATAAAGAATTTGTTTAGACAAAACACCTAAATTTTTTTACAAATTTAAGAAACCCAAGAATTAAAAAAACTGTTAAAAATAATCTTAATACATCAATTTTATCTCAAAATTATAAAATAAGTCCTCAAATTGTAACATAATCCATTGTTTCGTAAGTCGTCTCTTACATAAAATGTTAACAAACTCAGAAAACCATATCAAACATTAGAATTACCCGTGTCTTCTGGGTAAACGAGGTTCATATTCATTGTTTATAATCAAAAGCAAATCATTGACATAGCTACGTTCTAGATTGGGTCTAGCAAGATTAAGTGTATATTAGTTCTATTGAGATATATATCTCATATCGGGAATATGGGACCTTGCATGTGGGTTTATAAGGGTTTAGGCTTCTCTCTCTATTGCCAATTGGTTTTGGAGTTAAACTCTAGACTACTTTATCATTGGTATCAGAGCCAAGATGTCTGGTTTGAATGTGAAAATCGACAAATTCACGGGGAGGAACAGTTTCAGTTTATGGGAGATCAAGATGCAAGCCTTGTTAAAGCAACAAGGGTTGTGTGCGCCGCTGATGAAGAAGGAAGGGGATCCCGAAACTGTTGAGATGGTCAGTCTGGAAGATTGCAAGGCACTAACAGAAGCTTCCGCAGAGGCGTTATGGCTTAATGGGTTAATGACTGAGTTTGGGATTCAAGAAGCTGTGGTGAAGAATGGTGTCATCATTTTGACAAGGAATCAAGTGTTTCAAGGAATGAAGCATGTTGATGTTTATGGTCATTGCAATGAAGATTGGATCAGCTCAAGGAAGATAACAACTGAAGAAGAAGCACATTCGAGTGAGAATGTTTCAGATTGTTTGACCACGACCATTGCCATGGAGAAGTTCAAGCATTGCTTGGACTTGCTTAGGGTCACAACTTGCTGAGTTGTGGTGGAGCACCTCCTCACTTGAGGTGCATTGAGGCAAGAAGAGTCTTGCCAAGGTGAAGGTTCGTGGAGGTTTGTTCAGGGTTACTTCAAGAAGATTCAAGATATTGTGTAGGGAGCAGCAATCATTTGGTATCAACTCACCAAGGTGGAAATTGTTGTGTTTTTGGCTCGTTGATATGATTTGGGAGTTAGGATTCAGCAGGTAAATCCAAGTCTAGAATGGAAAGAGGACAGCGTTGTAGCTTTTCTATAAGTTCTAGGAAAGTTGATCTTTCAAGATTCTATTAGGATTTGAAATAGACTTATGTCTATTAGGTTTAGGAATCCTAAATCATGTTGTATCAGCAGCTCCTATTTAGTATAAATAGGAGCTGCAGGGGGTTTTCTAAGGTGATACACAGTGTTTAGTAACCGTTTTTTTTCAGATTCTGATTATGTTGGAGATGTTGACAGTAGAAGATCTATGACTGGTTATGTTTTCACTCTTGGTGGTTATGTTGTTAGTTGGAAAGCTACTTTGCAGCCAACAGTGACTTTGTCTACTACAGAAGCAGAGTACATGACATTGACAGAAGCAGCCAAAGAGGGAATCTGGTTGAAAAGACTGGTTAGTAATTTGGGTCTACATCACGATCAGGCTATAGTGTATTGTGATAGTCTGAGTGCAATCTGTTTAGCCAAGGATCAAGTTCATCATGAGAGAACTAAGCACACCGATGTTAGATATCATTTTTTGAGAAGTGAGAAGAGAGTTAAGGTGAACAAAGTGGGTACTGCTGATAATCCAGCTGACATGTTCACCAAGTCAGTTCCACATAGCAAGTTCCAACATTGTTTGGACTTGTTAAATGCCAGAAGCTGTTAGTTGTTCTTTTGGGGGCAACATCTGAGGCAGAGGAGATGGTCATATGTCTGGCACTATTATGATGTATCTGGTACATTTTTTATTTGTGAGAGGATTCAATTCAAGGTGGAGATTTGTTAGAATATGTCTTGAATCAGGCATAAACCCTAATTTAACAAGGATTGTTAAATTAGTCTATTATGTTGGGCTGTGTTTGTTGGGTCTACCATTCGGGTGTATATATATACCTATTAGGTTATTAACCTAGTGTGTGATATTCTGTTATCTGTAATCCGTTTTCCTCAAAGATTAATAAAACTGTTCTCCTCTGTCTGTAGATGTAACTAACACATTGTTAGTGAACCACGTAAATCCGTGTTCTTTTTTATATTTGTTATAACCCCAGACTATTTTATCATGGTATCAGAGCGGGTTGCCCACGTACAGTGTGAAGCCCAAAGGCCACACGAACTCCACGACCACCCAAGTTGTTGTCCACGTGTTAGGCTTAAAGATTCGTCACACGTGCGGGGGCGTGTTGAGATATATATCCCACATCGGGAATATGGGACCTTGCCTGTGAGTTTATAAGGGTTTGAACTACTCTCTCTATTGTCAATTGGTTTTGAAGTTGAACCCCAGACTACTTTATCAAGTTCTTTATGTACTGATTTGTACATCGCCTGTATTTGTTTTCTTTTTAAATTGTTTAATTTACTGTATCAACAACTCCTCTGTTATGTGCGGAGGATTTACATTTGAATGTTTTGACAAATTAAGTAAATCATAACACATAGCAGCAAATGTACCGCAAGTCAAATGGCAAAGGCAAAAGGAGAGGGTTTGTGACTTTTGCCTCTCTACCTTTCAATTTTTTAATACACCGACAGAAGTCAAGAATTTTTTTGAAAAAGAAAGCAGCAGTTCATTATATTGATAGTCTAGGAATGGTGATTATACCATTACATTGTACATTGTCACTCATTAACAATGTGCTTAGCAAGTTATAATGTAGTCTTACATAAAAATAACTTTATATGAACAATTCTGTCATCAAGACACTTAAATGCGGTACGACAAAATAAGTTCACTATCTAGATACAAAGAAACATTATAATATGCAGGTATTAACACTTACCTAGATTTTTATAAACCCACATAAGAAAATTATTGAAAATAAACTAGTAAAAACTAACTTAAAACCTTAGAACCCTAACAGGCTTAAAGGCCCTAAAAGGCCTAGAATTGGACTAAGGCAAAAAACTCTAGCCCATTGTAGTAGGCCAAACTCCACAATAACCAAAACCGAGCCCAAGCCATGAAACCGGATCTGCACCGCCTCCATTACCTCTGTGTCTCTCCTACTGTTCCACCACCGACGACAGTTGTAACATCCCGAATTTTTAAATTTTACAAAATTTATTTTTCTTCTTAGAAATAGAAACGACACTTCGCCACAAATTCGTGGTATTTTTCGGTTAATTTTTCAGACTCCCGAGTTATTTTTAACGATTTTTCAAAGGTTGAGTTGAAATTCTCTTTTTTTACTCAGACCGATGACGTGGCGCGAGGTTATTAGACATTTTTCTCTGACTTGGTCCCCACGCAACAGCATTCCCACATGGTCCAAGTAGGCAACAATCTTGCAGGTGCTGACAAGTGCCAGATAAGGACGAAAATAAGCAAACCAGAGCCTGCCACGTGGCGTGCAAGTGTAAGAATTTGATAAACAAAGGACCGGTGGCATTTTCGATTGGACCAAAACTATCAAACCGACTTTCCAAGTCGGCTACAGCTTCCTATAAATAGAAAGTCAACTTCACATTTTGTTTGTCATATCAATTTTAGAGAGACTCTCTCTCTACATGTGTTCTCTCTCTCTCTATTTTTAAAGTATATTGTTTCTCTTTTTAAAGTTACGATTAAACTTCGGCGGATCGTAACTTTAGATCCGTAAGCCCAAATTTTATTCCGTGAAGGGTTACGAGTTCGTATTGATTCCCTCTTTCCAACCATTAAGGTTGGGATTTTAGTAGTAATATTTTTTAGATGACCCGCTTTAGGAGGTTCGGTTTACGATCAGTATCTTAGGTGGAGTTTCGATACTATCGAGGTGAGTGGATTCTTGTAATATGTTTAAATTATTCTTATATACTTTTAAATTAGTCAAAAATCATGTTTTTGATCTTTTTAGAAATATCTCTCTATTTTATAGTGAAACATGTCGATTTGTGAAATATTTGGTGTATTATATTATTATAATATGTTGGTAGTTATTATTTGATTAGTCATGGAACATGTGAACTTCTTAATTGGTTATTCCGAAGTAAGGATGTGGCAGACGGTTGTATATGACATGATGGTCATTAGGTTCCCGTGGTACACTAAATTGAAGGATAACCAATAAGAAAGGAGAATGAGATATGATGAATTGTTTGATGTGATGTGTATACGATATACGTATTTTTGTAGTGTGTGTAAAGCGACATGGCTTTGCGGGCATATTACATTGGTCTACTCACTGAGTGCGTGGTTTTGCTCACCCACCTATTTCTAATATTTTTTGCAGATAAGTATTTAGATTTGATCGAGCCGAGAACGGGATAGACAACGATCCTAGAGTGAAGAGCCTAGAAGTTTTACTTTTATTTATTGTTCCGCATTGTAACACTAAGTCGCATCTCGGAAACGACGGCCGGGGGTGAAAATTTCAAGACGTTAGGACCGGGGTGTGACAACAGCATGACCATCAGTGATAGCTCCATCCTCACAACAGCACAACACTCGTTCAACCTGAATCAAAACAAAATAGCCCAATCCAGATTGGATCAAAACTGATCCAAAAGGGGCACAATCCCCACGATGATCACCCCATGCAACCCCCACTTCCTTACCACCACCGTGAGCCACCATGTCGACCATTTGTGCTTCTCTTCAAGGTCAGACGACACCCTCTTGCCAGCCCTTGTTGTACTGCTCCTCAACACCCAAGCATCCACGACGTCAACGCCCACAACTCACTGTCTATGCTCTGGCCGGACCAACTAACTACGAAGACAAGCCCCATTCGTCCCGTCTGACGACGTCGATGTTAAATGTGTCGTTAGACAGGCTAGCAAATCTTGACGAAAGACCAAGACAACGGCCTAGGGTTGAGGCTTTTTGTCTGTTATGTTATAAACGTCAAAAGTCAAGATTGGGATATTTCGATCATGGTTATTTTTTTCTTCTCAATTTTTCCTTTGATTATGCTCTAATAACATTAATTAACCATGAAGAGGCAAAAACGAAAGAGAGAAACGTAGTGGGCCAACCAAAGTGATTCAATTGTTTCAGTTATGCGGGTTCTAGTGTCTTGGTCGACCTCATTAAGGAGGAAATTTTCAGTACTGCTGTAGCACCACGTGACAATGCATAGTGGTGCTACATTCCAATCAAAATAAGACATGTGGTTTTATTACAATTAAACTTGTCACGTTGTGCTACATTCCAATCAAAATAAGATATGTGGTTTTATTACAATTAAACTTAAATATATGGATTTTAAGTATATTATTAAAGACCATTTTGAGTTTCTTATTGTTTTTTAAATACTAAACCCTAAGCCTTAAACCCTATACCATATACCCTAAATTATATACCTGATACCCTAAACTTAAACCCTAGATCCTAGTATAAACTCACTAAATATCCTTGAATATCATTTCACAAAATATAAAAATCAATAATTTTTATTTTAATTATAATAAATCTACATGTCTTATTTTGATTGAAATGTAAAACCACTAAATATTGTCACATGATGCTACAGTAACATTGAAAATTTTCTCCTCATCAAGAGGCAAATTATGTCGGTGGGTTTAGTCGACCACACTTTTAATCAGGCAATCAGCCATGGGTGCATGGTGCACCAGTTCTAGGCTGATTAGGAGTTGCACTCTTAAGGCTGGGTTTGGTGCAGCTGGGCTTATAAGGATAAGCTGACTTTTACTTACCATGAAAATAAGTGACTGATAAGCAAATGATGACTGAAGTATTTGGTAAACTGACTTTTAGTAGGTACTGTGAGTATTATAAGTTATGAAAGGTGTTTGGTAAATTAGAAACTAAAAGTGCTTTCAGTGTACAGAATGACCAATTTGGACATGAAACCAAAACTAACTTCTTATACTATAATTTATTTATTGTTTGTTTAATGTTTGTTCATATAAATCAATATTTACTACTTATTTTCATAAATCATGATCATCATACAATAAATATTGAACAATTTAAAAGATCAATTTGATTTGCTAAGACTCACTTAATACGATATAACCAAGTCAATTTTACTTGTATGGAAAGCAAAATCACACAAGTGTTGTAGGAGGCAACATTTTGTTGTATTAAAAGTTCAACCAAGTGATCCAAGGTTAACAATCATCCAAGGTTCTACACATACGTTCATACTACATTTATTGTTTCTACTTTGAAACTGCTCAAAGGTCCTACGTTCTAGTGCTACAAAAATCCAGTCAGATCAGGCAGACATCTAAGGTTAACAATCCAAGGTCCTCCAAGGATTTGCTAGGTGAGGATCATATCGGATCTTCTCCTCCACCTCAATGAACTTTTCAAGACTGATATTGTGGGTGCTGAGTTGCATTGATCGTGCTTTTGCATCCACAACTGTTGATTCAACACAATGACATACATCATGGCGAACAATTCTTCGAATAAACCATGGTCCGGGGGTATTAACAGTGATAGCCCGCATGGTGTAAAGCTTTCCAGAACTAGGATCCAGCTTGTGGTTAAAAGTGTTGACTTCAAGGATATGAGACAATGTGCGTTTATTTTCAGGGTCAGCAAATTTTTTCTAAGATGCTGAAGTTACCCGCTCCCATGGATGCTTGTATGTGTACTCTTAGGCATATGCTTTCACCATGATTTTGTTTGTTAAAGTAGCTGATGAGAGAAGAGAATTTTACATCAGTTGGAGAGAAAGATTAGTATCTTGGGAACAATACACTTGGTCAAAAAGTTTCAGTCAGGAAAGAAACGTGTCAAACCCGAAACAAAATGGTAAAATATTACTATACTTTTGTTGTTGGCACCCAAAAGAAATTTCTATTTAAAGAGAAGAAGTGTGTTAACATAACTCATACCCACATGTCAGCTCATCATATCGCAAAAGACTGCAGTGAGTTTGAGTGTTTGAATGCACAGATCCAGAACAGGTTAGGAGGAGTACTAATATCCAACATTGATACTTAAACACAACAACTAAAATAACTACAGTAACCAATAGGTAGTTCACAAGCAATCCTTTATGGTGAAAGGACAATAATATGAAATCAAAAAACTAAACCCTACATATCCAAATGTTAGACCACAGATGGAATTCAGAATAGAAGAATAATTGGTCCGTTCATAATAATATGCATTAAATAGCGACATCAGCTAAAATAACATTAACCAATTGCTAGATAACAGAAGACCAAAAATCTGACTTCAGGATACTTCTCTAAATATCCAAATGATCATCACCACTATTCAGATTACCAAAATGTTTTATTTAACGTTTCAGTGCTGGATAAACTATTAAAATTAGTAAATCAAACAATTATGTAATAAGAGGAGCTTCGACTTCTAGAAGGACACAAGCTGATACGAGGCTCTTTGATTCCTATAGAAACTCCTGTCTTTTAGCTTAAGGTAATAAAGTTTTGTTACACGCATATGAGCGCAAATGCAGACCAATGCAGAACTGACAAAAACATGAGAGCAGCAACAAGTCTTTTTGCATTCCTCTACTCCTCTCAACCTTAAACCTACTGATCTAGATTTAGAACTTCGGATACAACTGTCATACTTCTCCATGTATCAAGCACATCTTGAGCTGCTAAATGGCGAATGATTTAACAGGTTTTTCAATAGGTGAAACACTTGTACACCCCACAAACCATATCATCAAACCATTTATCCTAACAAACTCTAATTCAACAGGGAAATATGCAATCTTTCAAACCCCCAAATGGGTCTTAGTATATCCTAATCCCAGCCGAAACAACATTCAGCTCAACCACATTTAAAACCCAACAACTTTCTTCCTTATATAAACAACAATTCAAAGCTCACACCACATCTAAACCCAACCAAAAGTTCAATCACAGATACACTTGTAAACCCAAAAATAAATAAACAAAATAAACCACCAATTTCGACAAAAAGTTTCAATCTTTCATCAAAATCAATCCAACCAAAACACAGAGAAGAAAACAAAACAAAGGAAAAGAGAACCCAGATGGAAAAAAGAGCGAAGAACATGAAATGAAAGGTATCAGAGCTGACCTCAGGACAAAAATCGAGAAAATCAGTACAAGAACATATCTTTTAGAGACAAACAAGAGGGAGAGAGGAACGAGATTGCTTACCTTGGAAACCCTAGATTCTGAGATCTGGTAGCGGCTGGAGAGCTCAAGCAGAGAGACGAACGCGATGGAGGCGGAGAGAAGAGTCGATCCGATATTTATTCCAGGTTCAACATGTAATTTGAGGCGATTGTGAAGGGTACCCAATATCATTAAAAAAATTTCATTAATTCTCACGAAAAAAACGCGGAAGCTTATAAGCAGAAGTACCTTATTTGCAACTTCTCATTTTTCCCTCAAAACACATTCTACTTTTTTAAGAAGTAGCTTATTTTTGGATTTACCAAACACCAAAATCTTTGATGCTTAAAAACAAAAGAGCTTATAAGCTCTTTCAAACCCAGCCTAAGACTGATTTATAAAGATGTGCGTCGTGTTGATACGATGTGCGTCGTGCGGACATCAATAATTTCTTGATCAACTGTTTGATAACTATATATTATTTTTGGGTCTCAGAAAAATTTCATATTTTATTTAAAGTTTCAACCAATTATTTCTAAAAAGAAAGAAAAAGAAGAAGATGAAGTTGTTCGAAAAAACAAAAAGAGGAAAGTGACAGAGGAGTCACACTTGGTGATTGGATGCTGACACGTGGGGGAGTTGTACAGTTTATCCAGTTTGTATGGCCATCTCTCAAAGTCCACTCGGGACCAAACAAAACCAGTCAATCAGTCTCTGAAGTCTGACACGCCATGTCGATCAAGGCCCCACCGACGGCTACTTGGACAGCGCAGCGGTCACGTTAGAGTTTACGTCTGAAGGTTGACGCATGCTGCAGCCACTCACCACCAGTCCACCGCCAGATAGCAACCGCGTACCACCCACCTTATCTCTCCCCATCCGACGGTCTAAATATGCCGGGAAAAAAGTGGACGAGATGGATGTCAAATCCGATCTCTTGATGGCCGACCTGTATCAGGCACTCCCGCTTCCCCAGTATCTTTCAATTTCGAGCAAGGACTAAAACTAAATTAAAAGAATTACATTTCCTCCCAAAACGAGGTACATATTCTAGAGAGGTTTGGTGGCTGAGGAGAGAGGACAGATTCTTCATTTCTGTATATTATTCTCTTTTCTTTGATATTAGTTTTGAACTATTTCATTTTATCTAGCTAGGTGTTATTTTATGAGATTTAAATTTGGCAAAGAAAATGAAAAAGAGCATTTCTATCATAAACCACGTACTCTTTTATTGTATTGAGGTTGAGGACTATAGGCCAATGGCAGTGGCAATCAGAACCTTTAAAAGTGCTAGTACAATAAAAGAGAATGTGTATATAATGTAACTATAAATCGGCTTACTAATTGGATAATTTTTAAGAAACCAAGGAATGAGTGAATTTAACAACTAGATACATACACTACCAGAATAACTGTTATAGCCGATGAAAACAAAATTAACAGGCCGACAAATTTTTTTGTCAGCTAAAGTCTATTTTAGCCGACAAAAAAAATATCGTTTGCTAAGTTAATTTTTCGTCCGCTAAAGTGGACTTTTAGCCTCGTCCGCTAAAGTGGAATTTTAGCTGACGAAATGTTTTTTCGTCGGCCAAAATGTTTTATTCGTCGGCTATAGTCTGTAAACTATAGCCGACGAAATTTTTAAAGTTTAGCCGACGACATATATAATTTCGTCGGCTAAAAGTCCTTATATTTCCCGATCTAGACAGCAGCTCATGTGAAAAAAACGGGAGAAAAAGTTTCGGGGTTGGCGAAATTGTTGGGTGTTGTCGAAATCTGTCCGAAATTAGTTTGTGGCGCTATATATAGGTACGTATATGTATATATCTTGTTTTTGGGTTGATTTAAGAGTTTTATTTGAGTTATATATGGATTTTGGGTTTTAATTTGAGTTGAATTATTGAATTTTGAGTGTGATTGAGTTGATCGATTTGAATTTGATAATATATATGAAGTTGTTGTTATATATATATATATATATATATATTAATTTGATTATAATATTGTGTTCATGCATATATATAGTATGAATTAAGTAATATTTTGATTATGATTGATGTTAATTGATATATATATATATATATATATTGTTATATAATTAGTAATTATTATATATGCATGTATATATATATATGTGTGTTAATTATTAATTTGTTATATATTAATTAATTGTACGTTAACTGTAGATAGAATATTAAATAATTTGTAAATTTAATTAATTAATTAATTAGAGTTTATACATATATATTATGTTATCTTCTCAGGATATGGATAAGAGTTGGATTTCGCTTCCAAAATGAGATAAAAGATATGGTAAAGGAGTTATTAGTTTTATTGAATATGTGATGGATAATGCGAAAGTGAATACAATTTTCTATTGCCCGTGCACTAAATGTAGTGTCGCAGCGATATGCATCGATTTGCAATTGACAAGGTTTGACAGCACCTTAAAAGTAATGAGTTTTGGGAGAAGTACACATGTTAGATATATCACCGTGAAACATCATCAGGGGGTTCGCATGATCATGGGCAATTTTCTGAGACGGACAGTACATCCAACAATCCAACAACGGCCTTCATCAACGATATGTTTCCTTATGAGAGCGGTGTATACTCTGAAGGATCGTATATGCCTGAGCCGGTGCAGCCCTTCCCTAGAGTTGTAAACACTGCTGGTATTGACAGGTACAACAAACTACTTGTTTTCCAACAGACTCCTGTGTACCTCGGTTGTCAGAAGACGGTTCTTGAAAGTGTGATGGACGTTATGAAGATTAAAGTTGAGACAGAATCGACTGTGAAAGCTGTTGATGACTACCTACAGTACACTGCTTCGATGCTGCCCCACGGTCATCGTCTTCCTACCACTCATCATAAGGTCCGATGTATCTTGAAAGATCTTGAGCTTTCCTACATCAAGATCCATGCATGCAGATATGATTGTGTTCCCTTCTGGGGTAAAGATCCAAAAGGGAATGACATTGGTGACCTTGACGCATGTCCAGTATGTCAGAGTGACAGATATAAGCTGACTCCAGCAGGGAATAGGAAACCTGTGAAGGTACTTCGGTATTTCCCGTTGAGGGATAGGCTGTAACGGTTGTACATGTCATCACACACGGCCAAAGCTATGAGATGACACGCTGATAGGGAATTTCATGGCGAAGATACCCTTATACACCCTGCTGACGGGGACGGTTGGAAGCATATAGACAGAGAGTTTCCTCATTTTGCGTCAGAGGTCCGAAATGTGAGGCTCGGGCTCTCATCCGACGGGTTCAATCCTTTTGGCAACATGAGTCTTCAATACAGTGTATGACCGGTGATTTTGGTACCATACAACCTTCCTCCATGGATGTGCATAAAGAAGGAATACAATATGTTGAGTTTGTTGATTCCTGGACCCGGTTATCCAGGGAAGTGTCTCGATGTGTATTTGAGACCCTTGATTGAAGAGCATAATTTTTTTTGGGACGTTGGTCATCGCACTTATGATAAGTTCATACACGAGATGTTCCAGATACATGTCATGGTTGTTGGTACCATTAGTGATTTTCCTGCCCGTGGGATGTTGTCGAGCAATGTTGTTAAGGGATACAAGGCTTGTCCAGAGTGCCTTAGCGATGAGGGGAGCAGTAGTCATTGCAACAAGATATGCAGATTGGGTCACCGTACTCTCCTTCCATATGATCACGAATGACGGTTCGATGACAATGCATTTGATGAGACTGTAGAAAACGTTGTGCCTCCTAGAAGATGGACGGGGGAAGAAATTTTAGCAGTGCTTAATGAGTATGATTTTGGGCAGCTCAGCAATCATCTCAATATTGTGGCGGCAATACCTGACAGACCCGACATGTATAAATTTTGGACACATAAGAGCATATTCTGGGAACTCTCATACTGGAGTAAGTTGTTGATCATGCACTACCTAGATGTGATGCACATAGAAAAAAATGTGTGTGACAGTGTGGTGGGAACAGTGCTGAACTTGGAGGGAAAAACAAAAGACGGTCTGAAGGCTCGCATTGATCTTAAGAAAATGGAGATACGGAGACATTTGTGGTTGAAAAAAGGGAAGAAAAAAATGCCTCAAGCTCCTTACACCGTAAAGCCTGACCAGAAGAACGTAATTTTCAGGTGGATGAGTTCTGTGAAGTATCCTTCAGGCTACGCAGGAAATATAGCCCGGTGTGTAAACATTCGGGACAATAAAATGTACGGGTTAAGGAGTCATGACTGTCATATTCTGCTACAAAGTCTCTTCCCTATTTTCATTCGACCGTTTCTTCCCCGTCAGGTGGTGGAGCCGTTAGTAGCGTTATCAAGATTCTTCCAGAAGTTATGCACAAGGGAAGTGACAAAATCTGACCTCCGGAAAATGCAAGAGGACATTATTTATATCATGTGTAAATTTGACAGGATATTTCCTCCAAATGTTTTTGACATCATGCCGCACCTGATGATCCATCATCCCTAGCAATTGTTGCTTACCGGTCCAGTACACTATACTTGGATGCATCCTATGGAATGGTATGTTTTTTACACCTCATTTTTTTATTCTACATGTTCAATATATAATCGTAACATATTACAACAAATTTATTTATATATAGACAACTTGGAGACTACAAAGCTTATGTGGCTAACAGATCCGCGTCTGAAGGATGTATAGCTGAAGCATATATTGCGCACGAGTGCGTCACCTATATGAAGTTATATTTAGGAGCGTTGAAGGAAACTCTACAAACCATACCGGTAGATGTATCAAAGTTTAACTTTTCCGTAGTCTCTAATGAGGTTGAAGTTTATGAAATTTTACCAGTCCTACAAGTTGCAACCACATGAGCTAGTCATAGCCCATTGGTGGGTATTGATTAACTGTCCAGAAGTTGAATACTGGAAAGACATCCATTTATACTGTCCAGACATTCAAGGTGATCTCGACTACCACAATAAGGAGTTCGCGAACTATTTTGGCGGCTGGGTATGTAATTCTTTATTTTTGTTCATGACTCATTCATTGCATAATTATTCATATTTACAATACATTGAATATTTGGTTGCAGATGAACCATATTCAATTTGATAGTCACCCAAATTGGTAGCACGAACTAAAACTTCTAGCGATGAAGCTGATAATGTCAAGAGTTTATCTGATGTGCAAGGTGAATGGCGTGTAATTTATATGTGAACAGAGAGACAACAGACGGAGAACACAAAATTCTAGGGTGATGGCGCATGGTGGGCGGAATGGAGTTGATTATTACGGTGTTCTTGATTCAGTGGTGGAACTCGTTTATGGGCAAGACATGACAGTGCACCTCTTCAAGTGTAGATGGTTTGATACTAGAAGCCCGCAGAGCATGAAGATTGATCAGTACAGGATTTTATCGGTGAACACTACTACAAGCTGTTACGAAGATGACTTGTTCGTTTTTGCGACATCGGTGAAACAAGCGTTTTATCTTGATGACCTTGTTAAGGGTGACGCGTGGAAAGTCGTCAACCTTGTGCACCCTCGAAACATTTACCGGGCGGCTACACTTGGAGAGGCCGAAGACGAGGAAGAAGATGTTGCGTATCAAGAGCCCAGTGCAATAGGTATTCCTGACTCCTCTACAATTCGCCTTAATAATTTTAAAGCGGGTCATTCGGTTCGAATTCGTGATTTAGACGCTCGGCTTGTTGATGTGGATCCAAATCAAGAAACAGACGACGACTCTTGTGATGTAGAAATGCATATATTGCCAGAAATTAATTCTGACACCGAAGAAGACTCATCGGATGATTCCGATTACGAGCCTTCTTAGTTTGAATTTGTAATACAAATTGATGTGTGTTTTTTATGCTACAAGATGTTGAATTCATAATGTAGTTTAATGTTGGTGATATATGCAGGAAATTGGTATGTCTACGGTTAAACCACCTGTTTTTTTTATCTATTTATAGTTTTAGCTGACGAAATACATCATATTTTGTCGGCTAAAACTGTCTTGGCCGACGAATACCCTAATTCTCCGTCGGCTAAACTGTAAACCCTAAACCCTAAACCCTATACTATAGCCGACGAATACCCTAATTATTCGTCGGCTAAAGTTAAATAAATAAAATAATAATTTATACCACTTGCTGTGTCTCCTCGATTTGAAACTATTTGTAGTTGAAGGTTCGGACAGAATACGTAATTTAGATGGTCAAATTACCGTTTGTTTGTGTTTAGGGGGTTGACTAACGGGATTGACCGTCCGGATCGAGTCCTTAAGTTTGTCGGATCAAGCTGAAAATTTACCCCTACATGTGTTTCAACATAATGATTATATCTGACGGTCGGATTTTTGTTTCACAAGATTGATCGTCACAATCAAAATATGTCTACTAATGTTGTATAACTAATTTACCAAGTGTTGAGTAAATGTCCCGTTTCAAAAACAATCTATACGTAGAAGCTTCAAACGAAAAAAAGTCATGAAATGAGATATGACCAGAACAATGAAATATGTCTACGGTTGAAAATCACGCAATTCCGATAAGTTTCGGTGCCAATAGTTGCGGTCATTGCATTTTTTCATTCTTTCTCCCTAGAGGACACCCTATCTCCGATGGTTATTTTTCTTATAATTTTTATACCACTAGTTGCGTCTCTTCGATTTGAAACTATTTGTAGTTGAAGATCCGGACAGAATACGTAATTTAGACGGTCAAATTACCGTTTGTTTGTGTTTAGGTGTTTGACTAACGGGATTGACCATCCGGATCGAGTCCTTAAGTTTGTCGGATCAAGCTGAAAATTTTCCCCCACACATGTTTCAAAATAATGATGATATCTAACGGTCAGATTTTCGTTTCATATGATAAAACATATAAATTGGACATAAATTTACTAAATTATTATAAAAAGTACTATAGCTGACGAACTCTTAGTAATTTCGTCGGCTAAAGTGGGACTATAGCCGACGAAATTACTAACTTTTGGCCGACGAATTTTTTATTTCATCGACTATACTTCTTCCTATATATTCGGACCCAACGACAGAACCCTAGCTTTCTCCTCATTTCTCCTCTCCTTCTCGGCCGCACTCCGTTTTTTCCCTCTCATCTCGACTTTCTTTGCATTTTTTCGTCTCCTTCCGGCCTCCACTCCTACTTCCACAGCCACTGCCTTTTCCCAAATAATTAAGGTATGCAATTTCATGTCTATATTAAATTATATAACTATTTTCAATATATTAAATTATATGAAATTTTGGTTAATTTGGTATATTTGTTATTGAAATTGTGAATATTGCATAAATGTTGTTAATTTTTTTTTATAATTTGGTATATTTAATAAATTGGGTATATTAAAATGTTAATTGGTATATTTAATATATTTGTGATAATGTTGTTAATTTTTTATAATTTGGTATATTTAATAAATTGGGTATATTAAAATATTAATTGGTGGGTATATTTAATATATTTGTGATAATGTTGTTAATTTTTTAAAATTTTGTATATTTAATAAATCTGGTATATTTAATATATTTGTGATAATGTTGTTAATTTTTTATAATTCAATATATTTAATAAATTTGGTATATTTAATATATTAGTGATAATGTTGTTAATTTCTTTTAATTTTGTATATTTCAGTATAAAAAATATTAATTGTTATTAATTTGGTATATTAAAATATTAATTATATTTGTGATAATGTTGTTAATTATTTGTGATAATATTGTTAATTATTTAATAAACAGGATGAAAGACTTGTTTAATAAAATCTAAGAGATCAAAGGACCAAAGGTCTGAATCGTCTGAGGGAACATCTAGCAACCCTCGGGCGTCGTTTCATGGCCCAATGACAGCCCGACATGCGTCTCTTCTAGAGCCGACACAGAGACAGCCAGGGTCACACATTCCTCCAGACAGCCAGACGCCACTCGCTCCTCTAGGCAGCCGGACGCCCCTCGCTCGAGGCAGCCGAACGCCCCTCGCTCGAGGCAGCCGAGCGTCCCTCACTCCTCGAGGTAGCTGTGGCCTCCGACTCAGGCGGAGTTGTCTGCACCACTTATGCCTGAGATACACAGGGCACCGACTCTGGGCCCTACTGTTTCGGAGGGTGGGTCTTCTGGGGTACAGATAACGTCGCCTCTTCTCTACCTTCCGGGGTTGATACCGGCATTACCTGTAGATGACTCAGGGGCGCCGATTTATCCACTACCCCCACAGGTGACCCCATCAACGACGTACATGTTCGTGCCTTTTGATACAGATTTAATTTCTGAGAGGGTATCATCATCGGCGACAGAGTCGGAATCCGTCGCGTCCGCCCCAACGCCCTCAGGTAATGATATATAAATAATTTGTTATCTTATAATGTCATAATAAAAATAATCTATTATTTATGATAGGCACCGTCGGAGCCAAGCCGACAAGAAAGAAGAGAGGTCCCGTCACAGGGAAGGCTCTCGAGAAGACAGTGAGTACCTCGGGAAGGATCGTCATTGATATTGACGGGGATGAGAACATAGTATCGGGCGGGAAAACTAGGATGTACTCCGGCCGCGTGTGAGCGCTTATTAGGGATAGAGTCCCTATGTTGTGGTCAGACTGGGGCGAGGTCCCACAAGAGGTTAAGGACATGGTCAACAACACAATGTCGGTAAGTATAATAAAATTCACATTTAACATTATTTATTACATTGTAAATTTATGAAAAAATAAACTAATAAACGTTTTAATGCAGGTGTGGTTTGACGTTCCCCAGCACCTGAGGAACAGCTGGGCGGACGTTGTGCATGGGGAAATGTACGTTGCAAAGTTAATGACAAAAAAAATTATGTATAATTAATAATATTTATAATTTTTTTTGTCGTATTATAGGTACAAGGAGTGGAAGAACGAGTTACGGACCAACTGGACTACGCATGAGAACGAACGTTCTGGTACCCCCTTGAGTTCCAGTTTAGGGAATACGAGTGGCGTTGGCTTCTGATATCTGAATTCAATAACCCACATAAACAGGTAATTAAAAATAATAATTTATTATATTGAATTATAATTAGTACGTTTTAAAATATTTTATTAATTTTTTTTTCCTTTGTAGGCCGTTTCCCGGGCGAACACTCAGAACCGGCAACGCAACACAAGAAACCATCATGCCGGTTCTAGACCGTTCGCATCGTTGATGGAGGAGGCGGCCAGGGAACATCCAGAAGTCAACCGGTACGTCTATACGTACGAGAATGTATATCCTGACGCCTAGGAGGATATTGTAAGTAGTTTTACGTTTTAAAATTTTGTAAATTATATTTATATATATTTCAAAATGTTAATTAATTATTTTTCCTATCCAATTAGGCGAGGGTGAGGCAAGCTAGTTACGAGGTGATGACTGCTATAGTGAGGGAGACATGGCCTGACACGCAAGAGGAAGACATGTCCGAAGCCATGTCCCGGATCGACACTTCGGATCTCAGGGTTGGGGCGATGATCATGGGCACAACATTCCCACCACCAGGAAATAACTTCTATTGCTAGGGTCTAGGAAAGAAGGGAGAAGGGGTACTGAAGACCACTCCCGGATTTCAGAAAAAGACAACCTCGACCAGCAGCAGAACGACTCAGCTAGAGGCGGAAGTTCAGATGTTACGGGAATAGCAAGCCGCCTAGACAACATATATTGCCGCTTTACAGGAGTATAATGCGGCAGTATATGCCACCAACCAGGCACAGTAGCAGCAGATGTTCTAGTACTTGAAAGATTTTTCAGCTGCTCAGCTTCAGGGACCTCCGCCTCCACCCATGCGTACGCCTATTCCCTTACCTCAACCGCCGCAACCTCCCCAGCAACCTTCTCCTGGCGCGGATATAGATTTAGATGATATAGATTTTATTTAGTTTTTTAGGTTTATGAACAATTAATAATTTAATGCAAAACGTTTAATTAGACTACTTTTGATGATGTTTGTTGTTGGTTATATCAAATTGTTTGTGTAATTTGCAGCTTGCTTGGATGGTAATTTAGAAATTTTGTAGTTTTTTAGTATAAAAAGTACTATAGCCGACGAAATTTACCATAATTCTTCGGCTATAGTATTTTTTAATTTTTTTTCAACGTTTAGCCGACGAAATATGGTAAATTTCGCCGGCTATGATTTTTGTTAAGCCGACGAAATGTACTATATTTCGTCGACTTTACTCCTTTTAATTTTTAATTTTTTAAAATATTTAGCCGACGATTTATAATACATTTCGTCGGCTAAAGTGTTTTACATTGGCCAACGAAATATTTATAGTTCGTCGACCAAAGTCTTATGTTTAAACCGACGACAATGTATTTCGTCGGCCAAACTCTTACTTTAGCCGACGAATAATTAGAAAATATGTCGTCGGCTAAGTGTTCCACTATAGCCGACGACGGCTTTTATTTCGTCAGCTAAAGTCATAACCGACGAGCTTTTGCCGACGACTTCTTAGCTGGCGAATTTGATGAACAGACCGAAGAAAAATTTTCGTCGACTAAAATGCTGATCCTGGTAGTGATACGCAAAGTTTGCGTCGAACAAGAAAAGCAAATACCAATATTCAAGTATTTGAAACAAGTATTTGGAGTGGTCAGGACGCTGGCAGATGACAAATGATTTCTCATTAGAGGTCGAGGTTGTTGTTGTTGTTGTTGTTGAGTTAGATATTAGAAAAAAGGAGATTAAGTTACACTTATACAATACTGAATAACTGCGCTTTATATCGGTATTGTGGGTCGAAATTTTTAGTTTTGCGATCCGGGCCCTTTTTGAGATTCTAGTTGCCCTCTTTTTTAAATTCACAAAGGATTCAATATATTAGGGATAAACAATTAAGTGATTGATTGACCTTTGTTGTTTGAAAAATAGTTTCTCAATCACCATTAGTCACCACGTGAATTTTTTTGTCTTCCCATGCGTGGTAAACACTAGGAAATTTCATCATGCACCTCATCCAATCTATAAAATCCAAAACCAAAGTCCTCCTCCTTAATTATTACATGACTTATGGATGAAGAAAGCTTTACGACTTGTTTGGTATAGCTATGACTTTGAAAATAAGCTGGTTGTGGCTTATTCTGAGAATAAGTAAATGACAAGCAAAACTGCTGAGTGTTTGATAAACTGGTTTTTTATAAGTGTTGTGAACAATAGAAGTAGAGACAAACTGTTTGGTAAACTAGCTTTTTGAAAGTGCTTTGAGTTTTTAAATTATCAGTTTAGCCTTACAATATATTTTTGTTTTATTTATTTAATAATGTATTATAAAATAATTACTCAGTAATCCTTTTTAAAAACTAGATAGCTTAATCACAAGTTTATAACCATGGTGTAAAATTTAAAGATAACATATTAAACAACACACATCATCCGATTACAAAAGCCTCCAAGCCTGAAGTACAGCCAGTTAGCCATTGACCATAACTTACACCAGCAACAAATCACAATAATTAAACTCTACCTTCTCATTTGAAGAATCACAATGAGTGAACTAGAGAAGTGCGAGAAGCAGCCTTCTGCTTCAAGCTAGAATCACAAGTATTGCACCTGCTTCATTGTTGAGGTAATATGCAAGTTGCCTCAAATCTAGCCTAGCTCTAAGAGAAAGTAACACCTTACTTTATATACACCAGAGAAGAACTCGGTATTTTTCCTCTCACATGACATCTGCATAGAGGGAGATATTAACCTTCAAATGGTAATTTTGACAGTTCTTAGAGCATATCAATTTCTGATGGCTTGGACCATCTGAGAAATACACATTAAGAGATTCAAGGTGAAACTACTCACTCCGATTATACTAATATGACAGTGCCAAACCTACCGAACAAACTGTCATTAGTGTAAATACTAAATATCCGCATTCTGGGAAGACTAGTATTGCAAAACTCTTCATATACTTTTATTCAAAGTCTACAGGAAGAACCTAAATGTTTCTATGAGAACTCGAAGGCTGAAATCATATCAAACATTTTGTACCAAGTTTGTATGATGCTATTGCTGATTTCTGATGTCACTTCTGAAATGTCACCATGCAGAGGAAATCTATCACACCGCCACCAAACCCTGTGAAGACAAGGACTATTATACAAAGACTCCAGTCAGTCAATGTAGCCATTTTTCAAGTGCCCCGCACCGAGTTATTAGCCATACCCCAGAATATCTGCAGCAAAAGATAAATAGTTCATGGATGTTGAGATATATTAGAGAAACTCATCAAAATACAAAATCTCATGAACATGTTGCATCTTGTAGTTATATTTTCTACAAAAACGGAAATTGTGCAGTACCTTACAACATCTACAATCACAAATGCTTCCAAAGCCCACTTAGGGTAGCATACAAGGGCTAAAGTCTTTAGCATCCAACAATCTTGTGGTCGTGTTGCTACAAGTGTAAAAACAACTGGAAGGAGAACAAATAAATGCAAGAGTAACAGCTTGTCAGTAAAATGTCTTTAACACATGTTAAGTGATCTCCATATAGCCAGTAGACACAATCAATATTCACCATTACCATCACAGTTTCTAAACATTCATTAAGCTTCTTAAAAAATTCAAGTTATGAACCAATATTCAGCATAGCCATAAACATAATGAATGAAGGAATGCCAAAGAAAAAGGAAAAAAAATACGAAAATAAAAACTTGAACAAATTCGACTATAAAATTGAACAAAACCAACAAAATTACCTCCAGATTTGATGTTTGATTAAGCATAAATCTAACTTAAAAAAATCATAAGATTGATAAACCTTAAACCAATCATCAATTCATATTGAAAGTTAAAACCCAACCCACGTACACACAACAAATATCAATTGCACTAACAAGAAACTAAAAACTCCAACCCAGTATCAATTACATCAAATCAGATCGTGTTCTTACCTGGATGACGACCTGAGCTCGGTTATTGCAGCGATCGGTCTTGGGTTGGCGATGGTCTTCCTCCGTCGTACCCCATAGCTCTCTTATCTCGACACAGGTCTAGTCTCAATGTCGTCCAAACTCCTAAGAGCTTCGAGCCTTCGACAGATAGTTGAGAGGGAAGATAGAGTTGAGGAAGAAAAATGGTAGGTTGGTTGTGTAATTATTTGAAATAAAAGAGGTTACCCATTGGTATTTTGAAAAATTCATTTAAGTTTCGCTACAATGTTATACCCGAAAGCCGGCTTTTGGCTTTTAAAAACTGGGGTCGGGCTGCTTCGCTTGTTTGAGTGAAAAAGTCAATGCTTAGAAGCGAAGCAGGTCATTTATACATTTATCAAACATCTTGAACAGCTTTGCTACAAAGTAAAGCCAGTTATAAGCCCAAACAAACACAACCTTAGTCTCTTTTAAATCATATTATCAAAGGAGTTGTGTTTTAATTATCCAATGTTATAATATATTATGAATTGTGGTAGCTTTCTAGGTATTGTAGCAATTAATAAATCAAATTGTTGTACATAGTTGTTTATGTTAATCGATCCAATTTAGTCACGTAAAATCAATCCATCAAAACATTCAATTATGGAGCTTCACCTTCAGAATGTATGATGCACGTTCGATCAATAACCTAATAGCCAACCGATTACACCTCGATCACCGAAAACTATTAGAGAATCTAGAGATGTTCACACCAAAAGCATAAATTATATGCATAACGACCAAACAAAATTGATGCATAAATTATAGTTAACAATTACTTGTTGAATGAGAATTGAGGCTAATATATTCAAAATAATGATGTAGTGTCGAAGGAGATGTCACCGCTCTGTTCAAGGTGTTGTATGAAGTGCTCAGTTATGTTGGGTGTTTGAAACAAAACTTAGAAGCTATAGTGAAAGAGCCCGTGTACCCAAAATGGCATTCTCACCAACTTGAATTGATAGCTAAATAATATTAGAGTTTGGTTCAAGTGACAAAATATTTGATATTATTTTTCACTCAAATTTATATCTCTTAGATTTAAGTTGATCAAATGAGAGAACTTTTAATGAGAACTTTTTAAATGAACGGTTGGATCAAAGTTTTAACTTTTAATTGTTATTTTTTAATTCTCATATGTATATTATCCAACCATTTAATTACATAATACTTACCAAACATAAAATTATTTTAATTCACAATTAATTATATTTACAATACATTAAAAATATTTTTACAAAAAGTCACAACAATACCAAACTAAATCTAATAGGACCTTATATTTGGTAGTTTTATTTGAAGAAATGGTGTTTTTCATTGATGGGGAAGTAATACATGATACACCATTTTGCTGTTTGCATGAACTTGAAATAAATTTTGCAGTTCTGCCCAAAAATACCCATGTTCTTCTTTTCAATCATGTAATTTTTTTTTCTTCTATTTTCTAATAAAAAGAATTCCAATTATATATATATATTTATATTTCTAATTGATAATTGATACTATGTCATTTCACCTACCAAATCATTCTTCTAATTAATAACATCTAGTTAATCAATCAACTTAAATCTAAAAGATATAAATTAATATAAAAAAGAATATCAAATAATGTATCCCTTAATCTGAATCCCCAAACATTAAATAAGTGTTGGATCATTTACACGGTCGTTGGCGTATAAAATACTTTTTAATATATAATCCATATAAAAAATTAGTTATCGACAAAGCACAATAAAAACAACTAAAAAAAGCAAGGCGTGCACAAACTAACACGTTTCTCCTCCTATCACCAAAATAAACAAAAAGAAAATGAGAAAATCTATCGCCAGAGATATTCCCACTTCAAAATCGCCGATCACAACAAAATAGAGAATTTTCTTTTCACAGACACCCGAAAAAAGAAGAAAAAAAACTCGTCGCCATTTTGAAAAATTGGACGGGAAACGAAAAGACGAAAACTCGAGAAATAAAACCAACCCACACACATAGCATTCACCACCTCCCTCTCTCTCTCTCTCTCTCTCTCTCTCTCTCTCTCTCTCTCTTGACTTGCAAGCATGGCGGAATCTGTGGAGCTCCCCAGTCGCCTCGGCATCCTCCCCTTCAAGAACAAGGTCCTCTTGCCCGGCGCCATCATTCGAATCCGATGCACTTCACCCAGCAGGTCCTCCAATCCCACAGCTCTTGCCGATTGCTTAGTTATTTTATTGTGAATTTGTGCTAAAATTGATGAATTTGATTGATGTAGTGTGAAGCTGGTGGAGCAGGAGTTATGGCAGAGGGAAGAGAAGGGGTTGATCGGCATTCTTCCTGTTCAGGAGGCTGCAGAGGTGGGACCTATGCTGTCTCAAGGTGATTTCTTGTTACTTACTCTTTTGTTGTTATTTTTCTTTTGACTAGTTGCGGTAGCTCGAGTTTGAGAGGAAATTTCATGTTGGATTTTAGGCGTGGGAGGTGATTCCGGTGAGCGAAGCCCCAAGGTTCAAGTCGGCACAGCTGATTCTCAGAGAGTGGATGGCAAGAATCAGCAAGATATTCATTGGCATACCAGGTATGCTCGAGTCTAAAAGCTTAAGGGTGTATACTTTAAACTACCTTTTAACTCTTTATGGGTCGTGAAAGTGGCTCATTGTTTTGATTTGAATCTACGTTTACGTCTTCTGTTAAGGAATCTGTGGTTGTAGACTAGTTGTGATGATATTGTTGGATGTAATCTCTTAGGGGAGTTGCTGCACGTGCTCTACATCTCTCGAGAGGTGTTGAGAAGCCGAGTGGGAGGGTTACATATGTAGTTGTCCTTGAAGGTCTATGTAGATTCGGCGTCCAGGAACTGAACACGAGAGGAACATATTATACTGCACGGATATCTCCTCTTGAAATGACAAAGTCTGGTAACTTTTTGGTCTTTACACGATCCTTTGGTAGACAATATAGTGGTCGTTGCTTGATTTACTACACATGGTTTGAGCATTCTGCATTATCTCGTTTCCACTTCCAAGTTTTATTTGTTTGAACATCCAGCATTGTATTGATTATCTTTCATGTTTCTTATCTTAAGAAATGGAGCAAGTGGAGCAAGATCCTGAATTCATCACAATGTCTTGGCAGTTCAAAGCAACTGCTACTGAGCTCATTTCTGTTCTTGAGCAGGTAATACATTATGGTATCATCTTGTTATAATACTGTAATAGAATAGAGATGAAAACCATAAGTTATTTTACTTATTTGTGCAAATCACAAGATTTAGGTTCCCTAGCAAAAAGTGGGTACAAGGATGAATTACAAACCAGAGACTGACAGCTTCAAAGTTTCAATGAAGTAACTTTAGTTTTTATTTGTGCTCGCAGAAGCAAAAGACTGGTGGAAGAACCAAAGTTCTTTTAGAGACAGTCCCAGTTCATAAATTGGCAGATATATTTGTGGCTAGCTTTGAGATAAGTTTTGAGGAGCAACTGTCTATGTTAGATTCAGTTGACCTAAAAGTAAGACTTTCAAAAGCCACCGAGTTAGTTGACAGGCATTTGCAGGTAACTGTTGGTTCTTTGGTCCTGATTGTAGCACATTAATATGAGATTTATTTTTTATTTTCTAAGGATTGGTGTTTGGTGTATTTGCGACAGTCTATACACGTAGCAGAGAAGATTACACAGAAAGTTGAGGGTCAATTATCAAAATCACAAAAAGAATTCCTTTTGCGCCAGCAGGTTAGCTCTCATAAGTCCTCACTTTGGAAGTTCAAATCTGGATATATTTAACCAATTAAGGAATAGGTTTCCTAAAGGATTGTTGTTTCTTATCCATTATTTGCTACAAGCCCTAATCATTATTTTACTTCTTTTCCTTCTGTATTGAACACATTCAAGATGAGAGCTATAAAGGAGGAGCTCGGTGACAATGATGATGATGAAGATGATGTAGCCGCCCTAGAAAGAAAGATGCAAAGTGCAGGAATGCCTTCAAATATCTGGAAGCATGCACTGAGGGAGTTAAGGTATGATTTTCTTAAAACAGGGTTTTAAGGGTTACTTTCTCTTAGCGTGGTTCTGTTCACACCCAGATATTTTGAACATGGATTGTCATGCCATGGTTATTTACTAAGAAAGCTTTGTTGTGGTCTCACTCATAATTAGCCTGAACTTTCTCTAGTGTATGGTTATGTCGAGCTGGTTAGTTTTGATGAAGGTTCAATGCTTACCCCACCTGCCTTCATTGTTTTGACCAAGTAGACAATAGGTACTTGCGTTTCTATTGTTCAGTTGTAACTTCAGTATCATTTATTTAATTTATTCTCTTCATGTTTTCAGGAGGCTTAAAAAGATGCAACCCCAGCAACCTGGTTATAATAGTTCACGTGTTTACCTGGAGCTACTTGCTGATCTTCCTTGGGAGAAGGCTACTGAAGAATTTGAGTTAGATTTAAGGGCTGCAAAAGAACGTCTTGACAGTGATCACTATGGTTTAGCCAAGGTCAAGCAGCGGATCATCGAGTATTTGGCTGTTCGCAAGGTGCCCATCTGTATCTCTAATGTTCTAATGTCTTGTGTCTTAGATTTTGATGCTTATATGTTAATTACTGTTCATTGCAGCTCAAACCAGATGCCAGAGGCCCTGTGTTGTGCTTTGTTGGTCCACCAGGAGTTGGGAAAACATCTTTGGCATCATCTATTGCTTCTGCCCTGGGCAGAAAGTTTATACGCATATCCCTTGGTGGTGTCAAGGATGAGGCTGATATTCGAGGGCATAGGAGGACATACATTGGAAGCATGCCAGGAAGACTCATTGACGGATTGAAGGTATTTTGTTCTTTACCCCATCATTCATGTGTCTGATGAGGTGGTTGAATGCTTGTACCAGCTAACAATTATCTTAATGATTTTGTATGCCGGACAGAAAGTAATTGAATTGATTAGTAGCTAACATGTCGTAACTATATTGTATTTCAGAGAGTATCTGTTTGTAATCCTGTCATGCTGCTAGATGAAATTGACAAGACCGGTTCCGATGTGCGTGGTGATCCAGCTTCGGCTCTGTTGGAGGTTCTTGATACTGAGCAAAACAAAACATTCAATGATCAGTATCCTCTTCTCTGGCTATATTTCTTATTATAGGCTAAGTTTGAAGCAATCTGTATTACCATCTTGTTTTGTGGATCTCGAGTTTGACCTATGAGGCTTTACGCTTAAGTCAACTCTTGGACAAACTCATCTTCCACATAAAAAGAAGAAAGATAGTTACCAATATTTAATATCACCTGCGACATAATGGTTCTGCATATTTCCACTTGAACTCTGAATGTACTTTAGCATAGGTATAATGGAAAACTCCAACACAGACCCTTCCAGTTACCCCTGTCTATGCCATTCCCTCTTCTTGCATGGGTTGGAGACTGGGTTCTTCAAGTAGAACTTCCCCATTTGAAGGTTTGAATGTTCATGTTCTAGAATAGAAATAAGGTCTGTTATTCATATGCATGTAATACAACTTTAGCATGCATTGTAAGATGTAATCATTCTATTGCTAGAACCAGTATCATCACTATCTTTTGAATGCGACTCTGTTCAAGCGATTCCTTAATTCAAGGCCTGTAGCTATTTGAATGTTCCATTTGACCTTTCCAAGGTGATTTTTGTGGCAACTGCAAATAGAATGCAACCTATTCCACCTCCACTGTTGGACAGGATGGAAGTTATTGAGTTGCCTGGGTATACACCTGAAGAAAAGCTGAAGATAGCTATGCACCATTTAATTCCACGAGTTCTTGACCAGCATGGGTTAAGCACCGAGTTCCTTCAAATCCCAGAGGTACTTAGTGCATTCAATAGTGTTCTTATTAGTTAGTAATTGTACCAAAATTGTTTGTTCTCGGTTAGATTTCTAGACTCATTGTAGCTGTCATAGCTTTCTAGTAATTGTTTTCATTCATGCCCGGAGTCTATATGTATATATGATCAACTGCCTCTGTTGTTGCAGGAAATGGTGAAACTTGTCATTCAGGGGTACACCAGAGAGGCTGGTGTTCGGAATCTGGAGAGGAATTTGGCTGCTTTGGCTCGTGCTGCAGCTGTAAGAGTTGCAGAGCATGAACAAACTGTCTCAGTGAGCAAAGATGTGCACTCAATTGCTTCACCGATAGTGGAAAGCAGACTTGCTGATGGAGGTGAAGTGGAAATGGAGGTTATTCCAATGGGTGCTACTAATCATGAGATATCAAGCACTTTTAAGATTTCTTCTCCGCTGATTGTGGATGAGGATATGCTGGAAAAAGTATTAGGGGTAATTATTCTTGTCATATCAAGTATAAGTAGGACAGGTTACTTTAGTTGGAATAAACATCTTTTGTGATTTAAACCGAGAAACTAGAGTAGCTGGAATTGTCTTTGGGCCTGATGCAATCTAAGAAATGTGCCACTTGACAAGTCCCAATGGTGCAATATTTATAAACCTTCCTATTGTTTGTTAGGTACTTCATTTTAGTTTAGAAACTCTTCAGGAGCTTATGATTGGTGCTCTCTTAAGTGATTTTTACTCACTATTGAATTCAAGGATTTGGATTTTGGGTTGCCTCCTATACCATTTCCATCAATCCAAACATTCAAGCACCTCTTGAATGACGTGGGCTAGAAACTAGGAATACTTTTGTAGCCAATGTAGTTTGGCTCTCTCATTTATTGACTTTCTTTGTAGCTTAAGAAATTCTGAGGTCTTCTGTTTTAAAAATGCAGCCTCCAAGGTTTGATGACAAGGAAGCTGCGGAACGGGTTGCAACACCTGGTGTATCTGTTGGGCTTGTTTGGACTTCTGTTGGGGGAGAGGTTCAGTTTGTGGAGGCCACAGCAATGGCGGGAAAGGGTGAATTGCATCTCACTGGTCAGCTTGGAGATGTTATAAAAGAATCAGCACAGATAGCACTGACTTGGGTAATTTTAATTAAACGTTTTGTTGATTTATATGTACTAGTTTCCCCTATTTTTACATGAGTTGAGTATTTCTGGTTGTGTCGAGGATAATAGTTCTGAATTTGGTCTAATTGCTTTTTCATGCATGCTGGGTTTCTCAATCTGATATTTGCAAAACCTAAGCAACAAGCGGTCAGGAGTAACACATACACTGGATTTAGCAACTTAACAAGGAAAAGAACAAGCTTTTAGTGTGCAGTCCTTGATCCAAAGTTCCAAACTTCCATCTTTATTTTTAGGGGACTTTGGGCATCTAGTTTTAGGACCTTCACAGTCAGCTATTCCTGGGAGGTCACTTCATTGGCACCTTTTCTTACGCACTCTTGTGCATGTGTATGTATGTTACTCTACTAACTGCATACTTCAATTTTGTTCGCCAGGTAAGAGCCAGAGCAGCAGATCTTATGCTGGCAGCATCGGAGGAAACAAATCTTCTGCAGGGTCGGGATGTTCATATTCATTTTCCTGCTGGTGCTGTACCTAAGGATGGGCCTTCTGCTGGTGTGACACTGGTAACTGCGCTGGTTTCACTGTTCAGTCAGAAAAGAGTAAGGGCAGATACCGCAATGACTGGAGAAATGACATTGAGGGGTCTCGTACTACCGGTCGGTGGTATTAAGGATAAGGTAGGAATACTCACCCCATGACCAAGCCTTCATATGCAACTTTCAACAAGTCTGTCTGCATGTATAGTTTACAAAATTGACATTTTTTAAGTATTTTTTTAATCTTCTCTAATTACTGCCTTGTTTAATGACTACGCGTGTGGGTGCATGCTAGCATGATCCATTTTATTACACAATTTCCATGCATCTTTTTTTTGACTTGTTTTCCATTTTGACTTTAAAAGAACATCTAGTTCTTGAAGTCATGTAATAGCAAATGGTACTTGATATTTTGGTGCATATCATCAAGGAGTTAAAATTCTCGCCACTGACTCATCTACTTTACATTACTGCAGGTGTTGGCAGCACACCGTTGTGGTATTAAAAGAGTCATTCTTCCAGAGAGAAATCTGAAGGACTTAACAGAGGTACCGTCAGCGGTGCTTGCCGGACTTGAGGTAATTCTGGTGTTATTGGCATCAATGTGTTTTTCAATTGTATAGTTCTTTTTTTAATTTTATTTTTCCCGACATAATGAATTTGACTAGATTTTAAGTTTTACATCTTTAAGCGTGTTAGGTGCTGTATTGTCAATTCTGGTTCACTTTGACGGCTTTTTCTCTATAGGAGTAATTGTGGTCACAACCTAACTTGCCTTAATATTTCATATCAGATTATAGTGGCAAAACGAATGGAAGATGTATTAGAGGAGGCTTTTGAAGGTGGATGCCCCTGGAGAGTGCATTCGAAGTTATGACAGGGCCTGTGGAGTTGAATTATACAGGCTACTAGTGATCGAAATACTGCACTGTGCTAGTTGTAGCTAGCACATGGAGGTTACCAATTGTTGTTCAGCAGCTGTCTTAGCTGCAAAGATGGAAGAAATAGTCAATCACTTCAACCAGTCATGGCTTGGGATAAAATGATGAAGTGGTCATGAACGATTCAAATTCACTTTTGAGAATTTGGATGAAAATTCTCGGTATGCAAACTGTTCATTCCCATAAGGCTGCATTCACCGAGGATGAGCAACTGCTATATTTCTTTTAATGTCCCTCTGCTTCCTTTCTACGTATTTGCCCAAGTTAATTGTAATTATATTCTCTCATCTGTATAAATGTCGATTATTTGAGCAAAGAATACGCCTTTTCTCACTCCCACTCATTTGGACCTAACACTTTCCCATGCCTTACCACATGAATCAAACACCCTAGTATGAATGACATCAGAATGTTCTGCGTGCTTGAATTCCCTGTGTGCAATTGCTTAATATTCTTCATGAATGCTTAATGACATCAGAGGCGCTATGAGCAAGTCGCGATCCACGACGGGTGTGGCATTGCACATCAGATCATTGCCTTTCTGATATCAGAATGCCTTCTCTCGTAAGGGCTGGGCACAAAATGTATTTGAAATGCATACATGGAGTGAAATCTAAAAGGGAAACCGAACATGTCCGGGTATGAACTTGACAAATGCTTTGTTGAAGGGCGGATAGAACTTAAGCAATTGCTTGATCAAACATCAACCTAGCCATTACTCATATGGCTAGTTTCACAGTTGATAGATTATAAACCTATAGTTCGATTTCGGTTCTGTATGGAAAGAAAAAATGACTACAATTTTGGGTATTAACTTGATCCTGTTTGGCATAGGCGTTTGGACAGGGGTGGAGTGGGTAAGAGACACAGTGGGTTCTGTGATCTACTCACTTAATTATGTCCAAGTTTTGGTAGAACACTGTCTCACTAGTGTCCCACTGTTGAAACCACAAAAATACTTAATATATATGATAAATGAGAGTGAGAAAGAGAGCTACTTTGTAGGCTAATACCATGTTAAGTTGCACTTATTTCTTTTTTTTAGGATTAATTTCAGTTTACCTACCTGAGGTTTGAGGCTAACATCATTTCACCCTCCCGTACTTTTAAAAGTTTACCCCTAAAGTTTTCAATTTTCATCAATCATGAATAATTACTGAAATTCTATGTAATTTGGACGTTAATTATAACTTTATAACTCATTTTAAGGCAAATATAGTCATCTAACAACAAAAATCGTCTTATATAATCTTTTTAATAAGACTACATATTAACATTTAATGTCTAAATTGGTTGAAATTTCATCAGTTGGGCATGATTGATGAAAATTGGAAATTTTAGGGGGTAAACTTTCAAAATTAAAAGTACGGGGATGAAATGATGTTAGTCTCATACCTCATGTAGGTAAACTGAAATTAATCCTTTTTATCTTCTAAATTTGGTTGTTTTCCTTGATTAGTTGTTGATAAAAAATTTAAGTGATTCTGTTTCAACTTTAATTATTATTATTATAGCTTCGTTTCCCATTCAATATAGCAATATATTTTTTAATCATAAAACATAAATTTTCTTAATTTTCTTACGTTTTTTAGTAATAAAATTTGATGTCAAATTACAAATACATTTAAGAAAAAATATTTCACATATATATATATATATTGATTTTACTAGTTGCGATGATATGTGTAGAAAGATTATTTCATGATGTGAATATTGTGAAAACTCGGTTATGCAGTTGAATGAGTGACAATTTTATGAA
This sequence comes from Comarum palustre, assembly GCA_951800085.1. Taxonomy (NCBI): domain Eukaryota; kingdom Viridiplantae; phylum Streptophyta; class Magnoliopsida; order Rosales; family Rosaceae; genus Comarum; species Comarum palustre. The sequence goes on along the minus strand of OX637576.1, from coordinate 16,186,895 downwards.
TAATTGTTTGATTTCATATATCAAGAATTTGTAATAGTATATTCGATGAGTCTATTATGCAACGATGTGAACTCTCTGTAAGAATATATATATTTCAATGATAATTGAATTACATTTAAATTGTTAATATAATTATTATTTATTATTATTGTTGCTGTTTGTGTCGTAGCAGCTAAAATTTCTGACTCCCTGCGTTTGGATCAGTTGGATGTGATATGTATACTCAATGGTGGCTAGTTTCAAAGTTGAAGTAATCCGTTCATAACCCTACACACAGAAAATAATCCGTCCCCCCCCCAACGTAATATACTTCGTTTTTGCTTCTTTAGGTACAGAGGCACCTCGTCTCTTCTCTTTTTTTTTGATTTGAAAACCACCTCGTCTGTTCGTTGTTAACATAATTTTGGAAGGCCCGCATAATTGAACAAGTGCAGACCGTTGCAAGCCAAGCATATTAGTATGCGCCATAGGCGGTCGGCTTTACGACAAAGTGATAAACTACAACTGATAACGTAAAACTAGGTTCAAGCTGGGATTGCAAAAAGTGGGAACGTTGTGCGAAGTTCAGATTGAGGAGGATGCCAATCCGTGAGAGCAAGTCTTCCTCCCTGGACGGCTCTGGCTCATCTTAGAATGAATGAGAGAACTCTTCTGTCTTGCAAGAGACTTGAGTTGTAAAAGGTTTACCACATTTGGTTCCTAGCTATATGTAAATAGATGTCGTATCGATGTCCCTAGTTTTCAGAAATCGAGACTTCGATGAAATTGTTGGCACAATGTTAATGAAGTTTTCAAGTATTGATTTTTTCACTATATGTTATGGTTAGATATAAGTATCACCATTAGAAAAATGGCATGATTACACCGAGTTTCATATCTCCTAAGAGGAATAGACGCACTGCCTTACTCACCCTCATGAAGGTGTGTCTCTCGTGTTTTGGTTGAAAGTCTTTTATACTGCCAGATATTCTATTTTCGTTTGCTCTAGGTTCATACAAGTTTGACATGATTTCTAGAACTGTCTGAATTTAAGGAAAAAGTGGTAATAAGTGTGCTTAACTAGCATCACCGACTCTTTGCATACATGTATGTTCATGCTAACACTTCCTTTCGATTTTGGTTTCCCCTATCCTATATAACCAATTGCCATCATTCATTAGACGTTGAAGACTTAATCTATCACATCATTGATGAGTAAACACGTTGTTTTTGGCTAAGTCATTGACCTTATGTCATCTCAAAGCTTCATAACTTCATGTCAAATTTGCGAAAACAACAAATCTGTCCACTTTCAAACTACAACTTCGTGCAAGATTTTTTATTAGCTCTGGATGAACTAGAATGTGTAATTTATATCATTTGAAAGATCCTTGAGTCTAGTTTCAATATCATCTCTTGGTTCATTCATATCCATCTTAACGAATAAGATATGATAGTTTTAGTATGCAAATATCATGTTGCACGAAAATTTCATTATGCACTCTGGTTTGCAACCTGTTTTGAATCCTTCTAAAGGGTTCAAGTGAAACTAATTACTTATATATCTACTTTATTGTAGTGGATATCTCTCATAAATACATTAAGTGTCTCGCAAATAATGAAATTACCTACAAGATTCTAAGGGACTAGCAATTTAATGTCTTGTAAATTTGATGTGATTACGATCATTGAATCATCATCGATCATTCATGGACGTTGTTGAATAGATTCTTAATGCCTCATGACACCATGATCTATTTCAATGTGCCCTTTATGTATTGATAGAAAATCAAACCTTGTTATATTTCATAGTACACGCCAACGGTTACCATATGAAACTCATTGTGAGAATGGTAGAAACTTTTGTGTATTCTTCTCATAAGTGCGGATGAGGGCACACCGTAGAGAGAAGCATGAGTCATTCTAATGGACTTTATGCCATTATGATTTGGATATTGAATCCTATGTTGTCGCCATTAAAAATCTTTAGGACACTGACTCATACAAGCTTTAGCATGATCATTAAGGCACTGACTCAAGGCTCAACCATTTTAGACGTTGTATGGTCAAGCACTCACAAAATTGAGGCGCATCGGCCTTCTCCTGATGTGTCCTTTGCTTTGTCCAACACTCATCATTCAAGCTTATTCTTTAGCTAAATGAGGAGTGAGACCCTCATACGCTATAACACAAAAGAGAACGTTTCATTCTTACAACAAATCCAAATTGGTACAACCAACTTGAGGACAACTTTTTATGTTTTATGGTGATTGGTTGAAGTTTCAACACATTTGTCATTTGTTACACCATCATCTACTGATGTTGCTTATACTTCTACGGGCTCACTACCTATTGTTTAAAGAAGTTTATCAAGATAGGAATTATGCGTCTTGTACCTCATGTCCATACGTAATATGGTCTCACTAAGGCTACGATCAAGCAATTTCGGCTTGTCCCTCGAACATTTGTGATGCTCGTCAATCTTACTATTGCATTATGGGGCTATACACGTTTTGCATGCAGCATTATTATTCATCCACGACCTATCATCATTGAAATTATTGCACAACATGTAATTATGTGCGAGGATTGACTCGGAATTTCGATCCTTGAGCTCGGCAGGATTGAAATGGATTTCCAAGCCTTGAGCTCGACAATGTGCCAAATTGCCCTGCCACAGTTCCTAATGATGAGTCATGTGAGATGAATAATTTCTTAGATTGGCTATGTTGATTGAAATCTTATCAGACAATCTCTTTAACCGCTATATTATGAATTGTCACTTTGAGACTGTATTCTCGTCGTTAGAGGGAGATACGAATACAAGTGTTTGAGTGGAACGACATGAATGTCGTGGTTTGTCACCACTAAGTCTCATCTTAATCCTATTACTTAAACGGTTAGTGACAAGATCACATGCTTCAAATACGTATGCAATGATTGATGTCCTATCAAGACGACATGACGCGAGCAAACGTTCATGATGCCATCACAAGTGACGATGATATAATGACGTCGTACTGTAACATCATGGTGTCACAGGACGTGTGGCTCCTCAAAGGTTAGGGTGAGACCCTTAGGTTTGATAATTACTCGTATCATGGAGAAAGCGAGTTTTGACACAATCTGATCTAATTGATTAGTGATACTCAAATTTGTCTCATAAAGTCTACATGTCCATGCATATAGAGATCTCTCCAAGTACTTACACTAATGTATATGAGGACGTAGAATAATGAGTTTACTATCAAACTATGCTCTGTTGATAAATCAGCGTAGTAGAGACAAGGTAGGTCACGTGACCCACTAAATATATACAAAGGGACACAATATGATAGAGTTTGAATGTAGTAGTGTAGTGGATTCATGCTGGAGGTCATGTGTTCGAGCACAAGCACAACTTTTAGAGATAGATATTTTTTTTAATTTCGTTTTTATTTAAACGTGCAAATGGTCTTTCCCTAAATATAATTTTTCTTTTTTACTTTTTGTGGGCTTTTTTTCCTTTTTTAAGTCTGATTATTTATGTTTATATGAAGTTTCATGTTTTTGACATTTACACTGTTGTTCTATTTATATTTTTTTTGCATGAAGTTTAAAGGTATTATTAATTTTTAAGTTATATGACTATGAGTGCCCAAGTTAAACTCAGATCCTGGCTACGCCGCATCTTCTAGAATTAATAAAGAGATATGTCCTTGGGCAGATGATGTCAACACTGCAGGTAAAAACCTTATCCAATATGCCTTTGTTATATAGCGTAGTGAGAACAAGAGCTTAGACTCACCTTATATAGTCTAAGCTCTTGCTCTCACTAGCACGCACTGAGATCGATTATGATGAGATATACTCTTGTAATGGATATTGTTGAACTCCACTACTTTATCAGTTTTGTAGTTTCTGAAAAATCTGAACGTGCAGCTCATGAATGTGGCCACATATATCATCTCTATGGGATCATAGATATGGATGAAGTTCTTGGAGAGACTTCATCCACCTAAATCAAGTGGCTCCGGACCACGAGAGCATGTGTTTCCAAGAGAGATTTAAACGCACACTAAGTAACTTCTTGATTTGGATGAGTTATGATGAATAATGCCCTTACGTGTTCATTCCGGATTTTCATAGACTCTTGATGCACAAGAGATGTCAATATGTATCGAGCATCTGATGTTAGAATGAAAAAGATTTTGGGATAGACATAGTCTCGCTATGAATCTCGATGACTGTATTGACGATGTTTTTCCATCAATCGGTCTCGTAATGGAACTCGATGATTGTGTGTTGATGATGGTTTTCCATCAATCAACCTAGGCTCTCTAAAAGTAACACTTACATAGGCTCTCATAATTAGTGAAAGTCTTGTCTCTAATAGAGAGATCCGTTAAGAGATAGAATTCATCTAAGTACAATAAAACTCATTATGTACTTATCAATACGAAATACTTGACTCATTCGTTATAAAACTAACTGTAATTTTGCGCCCACGCAACATCGCCAATGGAATGGCATAAGGGTAACCTCTCAATACTTAAATGTATTTCGGCTCATTCTATCCCTACGTAAGAAAGACACATCGAAAGTGAAATCAAAATTTGCCAAGTTTCTTATATCAGCTTTTCCAGGAACTACATGAATGCTCATTCATTGGACATAACTATTATATGAGTAAATTATGACTATTCTCATAAAATATGACGGATCTGTTTGAGAATCTGATTTTGCCTGAACAGTCGACTTCGACTGGACTTTGTGAACAACTCCGGACGAACTAAAAAATGTGACCTATGGTTAGAAAAGTACATATATATATACTTTTCATAACCATATGCGGATCACCCATATCTACTTTCCACGAATTTTTTGATATATATATGAAACAAGATAAAGTAAAATATATTGTAAATAATAAATATACGTCAATGCTAACATGTGTGATTAATACACAAAACCTTTTGCTTTGGTCGTTAAGACAGACACAGTACACCCTAATGAAGCACTCCATATTGCAATGCCAACACATTCCAAGAGAACAAATTCTCAGAAAACAATTTTGTCTGGGAATTGGAATAATTTGCTTGAAACTGTTTTTTTCTTTTTCAGTTACTAATTTGCTTTAAATTGTTAGCTAGGGCTGTTTTTGGGCCGGTCTGGGTTAGAAAAAATGAAACCCGAGCCCAAACCCGAAATTTTTGAGCCGGTTTTTCAGGTTTTCGGGTCAAAAAATTTCAATGTTCAAATCCAAGTTTACTAATGAATAAGGTTTGCGGAACACGTTTTTTGATTATAAAACGGGTTTAATTAGATGTTTTTATGATGAAGAAGTGAGCATGAGTTGGATGTTTAATTTGACGACATCTCCACCGCCCTTTCCACTCACCGCGGCTCTACTTTTCTCAACATCGTCGCTCTCGGCAATGTTGTAAGTCAACAAATTTCTCTTTTTTCTGATTCGATTCATTCCCAATTCAAAAGTATAGACTAAAGAGTGAAGGAATAGAGTTTTTTTTCTTCTATTTATTAGCTAATAGTAACCCAATAGGAATACGACACCTAAACTAACAATACCTATATTTCAGGTTTTCAAGCCGGTCCGGATTTTAAGATATGAAACCCGACCTGACCTGACAGTATTTAATTCGGTTCAATTTTAACCCGACCCGATCAGTCCGGCTTTTCCGGTTTCGGTCCAAAAAACAGCCCTGTTAGCAATCTCGGCTTCAGTGGTCACTCACCATGTAGAAACCGGTGTATGGAGGCAAAACCTCATAGGTAAATGGCCACGAGATAGATCCAAGTCACCAACGAGTCAACGACACCCTTGTAATCCATGAGCTCGAGGACGTGTGTGACTCGACCACTAGCCGAGCACTCATGGAGTTGGAGCTGTGTGACTCGACCACTGGCCGAGCACTCATGGAGTTGGATCTCGGCTCCAACCAAATTCTATTTTCAAGACTCAACTCCCCGGCTTGACTGCGGCCCTGCTAGGAGCGAGCCAATGTCGTGCTCACTGACATCAAGCCGGTGCTTCCAGGTTTGCTGAAGAATGTTGAGGCCAATGGGTTGGTGAAAGAGTGGAGGTCAGGGAACTTATGTGGGGATCCGACGAGTCAATGAGTGAAATGGGTCAGTTCGACTTGGTTTTGATGTCGGATGTGTATTACAACGACGAGAAGGTTGGCTTGGCCAAAACGTTGGTGTGTGCAATAGGACAGCAGTTTTGGCAGCAACTGAGGTCAGGCCACTAATAGCTGAGTGCCCAAGTGAGTTGGTAAAAGAAGGCTTTGTGCTAGTTGAGTTGCCGTGTGAGCTCACTTCTTCAAGAGGAATGGATATGGAGAGTTCGGAATCCTTTGCCATCTTCCAAGTCACACAGTATGAAGAAAGCCAAATAGAAGCACCCTTGTATTTGAGACTTCAGAGTTCAGACACGAGCTGCACTGGCTACTATATGTAACCGTTTTACTTGGAAACGATTAGTGATCCCATTTAAATCATGTGAGCAAGTTCAGTCTAACCGTCTTTATGGACTTGACAAGATTTTTAAAACCAACAAAAAAAGATAAGAGACCCCAAAACACTTGCTCACACAACCAATACAGTATTTGAATCAAGCCTAGCACAAAAAACCATTATCATGCTTTTATATACCACCACGGTTCAGCGAGCAGTACATTGCACAGAATAATACTTGCTAAGCTATTGTCATCATCTATTCAATAATAATGCAGAGTATAATTATGTCTCGAACTGAAAGGGCTAGCCGACTTTCCCCAGGCATGCTGTACAAAATTGTGGTAAACTGCTTCTGTACAGATGAGGGGGGTTTCCCCAGTCAGTTATATATATGGCCCCGCCGCTGCTTCCAGTTTCCACACCCTTTCACCAAAACCATGCCATGTAATGCCACTCATAGAATACCTCCTTAACTTTCTTCAGAACAATACAAAACTTCAATCAGGTAATCGGGGTTATCCTTTTCTTCCTCAGCCCTGGATGTGCTGCCCTTGATTGCTCAGACCCATGCTTGTTTGCCCCACTCATGGTCCTTATAACCAATACCCAGATCATTAACTATTGGTTACAGAGGTAACCACTGATCTCAACTGGCAAATTTTCTGCATTTTAGGGTAGATATATTTGGGCACACAAGAGAGCACAAACCAAGTTGCTGAATGCAAAGATTATAACCCATCACAGCCATTATTCCCACTGTTTCTTAACCATTGTAGTGAATCTTCTGATTTTGGGAGCTCTGACCCTGCTGGGGGGTCTGCTGTTGTGGAGCCTGCAAGTTCATTGGCTGTGTATTGTAATGGGTAAAAGGCTGAGAGTACAGAGAATTCATATATCCCTGCATATATGTTGAGTAACTTTATCAACTTCAAAACAAGAGATATCAACAAAGCACCTAGGCGAGGTATAACTGACACAAGGATGCCAAAAATATTTGTCCATTTACACTATAAATTTGCTACACAATGGCCAAAGAACTATCAATGATAAATATATATCACAGTTTGTATGAGAAGAAACCTGAGACTGAAGCGCATTTACATTCCCCACGCCATAATGGGTCTGCGATCCATCATCCTGTGATGGGTCATTGTAGCCAACCTGGGTAAATAGACCTTGTGTACCATGTGCCATGTAGTCCTAAGTATGCAGTTCACAGTTCAGATTTGCCCAAATGATGACAAAGACAAGGCACACGATAGATAAGCCTAAATGATGATAAAGATAAGGCAGCAGATAGGTTTTTATTCATTTTAAACTAAGTGGAAAGGACCGAACCTGAGACATGAAGTCATTCCCAGAACCAAATCGAGAGTACCCTGCTTGAGAATTCTGGTTCATAAAATTGCCTGGAAACCCTCGTGCTCCTTGAGTAACATAATCAACAGCATATCCACTCTGAGAAGCCTGCATAGGCCAGCAGATGATTCTAAAGTTTGAACACAATAGGGGAATCCATTTCAAACCATAGATTAAACCATCACAGGATAAAAACAATGTCAATACGATAGATTAGTCTAACATCCCTTGACAAACGGTTTGAGGAATAGCAACGTTAGTAAATAAAAATTATGAACTGCAGAAAAATGCTAAAACAGAAATCTAGAGGAATGATATTTGATATAGGCAGACCAAGTGTAACAGAGATATGACAAACAAGAACATCCGTAAGTGTCAACAGTTATGCTGCTGAAGCAACCAACTCTAAGATAAACATACAAAAAAAATTAATATGAAAACATACCTGAGTGGAGTAGTCAGCAACATTATAAGGAACATGTGATCCCTGACTTTTAAAGTCATCACCCAACTCCTGAAGTGAAATTAAGATATGAATATAGCTGTACAATTTTGTATACAGTTCTCAATGGGATCTTGGAAAGTATGACGAAAAAACCTGAGACATGCCGGCCATGGAAAATCCATCGCGAAATGCTTGGCTTGGCCCTTGACCTGGCATCTGTCACAGGAAAAAATAATAATAATAATAATAAGATTATATGAAACTGAATGCAGATAAAATTCCAAGTATAAACTTAGCACAGAAAAAAAGATACAAACATTATTGACAAATCCAGGTTGAGATAATGGACCGCCCACAGATGGCTGACTATTAGGATTTTCCAGAGCAGGAAAGTTGAAATTAGATCCCAGATTTTCAACATTCTGCTGTGTGCCTTGCTGGTGTGGGAGATGACTGCCAATAGGAGTACCATTATTGCCACGTCCAGCTCCAAACCCTCGGCTTCCAGGTTGAGGGACATGAGGAACAGCTCCTACTGGTCCATGCACAGCTCCACGAGTTGGAATAGCATAGGGTTGAGAAAGGGGACCACCATGAAATGGTGCAAGTGGTGCCCGAGGCATTGGATATCCAGCAGGATGTACCCCAGGCTTGTGGGTACCATTCGGTGGACCAGGAGGTAAGTAAGAACCTGAATACGATAGAAATATTGAGGATCCAACAAGAAAAAAAATTATCCAATGTGTACACATGTTCCGGTTGTTATTTGATTACAGAGTTCACCATTTATATGATTATTTCAGCGAAATTATTATTATAGAGATAGATAGGGAACCACCTTTTAATGGTTTGAATTTCCAAAAAGTTTTAAAACATAATTAGTTCACCTCACATGTGAAAATTTCATTTTGGGCAGTAGATGCACAATTGCACATGATACGAGTAACTGGGCATTCAATTTTATATGGACAGTCATGCATTGGGAGCAACTTATTTTGAGATTTTTTTTATAATCCAAACCATTAGAAGGTGGTTCCCCATCTCTACCTCTATACTAAGGTTTAGGTCCTATAACCATCATAATCCTAAATTGCAAGCATCCTACTACAATTCATGGGGGGGCTGTTGTTGATTCTAGAAATAGCATACCCCTACCGCGACCACTTCTTCTATCAGCATTCTGACTGGATGGGGCAATAGACCCATAACTATCACTTGGGACAACACCAGGACCACCACCAAAGAACAGACGGTGCTCATTGTAGATCTGTGTAAAAAACAAAATTTTATTATATGTGATCCAACTCCCACAAAAAAAATTGATTTTTTGTCTGCTCCACCTATTCCAAAAAGAAAACTGCGAAATATGAAAATTACATACCTTTTTTGGCTTTGGAAATTGAACCATACTCTGCTTCAAGTTATTTAGAGGACCTTCAACCAAGCACTCATGTTCCTAATGAACATGATGTCAGTAGTCATACTCAATACAACATAATGGTTTGATTGACCAAGATGATGAAATCTAAGTACTAAATGGTGCCTCATCAAGGGGAGTAAAACATAAAGGTTATATGTAAAACAAAATTCAACCATCTGAGCTTCGAGTTATTTAGATGACCTTCAACCAAGCACTCATGTTCCTAATGAACATGATGTCAGTAGTCATACTCAATACAACATAATGGTTTGATTGACCAAGATGATGAAATCTAAGTACTAAATGGTGCCTCATCAAGGGGAGTAAAACATAAAGGTTATATGTAATAACATAATTCAGCGTTAACAATTATGCTGACAGTAAGCATCAGCCACTACCATCAACAATCAAAGCTCATGTCTTCCAGTGAATAAGTGATAGTAGAGAGTAGATTTGTACTAAGGAAACTAAGATGCTCAGAGAAAATGGAGAATCACCAATACATTATCTTTAAATTTAAATAACACGAAATAATTGAAATTTTCGCTCCTTTTCAATCATCTGATCTTCGAGAAAAAGTCAAAACTAATAGTCGAACACAACACCGTTGCATAGTTCTTAGAGATCAGATAATACCTTGTAGTGTGTCAACAAGCTATTCCACAAGGGCTGTTTACTTAGAACTTTTGGATTCCCCAGAATAACAATACCATATCGAGCACGTGTCAGGGCAACATTGAGCCTCCGAGGATCGTTAAGGAATCCAATGCCCTGAAAGAGTAGTTCATAGGCCAGATATGTTAATACCCTCTTCTTTTGATGAGAAACAACTATTCAACAATCATCTTAGAGCTAAATGTGCAAACTCTAGTAGTCTATTAAAAGAAATGCCAGGAAAAAATATGACAGAAGAAATGGCACACTGAAGAATACACCAGTACACACATTACACAAGATATAGCATATGTGCTACAGCAAGGAAAAGAAAGTTTCTGAAGAAAAAAATGAATTTGAACATACAGCTACTATCCACTCACCTGATGCTCATTACTCCTCACACATGAAAGGATGATATAATCTTTTTCCCTTCCCTGAAATGAATCTACACTTGCAACCTGTAACAACAATAAATAATGAACAACATCGATGATGCGGATGCGGACAACTGTCACAAAATCATGTGGCTGAAGAATCAAACATGTTACCTCTATTTCCTTGTACAGTTGCTGTCTGAGAGCACCATTTCTTGACATGTAGTTCACAATATATGCTCGCTGTCCCTCATATGGTGTTATCACCCCAATCTGTGATACATTTATATTATCAAGTAAAGATACATGAAATCCAGCGAGAAAAGCTGAATGCAAATGGAATGTCATGGCACCTGACTAGGGACGATACCGCTCCTTAAGAATGTTGTGACAATCTTTTCAACATTAGCAGCTTCAGTTCGGTTCAGGTAAGATGTTCCACTAGCACTTATCTCCTCTTGACCCATCTGTAACACCAACAAATGAGTCCAAAACCAGTTAGGGAAAAAAGTCCGACATCCAACGCTTTTCAAGACCCAAAAAAAGCCTTTTCAAATAATTAATTGGCACTAAGTGTACCTGAACATAAAAGAACATTGGACGATTGGGAACTGGCCATGGAAAGTCAATTCCCGTTGATTGCCTTTCATTGATGGTGACACCATTTTGGAGTGTGCCCTCATAGAAGCTGTTAGAAGGAAACTCTGACAGTGCTGGATGCATTCTGTATTGGACCTAATTGAAAATCGCAAAATATAACACATTAGCACCGCAACAAAGTCACAGTTGTACCCACATTAACATCAGTTCAGTTACACCACGCGTTGCATCCATGCAAAGATTGAATAAGTTTGACCAGTTACCTGCAACCTAATTGGTTTCACACCGAGTGAAACAAGGCGTTCAAAAAGAGACTGGGCAAGCCCGGCACGAGCGGCTTTCTTGCACATAATGACTGGACCAAGCTGGCAGTGATCACCAACTAGAACAACCTAAAATACAAACTCTACATTAAACTGCAAAGCATCGACCCTTGAAAAGAAAATGTGAAACCGAGTAATTTGATCACAAGATACCTGCTTTGCCCCGAGTACCAAAGGAATAAGGCATTCAGGCTCTGTTGCCTGAGTAGACTCATCAATAAGTACCTACATGAACAGGAAAGATAATATTTTAAGATCTATTTTGGTGTGACTGACACTGACAGTACAACTGGCTATGTAAGATGTATCCCAACCTGACGGAACCTAAAATTAGCCAATCGTGGATCTCCAGCACCAACACATGTGCAACAAATGACATCAGCACTCTGAGAAATCTCTCTCTCAGTAGCCCGTTTCAACGCTTTGTACTTTTTCTCATCACTACTTGACAATTCACCTGCAACAATACTCATTGGATTAAATATATATGCTACATATTTTCATTACTAATGTTAATGAGCAGTGTGGGGAAAATTAAAAACATAACATCAAACAAAAAATCATATGTTACACATTATCCTACTTCCACAAAAAAATCAGTATTAACATCAAGATAATGGGAAGAGTGATCCATGCATTGTCTTCTTATTTACTTCCATAATTTTATCGTGGAACAAAAGCCCCAGGTTCTAAAGTGACAGTACTGGAGAAAACTATTACAGAATATTAACATAAGAAATGAAAATGATTTTTGAGAGAGAGAGAGAGACCTTGCTCATCCTTCAGTTGCTGTAACTTGTAAAGTTCACTCTTTTCTGATGTGTCAAGATGAGAAACCTGTTATCAGTAAGCACCAGGTCAAACAAAGACCATAATTGTAAGAAAGTTGTGAAAGACTAGCTAACAAATACAAACAAACCTGATAGTGAAGGGTTAAATGCTCAACCGGTGAGCTGACAGCTTCCCTTGATTTTGCACTCAGTCGAACAACCTTATAGCCCAACAGAAAGAAAAAGACTCAGAGACATCCAAGAAAAGAAAACATATAAACATGTACGAGTGAAAAGCAATCCATTATCTAGAAACCAATAAATGGAACATGATAGCACTTATAACCCAAGTATTACACTACAAACACTTTAACCAAAAGAACTGTGATAAATATTATAGAATTCCATTTTATGGTTTTGCTAGTATAAAGATAAGAGGAATGTTAATTTAAGTGGACTGTATAGTTACTGCTAATTAGGTTGACTGAAATTAAATTGCTTTTTATTAAGAAACTACTTTTAGTGAAGCAGAATAGCTAGTTTTTATTGTTCAAGCACACCCGACCCATCCATATACCCTGATGACAGAGCAGTTTTATTACCTGTGACCTCCATGGTGTTGGTATAACCCTTGTACTTGACACAAATGGACACAACCTCACATACCTCAATTGTCAAACCTAAGATAATTCTAAATTGGTTGCTTTTCTCATTATGAAAAGTTTTCTAATTGCCTACACAGTGAAATAAAAGTTAGGTACTTGTTTGCAGTTCTGTTTGTTCTGCTTTGGTTACTAGGAGGCCCTATGACCTAAGAATATCATCATAAAAGCACCAATAATAATAATGCCAGGAACATTAGTCACTACTATTGGCAAGAATCAGCAGTTATGTTGCATGCTCATATGTTGTGTTGCACCTGGGAAGTATTTCACTTTTTTATTTTATTACTAAACAACCGAATTTTATGTCTAGACACCAAACTCAAGTACAAGAACCAGAAAGAGTAAACAAATTCAATACAAGATTGCTTTTTATTAAGAAACTACTTTTAGTGAAGCAGAATAGCTAAGTTTTATTGTTCAAGCACACCCCTGGGAAGTATTTCACTTCTTTTTCATTTTATTACTAAACAACCGAATTTTATGTCTAGACACCAAACTCAAGTACAAGAACCAGAAAGAGTAAAGAAATTCAATACAAGATATATAACCAAAGAAAGAAGCCAAGAGGGTTGATATAAATGTAGGAAATGCACTGCTTCTTTACCTTCAGCCCAGTTGCACTTATTTTCTCAGCTAGTTGGTCCACAGCCACATTACTAGGAGCGCAAACCAAAACCTGGAGAAAAGTGAGAATTTAGTGCGCGAGATAGATATAGAGGTAGAGAGAGGGAGAGTGAAGGGTGAAGCAAAGAATGGTGATTCTACCTGTCCCTGCGCTTGTTTAGCCATGTGATACACAATTGCTGCAGAAGTGACGGTTTTTCCTGTGCCAGGTGGACCTTGAATCAGACTTATAGGCTTCTGTAGGACACTTTTCACAGCAAAAACCTAACCAGAAAGGAATATAAGATACTCAGAAATATACTTACAGTAAAAGAACAGCAAAAGGAACCATAAGATAATAGGAAATGAGACCCCTTGAGAACTAGACAATAAAAAACTTCTGGTAAGCACACATGAAGAAAATCAAACCATGTGCATGCAGGGAAGCTTAAAGTCAACAAAACCAAAACTCTCCATCTATATAGGCCGTTGTAAGTAAGCTTATAGAGTTATGAGGAACCAAGAAAATCCAGGAATGTATAGGTATTGATCGAGACCACATCTAAACATACATATGTAATAACATAATACATGCCATTTCTCCTAAAAAAAAAGTACATGCCATTATATTAAAGACTGATGATGTTGATACTGCTGATGATAAAGATGATTCAATTTTTACCCAGGATTTCAGACAGCTAAATTTTTAAAAATCAAACGCAACCTATTCTACAACGATAGAGAAAACTTAAATCTTCATCAAACAAGGAAAACCAGAGTATATAACCCGTAAGTTTACCAATATAACAACCTGAGATGCATTGAGCTCTGGCAGACCAGGAGCACCAAAACGACGAGGTAGGGTATTACGGACCATTTGAACCTCTACTTCATGTCCTAACAGGTGATGGTAAATATACCTGCAAAAATTACCAAGGAGCATTAAATTAAGATGCATAAAAATCCCAACAGGCACATTGGAATTTTAACACTAATTGCAGTTCATAATCAGGCTGTAAGATCACCACACAATATAACTAATCAAGGGTCAAATCATCTCAGGTCATGCAAAGATTATGATCAGAAAATTCAAGCTAATTTAATCTCCATCTTACATAGTGAAACCATTTATGTCAAGACCTTGGGCTTGACAGTTCTGAACAGTTCAAAAATTATGAACACAAGTACCAACTTTAAGTAGGTAACAAACCCAATGTTGATAGGTGAAAGATTGTCTGGTGAACCTATAAGGATTTAAAAATCTGATTCTGATCAGATTCTAACAACATACCGTTATTTCTAAACTTTTGTTCATGTCAAGAAAATAAGGATACAGAATAAAATACAAAGCACATACCCACTAACACTTGTCTCATCCACTGCAAAAGCTTTCATGGCTCCCTGCATACGATCAAAACTTGTACTCTTCCACACAAAATCAACACTGAAGCCATGGTTAACATCAGCTGGAACTCCCTGCATACACAATACTAACAGTAAGCGTAAAGAATAACAATCAATTTCAAAAAAAAAAACTATTTAGCCATAAGAAAACATATTTACCTGACTAACACGAAGTTCAAGTGCAACTTCCTCTTGTGCAGTTAACTTGATCTGGGAAGATGATAAATATAAGATTTGAGCCAAAGAAAAATACTCACAAGTACATACAAACATATGTTATTACAATCAGGAGAAGACATACCACATGTCCCACAGACTGCCATGCTGGATGAGCTGCATCCCCAGAATAACGAAGCCGCAGCTCATCACCAGGTACAAGACGCAACTCATTGTCCTCCTGCAACGCAACACAACATGTAAGATAAATGTGGGCATAAAAAGGGTGGAATACAACATGAAAAGGATCAAACTAAGATAGTCTCCCAGAAACCACCTTTGGAAAAACAAAATATGCCACACGCTTCTTGTTAAGACCGATATCCCACCTAATGGTAAGATTGTCCTTGCTTTGAGATTCTTTTATCATCTAGAAATAGAATTAAGAACGACTTAGACAAATGCTTGTACTCCACAGAAGGAGCATAAGGACCATAAGGAGAAAGGCAGAGTATAGTACACATACTTTATCATAGTCAGCTTCAAGCCTGATAAGTGGCGCAAACACATTTTGATGCTGCATCAGAAATAGATTGAAAACGCCATTAACAAATATATATATATATATATATATATAATATATGCAAATGCAGATTCCTCTCTTATTTTCTAAATAGAGCATGATAATACTTCTACTTTCAAGGAAACAAAGATTTTGTCACTATGAAATTACATCGCGCAGATGATGATATAGACCTTCTCATGTTTGAGTAAGCCAGTAGCAATAACAGAAAACATGTATACCTGGTATGCATCTTCATACTTCATGACCACAGGTTGGGGTTCATCATCCACACCAGGTTTCTCAAGATCTTCAAGGGAAGCATCAGGATTTGACTTCCAGAGTTCTTCTACCTTGTTTATTTGTTGAGCGCTAATTTGACGTGCCCTCAGCTGCTCCTGTTCAGAGGGGACCTGGAAAGCACAATGGCTTAAGAGGGTCTGAACTCGAAACTATATGTTGCCTCAAGGAAAAGACAACAAAGTGTAATACAAGAGCTACAAAAATTCAAACCTTAACAAGCCACTGTAAGAAACACCTATCATCTATCAGGGGACACCACTGGCTCAGGTCCCAATTCATATCCTTCAATGCATTAACACTTAAGCAGGGTTCCCTACAAAGAAGAACGACAACACTCTCTGTCTTGGCTGAAATAAATCCAAGAAGGAAAACATTGCGGCATCCACAGTTGTAGCACTCAAGGATTGTTTCTCCTAAAGGGCTATCTTTATGAAGACAGACTTCCTTGTGTTTTGCGCGCACCTGCAGGACCCAAGATAACAGATAATTAGTTTAAACCACTAACAGATGATTATCGCATGCACCTAGAAATAGTAATAACTATATCTAATAGTAGGAGATAGCAACTTAAATTCCAACTTAGTATTTAAGCAACATTGAAATGTAAACCCACAAGCTGCATACAATTTTGAAAAGAAACCATATACGATATGAGCCTCAAGTAGATGCTGTTGCATAATAACATGTCGTTGCAGTAAGATAACCTTAACAACACGGAGACGGTAAGAGAGAATAGGGTGGCAGGCTGTAATAGAGCAGACACTAGTATTCCAAAATGGCTGCGACGAGAAGATGTTGAAGCCCATAAATATCAAAACATACAATGAATGAACATTATTTTTCATTCATTTGTTCAGAGCTTCTACTCAAACTCCAACCGCCAGAGTACAGCTGATGAATTGAGTAGCAAAATTATTTGGCACCCCATGAACTGATGAAAGTTCTCCCATAAAAAGAAGGATTCTAAAATATTAGCAGTCTACACCTAAAACTAAGATCAACTGGAAAACGATCTGAAAAAAGGTATAATTGACACCCCAAAACCTCCAACAACTAAAAAGGAGTAGAAACCCACTAACAACTACCCAGAACATAGGTCAAGCATAAACATACGACTAAATCTATGCAGCCAGATAAAATTAAAATCCAATAAAATTGCTCAAGACGATAAGGAAATGATATGCTCGTTCACTGCATTTGTATGCAAGTGGTCTCAAATACAACCGACAAAATCATATAATAGAACATGATTATCTATAAGAGCATGTACTATTGATGGTATTCCAAGTAAGCCTATAATAGAACTTCACCAATAGAGAGTAGCAGAGTCGGAATGTCCTCTAAAACTCTAGGAAACAGCATAAAATATGCCTGTTTATTCTATTCTACCTTCATTGTTTTTACCTACAAAATCAGGGAAACCCACTAAATCTCCATATCAATGAATAGAAAACATCTTCTCCAAGTCTAATATACCTGCAGCTATGTTTTATGTTTTCTTTATAATCATGCAGTTTTTAATTATGCACACTGCCTAGCCTCTACAAAACTAAGCTTTAAACTAGTGATCTATTCCAAGATTCAACCCCGTATACAATTATATTCACTTCACTTCAACAGTAATTACCTGGCTCAATCTACTACATTGCCTCCCACTCAATTCTAAATCCTCTACTATTCGCTCCTAAATGTACAGTTCTTAATCGGATTCCCTTTACACCATTCCGAAAAATAATAAGAACACTAAAAATTCAAAGGGTAAACAAGAACTCACCAGGTGATTCACAATATGAGAACCAGACGTATTCCCCCTGGAATTACAAAACCACTTGCGGCACGACGGCACATTACACCTCACAACACACGCAGGATTCGACACGCCACAGTACCTACACGCATGCTCAGTGAAATCCCCTTTCCCAAACTCATAGCTATCATCATCTCCAGTGTCCTCAAAGTTCAACGCACTCATCCCAGACGCTAGGGCATCCACCACCTGATTATTACTACTATTATTCCCGCCACTACTTCCGGAGCCACCAGCACGTGCCTTCGTAGCGCTCCCGGGGGCAGCCGACACCGGGGAGGCGTCGGACTGGTGGTCGGAGCCTCCGCCGCGGTCGCGGTCGGCGGGGTCGGATAGGGAATCGGAGGGGGTGGGCCAGGCGACAGGGGAGCGAATCGGGTCGCGGAACTCGGGGTAGTCGAAGTCCTCGCCTTGGGTGTTGAATTCGAGGAAGGTGTAGGCGTCAGTGGCCGTGTCCGGCTGCGACACCGTGTCGAAGAGATTGTTCGGCTGCGATTCCATCTCGATTGAGGGTTTCAGGGAGAAGAATTACGGATTAGGGTTAGGGTTAGGGTTAGGGTTAGAGTTTGGTGAGGGGAATTGAATGGGAGGAAGAAGAGTTAGAAGACGTCATGCAGCCATGGGGATTGAAGAGGAGAGTGCGTGTGGGGTTTTTGGAGTTCTTTCTTTTTTCTGTTTTCTTTTCTTTTCATTTTTTAGGTTAAAAACCGTTTTGAAATTTTTTGCACCAAATATGCAGTTACCGACTCAAACCATACCAAAAAAATATGATTTGGTAACTAAAATTGTGTTGGTATAAATCGTATAAAAACGGTTCGGTTGTGGTTTGAGGTTATATTTTAATCGATTTAAACAGAACCACATCGACTTACATTTTTTATTGTTTATTTATTTTCATTGATGAAATTGATTTGTAATATATAAAAAATTAATTTATGTTCCAGTTTATAGTTTGTAAGTTGTTCTGTTTGTAAGGTTTAATCATGAATAATACATGAACGATTTGGCTCGGTATCTATCGGTGTCATCTTGAGCACATGAAACCCTAGGGTTTCGTCGACGGCTTCCTTGTGGTAAGTCGTTCGTCCGTATTATAGAAGGCGGTAAGGCAAGCGTGCGTGCGGCTTTGGTGGTGCAAAGGTTCGGGTTTCAGTCTTCGAGCTTTTGGTCTCGAGCTTTATTGGAGTCAATGACTGCTTCATAAGGGTCAGGAGGCTTCTCTTTGGTTCGCCGGTTTGCAGGTAGGGGTCAGACGCTTGGGACCATGGTGGAGGCAAGGTCTAGATCGATTGTCTTGGTCATTCAGATCTTGTTGAGCGGTGTTGGATCTGACTTGGGTCTTGGTCGGGTTATAGTTTCTTGAACAGTGATTATGGTGGTTTGATCTAGTAGAGGTTGGGTCGGATTTGCTTCCCGTTTTAACGTAGCAGACGGAGTCGAGTTGATTTGGCAGCGGTTCGGTCAGTTTTCAGACAATTTGATTCCTTTGGCGGCAACTCTCTTTGATTGATTCATAGTAGCAACGACACAAGCTTCAACGTCAAGATAATGTGGTGGGGCCAAGGTCGTCCGTCTGAATCAGCGACGACGGTGGTTGGTTTGGAGTATGGGTGTCCCATCTGGGTGCCCAAAGTCGATGGAGTTAGGTCCTTCGGTCCTAGGCTTTTGAGTCTAGGCACTTTGGGCTATGGTTCTAAGGTTTTTGAATCTCTAATAAGTCAAATGACTCTAACAGTTTCGATTTATTGATAGCAGTACCTATTTTAGGGTTTACAATATTAAGATGACTTATGTCATATAAGTTGTTTTGTAGATCTCTCTTCTATCGTTGCCCTTGTGGTGTATTATATTTATGATGTATTCCTACAATTCAGTGATCAATAATATGATTTATCGTCTTAATTAAAAAAAATGTTATATTGGCATGATATATATTGGTTTATTAATTGATAAAAATATAGTGTTTTTGTTAGCTTATTGAGAGACATTAATTTGTAGACTTGCATGGATATACTCTAAATGCATTCAAAATTTGTTCATGTCATATAAGAATTGTTAGGTGAAAATTGGACATCATTTTCTTGTTAAAATAAATAAATCGGTTCACAACCGAAACTGACCTGCACCACATCGAAAAGCTGTGTAACCGAAATATTATAACAGCGAGAAAAATGGTTCGTTTGAGGCTCAAATCGATCCAAACTGAACCACGTCCACCCCTAACTTTTTGTATTTAGGTGAAGCGTGTGGGGGAGCAAGGCTTTGGACAGCCACCTAGTAGTTAAAACATGTAAGTCTTTTCACTTCATTTCTGGTCAGCAACTCAGTATTCTGGTAAAACTATTTCTACCAGTTTATTTGCACATGATACAATTCCTTAATTAATACAGTTATTATATCCTAACATTAAAAAAACAAATAGTACGTTCTGACGAAAGTCATAGATTTATATTGTCAAAAGTATGCAATAAACTGAGCGTGGACTTTGAACTCACACATACATACTTGTCAGGATGTAAGTTTTATTCGTTTATTTATTAGATTATTATTTACTATTATACCTTCTAACAATTGGTTATTATATACAGTCTTTTTGCTCTTTGTTAGGGTTTCTCTAGTAATAACATGTTTGATTGAGATCTGTATCGGTATGCAATTCTTTAATAATATTGTTATTCTCTCAGGTTATAAAACCTGTAACACACTTTTCTCTCCATCATTATATCTTTATTTATTTTGTTTTTTAATATTGTTATTTACCATAGTAACCCTTATTCTTAACTAGAGATACTGTATTGACAACTTGATAAATATAATGTTGTGAAAACATGTTTTGGACGGCCACCTCGTAATTAAACATGATATTTTACTTTTTCAATTCATTTGTGGTCAGTATTATTCTTTTTTCTTTTTCTTTTTGATAAACAGAGGATTAGCCAAAAATTGACTAGACCCCTAAAGATATTATTCAAATAAAATAAAATAGTACAAAACGAAAAAAAAGATGGGACATGAAACCTAAACTCCTTAAGAAAGATAATCTGAAAAACTATACAAAAACCAGGCTAACAAAAACGGAAATGGAGAAGTCTCATATTATCTCTATACCAAGTAGAACGAATAAACTGAGGAGGAACATCCCACCAAGATAAACCATGCAAAAAAGTCTCACATTAGCTAAAGCATCTGCAACCTGGTTCCCCTCCCGAAAAATGTGAGTAGCACGGAAATCCATTTCCAAGGCTAGATAGTGTAAACAGTTTCCTCATTTAACCTGCAGTTGCCAAAACACCAAATGGGGAGAGTGGAGAAAATTTTGTATAAAAGCAAATTCTACTTTAACCAAATATATTTCTAATCACGCACCCAAGCTAATTCAATTGTATGAATCATAACCATAACCTCCGCAGCGACTGAGGTAGGTATGTCAAAGTTAGAATAGAAAGCACCAAGGACATGACCTTTAAAATCATAAAAGACACCACCATAACCTGCTTGATTAGAGGAACTACGTCGAGCACCATCTATATTAACCTTCACCCAACCCATTAACGGAGGATGCCAAATAACCTCAGTAATGCGTAGTGCTTTAGTGGGCCTGCAAGGAACACCAAAATTCTTCAAACCAGAGAGATTCAACATACAATTAAACATGAAACCGGAGCTGAACCTATTAGAGGCCTTAACCTACCCAACGATCCTCCTGCAGGCAATGACTACATTGGCTTTTATCCCATCAAATTTGGTCCGGTTTCTAAAATGCCAAATGCACCATAGGGTAGCCACAAAAGTGGTGAGCCACAACTCACGCAATTGAGGACTTCTACCCGACATCAAACCTCGTTGTAACAACACAAAAGTGATCCTTGAACAACTCCTTAATTAAACATTGACATTAAGCGTTGCCATATTAAATATGCAAAAGGACATGAGAGGAAAATAAGCTCTACTGATTCCACATAGAGATGACAAAGAAAGCATCGTGACGTAAGAGACACACCACATATCAGTATTATTCTCACCAACAAATATCAATATCATGATAAAATGACGACGAAACTTAGCTGAGCTCTACCATATAAAGAAGGCTTCTTAGCCAAATTGATATTTTACGATATACCTCTTGGTGTTAATTTGCTACCTAGATTTCACTTCAGCCAATTTTTCATTCTAGGGTATGTAGATAGAAGAGCTTTTAGACACACTCGCCCATACTGGTATGAACACAGATATTTTTATTTCTTAATTAAGCAATTTCCTAGCCTAAATATTATGTTTGTCCCTTTGCTACCATCTATATGTATATATATATATATATATATATATTCAAAACTAGCCAATTTTTTACCTTCTTCTCATTTTAATTTGTTTATTTCTTCTTCCATTTTTTTAAAAAAGACTAAGATTGAAATAGTCAATCTTGAAGTTTTAAAAAATCTAAAGTATTGCAACCTTAATAGAATGGTACGGAATTGGATAAAATAAAACCTTAGGTAACAAATTGGCTAATTTACAAAATGAGAGCTAAAATTTGCATTCTCAATTTACAAAGCACATTTCCTTTCAATTGTTTAATAATTTTTGTAGCTCTTCCATAACTACTCTCATTGGTTTACCCGTCTTCTTCACATCACAAGAACCTAAAACATTCTTTTCTCTTTCTCATATTCCTAGATTTTTAGATTAGTAAAAATATGACGATCCAGATAGAACCGGGTTAGCTACAATCTTGTAATAGGGTACAATTTTTGAAAATTAGAAGTTTTGATGAAGTTAAATAAAGTAGAAGAGATTAGTTCGACTCGATATCACAAATGGTAAAGAAGAAATGAGAATTAATGAGGAGATTGGAGTCAACTGAGTCACTCTACATCTTGATTCTCTTTATTTGAGATACCTAACATCATAAAAAAGAAGAGTTTGGTAGTTCCCATCTCCACCCATAACATATCAGCCATATATCTTACTTTTATATGAAATTTTATTAGCCTATTTTGTTTGAGCCTAATTAATATTGAGTCTAAAACTAATTAATCAATAGTTTTGGGTAGTATTTAGGTCAATACTAGTGGCCCATAAATAAACCTTTTTGGGTTTCAACTTGGGGTAATAGAAGCAGGCAAGGCGATGTCCTATGTGGCAGATCCGTTTCACGTGCGTTAACATGAATTTAGTAAAGGAGTCCACGTCGAAGTCTAGTAAGTTTTCGATACGTGACAGGTCAGTACTAATGACTTATATGCAAATTTCACTTGTGACTGGAGCCGTGTCATGTCCGTCGCTTTGTTACCAAGTAAAATGAATCCTTATGCAACTGTAGTTGTAGAAACTCACATAGATTGGTTATAGTATGTATCCTTATGGATTACACAAACCACTATAAAAGAAAGGTTCGATGATCAATCATAGACACCTGTAAACACAACAACTTTTACAAGCACAAATACAACAACTCGGCCCCGTCGAATTGCAATCTGACGCTAAAGCCTTAGCAAAGATCCAGTCGATTCCCCAAAATCATACTCGGTGCGCAGCTCAAGTCTTAAGAAACATTATGCTACCTTTCCTGGTATAAGCTTTGCTCGTCTCACACGAGTATCGATAGAGAGTAGGAGACTACTCGTAAATTATTCCTCCAAGGTGACGCCTGCGACCTACGATCGTCTGACATGAAGCCAAGTGGTGTGCATACTCATTCTCTTCTGCATCTGTGCGGTGGCATGCCCCGCGAACCTCTTCTACTTCTTTCTTCTTTAATTTATGTGTAATATACTTTCTGTACTTAAATTTCTGCATTTGTAATATTTTCCCCATAGCTGGAAGAGAGGCCAAAACATTGGAATGGCCAGTGAGACAGGGAGTTTCTTTCCTCACTTGCATCATTAGGAAATGTTAGTCGAATAGTTACCCTCAAGTATAAGGGGTACAAGTAATAGTATAGAGATTTAAGAAAGGTTGTCGAACCCATAAGGATTGGATTCCTTTTACTAGCTAGGGTGTGTTAATCTTAAGAAAGCTAAAATATGCAAATGTACAATTGCAAATCTAAAGACACAAGGAACTCTATGCTAATGATGAGTATGTGCAGATTTAGTAGTGATTTGATTTTGGGTTTTTGAAGTTGTGAACTAAACTAAATGCTCAATTGTAAACTAATTTACCCTAAACTAAACTAGTGAGATAATGTATAGTGTTAGAATTTGAATTGTCCACCACTAACATCTCTTGCAAGTATTGATGAAAACAATATGAATGATGCTAAGCTAATCAACCAATTTCTCTCCTTGCATCCCTCTCGGGCATGACAAGAGACATGCTTCTTTTGTGGTATCAAGCAACCCCTCTCGGGTGAAGTACTTAACTACTCAAGTCATGCATTTCAATCCGGTTAAACATCTAACGCAATACTGTAAGTGCATAAGATTTGGAGATGAAAAAACTATCAAACCAACCAAGCTTATCTCAAATGATTGTAATTCACAACCACTACATGCACACTTAGTGTGCTTTCATGCTCTAGCATTCAAGGGTTACCAAGCTCTAAACATTGTATCACGACATAGCAACACACGCATATTCAAAGTGGTAAATTCTAAGTATATGCATTCAACTCTTGAACTAGCATGTAGGAATGTCAACTAAATTGCATCAAATCAAATTAGAGCATCAATCCATACAAGATTGGTTAGGGCTTTCAACCCTAACCCCAACAAAGTACTACTCACTCACTCATACTTACATAAACAAGCTTCATAATCAAATTAAACATCAAAGTGAATCTAGAGTTTAAAGGAGAGAGTTGGCTTAGTGATGTGTCGATTTGTCCCCAAGCTCACATCTTGGTGGTGGTGGTGATTCCCTTTCCTTCTTGCTCTTGAGGACTTGACGATGATAGAGAATGAATGCTTGAGGTGAATAGGTGGAGTGGATGGAGAAGATGAAATGAAAAAGAGAGTGAGGAAATGGTGTACTAGTAGTTGTGTTAATGGAGGTTTGGGTAAGAGATAATGGAGAAGGAGATGGTTTTAAAGTGAAAAAGGAAGAAGATAAGTTTGGATTTTAGAAGGAGATGGAGGTGTGGTGAAAAAAGAGAGTGAGTGAAAGAGATGATTGGGGTGATAGGAGGTAGTGTGTATGTGTGGATGATTAGATATATAAAGGAAAGAGTGAAAATAGAGAGAGAGAGAGAGAGAGAGAGAGAGAGAGAGAAATGGGCACCCATTTGATTTAAATCGGATGGGAAGATGTGAGAGGAGTGTGGAAATTGTTTTGAGAGCTCAAAAGTGAAGAGAAAAAGTAGAGAATGATGATATAGGCTAGAGTAGACAATCACCACTCACGATGGTGCCATGCACTTTCTGGTCACCACTCACGAGTCTATTATCCAAAGAATAATGGAATGAAATCAAGGTATTACTCAATCATCTTTGTCATCCTTGCTCCTCTATGAGTGTGGCCAGAAAGTGCATGACACCATCGTGAGTGGTGATGAGCCGCAACTTATGCCGTCAAAAGTGGTGGTTTGCCAGAATCTGAAAATTTACGTTTTTGCTCTACATTGGATCGTCATTCTTCCTAACTCTGATTCTCCATATTAATGCCAAAAATACATGTTTCCATCACTCTTGCAACATACCTAGATAAATAGAAAATGATTTAGTGAAAGCTAAAATGAACATAAAAACAAGTTAAAGTCAATGTTTAAGGGAATATAAATATGTGTAAATTATGGTCCAACAGGAAGTCGGGCGGTTCGATATACGACAAGTCACGTGCCAACTATCCCAAGCACAAGATTCTAAAGTTCAAACCCCATAACAGCGCGACTTGTCATGCTTTGAACTTTAACGAAGCTTTGGAAAAACTTGGCAATCCATTTTATGAACCAGAGATGACGGGATCAAGCAATAGCCTGGCTTTCGGTACGCCTGTGAATGTGGAAAATCTCAGTCAGAAGGAGGCTGACCTAAGGGCGACTCAAGAGGCAACCCTATCCCAGCTCTTCGCTCTAGAGAACGTCTGATGAAACGATACGTTCAATAATACTGATCTCGACGCCCTCATAAAAAAAGTTGAGGCGTTCGCTGAAGCAAAAAAGACTATTGACTCCCTCATCAGAAAAGTCAATAACCTCACAGAGTTGGGGGCGAAGATAAAAGCCCTTACATGAAATGTTGATACACTCTCGAGTCAGTTCAAAGTCAAAGTAGATATTCGCGCTGCAGGACAATTGGTTTTCATACAACTTTAAGAGGATTTGGTTGAGGGGTTTTGAAACTAAGACTAAAAGAGGTTGAAAGAGGTTGTAATTCAAGACTCGCATGTGTCATCCTTTTGTTATCTTTACTCCATCTAATGGTTATAAGACGTCCAAGCTAATTAACAAACGAAATAACAAACCAGCAAAAACACTATGACTTATATTTTGGATTTTGAACCTAAAGGAGTGAACCCATATGGTGAAAGAGGGGTAAAGAAGGTTTCATCAAAATAACTGTGTTTTGATGATTTGGAATGTAATGACTTTCAAGGAACTTCTCTAACAGATCTCTTTAGATTATTTACAAAACTCTCTACGCACAACAAACATAATATCAGAATTATGCAAGATAAAGCTCTTCCACAACGAATTATGAAATGCGAATCCATGCATAAAATAAAAGGTCTCCCAAAAGCTTGTAGTATTACATGCAATGAAAACTCAAGAGCAACAACGACCAACAAACCTACTAGTAGAATATGATCATTCGATAGAGGCTGTCCCAAAGGTTTCTTTAGAGGCTGCTCCAAAGGTTTCTTTTTATGAATTTGGCTTATTTTTGCTACTAGACCAATGTGCGTATAGAGTTAGACGTCATACTAACTAAATGGGGAAGATGACTGGCTGCCACCTTTTCGAGCTGAAAGATAGATAATTTCAAAGAAACTTCAGCCACATCATCAATGCTTTCTTAAACTAGTCTAATTATACAAAGATGAGTAATCATTCAAAGAGTGGAAATATCTTAGGAAATACGAGTTTGAAATGACATAAAAAGTGTTTTGAATGAGTTCTTATTTTCTTATTGACTCTGAATAAATACATTTTCCAAAAACACTAAAGAATGCTGGTTATTCTCTTCACTAGGGTTTCCTATTGGAGAGAATTAATCTGAGCTTTATGGGTGGTGTGGATGCAATCTCTTTCCCTCACTTCAGTGAACTGGACTTCAGCTGGCATTTGGCGAGAGGCTTAACGAAGGCCAAACTTGTCCCTAGATAAAGTTACACAAGGCTCATTTAGGAGTCAGGGTATACCAGGACATGCTCGTTCATGCCCAAGCTCACTTTCTCTATCTAGGCACGTGGCTCTTCATGGACTTGCCTCAATACCCACGTACCTACAGTTGAACAACTATATACCCTTTCACTTCACGCATATACTAACACACGCCAAGCAAAGTCGGACATAAGTATCTTTGATGATATGTCATAACTCGTCTATCATAACATGTCACATGACCAACTCGTAACGTGGACCCAAGCCACTAGGCCAAATGAGGATTATTATTGGGTTGTGTTGTAGAAGGATACATGACTTGCAAGGCCCATAGATGCCAAATGTCAAGTGTCCAAAACGTCTTGGGAGTCGATGGCCAAACTTGAATTTGAGCGCTTTCTCGCGCACATGCTTTGTAACAGATACCTCATCTCATCACCCTATGCCCTTAGATATAGAACACTGACATCACAAGTCAGCTCAAACACGAACCCTCGTTTCTACAACTTTCACCTTACAAGCTTAAGGCAAACCCAAGGCCATGTTTGTTGCGAACCTTTAACCAAGAATAGCTTGTTAAGAGATCGAGGTCATTGGCCCTAAGAGAGTCATCATGATAGAGTAAGGAGAGCCCTGACCTTTGCTAAAATGGGATGTCACAGGTCATTCTTTTAGCGCACCTTTGCAAAAACGTCTTAGGAGTTGATGACCAAACTTGAATTTGAGCGCTTTCTCGCGCACATGTTTTGTAATAGATACTTCATCTCATCACCCTATGCCCTTAGACATAGAACACTGACATTACAAGTCACCTCAAACATGAACCCTTGTTTCTACAACTTTCACCTTACAAGCTTAAGGCAAACTCAAAGCCATGTTTGTTGTGAACCTATAACCAAGAATAATTTGTTAAGAGATCGAGGTCATTGGCCCCGAGAGAGTCATCATGACATAGTCTAGAGAGCCCTAACCTTTGCTAAAATGAAATGTCACGGTTCATTCTTTTAGACCCTCGGTCTTCATCTACAATTCTTTTTAATGGGCACTACCATGGACTTGAGGAGAACAACACACCCACATGCAAATACCACTACCAAGCTCCTCATGCACACCTAACCTTTGGCTACCACCACCATACCCATCTCTCCAAACACCTACATGCAAAACCAACTATTAAGCTTCTCATGCACAACCCTCCTTAGGCCATCATCACAGTTAACATCTCTCCATACACCTTCTGGCACCCTAAAAACCACCACCACCGTATTCTACAATTCCACACTCACATAAACCTCTTTTTCATGATGAGCATGCATGACGTTACACTTGCAAGATCTTTGGTCTCACACCATATACACCAATAAGCTATTTCATTATTGATATAGTATGCTCGGAGCCCCTCCATCACAACAAAGTTTATCTAAGGAAAATTTTGGGCCTAGTCTCGCAACCTCAAAGAAGAAGATCAGATCACAAAATCCAACAACGATAAGCTCCTAGATCCTTATTCAATTTCGACCCTAACAACAGTAGGCTGGTGCTGGTCATGGACGCTTGGACATGGTTGATGTTGACTTCGGGGCCCGGGCTTGGGTCTTGAGAGGGTGTTTTGCCATCCTCAATTGTTACTTAGTCCTTTAGGTAGACTTGCTTAAGGGGCAGACCAACTTGTATGTGTTTGTCAATTGAATTTGTCGGAATAAATTCATATCATATATGTTTTTCAAAGGCTATAAGTTGTTTGATTATCTACAATCTCTTTTTGTTTAGAGAAATTGCCTACAATCTATATTCTAGCTATAAACTCATTTGTGGTGTTAAAAGAGCTTAAATGTGTTATGATGTGCTACATGTACGTAAATTATTTGATCTTATTTAGAGTAGTGAATCAATTCATAATATCGTTTATTTGAGTGGAATAGAATGAAATACCTTTAATTCACCCAAGGTACCTCTATAAATCAAGTATAAATCTACTCTTAGTTAAATATTTTAGACTGTCATAGAATTTTCTTAATGCTTCAATAATAAAAAAATTCAAACCCAGCTAGTGTTGCATCCTAAATTGACCACTCTAAGCATGTTCTTTCAACAGTTTATGCACTTAAGGCTTAGTTAATCAAGTCTTATCCAAGCACACTCTTTCAACCGTTTAAGGATTGACTAGAGTAAAAGGATTAGATGGTATAAACAGAAGCAATGCATACTTAGGTGGTATATATTTGCAACACTACAACTCCACAATATAGTTCGGCTTTTTAGGTGGTAAATACAAGACAATGATACTTAGCTTAATATGCACTCTGAAGCTAAACCAGTTGGAAATTTTCTTACGGGAGTGATAAGGGGTCTCCATGAGCCATAGAATTTATGAACTCAATCCTACAAGACATCTATGTTACATATACACATTATCAATTTAAAAATAGTATGTGAAATCATTTTAAAATAAAAAGATAATCTTATCCTTTCTAATTCAATTGGAGATTTTAAACCTACATTAATTCCATTTATTAGGGATTAACTTCTTACCTTTCTAGTTACTAGATGTCATGAGATATTTACCATATTGTCTTTTCATTTTCTGGATCTAATAATTAAACTTTTGACTTTTTTATTGACTTATTAGGTTGATTAACCAGCTTCCTTATTTTTCCAATTTTCTCAATTTTAGGGAATATTGTGCTATTTTTCAGTCAAATAGATTCCCTAACCCATTCTACAAAATAAGAAAGAGATGAAAAATAATGGATCATTCCCCAAACTTGCAGTAATGCATTTATTCCTTAAAATTAAATTATTCACATATTTCAATAAGAAATAGGCAAAATATAGAATATTTTTAATTGAGCAGTGGTTGTAATAATAAAAAATTATATTTTTCTTATAATTAATAATGATGTAGCATATTTTATGGTTTAATAAATGTCAGAATCTCCAAAATGGAGAAGATGTTGAATTTTGAGTATAATATTTTTAGAGATTTTTAGTTTTGCTTCTTTATTGTAGAAATTTTTTGAAAAAGCTGTTGGACATGTTAACAATGACCATGTTGATTCCTTTATTAGAGCTTCACGAAAACATATTTTATTCAATTTTTGCTTTCTTCTCTGATCAATTTTTTTTAATGAAATATTTTGTTGACCTTTATGATGAGCTAGAATTACAATTTATTATATCCAAAATTAAAAAAATAATAATTAGAAAAAATCTATACTTTTTTGACAAATTATATATATATATATACATATTTTCACATTTAAAAAAAATATAAGAATTAGAGTTGTGAAAAAAAATAGTTGTAATTTTTCTTACTATGAAAAGTGTAAAAATATTATTTTTAATTGAAAGAAAAACAAAATGATTTCCGATCAAAAAACAAAACATAAAAGAAAAACAAAATAATTTAGGGTCGTTGGATTTAAAAGGATCGGTTGTCTTTTACCTTTTAAATATTTTAAATGACGTGACATGCTATTTTTAAATTAATATGTATATCTGACATGTCTTCATCCCACCTCTCGATCTGCAATTTTTATTTTATTATATATATACTATACGAAAATTAGAGAGAAGATGTAATCATGATAAAACCGAAAATTAGAGAGAAGATGTAATCATGATAAAACAATAGACTAGAGTCGGGTTTATTGATATTTACCCACTCTTGAGGGCACAAGGTCTTGTAATTTTTCTCAAATTTCACATATTGAGTTGCGTTATCGTCTTCCTGTTCTATTATTCTTCTAAAAAAAGAGTTACACGCTATCGCCCTTGTCTTTGCATTGATACACCTGAGTTCAATATCACACGTTCTAAACCATTTGTCAGGATCAGGAAAGATGCATGTCTGGCAAACAAGGCTATGTGCTTAAACAAAGGCGGTGATTCAAATTTTCACTGCGGAAGTGCGGATCAAAGTTGCTTCATTCCCGCTCCCATGATTCTTATGAAAATGATTTTTACACCACTTGTAAAAATTATAAAAACTGGTGATTGAGGTAATCATGCAGATCAGGGTAACGCTTTACTACTTTTCATCAGTTACCACTAGTTATTCACTACTTTAATTATCTAACTTAATTGAGAGAATTGTCATAAAATATCAAGATTCAAGATTTTGATCGTTGTTGTTCGACAATAGAGTATAACGATTCAACGCATGGGCTTTACTTTGTAACGGTCATGGACTTTAATTTTCTTTTCTAAACTTTGAATGAATTTCGAGAAATTAATCTCAAATATATTTTTGACTTAATTTCCAAAAATGAGAAGAAACTTTTTACTTCATTTCCAAAAATAAGAAGACTGTGGATTAGTCTATGAGTGATTTCGTACGTTGGTGTGATGAGGTAATATGCTTTTAGCAAATGGTGTTGTTAAATGTAACGAGCAAACTTATAAATGTATCCAACAATATTACTATTTCCATTATTACCTTTTTATTTTAATATTTTTGAAAGAAAAAAAGCACTCGCTTCCAAAATGTTTTTGGTTTCAGTTGCAGCCGTTGAAAGATCAAATCCCCAAATCTGGACACGCGCAAATGGACATGAATGAATCCATTGCTCAAGCAAAACCGAGAGCTCTCTATCTCTATTTTTAACTTTCAATTATACTTTTGATTTATTAAATTTCAAATCTAGTAATTTAAGAAAGTATAGATAAAATAAAAAATTCATGTTATTGGAAATGCGATTTCATTTCCTTTAGAAAAGAAAAAAATGAAGATGAAATATGAATAAATAAATTCACAAAAACATATAAACAAGTTAACACGCACATAATGCGGGTTAAAATACTAGTAAGTGATAATATCAGATATTTTCATTTGCACTTGATCTGGGGACTATACAAATTAAGTGATTAACTAAAGTTCTGGTGACAGCAACTGAAAATTCCTCCACATCCATCTCAGGTCTACGTTTTGCATTTTGATTATTTTCAATTATTCATAAACATATAATTTATGACTCATGAATAACGGAATTGGTTCAATCCTCATGTTTACAATATTGACCTAAAACAACGAGCAGTTTCAACCAAACGAAAATAAAAAGAAATTCCAGAATGGAAAAGAGTGAATATCTTGAATCATAACATGATTATCTTGTAAAATTCAATCATGTATGAGTATGAGTGTATGAAAGACAAAATAATTGGGCAATAAGAGTTGATGATGGATGAATGTTGGGGTCGCTGATGTTGGAGAATGTGAAAGTTTGAAACTGCAAGAGTGCAGTTCATGTTTAGATTACGGCTGATGTTTTTTTTTCTTCTAATTTTTCAAAATAAAAGGTAATACTGGAAATGTGAGGTAATAAAATATTGCAAATGCTGAGTTTAATTAGAAATTTGTTGGGTACATTTAGAGCATTTTCAACAGCTCATGTAAAACTAAAATAATATCTATTTTTGAGAAAAACATCATTTTTAGCTCCAATAGCTCATGTAAAGGATCATCTATAATACAAATTTATAGAAAAAGTGGGAAGAGAGAGAAACATATCCTCTAAATCTATAGAATTTTTACAAATTTGTCTCTTCATGTAAAATTTATTGCTTACCTTTTTGAATTCATTTTCTTCTCTAAAGAAATAACAAAACGTCATTAAGTTAAAATAATTAATCAAATAGTTAAGATTTGTTTTGAATGAATTTATATATTTTTATAAATTTATTAAATTATATAGAAAATATTTAATTTTGTATATAAAAATAGAAGAGCGGTTGGAGTTTAGCTCATTTTCTTATAGAGATTTTGTACTTTTCTCCTCTATAATAGAGAATTAATACAAGAACTATTGGAGATGCTCTTAGTAGCATCCTTAGCAAATTATAAGAAAATCGGAATCTTGGATTGAGCTAAGAAGATGATTTTTTTTGAAAAGGAAGATGATTTTTATATACATTCAATATAATTATATTCTCATTATGAAAAATAATGAATCGTTACACATTAATTTTAATATTTCTTACCCACAAAGAAACACTTTATTTAGTCAAGAATATTTAGACTTCAATAGACAAAGTGGGTATATTTCTTCCTTTGTATGAAAAAATCGCCAAATACGTTACCATAAAGATATGTTCAAAGTGTGCATATATATACGTACCTTTTGTATTATATTTCACAAAACACTCTTCTGAATTGGGTCTTCTGATCATTTTCTTTAATCTTGATCAATTCTGACAATGAGGTCTCTCTTCCTTACCATCCTTTTTCTCGTGCTCTGTCACAGCACAATGGGCGAAGATCTCGTCCAACAAGCTTGCAAGAAAGCCGCAGACGGTGACAAAGCCTTGAACTACAACTTCTGTGTCTCAACCCTCGAAGCCAGCCCCGGAAGCAAGGGTGCAGATCTTGCAGGACTAGTTGGAGTCGCCCTTGACCTAACCACAAAGAAGGCTACGAGCATCAAGTCCACCATTACAAAGCTTTCGAGGGATCCAAAAGTTGACAAGGCTGCGCTACAAGACTGCGCAGAACTCTTCTCGGATGCCCTTGACAGCTTGGGACAAGCTACCACTGCCTTCAAGTCCAAAGATTATGGTTCGGCTCTTACACAGCTCAGTGCTTCCTTGGATGCACCTGATACTTGTGAAACCGGGTTCAAGGAGAAGAAAGCAGTGTCTCCTTTGAGCAAAGACGATGCTGACTGCACTCAGTTGAATATCATATGTCTTGCTTTTATCAACCAAGTGAAGGGGGCATAATTTACATTTATCTTTGCACAAAAAAGCTAGAAATTTCATCTTTTTTGACCTACCTTTTTATCGATCACAATTCACAAAGGCCGGTTGAATAATAATATGTTTTCTTGCCCTTGATTAAGTTTCTTGGCTTTTGTTACGAGGCACAATATGATCATGCTTTATCTGATTAACATCTATCACATTTTGTCTGTTGACGTGAGTCCTAATCTTAGTATGATTAGAAAGTATAATCAAACTAGGATTGTGTAGGTCTTTCTGTGTAAATTAGTTTCCTTCTCGGATTATAACTATTTTTATATATAAATAAGACCCTAGAGGCATAGTTTTTAGAGTGGTGTGATATAGATCGTTGAGAGTTCTGATCTTGGGAGCTGAAAGCTATGGTAGATCATAGTAGATCTGTCCTGACTATCTTGACAACCTGAATCTGTTTTGAATCTGAATCTGTCCTGACTTGAATCTGAATCTGTCCTGAATCTGAATCTGATTTGTTTGCCGTATTGAATTGACCCTGAATTGAAATATTTTTTTCTACTTGGTATCAGAGCAGGTTCAATCCTTTGAACTTGCTTTGCATCCTTTGAATCCTGAATCTCGAAGAACACCCAAACTATCACCACAAACCGCTGCGTACCACCACTACCACCATTGAAATCGAACCATCTTGAAACCCGAAAAACCCTGAATCGAATGGAAACCCATAAATCCACCACTACCACCATTGAAATCGAACCATCTTGAAACCCTGAATTCCACCACTACCACCATTGAAATCAAATTGAAACCCATAAATCCACCACTACCACCATTGAAATCGAACCATCTTGAAACCCTGAATTCCACCACTACCACCATTGAAATCGAACCATCTTGAAACCCTGAATTCCTACAACCCTGAATTAAATTGAAACCCTAAACCATCTTAGAGCCGAAAAACCCTGAATTGAGTTGAAACCCAAAAATCCACTACCACCACCGAAATCGAAAAAACCCTGAATTGAATTGAACCATGAATTGAATTGAAACCCAGAAATCCACTACTTGAATTGAACCACCGTGAATTGAACCATGAATTGAATTGAACCATGAATTGAATTGAATTGCATACATTAGTAGAGTCTACAACAATCCAATGTTGCACCTTGCAGCTGCACCTGAGGCCATAGTCATGACACCTGAACTTTATTACTCAGGAGGAGTTTCAGAGTCTTCCCTTCAGGGGGAGAGCAAGTATGTAGGAAATCCTCTGAATATGGACGAATTTAAAGAGTTGAATAAAATAAAAGTTTGAGAGCTTTGCTTTCTGTTCAGGTTTGTGAGATGCAACCTAACCTTAGGTGTGATGCCTGAGATCCCTAGGAATACCTTCTTCACCACCATATGTGAATGGGAATGGACCAACCGAAAGTTCTAACCTCCCTATCACTGCAGAGTTTCCGAGAAAGAGCCAGAGAATGAATATTAGAACTATTACCATTATCACCCTCTCTGCCTTTGTACTCCTATTGGTTATTATTGGAGCAATCTTGATGTTCATTAAATGGAGGAGAGTTGGAAGACCATCTAATGTTGTCGGTCCTGTACGTGAATCATCAATTCACAAAAGATCTGGCATTGGGTCTATATTATCAAGTAGCATTGCAAGCTCCACTTCAGTGTCGCTAATGTCCACTATGGCTACCAGTATTCTCTCTGTTAAAACATTCCCGCGTTCTGAGCTTGAGAAAGCAACAAATAAGTTCAGTTCTCAAAGGGTTTTAGGAGGAGTTTTTGGACGTGTTTACCATGGAATTATGGAGGATGGAACTGAAGTTGCGGTCAAAGTGCTTACAAAGGATAATAACCAAAATGGAGACCATGATTTCATTGCAGAAGTTGAGATGTTAAGCCGATTACATCACCGTAATCTTGTGAAACTGATTGGGATATGTATTGAAGGGCAAGCACGCAGCTTGGTGTACGAGCTTATTCGCAATGGCAGTGTTGAATCCCATTTGCATGGTATTGACAAGAAAAAGGGCCCTCTTGACTGGGATGCACGGATGAAGATTGTGCTTGGGGCAGCAAGAGGATTAGCCTATCTTCATGAAGATTCTAATCCCCGTGTTATTCACCGAGATTTTAAGGCTAGTAATGTTTTGCTGGAAGATGACTTCACTCCCAAGGTTTCTGATTTTGGGTTAGCTAGAGAAGCAACTGAAGGAAATCATCACATTTCTACAAGGGTCATGGGAACTTTTGGGTATGTTGCCCCAGAATACGCGATGACAGGGCACTTACTTGTCAAGAGTGATGTTTATAGTTATGGAGTTGTGCTGTTGGAACTTCTCTCTGGAAGAAAACCTGTTGATATGTCCTATCCTCAGGGCCAGGAGAATTT
This sequence comes from Comarum palustre, assembly GCA_951800085.1. Lineage (NCBI taxonomy): Eukaryota > Viridiplantae > Streptophyta > Magnoliopsida > Rosales > Rosaceae > Comarum > Comarum palustre. The sequence goes on along the minus strand of OX637576.1, from coordinate 16,150,653 downwards.
GGTCACGTGGGCAAGACCACTGCTAACCAGCAGAGAAGGTTTGTAGCAGTTGGTGGATCCGGCCTTAGCTGGAACTTATGACTTTGATGACATGGCTAAAGTGGCAGCCATTGCTTCCATGTGTGTTCATCCTGAGGTCACTCACAGACCTTTTATGGGTGAGGTTGTGCAGGCTCTAAAGCTGATATATAACAACACTGACGAAACTGGTGGAGACTGCCATAGTCAAAAGGAGTCTTCTGTCACGGACTCATTTAAATGTGATCTTGCCCCTTCTGATAGCAGTTGGTGGAATGCCGGTGGATTCACTTCCCGGTTAAATTACGGGCAAGCCTCTTCCTTCATTACAATGGAGTATAGCTCTGGGACCCTTGAAGATATGGAAAACAGACCGTTTTCAGCTTCAAGTTTTATCGGTAATGAGGTATCATTACCAATAAGACATGGAAATAGATCAGGGCCATTGAGAACCATCTGAAGCAAGCTATGAATGAAGAACTGGAAGCCCGCCAGAAGAATGAAACATGGGATGTTGTTCCTATGTCTCCTAGCTTGTCATTACCTGCGGATGCAATCAAGGAGGAGAAGTGGGTCAAAGCAATGAAGGTCGAGATGAATGCTCTTAAGAAGAATGGTACTTGGGATTTGGTTCCATTTGAAAAAAAAACTGTTGGTTGTAGATGAGTTTATATTGTGAAACACAATGCAGATGGCAGCAGTCTGAGAGACCTGGAATTTGAATCTAGTGATTCTGAAGACAACTGTGATGAAGATGATTCTGAATTTGATTATGAAGTTTGAAGAAATGTGTTTGGAGTCTACCAAGGTAGTTTCGTCCAAACATTTAGTGACTCACTTGACAAGTTGGGCATTCAAGACTTGTATGCGCCAACTTGAGGAGGAGTGTTGACGTGAGTTCTAATCCTAGTATGATTAGAAAGTATAATCAAACTAAGATTGTGTAGGTCTTTCTGTGTAAATTAGTTTCCTTCTAAGATTACAACTATTCTTATATATAAATAAGACCCTAGAGGCATAGTTTTTGGAGTGGTGTGATGTAGATCGTTGAGAGTTCTGATCTTGGGAGCTGAAAGCTATGGTAGATCATAGTAGATCTGTCCTGACTATCTTGACAACCTGAATCTGTTTTGAATCTGAATCTGTCCTGACTTGAATCTGAATCTGTCCTGAATTTGAATCTGATTTGTTCGCCGTATTGAATTGACCTTGAATTGAAGTATTCTTTTCAACTTTGTCAACCATACAGAATCCATATTATGTGTCACATATACACCACTCAATAAGCGGAAACATAAGGTCAGCTCTAGGTGAAATGGTGAATTGCCAAAATGTGGTTCATATATATATAGCATTACTCCCTCTAAAATTGTATGCACTAGATAACGAAATTAAAACTTAAAAGTACGTTATGACATATCGGTGAATATGTCTTTTTTCAGTATTCGAAGAATGAGACTCTTAAATTAGTTTCCACTTTCCACCTTACATATATAATCACAATTAAGCCATGCAAACGCAGCCTGTGAATAACAAATGCATGGGGCATCATTTCTAGATTTATGAAATGCGATTTTCATGCGCTGAGTCAAGCATATTTCTATCTATATATTAAAGGAAGTGGCTGTTTACATGAATAGTGTCATTCCGTTTTTAATCATCAGTTTTTAATTTTTTTACAGTCCAACCTTTTTGAATGAAATGACTTTTTGTCCCTCTATTTTATTTAATTACGGTTTACCATTCAATTTTTCTTATTTTTAGTTAAAATAAAAATTTCGCGGTGGTCCATTCAATTATATATATATATTACAAATTTTTGTTATTGATTATTCTTTAGTTTTCATTCGAGACGAAATTTGGATTTCAGGTTAATTAAACATCATTTTATATTACTATCTAAGTCAATTATTGTGTAATTTTTCTTATTCTGATTATTATGCGATTTTTATTGAAATTTAAATTACATAAATTAGAGTTTTAGGTTTAGGGTTTCGAAAGCTGATATATCAGGGGATATGGTTTGTACTATTCATATGAATAGTGTCAAGACCTATTTGTCCCTCTTTTTTGTATTATTAAAATACAACCCGTCTAGTCTTGATTTTATCGTTTTACCTCTAATTTTAAAGTTATTTCAATTTTGCCACTACATTTGTTTTTAATTGAATGATTTTTTTACAATTGAATTGCATAAGAGAAATTTTCATTTTCTAAAACAATAAAATAATAATAATAATAATAATAAAATTCATAATAATTATAATGAAAAAGAAATTGAATCCCACTTAGCCTAAATAATTGTGTTATCAATATATCAATTGTTCATAGTTTATATTAATTTCTATCACTTTTTTAGATTAGTAATTTTGGCGGTGCACATGAGTGTTGTTATGTGGATATGTTTGGTTTCGAATGTAAGTTGGGTTCTGTTCGAGTTTAGGATTTAGGGGTTCAGATTTTAGAGTTTAGAGTTCGGAGCTGTTGTACAATATTGATCGAACTAGCAAAAAAAATTTCATATTAATTAATTGAATCAAAAAAATACACACTTCGGCACGCGGCAATGAAAGAAAAGGGAGACAAGGAGAGAAGAGGGAAACGAGAGAAAAGGAGATGAAGAATGGAAATATTGCAGTGGGAGAGTTTTCAGATTGATATTCCATTAGAATTCATATTACAATAGGATTCATGTGTGTGTTTATAACAAATACCTGGTGTTGTTAATGACATCTCCATAATAATAATATTCATAATAATAGAAAGGAAATTGAATCAACTCTAAAACTAAATTATTATGTTGACTGTATTTTAACCGATTAATTGTATCGATTATTCAAAGTTTATATTCATTTATATCACTTTTTAAAAATATTAATTTTGACTATGCATATAAATGTTGGCATGCGGGTTTAGGGTTTATGACATCGATTAATAATTGTATCAATTTTTCAGAGTTTATATTCATTTATATCAATTTTTCAAAATATTAATTCTGACGATGCATATGAATACTGATATGTGGGTTTAAAGTTTAAGACAACAATTAATTTCCTTATTGTTTAAGTTTATCAATTCAGCTTATGACATGAACTGATGAGTGTTCCTTACTTGCAATTATATATATATATATATATATATATATATATATTGATTGTTAATATAAATTCGGTGTTAACGTTATCTCAATCAATTATGTAATTTTTAGAATTAAATTCAGTTTAACCCCATGAAGTTTATGGACAACTTCATGTTAGTCCTTAAACTTTCAATTTCATCAGAATACTCCTTAAGCTTTCCAAATTCAATCAGTCATGTTTAATTTAACAGATACCGTCAAACTTGCATGTGTGATTTTCTTATCAAATAGCTGTGGTAGTGGGGGGGTCGGCGAGAGAGGTAATGTTTAAGAGGTGGATGAATATTATAACATTTGAAATTAAGGAAAAGATGTTGAAGATTGCTCAGATGCCATTAAGAGCAATTTAGGAAGACTTTATGGGGGATAATCGAAGAAGAAAGAGCATTGTCGTGTGTGTTTTTTTCCTTAGAAATAAAATGACCCTTCTAGCCTTTTCAATAGGCCATATTAATAGACTTAACATCTAATTTGGACAGAGTGTTAAATTGGGTACGACTGATTAAATTTGGAAAGCTTAAGGGGCATTTTGATGAAATTGAAAGTTTAAGGACTAACATGAAGTTGCCCTTAAACTTCAATGGGGTAAACTGAATTTAATTCTAATTTTTATTAGAGTTTCAGATAATTATTACATAATATTGATTGAACTACAAAATTCACGTGTATAATGTATCGATTTGTTATTCAAATTAGATGCATCTCAATGTAAATATATGATTAGTAAGTCTTAAGATTGAGATACATTATCTACTAAGAGTTATAGACAATGATATATAAATCAAATATTTTACAAGCACGAACAAAGTTCTTCTACACGCGCGAAGTGCGTGCTTGAAGGCTAGTGTTAATTGTGTGAATGTCGCTCTAACATCAAAATAGTTGAATATCATGAAACACCATATATCTAGCTAGAGGAGCAAATTGAGAGCATGGATTATTTGATAATTATATAGGACAAATGCCCATTTAATACTAATTATCAGACTTTAGTGCCTATTTCAATAAAAAAATTCTAAATGCCCATTTCAATTTATCTCAATAAAATTACTTTCTTACCCTTAACCTAACTTTATATATCCTCTCCTCCCTCTCTCATTCTGATTTATTATCTCTCTATCTCTCTCTCTTCTTCTTCTCCGACCAGGTCTCCTCCTCCACCAAATCAACGAGACCAGAGATCTGTCTTCGGTCACCGCCGGAAAAAGGATTGACGAGGAGGAGCAGTCACCTCTAAAACCACCATGGCAAATTGGAAGTCCCTTTGAACCAGAAGCAGTGTCAACTCGCCGACGAGCTTCTCGACGGCTTTAACAAGGATTCTAGCTGAAACCTTGACCTGAGACGATGCCGCTTGGCTCTTCGCCGTCTAAGCTGAAGTCAGCTTTGGAGATCTACTCCGACGACGGTCCAAAGATGCCAGAATATTCACATTAGGTTGTTGCTTTATACTTGGATCTGGTTATGATTGTTCTCACGACGATGACAGCGTATGAACCCTTCAAATTGGCACCAAACGTCGATGTATTCGATTCTCCCTCCAAAGGTCTGTGATGTTCCCCTACGTTTTCCTTTCTCTTTTTCTTCTGTTTTTCTTTTTTGAGATCTCTCGTTCTTGTGTCGGCTTCTAGTTTTCACTTTTTTTTTGTATAAATTATGATTAAACTTGTATGTTTTGGTTTGAAATGTGGAGGTTGTGATTTTCTTAGGCGTATTACGGAGGGTCAGTAATTCATTATTGGTTTCAAGTACCTGATCATTGAGGTCAGTAACTGAATAAACTTATTATCTGGGTCAACAACATAATTATTAACGGTCATCAACTAATTATTAAGGGTCAATAACTAATTATTGAGGAACAATAAATGAGTTACTGATGGTTATTGGGGGTGAGAAACTAAGTTACTGGTGGTCATTAACTGCTTTACTGGTAATCATAATCTAGTGATTGGGACACATGTCAGTTAACGGGTGTCAGTAACTGAGCTACCAATGGTTATGGGAGGTCAGTAACTGAGTTACTGGGGTCAGTAACTGGAATATCTGAGTTACTGAGTGTCAGTAACCGATTTACCGAGGACCGAAATACGGCACCCGGAGAAATATGATCACCGGAGTCCAGTGACTGGAGTCCGAGGGTGCTCAGGTAAAGTCTTATCTCTTTAGTAAGAGACAAGGGTAAAATGTCTTGAAAATTATTATTTTAATATGGTTTTAATAAAGATTTGTGTGTTTGAGCACAAATAAATGTATCTTTCATTCAATTGGGTTTCAAAAGTCTTATTTTTATTGAAATGAAGTTTGACTTTTTTTTATGCAAATGGTCGTTAGCTCAATTAAATATACTACTATTGATAGGCTAGCTATTTCCAAAATGTATATACCATTAAATAAATGATCTACGTTAATGCTTTCTCATGCTTAGACAGATTGTATATGTATTATTGATCGGTTAGTTTCTCATAAGACGTGTATATTGATAATCAAAGGTGTGTTCTAATTCTAGTTCTAATTAAGAATAAAGCATTCGTGATCAATCTTATGAGTTAAATCAATGCATGAAGATCATTAGTTGTAACAAAAATGGGTTAGATATTGCATATATATAATACATAAATTTAATTTATAATTAAACAACAATTATAAATAATAGAATGATGAACATAAAAATAATTACTATGAACAATATTAGTTACCACACTTGATTGAAGAAGAAATAGAACTAGTAGAAGCTGAATCACGTGTCTTGGTACACTTAGTATGAAGAACACAAAAATCGTTTTATGACTCCAAACTCGAACGAATGATGTGAGGAAAATGTTAAAGTCGAGTCGTGTGTCTCACACACTTTTCTTAAAATAATTTATACCTCCTCTACCGGTGCAAAAGACCTGATGACACTTGTCTTCCAAGATACAATGATCACGTGTGCTTTGGAGCTGCACTGCTGCCAAAAACACTCTAACGAACTTGTAATACCTTCTATCTATCACCAGAACACTATAAACTAGAGAGAGAAAGAGAACATAAGAGAGGAGAAGATGATTTATGAATTGGTGTTTCGAGTTGTTTCCAAAATGTGTTGAACGAATGTGTTGAAAACAACAGAAGTGATCGCTATTTATGCATGGTGGAATGTGATCACCACTTAAATGTCATGAATCCTTATTCATGAGTTACAACCTTTCACATATTAACCATTGACATTTTTTGATATGTTACAACCTTTGACATTTGTGAGGTTACAATTTTTCACATTATGCGAAGTTACAACCTTTCACGTTCTTGTGAGGTTACAACATTTCACATTTTTGTGTGGTTACATTCTTTCACAATATGTAAGGTAACATTTTCAAGAATTCAAGTAACCATGGAAGATGAAACATGTAAGACCCTTTCAAGAATTCAACTTTGAATGACTATTCTCTTTCACCCTATAACCACTTAAATTATCTAGTTTTAAAGTGATTACATAAAATGATTATTTTCATAATTTTTCCAACATTAGTTTTTCCGGTTGGAGTTTAACATGGTGTTTAAGAAACTTTGGGTCGTTCAAATCAATAAGATTGTGTTTACGTACTACAGATCGATGAATGTAAGAAGATCAAACTCGATCACGGCGGTTAACTGGGTAGTATCAACTTTTTCATCAATGCATACAAGAAAGACCAAAACTAGGCCAGCCCTACCGTGTCGGGCAGTTGCACATTCAGTGCCGGAAAAGAGCTATAGCGACCAATTTCACCGAACTCAGAGTCCCCCTTATTTCCCAGATTAGGTTTGTTTGGCTCACACTTCACTGGTGACAGATCCTTTTCCCAGAAATTAAACAGCTAGCAGCCCTTTGTTTCTGCATGCATTTCCCACTCTCGTGAAATTGTCCATTCCCTTTCAACACATGCAATACCACTAGATTGAGATTCATATAAGTTCACAACACCTAGGTGTAGATGATGTTGATACATAGCCCCTCCTAGTCAGGAATGAATTATATACATTATGAACAATTGGTATGATTAATATTGCTTGCGCTCGGGTTAACACTTGCTAATTATTTATTCTGGATTGTTCGCTTTCAAATTTTACATGGAGCTCGAGTAGATATCCCACTTGATTGACAATCACAAAACTATTTCGTTGCCTGATCAAAGTAATGTTTCCATATTATCATATATATTTCTTTCTCCATCTCAAATTGAAAACGTACCTTTTAGTTTCGTGCAGTCTATTAATCAAGATTCTAGTGAAGCTAGCATCGATGATGAGGCTAAAGCCAGCCTGCATGGATATTCAAAATCACAACCAGCCACTACCTCTCTAACAAGATGAAATTAAGGGAACATATATACATTATGGTCATCTTCCTCCTCAATTTCTCTATTTCTTTTCGACTTCAACAAACTCACATGCCAGCCCAATGCTTTGTGTGTAGACTTGCATATGTATAACAGTCACGTATCTTCATAACCAAAATATGGCAAAAATCATATAAAAACAGAAAAACAAAAAAGAGAAACATATATGTCTCATTTGCCTAATGGATCGATCTATGAGTAATATATCCTAGCTACAAAGATTCCACTACAGCTTCCAATCAAATTGTACTAGGAGTTGATATAATTTACTAATATGTTAATTTGGTCTAAAGTCGAAACTATCATATATGACTCATATTTTTCAGGCTATAGCTAGCTAAACCTCATTTTACTCGAATGACTTTTATAAATCTCGAGTTCGACTTGATCAAACAAGATTGTGGAATGAACTATATGGCACATAGACTCACCTTCGTTTAAGCCATGTTTATCTTAATTAGCCTAGCTAACACAAGGATTTTATACATATATTAACTTCTATCCCAGCTATGACCCCATTTAACAGAAGTAAAATTGCAGCCCGTGCAACCAACTACATATTAGCTTAGTGATATGCTAATTCTCAAGCTTTTTTATAAGATTCTTTTTAATGAACATCGATTCATTTCTTTACGCAATATGTAAATTATATAAAAGAGGGGAATCGATCGGTTTAGAAACGAAGATAAGATATGGCAAAAATCCATTTCTGTCCGTACAATTACAAAAGAGAATGCACTCTTGTGTGTGCAAGTGCTTATATATAACACTTCAATCTGCTTTTTTCATCTCTCTATTTTTCAAAAGGCCATTCGATTAACATTATGGGAAAAATGAGGTACTTCTTCTTTATCACTTTTATCGCGCTCTTTCACAAAACAATGGGACATCCCAACGATCTCATCCGACTCTCCTGCAAGAAAGCTGCAGCTAGTGATCCCAATTTGAGCTACAAGTTCTGTGTTTCAAGTCTTACGGCCATCCCCCAAAGCCATGGAGCAGACCTTGAGCAACTTGTGGCCATTACACTCAACCTCACCATATCCAACGCGACCAGTATCACTTCCACCATTTCGAAGCTTTTGGTCGAGAAACAATTTGACAAGTATGCAAGGGAATGCTTGCAAGACTGCTTGGAGCTGTATTCGGATGCCGATCTTACCCTACAGGACGCTGTGACTGCCTTCAAGGCCAAGGATTACGGTAAAGCTAACATAGAAATCAGTTCTGCCATGGATGCATCAACCACTTGTGAAGATGGGTTCATGGATAAGAAAGGTGAAGTTTATCCATTGAAAAGGGAGAATGATAACTTCTGCCAATTGAACGTCATCTCTCTTGCTTTTATCAACACCGTGGATCTGGATCATAAATAAAGCTAAGCTCGTTGGTGTTATAGTATATTCTTCTTTTAATTAGTTATCAATCTTTTAAATATTGTATGCAACATATATAGACGTTGTTTGAATGTATTTGTATATAACAAATAATGATCGAGCTAATAATAGGCTAGCTCAATGATCAGCTATTCAGCTAGAATAAAAAGTGTAGATTTTATGAATTTAGATTAACTTGAGGAGCCAGATTCCAATGTTTCAATGTATTGTATACTTTATGGGTATATATGTTCTGAAATGCTTAATTGACAATATCAAAAATCAAAGTAAGCCGATCCTCTCTTTTTGTTTTGATTATTAGACTAAAGCTGTTGAAAACAATCGTCACAAGCTAACTGAATAAGGGTGATAACAGTGGATGGATGTCACAGACGGCTCATGCATAATAACTTGTTTTTCTGATAGAAAAAGACTTCTCGTGTTGAGCTCAGCTTGGAAGATAGAAAGAAGCCATATGATGGAGTCTTCCTCCATCCACACCTTATCTTCATAGTATAACAGGATATCATTTCACAAAAATAAGCTCCTACGATTAACCTAAATGGTAAGGAAATGTTTACAAAAAATTGTCAACGTTGATCGAATCGATTTGACTCATATCATGTCACCAAGGTTTAAAAAGGCATTAAATAAGATTAGACGGTGCAGCTACTGCCTAGCGCCTTACAGTTTAGGCAGAGTTTAATCGGTGATTAGACGATAATTAGATGGATTATTTCTTATATATTTATATGGTATATTATAATATAAATTATAAAAAATGTATTCAAAACACATTGTTTCAAAATAATGTTATCAAACAATAGCTCAAAAATACAAATTCAAATAAAAACACACAAAAAAATAATTAGGTTGTTTAGGGTTTAATAGCATTAGGTTGTTTAAAGTTTAAATTAAAAAAAATGCAGCGTCTAATCCTGTTTAATTAAAGCCTAATCGTTAGGTGTCCCGCTTAATTACCTATTAATCGACATCGCCAAATGTGTCCGTCCAGCACCAAAATTAAGCTTTATACTTGATTTTTCCTCCTAGACGTCGCCTAATCGGCCTAAAACCCCGTTTTTTCAAACATAGCATGTCACCAACGCTCTTTTTTAATTTTTTTTATCCAGACAATCTTAACCTTATCTAACATCAGAATGCAATGACGACAAAAAAACATCAGAATGCAATGAACAATTTGCTGATTATGATACGTACACAAACAGATCAGGAAGAGGAGGGAAGAGCTCATCCATAATAGGCATCCATATGTTAAACCTCAATCCCATTGTGATAGGGACTCGTTTGGAAATTTATAACTCAATACACGATTGAACACAATTATTCCTAGTTTGAAATTGAAGAAAACTAGGACCAATGCACCTTATACCAACAGATCGATAACAATCAGAAATCTTCATGGGTCCAAGCGTAGGAGCGTCGGGAGACGGAGAGCATGGATGTGAGCAATGCAGAGGCCGTGGCAGTGTGGTAGGGAAGCAACGTCTCCACGCAACAGCTCAACTCCACCGGAGACCTGAAAAGGGCGTGAGAGATGGGATTTTGTTTTCTTTTGGGACGCTGAATGGTGTGGCGGCGGGTTTGGGTCGGGCAGCGGAGGCGACGCTGAAAGCCAAGGTAGTGGTTCTGGCCGCGGCGGAGCGGAGCATAGACCTGGCGGCGGAAGAGGCCATGGCTTTGAGGGGTTTTCGACTTTTGGGGGTTTAGGATCGGCGACTGGGTGCGTGTAAGGGAGGTTTTGGAAAGACACCTAAGCTCTTGAGAACTCTGATTGAGTATTTGAGTCACTCAAAAAATAAAAAATAAATAATGAAAGTATTAAACTATGATCGAGTGATTGAACTTGACATCATTTTCTTTTAATGGTGCTATACTGATATTCACATACCCATTTTCTCTCTTCATTATCACAAGTCTACGAGCAGCGAGGATCTGCCATGGATTCCATTCACGGAGGTAGCCTTGCCCTTAGAGAACCACCCCTAAACTCTAAACCCCCAGCCCTTATAGTTTGGCTTCTATATATCTCGGACGATAGTTTAAAGAAATTCATATTGAGATAATTTGAACTGACGAATATATTATTATGAGAAGAGAGTTTTACAGAACTAGCAGCCAAGATATATACACAGAAGGGAGAGAGATCTAACCACCCTCAACAACTAAAAAATCTAAAACATGGATCACCACATGACCTACCAACTATGCCACCATAAGGCATGGAGAGAAAAGGAGAGGATGATGAGAGCTGACTGCCTCAATAGTAACAATATCTCAATAATCCCTCTCAAGCTAGATCGAGAGAAAATCTGGATTCAAGCTTGGACAACAGAAGCTCAAACTGTGCTGCAGAAAGAATCTTGGTGAAAAGATCTGCAAGTTGATCACATGATCTGATGTACACTGCTTCAATGATTTTTGCTTGAAGTTGATTTCGTATAAAATGACAATCAACTTCGATGTGTTTGGTTCGTTCATGAAACACAAGGTTAGCTGCAATATGTATGGCAGCCTGATTGTCACAATATAACATGCTAGGGGAAGAATGAGAAATACCAAGATCAAACAGCAATGCCTTCAACCAAATAAGATCACAAGTTATAAATGTCATAACCCTATATTCAGCTTCTGCACTGCTTCTAGTCACAATTGACTTCCTTTTGCTCTTCCAAGTAACTAGATTACTTCCAACAAATGTGCAATAACCTGTTGTAGATTTTCTATCTAATGCATTTCCTGTCCAATCTGAGTCTGAGTAGCCAATAATTTGAAAATGATCATGGTTCTGCATTGCAATACCTATACTCACAATACCTTTGAGATAACGCAAGATTATCCTAATAATATTGAGATGAAAAGAGTTAGGAGCATGCATAAATTGGCTAACTAAGCTTACTACAAAGGTAAGATCAGGTATTGTGATGGTGAGGTAAATCAGCTTGCCTACAAGGCGTTGATAAGAACTAACATCATCAAGAGCTGTACCAGGGGTGTCCAAATCAATTTTGTTATTCAAGAGAGTTCGAGCAGGCTTACAAGCTGACAATCCTGTTTCATCTAGGAGATCAACAACATATTTTCGTTGATTTAAGAACAATCCATTTGGAGTGTGACTCATCTCAATTCCCAAAAAATAATTTAGGGAACCAAGATCCTTGATTTCAAAAGCATCATGAAGTGCAGCCTTCAATTTTTGAATCTCACTTTCATTATCTCCTGCAACAATGAGATCATCCACGTAAACAAGAACAACAAGCTTTCCAACTGTGCTACTTCTTGCAAACAAAGAAGAATCAGAATGACTTCTTTTAAACCATGAGGAAATGAGAACTGAACTTAGCTTTAAATACCAAGCTCGTGGAGATTGTTTCAATCCATAAAGGGTTTTTTGGAGCTTACAGACCATACCAGTTTCATTTTCTCTTGGATGGCCTGGTGGGATTTTTATATACACTTGTTTTTCAAGTTCTCCATCCAAGAATGTGTTTTTGACATCCATCTGAGACAAACACCAACCTGAGTTTATGGCAACAGACAAAAGAACTCTTATAGTGTTCATCCTTGCTACATGTGTGAATGTTTCCTTATAATCCACTCCAAATGTCTGTGTAAAACCCCTAGCCACCAAACAAGCTTTGTGTCTCTCAAGAGAACCATCAGAATTATATTTGAGCTTATAAATCCACCTAGCTCCAACAAGCTTCTGCCATTTGGGAAGGGAAACAATACTCCAAGTTTTGTTTTCATCTAGTGCCTGCAGTTCATCTTGCATGACTCTCTGCCACTCAGGAAATTGCATTGCATTAGAAAAATTTCTTAGTTCATGATCTGCAAGAATTTTAATGAGAAAAACACATTGAGCACCATCAGCTGAATCAAGACCAAGATCCACTAGATAACGTGTAGCATAAGTAACAAAATCATCTAGCCTTGCAAGAGGATTTCTGGTTCTAGGAGTATTTCTCCTAGGTACCACAGGGCAGAAGAAGGAGAAGTGGACTGAGAATATTCATTTTCATCCAGACTTGTAGCTTGTTTCCTCTGGTCATTATTAAAAATCTGTGACTCTTGAGTTGTTTCAGCTTCTTCAACAATCTCACTAAAATCAAAATATCTTGGAGGAGGAAATAAATCACTGAGATTCTCCCCCTGAGACTGACCATTAGCAGCACAATAAAAAGGAAAATTTTCATGAAATTTCACATCACTGGACACAATCACCTTTCTAGTTACAGGATTGTAACACTTGTAGCCTTTTTGTGTTGATGAATATCCAAGAAACATGTATTTTATTGCCCTTGGATCAAACTTATCTCTTCTAACAGCCTGAACATGCACAAAACAAATGCAGCCAAAAGTTCTGAGATGACTAATGTCAATTTTCCTTCCCTTAAGAACTCAAATGGAGATTTAAATTGAAGAACGCTACTAGGTAACCTGTTGATCAAATATGCAGTAGTTTGAACTACATGAGACCAAAATCTTTTGGAACATGATTTTGAAGCAGTAAGGCCCTAGCTTTTTCAAGTAAATCTCGATTTTTTCTTTCTGCAATGCCATTTTGTTGTGGTGTGTCAACACAACTAGTTTGATGTAAAATATCATGTTCACTTAGATAATTAGCCATGGCATTAGAAGTGTATTTAGTGCCATTATCAGATCTCAGAATTGAGATTAAAGTGTTAAATTGATTTTTAACAAAATTGTGAAAATCCTGAAAACTTTTAAAAACTTCACATTTATGTTTCAGTAGATAAACAAAAGTGAAACGAGTATGATCATCAATGAAAGTTACATAGGAACAATATCCATCGAATGAATTAACTGAGGCAAGACCCCATACATCAGAGTGAACAAGATCAAAAGGCTTGGTTGCTCGAGAGTTTGAAATAGGAAAAGAAGATCTAGTTTGTTTTGCCATATGACAAATTTCACACTCATGAGCAACCTTACAAGAATCTGAAAATAACTTAGACATAATATGAAAAGATGGATGAGCAAGTCGTTTGTGCCACAAAAGTTGCTGAGAAGCTGACTTGGAGGAGGAAAGAAAACATTCTAAAAAACTGGAGAGTCTTGGACTGGTGAAGATATAGTACAGACCATTCAAAAAGAATCCCTCACCAATCTTCACCTTGGTTAATTGATCCTGAAAAATGATGTCATTAGAAGAGAATATGACTAGACAATTTAGTAACCGAGTTGTTTTTCCAACTGAGAGAAGTTTAAAGGAAACGATGACACAAATAGAACATCTGACTTAATATTTTTTAAAAGAATCTGTAATTTTCTTTTACCACAAACTGAAACAGAATTTCCATTTGCAATGGAGACATGAGAAGGATGTTTTGATTTTTAAAAAGCTAACAAATTTGAAGAATCATTTGTAATGTGTTTTGAGGCTCCTGAGTCCACTATCCAAACATCACCAATTTTGCTAATATCTAAAGCAGTAGAAAAAGCAACAATGATACATAGAATATCCTTCTCAGGAGCAAGATTAGAGTTCTCTAAAAAACCTGCAAATTTGCCAAGTAAAGCTGCTGTATTTTCACTTTCACCACTGCTCATGCCTCTTGCTTGCTATTAATGAAGTTGGCAAACTCATTGATAAGAGTTATTGGATTTGAAGTGAAATTCACAATTGGTTCAGATGTACTGCATACACTACCAGAAAAAAGACTTTAAGCGAAGAAATAACCAAAAACAGGTCGACGAAAAAAAAATTGTCGGCTAAGTTAAATTTTCGTCGGCTAAAGTGGAATTTTAGCTGACGAAAAAACAATTTGTCGGCTAAACTATTTTTTTATCAGCTATAGTCAGTGAACTTTAGCCGACGAAATTTAAAAAGTTTAGCCGACGAAATTAGGGTATTTCGTCGGCTAAAATATTTTTTAGTTACAAAATTGCATTACGAATATTTCGGTGTCCAATTGACTATTGTGATACCAATCTGGAAGCGAAACGAGCGTACAAGTCAAACTGATCGCTAATGCCATGATATATGGGTTTTTTTGGCCATCCGAGTTCGTTTAAGGCTTCAAAATGCAGTTTTTCTAAACACTTAACACACAAAAACGCCCATATCTATATCTATATGAGGTATTTTGGTCGAACCTTCAACACAACAAACTTTCACCATGATGAGACACAACTTTCCATCTAAAATTTTTAAGACATTTACCCCTCGATGATAGGGCTCCCCATATGGATAAAAAATGGTAAATAGTAGGCATGTGATTCCGGTCAGCAAAATTCACAAACAAAAATACGACCATCAGATATCATCAATATGTTAAAATATGTCTATGGTCAAAAATTCAACTTGATCCGATAAATTTAAGGGCTTCATCCGGACGGTCAATCCAGTAAATCAAACCCCTAAATTGTATTGACCGTAACTATAGGCACCGAGACTTTACCGGAATTACGTGATTTTTCAACTGTAGACGTATTTCACCATTCTGGTCATATCTTATTTCATGACTTTTTTGCGTTTGAAGTTTCTACGTAGAGTATGTTTTTGAAACAGAATATTTCATTAACCGGTCATCGTATCTCAATCGTACGTTTGTTAACGAGTTACTAGCATGTTACAAAAAAAACATTCTGCAACAACACATAATAAATCAAGAGAAATTCACAACCAAATAATAAATTAAGAGAAATTAAAAAAAACCAAAAAAATTGAGTCTCTTTTAAGATAAACTCATTCACATATTTCATTTTAATTTACATTCAATTCAAATCATTTAACATGTCTTATAGGTTTTATTTTTAAAACTGAAATTTGTCACCATTTTTCTCTTGACAATTTTGCCCTTCCGATTTTAATTTTTTTTAGTAGATTTTTAAGTCAATCATGCATTTTGTTTTCTACATTTTAATTTGTGATTATGGTGTAGGTATCAACTATACATTTTGTTTTCTACCTTTAAGTTAGGTAACAAATAGAGGAATTGAGTTTTAGATTTTGGGTATAGGGTTTTAGGTTATAGAGTATAAGGTTTAGGGGTTAGGGTTTTGGTTTATGGAGGAATTGAGTTTTGGGTATAAGGTTTTAGGGTTTAGGGTTCATATATTCATGAGATACTATTTCATTAATGATTAGAGATAATGACAACTTCTGTAATTTTAAAAAAATAAATTTTATTATTTATCCTAAATATATAATATGTTTATTTTGTTTAGACAAACTTAATTAATAAGTATATATATATTTTTTAAAACCATTTTAAAGGCGAGTATAATTTAAAATAAGTCTATCAAATCTAGTTTAACATCAAATAGCTTATAAATCAAACCCTAAACCCTAAACCAGTATGGTTAATGAATTGGAGCATATGTTAATCATTTGAATGTATATGCCAAATTGGTGTTATCTTGGACTCTTGGAGCATATATATGTTAAACATTTGAATTAGCAATCATGAATAATAGACACAAACAAACTCTACATCATACACCGAATCATCGTGTCTTTGCAGAATAGACTGTTATCTGTTTTGTTTGGCCCTTGTTCCTTCAAAAGGAGCAGTACTAAGTACTAACACTCGAGGAAGCTTCTAACACTCGAGGAAGCATCGTCTAATTAAATATGAAAATCATATTAGAACCACATATATTCCACTACATTAATGCAAGAAACCAAAGGAAACAATATATGTTCCATATTTCTTTCTCTTCAATCTCTCTATGCTGTTGCTTTCTTTTTCCTTGTGATTCCTCATGAAAATTTCTCAACAACTACTGCAATATCTGCCGATATAATCAATCAAACCAACAGAAAATGCGCCGATGAATCGAACGTCTTTAGCTACGAACTATGTACAACCTCTCTCCAAACAGTTCCGGTGAGCCATGTGGCTAATCTCCAAGGACTAGCCTTGATAGCAATGGAGCTGGCACTGAACAATGCAAGCAATACGCTTCGGATCATACATAAGTTGTTGACTAGCAACGAAAGTCTAGATCCTATTGCTGTGGTTTGCTTGATGGACTGCTTGCAGCTCTATTCAGACGGCATCGCAACATTGGTCGATGCTGTTGGAGCATTTCTAGGTGAGCAATATGACAACGCAAATATCTGGCTGAGCGCAGTTATGGAAGCATCAAATACATGTGAGGAAGGTTTTAAGGAGAAGGAAGGTGAAGTATTACAGTCTCCATTGACAAATGAGAACTACAATCTTTTTCAGTTATGTGATATTGCACTGTGCATAGGCCACTTGCTCACCTCAGATTCTAACATGTTGATGAGGTCCTCTGCCACAGTGCCACTTAATCGTAGTGCATGTAATTTTCATGTCTTCTATGGAATAAGAGACCTCTGCAACTGTGTGATGTTGTTGTCCATGAGTATATGCAGCTGTAGAACATACTAGTAAACCTGTAATGTCATCCTAATAATCCTCTATGCCACCGATTCTAACAATTATATATGCACTAATTAATAATCTAGTTTCAAAGAAATCATGCATATTTTTTCTCTGTAAAATCAACTATATATATGTGGTATCACATTAACCACAACTCCAGTTTGGCCTAGATAGGAAACTTCACTGCAGCTTCCTCTATCAATACTACACAGGAGGTACTGAAAAGTGATGCAAATAAAAGTCTACAAATGAGTGATGCAGCTATGTCTAAACATGAAGTTGCAATTGGGATAGTGACAACAGGTGATGTCAAAACACAAATGGCATACGTGAAGTGGCTAAAAGGTCTTGGCCAATTTTCTATGAGCAATTGAGCATAAACTAATTTGTCTTGTCCAAACACAAATTTTGGTACATGCATCAAGGAGTTTGAAGACGAGGAGAACAAGGAAAAACGTAAACTACAAATGGAGGGTGAAGTATGCGTTACTGGAATTATTAGTTGGCATTAGTATATGGGTGTGAATGTTTAACGATCAGAAGTATGAAATTTTCCTTCTGAAAATTATATGCTTAGCGGAAAGAACTTGAGAAATACTATGTTACATGTATGATTCAGCTAGATAATTACAAGATGATGTATCTCAGATAACTCTCTCCCTAAAATTTGGAAGTTTCAAGTAAAGGTCTTGAAGAACAACATGCATTCAGTCAGTCAAGCATGAGGAGAAAGGAATATGAGAAAGCATTTTTCCGCGTTTTCTCATGGGCGTTAGCGCGTGTGTGAAGGCCGGTTAATTAATATAAGGGTGCCCTTAATATAATTTGAGCATCCGCTTTTACTTCCTTGATCTCTTTGAACGTAAAATGTATTAGATCAAACAGCATCTGTTTGCAGTCTGCATTCTTTGATAATATATAGCATCCTGGATACTTCTCCCCTTCAACGTATCTTTCTGCAAAAGGCCCAATTTCCATTAATTTGAGATTTCTTGCGTACTTGAGAATACAAACAGCTAACTCTATCTCGGTTCAATGACTGTAGAAATTCTTCATCTTAACGAACTTCAAATTATCATGTGTAAATCCAGAAACATTCCTCATCTCTCGTTCCTCAGTTTCAGAAAACATGAGGCGATCAATTGATAAAGCTGTTTCAAGCTCTTCCAAAAGGGGTGCAGCCTTGAGAAAATCTAGAAAGCCAAGAAGATTGTTATTATTATTGTATCGACTACCATCTCCGCTGCAGATATCCACATCCAATTTTCTCAAATTTTCCAAAGCTGGCATGCTGAACTAGATTAGGGTTTCCGCCGGGTCCATCCGCATACAAAGAGACTCGAGCTTACTCAGCTTAGGACACCTTGCAAATTTCTTTAGAACTTGAGGTGACATTAATGGACGTCGGTAATCCACAGGGGCGGAGCTAGGTGTAAGGGTGAGGGGGTTCAGACCCCTATAATATTCATAAACAGTCTAATTAAGCTTCATGTTTTAGCTTAATTGTAGTGATTTTTGTTCATAAATCATTGATAAACCCCACTTAATTTATGAAATTTACTTTAGTTACAGTCATTTTTAACAAAATGAATGACTATTTCAAACTTTGATAGAATGTTTTCCATTAATACTTTCTCATTAGGTTATATTATGTCTATTATATCAAATTTGAATTAATAATTCATACATTTTTCTTCTTTATCTACAAAAAGAATAATATAATTTTGTTTTTTATACCTCATAGACTACCGTTTATATTTGAACCCCTAACTCTTCAATCCTGACTCCGCCACTGGTAATCCATGTCTTGTTTGATTCTTTCGAAACGTGGAGTTTTGATGGAATGCGAGCTCCAATGTATTCCAAAATTTCTAAGGAGGCAAGATTTGGTGCAGAATTTTTTATTAATTTGCCTACCCAATAGCTGACGTTCAGTTCAGTTAGACGATCACCGGCAACAATATTCAGATATTCAGTTCTAGCATCATCATCATCATCATCAAGATTCGGTTTAATACCCTTTAAGGTCAACCTTTCAAGGGCCGAAAAGATAGAACAGAGATCTGACGTGAAACTTGGATGGATGATAACACAAGACAGATAAAGAGTAACTAGCTGTTTGAATCCGCTAAAATCAGGAGGAGGATGTATTATACCCTTACCACAAGCTATTGTCAAATATTTTAGGTTAACTCTTGAGCTAGCCTGCGTTTACTTGTTCAGAAAGTAACTGGTGAGGGAAAACATATTTATAACCTCCATGAAGATTGAGTTCTTCAACTCCCTTTGTGATTGCAAAACGGGTGCATCGATCAAAGACATGGCCATCTTCATCTTTCACTGTGAGAGAGTCGACCTTGTGACCTTTATAATGCTGCAAATATGTATCTACACGTTTTACTAACTGTTGCGTATTCTCAAACCCTCTCCATTATCGGCTTCTATAAACGTTTTTGAAGTCAAATACCAGATTGCGCCGTCTTAGTGAGAAGGGCCTCCACTCACGGCAAACCAGACTAGTCCTCGCCGAGTCTACTAGAGGTATCAATGAGAGTATGGATTCCTGAATGTATTCCGGCAGCTCCGCAATTCAACATCTTCTCTTCCTTCTTCGTTTTTCCTTTCGACTACTTCTTAATTTTTTTCCTTCTTTTTTCATTTCGACATCTTCTCTGGCCACCCCTGTTAAATGTTTTAGGAGCCGTGAGAACAAGATCGTAGGTGATGCATGATGATGCAGAAGAAGTAAATCAAACGTCTTGTCGTCTCTGACGGGCGGAGCTACCCTTTAGCATGAAGGGGTCCAGGTCCCCTTAAGCTTGTCTAATTCTCACATGATCATTCTTATATCATATAGATTGTACTGCAATTTCCTTTTGATTCGGTCAATAGAACCCCCAACCAATGACTATTGTGTGCTAAGTTTATCTCAGCTCTCCAAAATTAAATTTCTGTCTCCGCGTCTCTCATTATGTCACCAAAATCAAACTCAAAACAATGACTTAATTTAAAAGTTCTTTTCTACAAACTTGGTATATCTTATTTGATTTAAGTCCAATGAAGTAAATATGGATAGTCATGTTGAATTAGAAGGCGGAAAGATGGTAAGATTTCCTTCTACTCTATCTAAATCAAGATTTGGTAACCCTTATGAATAGACACATCTCATAGACTACAGTACACTACTATAACGTCTTGTCGCCTCTCATTATGTCGTCAAAATCAAACTCAAAACGTTGGACTACTTCCGGGAGCGTCCCGAGTCCTTCGTAGCAGTCACCAAAGTTATCCTCAGACATCTTCACTATGCTCGGTGAGGACGATGACGAGGACCCAAATATCTCAGCCATGGCTAGTTGTTGAGTAGGGGTTTGTTGTTGTCTAATGACGTCGTCGTTGGAGTTGTTAGCTTCTTCGCTTGTTCTATATGAAGGAGCGGGATCCGTAAACAATGTCACCATGTCGTTTGATTCTGCTAATAATACTGTTGAAGAATTCTCGTCTTCACCAGTTTGAGTTGTGTTGTAGGCGTATGGAGTGTAAATGCTTGTTGTGTTGGCAAGGGTTTTGGTTTTGGTGTTGGTGTTATCGCTGGTGGTGTTGGTATTGGTGTTCGCGTTGGTATCGGTATAGTTTTGTTGATGATACGAGGTTGAGAAGGGCTCGACTAAATGTATTGGTCCTGCTCTCTCCCGATGAATGGAGATGTACTGGATCCTCGCATGACACGAAATAAGCTTAGTTAGTAAAAACATACAGATTAAATAGATTATGCACGATTTATACATAAAAAAATTTAACATGAATATTTCAATTATAGGCGTAAAAGAGATAGTTTCATATTGATGTGTTTAAACTATTCGAAGTGAACGCGAGTGACTTTTAATCATAGATGCATTTAAAATTTTAATGTTTCTAATTTAAATTATTGACGCACTTAGGTTGCAAATGCTTCTACCTTTATTAGTTTTATGCTTATACCTTTATTAGTTTTATGAAAGAGTGGCCTACTTATACTGAAATCTACACATAGCTCATGTCTAAACATCCTTTTAGTATTTTTTTTGGAAACAACATCCTTTTAGTCTTGGATAGAAGATTCTTTAGACGGTTATATCTGAACAGTCAGTTCATTGGTTTCAATTCTCAAGAGGGTGTAAGAGGAACGTGACTCCTAGCTGTGTAGTCAATATGTAACCAATACATCATTTACTCTAATTAATTTCACCTTGCTATAATCCAAAGAAGGGAAACTGTCAGCATAATTGAAAAGGGTGGACTGGAACTTTGTCACCATGCATGCAGCCTTGAACAAACTCTATCCATCTCTCTCGATTCAATTTTCAAAAATCAAAATTCTCATCTCTGTATCCAAATTAAAGAAGAAACTAAAGAGAGTAGAACTCACAAGGTTCTTGCATTCATCTTCGGAAAGATGAATGCTATCTCCCACCTCCACTCCACTTTGCCGAACAAAGTCTCCTGTTACATTGAAACACAGTCAGCTGTGAACAACAGAATTATTACATACCATGTTTTCATTACCTGTGTTTTCCAGCACATACATTCGGCTATTGTTATTTGTCCAGTACCTGAGTCAAAATCAACAAGAAGCAGAAACAATTAGTTCATTTAAACTGTTTTCCATAGATAACCTTCATCACTTGGTGGTTTCCTAAACTCACTTGTATTTCATACCCCACTCTTGGGTTGAACGGGCATCCCTGATCCTCAGCTCGATGCCTTCCTTGTCGGAGAGGCTCGGAAGGTATTTTTCAGCATCTTTCTGTGAATGAGGTAACAAGTAATCAACAGATGAACATCACCTCAGTGACTTCATGAATAGTACACGCTTAAATAATTAGCAAATGCTTTTTGGCAAAGCTCAAGAAATTAGAATCAGGAAACGAGCTCGATCATCACCTTTGGAAGGACAATCCTGCCCAAAGATCCAACGTCACTTTTCTTCAGCTCTTTCTTGAATAACAGTCTCAGTTTCTGTGCAACGGAGATATGAGTTAGATAGACAAACCTGAAAACAGAAAGAAAATATTACATTTCATGCATAATATTGAGAACGTACTGACCTTGTTATCCAGGGTACAGAATGGGTAGACGTGTTGTTGATTCTGAGTTTCAGAGCCAGCACTATATGGATCCCTCTCTACAGCCAACCTTGAAGAAGAAGCTGCTGCACGAGCAGTTTTTTTTGTTCTCAACATGTTGCTTCTTCTTTGGCGTACCATCCTTGAGTCCATTGCAGCCGAACTTGGGACTGGAAAGGGATACATGGGAGGAGGACATGGTTGCTGCCAATGAGGGTTTGGTGGGAGGTAGGAAAGCACTACTGGATTATGTGATAACTGAGATGATGAACTTTCTATAGTTGAAAATGGAGATGAAGAGCTGGGTTTAGGTGGGCGGAAATTCTCCATTATCAAACACTGGATAAGAAGAGAGGCTGAGAAGTTGGTGTTTGGAGAGTTGTATTTGTGATAACGTTGCTCTTAGATTATGTTGATGAATGTTTGGGTTTGGGTTTCTGCAAGTGTGTTTAAGTAGGTGCCGGGATGGTGTTGTTGGGTTAAGTTTTGGGTTCCAGTCTGTTTAAATAGGTGTTGGGGGTTTGGGCGTTCTCTAGGGACCTGTGTTGCCATTCTGAAGAGAACAAGTGTAGGGGAAGAGTTAAAAGACTGGCTTTTTCCCAGGTTAAACGTTTTTCACACTTTGACTCTCTCTGAAAGGCAAGCATTACAAGAGCAATGTGGGAGGGGTGGGATTGGATTTAGGGTTTCATGTTCTATAATTTTTTTTTAAAAAAATTATTTTTGTTTATTTTATGTCAGGGTGAGTGCTGGTCTAATCTTGGCAGAGTTATGGATTACAAGTTTATAGATATTTTTTTGGTTTATGTAATGTTTGGTATTTGAGTGAATAAGGTAGCTTAATGTTTGGAATGTGAGTGAAAAAGGGGCAGCATAACCTGATGAACTTAATAAGAACCGTGCATTCATTTTCGTCTTGATTTGAAGCACTGCATTGTTTGAAACCATGTCTTGATTCTTGTTTTTCATTTCATCAACCACAGACCTTGAATCGAAGACAACGCCTATGAGTCCATCCTGCATCAAGGAATAATACAATGGAAACGAATCAAACGATTTCCAGTGAGATGAAAACATGTTGCAATTAAGAAAGTACTACCATAAACCAAAGATGACACTAAATTTTTACTCAGGTGTCTAATTATTCTTATAAATTTTTATCACCAATTAAGCTAAAGACTAGATATATGATTAAGACGATAATGTTTAGGTAGAATAGACTTAGTACGGTGAATTCTGCAGACAAAAAATCTTATGGCATCAGGCCCTCATCTGCAACAAATACCCTGTCATAGTTGTGTATAACAAAGCAGGCAAGCTTTAACTTGTGAACTTCCTTATAGTCTTCCTTTCTGACCAAGAAATTGATATGCTATCAAAAACTAAAAAACACCACACTAGACAGGATCTACAGATAACACATCAAGAAAACAAGGTAATCAAGACAACAAATAAGTGCATTTATACACGATTCACATGCGCATTCATAATTTCACTGTTTAGAATAAATAATAACAGACTATCCTATTAGCCAGTGAAAAAATAACTCTATAAGATCATATTGCAGCATTGGTTCTTTAGTGCAGTTACAGAGTTCACCTCCGAGTTCATAAAATTCTCCATGACAATGAACGTCTCATATACTCATTAGCATATATAGAAAAATAAACTGCTTCAATTGATTCTATACAAGTAATACAACTCTATCCATAAAGAAGAAGAAGAAGAAGAAGAAGAAGAAGAAGAAGAAGAAGAAGGAAGATAATTGAACTGTGAAAATGTGAAGAGGCCATGAGAATAAGTTGGCATTATATAGATGCTTAAAGGGGGTCTCGCCAAAATGCATCTAACAAACCGGCTTACACCTGCCTCAGGCGTGTCGTCCATGCACTCAACCTCTAAGGCAAGAAAATGCGCGCCTTATTCAGGCGTGTCGTCCATGCACTCAATTTTTAAAATGTGAAACGTACCCACATCAATGGAAAAGACAGATAGAGTAATTGGATAGATGAAATTTCATAGTTGATGTCTATATTGGTTCATAATTATTTATTTCTATTGAAGGAAAGAATCATACCTGATTTTTTCCCTACTGTAATTAGGTTTCCTATCTCTACGAGATTAGTTTTGTAACTACATTCAAACCGAGTAGGTTTGTGTTCCAATCAGCAGCTATATAAGACCTCTCTTTGTATCAGTTTTATATACGCAATACACTTGTTTCACACAAGTTTTTCATGGTATCAAGAGTAACCAAGTTCTTGAGGACCTAAACAACCACCACCACCACCACAAAACAAAGCCCTAACCTAATGGCAGTAGGCAACGACGAAATCAAGGACACCAAGTCCTCAAACCAAACACCAGCATGGGAAAACTCAAACCATGCGCTCTACCTTCACCACTCTGATCAACCAAGCGCGGTCCTCGTGCCACGGGCTTTGGAGGAAGACAATTATGTCAAATGGAAACAATCCATGACCTCTGCCTTGACGATCAGGAACAAGATAGGGTTTGTCAATGGAACCCTACCTTGTCCCCAGATCACCAAATTAAAAGAAGAGAAGACGCACTGGACTTGCTGCAATATCTTGGTGAAAAGCTAGCTAGAGAACTCAATAAGCAAACAGATCTGAAAATCAGTTGTGCACTGCAAGGATGCGAGAAGTGTATGACTTGAATTAATATTGTGAATCTTTTCAACATAAAGACTGATATTCATGAGTGTATTCAAGAAAGGAACTCGGTGACTTCATTCTTCACCAATCTAAAAGATCTTTGGGATGAGAAGGACGTCTTGTGCTCTTCTATGCCGTGCACATGTGAGGCTGCTACCGCCGAGGCCACTACCGTTCTTGGGACTGCTGCAGTGAGAAGCATAATCATCGAAATCGATCCATTCCCTACTCTCAATATGTAAGCAACTGTGTCGGCAAATAAAGGAACATCCTCTACTGAAGCAGCGACCTTCTACTCAAGCAAAGAGAACCAGGACATAAGGAAAAAGAACTGGAACAAGGTAGATGCCTCGAGATGCGCTAAGTGTGGTAGAACGAACCACACAACCAAGAATTGTAAGGCTCATCTTACATGCACTTTTTGTGATTGGAAGGGTCATAACCAAGATGAGTGCATGAAAAGAAAATCCTCCCTTCGTGCAGCTGGAGAGGGTTCCAGTCAGCCCGCCAGCATCCTTGTCTTAGTTAAGGATGAGAACGTTAGTCTCATCCTCTCAAAAGAAGAATGTGGTAAATTATTCAGGGTCTTTTGAAGGATGTCACCACTACCTCGGCTAATCAAGTTGGTATAGTGAATTATGAGGAGCTTTCGGGTAAAATTATTTCAAAATTGACTTACATGGATCATGGATAATGGGGCTACTGATCATATTATATGCAACAAAATATTGCTTACTCACTCCAAGCCGGCAGTGAACTACACCGTTTGATTGTTCTCTGGTCATGAAGCCACAATCACTCATGCTGGAACCGTAAAATTTACATTGGATTTTACTCTACATAATGTCTTATATGTCCCATCATTTTATCTGAAACTGATTTATGTGAGAAAATTGGTATGTGATTTGTTTTACATCACCATATTTCTAAGAAATGCTTGTGTTATATAGGACCTACGCTCGGGGAAGACGATTGGGATGAGCCGTGAGAAGAATGGACTTTACTGCCTCAAGCCGGATCAGAAAGGAACGTGTAGCATTGCCAATACCATCACCTTAGAATCCGACCCTATCTTGTGGCATAACAGGCTCGTTCACCCTTCTTCGAAAGTAGTATCTAAGTTTTCTTTTCTTTCAAACACAAATCATGTTCACAACGATTGTTTGGTTTGTCTTTTGGCTAAATAGACTCGTCAAGTTTTTTCCTTTAGTACTAGTAAAAGTGATGCATGTTTTGACTTAATTCACATCGATATATGGGGGGTTATCATGTTCCCTGTTCTTCGGGTGCCAAATATTTTCTTACAATTGTTGATGATTCTTCAAGGGGTACACGAGAATCTGAGACACGTTCCCTTATTAATTTTCTTATGTTAGTTGAAACACAATTTGGAACACGAGTCTAAATCATTCGTAGTGACAATGGTCCTAAATTTATCATGACTACCTTTTATGCTTCTAAAGGCATTGAACATCAAACGTTTTGTGTCAACACTCCTTAACAAAATAGAGTCATTGAACGAAAAATCGTCATCTTTTAAACATGTCTTGTGCTCTTCTTTTCCAGGTAAATCTGTCAAAGAAGTTTTGAGGTGATACGATTCTTACAGCTTCTTATCTGATTAATCACACACCTACTCCACTTCTTCAAGGACAAACACTTTTAGAACATCTACATGGAAAACCTCCTAATTACACTCATTTGCGGGTTTTTGGATGTCGTTGCTTTGTTTCCACTCATCCATCCAAGCCTTTCAAGTTTGAATCACGTTCTACCGAGTGCATCTTTCTTGGTTACCCTCACGACATTAAAAGTTATAAGGTTTATGACTTGAAGAGCAAGCAAACTCATGTTTCCACTACCAAAAAACTTTAGCCGACAAAATAACCAAAAACAGACCGACTAATTTTTTTTCAACTTTAACTAACAAAAAAATCTTTGGTTGGGTAAGTTAAATTTTCTTCGACTAAAGTAAACTAATTTTTTCGTCGGCTTTAGTCTGTGAACTGTAGCAGACGAAATTTGAAAAGTTTAGCCTATAAAATTAGGGTATTTCGTCGGCTATAGTACATTTTAGTTACAAAATTGCACTACAGATATTTCTGTGTCTGAATGACTATTGTGATACCAATCTGAAAGCAGAATGGTCGTATGAGTAAATCTCGTTGTTATATTATGACATATGAGCCTTTTTGGCTATCCAAGTTCGTTTAAAGCTTCAAAATGCAATTTTCTAAATACTTAACACGAAAACACCTCTATCTGCATCTATATGAGGTATTTTGGTCGAACCTTCAACATAACAAACTCTCACCATGATGAGACACAACTGCCCATCTAAAATTTTTGAGACATTTACCTCTAGATGATATGGCTTCCCATAGGGATAAATAATGGTAAATAGTAAGTATGTTGTGATTCTGATGATAAAACTTCACAACCAAAAATCTGACCATCTGTATGATCATTATGTCGAAATATGTATACGGTAAAAATTCAACTTGATCCGATAAATTTAAAGGCTTGATTCAGACGGTAAATCCTGTAAGTCAAACCCCTAAATTGTATTGACCTCAACTATCGGCACCGAGACTTTACCCGAATTACGTGATTTTTCTACCGTAGACGTATTTCACCATTCCGGTCATATATTCTTTCACGACTTTCTTGCGTTTGAAGTTTCTACGTAGAGTTTGTTTTTGAACCAGAACACTTACTTCAAACTTCGTAAACAAGTTACATAACATTAGTAGGCATGTTGTGATTCCAATGTTCAAACTTGAGAAACAAAAAACTGACCGTCTGATATGATCATTATGTCGAAATATGTCTATAGAAAAAAATTAAACTTGATCCGACAACGTTAAGGGCTCGATCCTTATGGTCAATCTCGTAAGTCAAACTCTTTAACACACGAAAACAGTCATTTGACCATCTAAATTACGTATTTTACTTGGACCTTCAACTGAAAAATAGTTTCAAATCAACTAGACGTAACTAGTGGTATAAATTTTTTTATAAAAAATAACCACCGGAGATAAGGCTACCTTTAGGGAGAAAGAATGAAAAATTTCATTGACCGCAACTATCGGTACCGAGACTTTACCGAAATTACGTGATTTTTCAACCGTATACGTATTTCACAATTCCGGTCATATCTTATTTCACGACTTTTTTTCGTTTGAAGCTTCTACGTATAGGGTTTAAGGTTTTAGCCAACAAAATTAGGGCAATTCGTCAGCTAAAATTAAATAATTAAATAAAATAAATAATTATAGCTGACGAAATTAGAGTAATTCGTCAGCTAAAGTTAAATAAATAAATAACTATACCAGACGAAATTATGGTAATTCGTCGACTAAATTTAAATAAATAAATAACTATAGCCGACGAAATTTATTAAAATTCGTCGGCTAAAGTTAATTCAAAATTCAAAATTTTCGGCGGAGATTTTAATTTTTTTGAAATTTAGCCAACGAAATACCCTAATTTCGTCGGCTAAGGTACCCTCAAATTTTCAAAATCTCTAACTAAAATTTTAAACTTTAGCCGACCAAAATAGGATATTTTGTCGACTAAAGTTCAAACTTTTTAATATCTCCGTCGAAAATTTTGAATTTTTTCTATATCTTTCATTCTTCTCTTCCTCCTCTGACGGCAACTCCTCATCTTCCTTCTCCTCCTCTCCTTCTCCTTCTCTCCTTCTCCCTCTCCTAGCCTTCTCCTGTTCAAAATTTTTAATATCTCTATAGAAAATTTTGAATTTTTTCTATATCTTTCATTCTTCTCTTCCTCCTCCTCCTCTTCCTCCTCTGGCGGTAACTCTTCATCCTCCTCCTCCTTCTCTTCTTCCTCTGGCGGTAACTCCTCATCCTCCTCCTCTCTTTCTCGACCTCCTCATCCTTCACGGCCTCCTTCTCCTCTTCTCTTTCTCCTTCTCTTCTCTTCCTCCTTCTCCTCCTTCATAAGAATCGTACCTAATTGATTCTTTCCCTACTGTAATTAGGCTTCCTATATCTACATGGTTAGTTTTGTAACTACATACAAACCGAGTAGGGTTTATGTTCCAATCAGCCGCTATATAAGACCCCTCTCAGTTTTATATACGCAATACACTTGCTTCACTCAAGTTTTTCAATTTATGATTCTAGATATTTATTATCATTATTGATGAATATGAATATTAGTTTAATTTTTGTCATAAGGAAACCCATCTGGAATGTATTTTACCTTGCTATATGCTCAACAGAGCTAAGTATACGAGTAGAGACAGACGAAAGACATTTATGAGTTATGACAAATAGCATAACAAAAATTAGCAGTTAAAAGAAGTTATTCCGGCCAGTTTCTCTTTACATTTGTATTCACTTTAAACAATTAACAGTTGGAATTTCCTTCAGTTTTAGACTACATTAGATTAGGTCTTATAATATACTTCAGTAGAGCAGGAATGCACAAAGAACGAAACAGCTACCATCATTCATGTTACAAGCTATTAGATACGAGACTTCTGTATTTATGTGATTCATAGGATTACTTTTCCTTAATATGAAGTGGTGAAAAACGGTCCATGATTGATACAGAGCTTAATATGCTTTAAAGTTCATGAAAAGATATGTATACCTTCCGTGAGAGCTTCTGATGAGGACCTTATAATGAGGACTAAGTGAGGACTTTCAAATGAATGGTTGGATCAAGGTTTTTACTTTTAATTGATAGTTTCTAATTCCCACGTGCATTTGATCCAACCGTTTATTTGAAAGTCCTTACTTGGTCCTCATTAGAAGTTCCTCTTACCTTCTGTAATAAATGACAATATGTAGTTCATTACAATACTCGCCGTCTACAAATTTTTATCCTGCAGTAACCAATGTGTGTTTTACAGAACTTTGTAGTAAACGTTTTGTTGGTCATCCATCTCGCAAATCTGACAGTGTTTGAATGATATAGACCTCTAAATATATTTTGATCATGGCTAATAGCTATATGACCTTCTAAAGTTTTAAAGAACTAACTCAACTAAGTATGATTTCTCTTGATGTTTTAAACCAGAAGTAGCCTGTGTTCCAACACTTGTACAATGAACTCAGTAACAACAGGAAGACGTGTGTCATTATAGATGTCCAATGCCCTATACTGAATGAAGAGAGCTTAGCTGTTTCAATTGGCTTGTGTCATGCATTGCTTAGATGAAGACATATAACAAACCCAGCTGAACTAGGAATCACTTTCCCCAAATCAAGCATATCTAGGTATTACAATTTGAAAATTGCGAATTGAAAATTTTCCACAGGGCAAAATCTGTAAGGTTCAGACAAAGAAGTTTCACATCTGTAAGTGTAACTGACCTGAACTTTGAAGGTAGTGACGGGTGCAGAGCCATTTGAGGTTTAGCGTGACTGGAAGTAATTCTGAAACCGTCGGAGCATTGCAAGTGTGCAACTGGACAAAACCTTCACCCTCTTCTAGACGTCATGCCAATTTTGAACTAAGCGTTATAACTTCCATTCACACCCTCTTCGATTTGAACTACCGAGTCAGAATGTCAAAAACTTTTACTCACAATCAATATGTTTTACTAGCTAGGGAAAATAAAAATATAGGACTGTTTTAGGAGAATTGTGTTGTATATCCTCAGAATGAGTGAGCTCCTTACAGATAACCGGAATACAAGAATATCTCTTTGTTCTGTTGTACATGCCACCACAATAGAACCATCTTGATTAAGTAAACTGACTAAGTAAACATTAACTAAATAAACATATACATATTTATAAGAACAATATAATTATCCTATAACATTCTCTCTTGTTCCGTACATAGTAGATGTTGCTTTCTTGATACTTCTGTAATGTCTCTTTAAAATCTTTGTCAAGCTAAAAAAACCTTTGCAGGAGAAAAAGTGATCTCGAATAAGTAAAAAGAGTGCAAATATATATATATATATATATATATATATATATATATACTGTAATGTCTCTTTAAAATCTTTGTCAAGCTAAAAAACCTTTGCAGAAGAAAAAGTGATCTCGAATAAGTAAAAAGAGTGCAAATATATATATATATATATATATATATATATATATATATATATATTGATGCAAGGTTTGTAATTTTTGGTGTAACATTGAATAGGTTTCGGAATTTCCGAGGTCTAGCGAGATTAACGGTTAATTAATTTATAATCAGAGAATCAGATTATTTTTTACAACAATCTTTGAAGTGTGATTAAGCGGTGATTGAAATATTGGAGCTTCTTGTTGGCTCCTGGAATGGTTCTTGTTGGGACTTTGGGTGTCCATAGTATTTATAAGGAATATATTGTGGTTGCTAAATTAATGTCGTGATGGTGTTATTAACTCGTTAATCTCGAGACATATGTTTATTGAATGTTAACCCTAATAGAGGGGTTTAAAATCCGGATCTCTCGCTAAATTTAAAGTGAGGTGACGACATACAATATGAAAATTTCAAAACATGAAGTGTGTATATATACACACACACTCCAATTATAAGGGCAAAACGACCATTTTACTGTCATTACCACATAGTAATATAGTAAATTATCAAGAGAAAATGCACATTTAGTACTAATTTGGCTGTCTCTTAGCCATTTAAATGATTCTAATAAAAAAATATGCTCATTCTCATGTAGGATGTATTAGCTGTGAACAAATCTTTATTAAAGCTCTAAGAGATCTATATTATTTTAATCTCATTTTACCCAAATCTCCTAAAACATGTTTATACCTTTCGTAAAAAGTTAATTGTTGTTTTCCAAGTTTTAAACACACACCGTTAAGCGCGCTTGATTATGATGAATTGGAGGGGAGGAAGAGATGGAGAAAGCCCTTGTTTTCAAAGGAGGAACCAACTGTACCAGCCATTCAAATGACATTTGAACAGAGGGGAAATTCTCTAATACTTGAATTTTCAAACATGAACTTCATTATTAACAAGCAAAAACACAGAGGATAAAGCAAAGAGAATAATCACTAGACTCAACATCATCTCCAATACAGTCCTTCATTCTCTCTGATTGTATTGATACATGTCGTCTCTTTCTTCAGGCAACACATAATATTGCAGTCTTTCCTTTTCATGCTCGGTTGTTGCAAACATCGACGCGAGATCTAGACGTGAGAATACTCCAAAGCCAATCTGACGAGTCAGGTAGCAGAGTTCTCAGAGTCGTCGTCCTCAGATGACGAGCAAGACGCAGTATCGAGCTCTTCCTCGGTGTCGTACCGCCGCTCTCTGTTGCGGTCGTTTTGGAGAAGCAACCTCAGTTCGAAGACGAGATAAACCAGCCTGATCTGGGCGTTGCAAAACCAATCTGGGACGAGGATTAGCTCCGGTGATGTCGAGGAGGGGACGGAGTTTAGATCTAGCTGAAACGACTACGTTTTCCGATCGAGTCGACACCAGACCATGAGCGTCGCTGTTGAGGAGCGTTGCCGTCGAGATCTTGTGGTGGAGATGAGACAGGATGAGAGCGAGCGAAATTAGAGAAAGAGAGAGTGAGATCTGTGTGATTGGTTTAATTGTAAGGAAGGAGAAGAGTATTGGTTTTAATTGTAACAAGGGCAACGTCGTTGGTTTCATTCGAATGAGCCAGTGACTTATTTTCATTGGTTTGGGCTATAAGTTTTTTGTTTTTGACTAATTAGGCATTTGCCCTATTATCAAATGTTCATTTATTAATCACCCACGGAAACAGTGATGTTTGGTTTTAGGGTTCATGAGGTTCATTTGTTTTCAAGTTGTTAGGTCCATATTTTTTAACGAAATTTTGAGGCTGTTTATTTCAATTCATAGTTGTAGCTTTGATTCAAGTTTTTTCTTCTTGTTGACTTGAGTGGTTTTCGGACCTTCTTGTTTTGACTTTTTACGGTGTCAGTAATGTAGAAATACTCAATTTTACCTCAAAAACAAAAACTTTCCCTCATTTTCATTGTTTTTGGAAAACAAAACAAACGGATGGGAACCATGAAAGGTAGTCGATATGCCCAATGAAAATCCTTCTGACTTGCCCAACATTCACGAATCCAGGTTCAAGCTTGGTAGGGCTCAAGCCCAACCGCGATTTTGATAATAAATCTACTAGTATGTCTTAGAAGTACATATGTGAAGCAACAACAGGGTTGGTTTTTTTCATCTGCTTCCATTCCCACTCGGGTTCGAATTTGTTGAAGTGTATCCATCTTTCTTTCTTAATTCTTTGTCCAAAACCTTACAACTTGATTCAAATTGGATGGACGACATCTTTAGTGTGTAGTATTACTAGTATTTAGTCTATATTTTTTCTCTCAAAACATAGTAAGACTTCTTTTGTTTGTATTTTTGAACCTATTTAGTATTTATATTTAATATAAGGTTTTCAAAAAATTCTTCTCTTTTGAGTCAATACAAAAAGGTATCCCTTTAGTTTTTATTAGCTTTTATTAAGGTTTGTTAACAACTTAACAATTCATTTCATTCAAAATAAAATGATTTGAATCTCATGTAATCTTTTAAATAGTAATTGTTTTAAGTGAGTAAAAATTATTTGTCTCAATAATTAAGGTGTATAACTAACATTGGCGATAATGTAAAAGATTGTTCTTTTTATGATCACTTTAATGAAAAAAATATTCAAGCCCACCCAGATTATGAGTCTTGATCCGCCACCGTTGCCCAAAAGCTTCATCGTCCATGCCTAGCTCTAAAGCATGTTTCCTCAATCCACAATCCTTCATGGCCCAGTCTTATTTTAGCAATCCATATGACAGGAAGAGAAGAAGAAAGAACCACATGCAAGTTTCCTTACCATGTTTGTTGATTGAATTGATCATCGAAAACGATCGAGCAATCAAATATTTTAAGTAGATATCGAGTTGAGAAACCTTGCAAACAACTGAATCTAGAAAGAAAATTACAATTTGGTTTCAAAGTGGTATAAGGAATTTGTTGTTCTTATATAATGCATTGGTAGATGTATGTGTGAATATAGTCAATGCATCTGACTCGTTGATGAGATCAAAAGGTTTTACCTATTGTATAACAGATTCTGTGGTAAGGTATTTTTCTTGCCTTATTGCCGAATCATTGACGGAATCAAATGACTCCTTTAATTCCTTGTTCTGGCTTAATGAAGTTACTAACTTCATTCTCTTCAAATCTTTTTCCAAGTTATGTCCCTGTTGTTCCTCAGCTTCGTAGAACTCTCTCTATTCTTGTTCTACCATGGTGTGAGCTTCATTGTCTTTGGTTTTTCTTCATAATTCTGCAATGAAGCATTCTCGATGATAGGTTTCACATGTACTTTTACAGTACATGGGAATTGAATTACTATCTTCGCAGTTGCAGTAATCATATGTAAATCTTCCTGGATTAGGTGGAAGTTACTGATAATATGACTAGTTTCTTCCTTCAAATTTAGGCCAAATATAAGACGAGGTCCTTCTTCTTCAGAACTTTATGAAGTATTTTCTATTTCACTTTTTGATGGGTACTCAAGAGAATATATTGAATTATTCTCTTCATCAGAACAGGCTATCTTAAAACCCTTCAGGTTTGCATATTCTACTACTTCAAAATATTCTTCATTTAAAATCTTTGCATATCTCTTATCCTTTTTAGAGTATTCATTTGCATAATGTCATTCTGGCTTGCAAAGCCAACATCTGCACATTTTCACTTCACGAAATGAATTCGAGGAATTAGTTCTTTTTGTTTTAAAAAATCTCATCCTAGGAGGAGATCTTTCCCCTGCAGAGCTCTTTTTGAATGTGTTTTTTCTAAATTTATACTTCTTTTTAGAAGAAAAATTATTTCTTTGTTTGTTGCTAGAAAAACTTTTCTTGTATTTTTTCTCTATATGACATCCACACTGCGTTAGTTTCTCTAATATCTTGGGACACATGTTTTCAACTCCGCTGAGTTGCTTCTTCACAATTTTAGATTTTATGTTCTCAACACATTGCTTTCTCAAGAGATACCTTATTTTTTCACAAATTATTCCCAGCGTAAAGAATGAAAAAAGATTTTCTTCCAAGGATTATGCAACTGCATCATTCCATGGTTCCGATAACTTTCTGTAATAGGTTCTGACCAAATCTTCATATATGTCTCTAATGGTACAATAGTAATTTTAGAACTCATTAGTGTATTCTTCAAAGTACATCATATTGCAAATGCTCAACTTTTGAATATTTGTCGTAGTTCTCTCTTTAGACTGCTCACTATACTCAGTAACGTCTCCATAGAATTGTGCATAGATAAGACATGCAAAATCTAGAGGATTATTGGTCTAAGCCAATTTGGCTGCCCACTCAGGCCATTGAGAACTTCACTTGAAGGACTGATACAATTTCTGGACTATACCGGTTAAGGTGGACTCATAATATGCATGAGCTTTCTCGTAGGCATATTTAGACAACACCAAAGCTTGAGTTAGCATTAAGCTAGCTACCTAGTTGTCTATTGTCTTTCTCTTGTCTCCTACCATATCGTGATCAAGATAAACCCCTCCTTCAGATACTGACGGACCACATTTAAGCAATTCTATTGCCGTAGAAAGTTGTTGATTCTTACACAGGCCATCAACTAAAACAGCGTAAGTATGAACATTTGGAAGCTGGCCACAACCTTGCATCTCAGAGAACAGCTTTTCAGCTTCTTGAATTCTCCCAGCTTTGCAAAAACCATCAATTAGTCTGGTATAAGTAATTGTATCTGGAACTAGTTCCATACAATGCATTTCCTTGAAGATCTCGTAAGCCTTATCAACCTCTTTAACCTTGCAATACCCATTAATCAATATGCTACAACTATGTACATTAACCATAGAGCCTTTGCTAATCATATGATCAAAAAACGTGTCTTGCGTGGTCCATTTCTCCTCGCATACAGTAACCATCCATAAGGGAACTGTACGTGACTGTATCCGGCTCAATAAGTCTTTGCATCATCACTTCAACCACACCTTTAGCTTTTTCGACCATCCCTGCCTAACAAAGTGTATCAACCAAGACACGGAAGGTGAGGACATTCGGGGAGACACCTTTACTCAGCATTTGATCCAGCAACCTTGCCACTTCTTCCCAATGGCCGAGTTTGCACAGTCCGGCAATCAGAGAGGTGTAAGTGACAACATTCGGGGTAATACCCCTACTGCTCATTTCCGACAAGAGCTTCAATGCCTCATCAATTGATGCTTCCTTGCAAAGGCTGTTGATGATGGTGCTATAGGAGACTATGTTAGGCTTGCATCCTATTTCTTCCATCTTCCTAAGCAACTGAATGGCTGCACAGGAGGGAGAGGACGCATGTGAAGCAATTCATGGAACATCTTCACTGATTTGGTACATGGGTTTGAGGGTTGAGAATGAAACAAGGCCATGACATTATGGGCAAGACAAGAAGAAAGCATACCTCTTGTGCTGCCTTTGCGCATCATCATCGTCTTCTGATTCAAGAGACTTGAGCTCAAAGCTTTCTTTGTTCTACAACTCACAAATAAAGCCTTCCCTTAGCGGCAGCACAAATCTGTTGCCATTTGTTTGGTACCCAAAAAATCGTAACTTTTTTTTATCAAACAAAATTTCATTTAATAAAACTGTAATTACAAAAAATCACAGTACCTAATAAAGAATTACAACTACTATCGAATACCACTAATTTCAAACTACATATCCTCTTCCCGAAAATGAGAGTCTGACATATCAATAAATCCAAAAAGCGTCAAAATGGACAACCGGTTGAGTTAACTTGATCAGTATAAGAAATAACTACTAAGACAGGTACGTTGCCCCAGAATTTCCATGCTCAGGATCTCCTCCTTGCAATTTCAACATAGGCTAATAATATGTTCGACCAAAGGTTGCCAATATTCTGAGTTCTTATAACAACAAATCAGCTACCCAAAATCAACACTCTATTGGAATCTATAACATACTCTATTGGATTTATTACTAACGCAACACTATAATTGCTAGAATAGAAAGAATATGTTCTGAAAAAGAGGACTAACAGAGAAGAGAAATCTACATCTTTTTAGACTTGAAGCCTAAACAAGTGATTGTATAATATCATGGTGAAAGTTCAAATCCACTTCCCATATCAGGATCATTGAAAATTGAACAAAAGATAACAACAAATCGCTCGAAATACATTTACTCCTCAAAAAACAGAATATGTGCAATCTGTGGTAACTAAATTGAAAGAAAAAGAATAGCTAGAGCATCTTCACCAGAATGCTTATTTCAAAATATTTTTAAAATTTGTTAAGTTTTAAGATAAATAGAAGCTCCAGCAGAATGACAAACATTGCTAAACCATAAAGTTGTTAAACCAAATTGATAAATTTATCAAACCAGTAAAGAATTGTTAAAGAGAAATCTATATTTTTCCTCTTCTTTTTAATCCACGTGTCAATTTATAAATTGTTAAAAATATTACTTAACTTACACTCACATACTTATATCAATTGCTAAATCTCTTAACTATTGTTAAACTTAACAATAATTTTAGTAACTCTACTGGAGATGCTCTAACCAAATAAGTACTGCCTTGTAGACAACATTTCATCTAACATTTCTGTAACTTGCCAGTCTAGCCAGTAAAAGGCTAAACATGCCCTGAATAACTTCAGCTTGTTAATATGCCAGTAATTTTTTTACAATTGTGATACACAAAACCGTTCACCCTTTTCCTCCACTTCTAAAGTTTTGTTTTCAAGGTTATCCTGATTTGAGTCAAGCAGCAACTGCTCATCTCTTTCAATGACACTGCTGCCATTTTTGATGAACGTAAAATGATCCGACGGAACAGCACTTTTCTTGTAGTTCCAAACAAGCATTGAGATGTAATCCTGTGGAGTAACAAGACCTTGATCCATGATACACCTGCGTTGCTCCTCTAAAGTTTTTGGATCATCAAGCCTTATATATTCAAGCAATGCCTTCTCATGTTCAGGTCTCCAGTTACACGGGAAAGGGGTGTAATCAGTCTCAGGTACAAGAGACATCCTGGTATATTGAAGCCCATCAATTGACTCAACAAGACCCATCCTCAATAAATTATGGTACTCAGGTGACTGCCCCTTCTTCTCCTTCAAAGGACGACTCAAATTCCTATCACCAATCTTGTACACCTTTGCACGTGAACGAAGCTTGTACTTTGCAGCATAGAGCTTTGCAAGTGAACCCCTTAAAATGTAAGCACAAAAGTTTACAACTTTTTTGCGATTATCTGCATACCTGTACCACTCAACCATTGTTGATAGAAACTTGTTCATTTGTGCGTTAGTATGAGCTTGAGTGGCATGAAACATTCTGAAACAAGGCTGTGGGTCAGGATCCCTATCCCCTTTCAGAAAGTTCAGTTTCCTAAATTGCTTGATGCACTGTTTCAAGCTTGCGGTAACTGATAAAAGAGTGCCTACACCCTTCTCACTAATGATTTTCCCACCAGTAGCAGTGTAACGAAGAGTTGGGTAGACAACTCTGCGACACAACACATGATCAAGAAACAATATACCCTTAGTTATGTGTTCTATAGGGAGGCTCTCATTGTCAAGCTTCAGCATATACCTTTGATCACAGAACTCAATCAACTGTTTTCTCAATGTGGCAGCATCTGCTCGAGGTCCTCGTACACCAATCAAAATATGACCCCCATATCTTATATAATCCATCTTCCTGGTCTTATCTGGCCCACTTGTAGGCACAAATTCAGGCCAAGACGTATTTCCCTGTTCTGCTTCGCCTTCCGGGACATTCCATATGACATCACTCTTTGACGGATGATAAAACTCCTTAATCTTTCCCTCCATCCAGCGGTCCAATTCATCTAAACAAATATTAGCCAAAAGGGGACTGAGTATCCCACAATGCCCCCAAGAAGGCAGCTTCTCTGCCTCCTCAGGCGCAAACCCAAAAAACGTCTCCAGCCAATAAGGGTCCGGCTTCGGTTCATCCTCTGCCAGCACCCTCTTCTTCTGATACTTCCTCGATTTCTTTTTCTTCACTACACCATCATCATTACTCGTAACCACCGGTGTAACCAACGCCGTTTTGATCAAATCAACCACCTTCTTATCCCTCACATCCCTGATCAGTGCATTAATCACCAACCCCACCTTCATCCCATCCAACACTGTACTCAAATCCCCCTTTATATACCACAAATACCCCGCAAAACTCCTCCTAATCATCCTCAACGCAGTATGCGCAGTCCTCCCGGGCCTAAACGCAAACGACTTCTGCGAGAACCTAGACTCATATATCGGTTCCAACACCATCAACAGCACCTCCTGAACCAACTTATCCTGAAATGGTGACGGCTGCGTGGTGGTCAAAATAGCCTTGATCTTCCTCTTAGACAATGACTCGTACTCAGTCTTATCCTTAGGTGACTTAATGTAAAACTCTAGCCTAGCTCCCCACCTAAACCTACCATCAAGAACAGCATTTCTAAGTGCCAACAAGTCCTCAAGTGCAGACCTCTGTATCGAGCTGCGGGGCATATAAGCCCCCATATCGTCGGCGCATACCTTCTGATAAGCCAGCACCCAGAGCTCAAATCTCCGAATGTAGGAGGTCAAATTGGTCACAATCCTATCAGGCTCTCGGAAATTCTCAATCCACATTTGGGACAGAATCGAAACCCCATCCTCCTTGATCAAATTGGACGGGTCTTCGGGATCGGCTGTGCGACGATTCAACGGCGCATACGAAAGAAACCGTATTAGCCCTAATCTGTTGGTTCCCGGATTGAATTGGGGAGAGAGGAAGAAGGAGGTGGTTTGCTTGGTTGTGGAGGTGGGGATATAATTGGGATTAGTGAGAATCTTGTGGGTGAAAATGGAGAGGCGGCGGTGCATTTTGGGATTGGGGATTTAGGTCATTTCTGGGTTTCATGAACTGGGGAGCATTAGCAGTGTGACATGAAATAACCCTAGTCACCTAGTGTAAAGATAGAGGGGGATAGTGGAGAGCTTACTTAGATGGTGGCCGTGGAAGTCTCCAGCAGCTGAACGGCGGCGTTTTGGTGTGGGAGGTTGAAGATGACAAGAAGCAAAAACCTTTGTGGCTTAAACCCTGCGTGTTCAGCTCTTACTTTTTATGTTTTGAAAGAAGATTGGGAGAGATGGTTATTTAGCTTTTGGCCCTTGAACTTCAACTTATTCTTTTTTGTTGGGTTTGTGCCTTACGGATGGACGGCAAATACCGACTCACACCACCGCCGCTTCACTACGTACGGTATTTGGTTTTTGAATTCGAAATTAATGGTGATTGCACATCCTATCATTCGAATGACATGTCAATGGGTTTGAGAGATATACTAGGTCAGTCATATCACCGTTAGTTTGAGTATCACCGTTAGTTTGAGTATCACCGTTGCGTGAAAACTCGCTTTCTCTCTAATACGAATAATTATCGAACTAAAGAGTCTCTCTAATCTTTAGGGCGCCACAAGGTCTGTAACTCCATGTTGTCACCATATCACTTTCAATGGTGATGGCGTCAAGACCATATTTTTTTATTGGTCGTGTCATGTCCTCTTAACAGAACATCAATCATTACATACTTATTTGCAGCATGTGATCTCGTCACTTTAATACTTTAAACATGTGAGATCAAGTTGAGACTTAGTGGTGACAAAACACGACATTCACGTCGTTCCACTTAACCACTTGTGTTCGTATCTCCTCATAACGACGACGAAAATACAGTATCAAAGTGACAATTCATAATATAGTGGTTAAGGGTATTGTCTGACAAGGTTACATATGCGAATTATAGGTGGAGAGCATCAAAGTGACTTATATCCAACCTAAGAACGTATTCATCTGGCACGACTCATCATTATGAACTGTGACGGTGCAATTGGGCACATTGTTGAGCTCAAGACTTGAAGATCCGTTTCAATTCTACCGAGCTCAAGGATTGAAATTTGCAATTCCGAGTCAATCCTCATACACAGTCACACACTTTAGTTCAAAATATTTAATGAGGATGGTCGTGGATGAACTAAAAAGTTGCATGCAAAGTGCATAGTTTCATGACGCAATAGTAAGATGGGTGCATATCACTAATATTTAAGGTACAAGCTGATGTACTCGATCATAACTTCGGTGAGACTGTATTGCGTATGGTCATGAGATACGAGACGCATAAATCCTATCTCGATAAAACTTCTTTAAATAATGGGTAGTGAGCCCGTAGAAGTATAAGCAGCATAAGTAGAGATAGTATAACACGTAACCAATGTGTTGACACTACAACCAATGACCATAAAGCATAAAAGGTGTCTGTAAGTTTGTTGTATCAATTTACATAATCAAATTTGGATTTGTTATAAGAATGAAATGTTCTCTTTTGTATCATAGCGTAGGAGGGTCTCACTTCTCATTTAGTTAAAGAACAAGTTTTACAAGACATATATGAGTCAGTGTCTCAAAACTCTTTATTGGCGACACATAGGATTCAATATCTGTATCATAGTGCCATATAGTCCACTATAATGACTCATGTTTATCTCCATGGTGCGCTCTCACTCGCACGTAGACACAAATTTTCTATCATTCTCGCAATGAGTTTCATATGGTAATTGTTGGCGTGTATGTCTGGAAATACAACAGGGTTCGATTGACTCTCAGCATATAGAGGGTACATGTTACATGAA
Source organism: Comarum palustre (assembly GCA_951800085.1). Classification (NCBI taxonomy): domain Eukaryota; kingdom Viridiplantae; phylum Streptophyta; class Magnoliopsida; order Rosales; family Rosaceae; genus Comarum; species Comarum palustre. The sequence continues at coordinate 16,108,906 of OX637576.1, read as the reverse complement.
TCATAGTTTCATGAGGCATCAAGAATCAATTACAACCGCGTCCATGAATGATCGGTGATGATTTGATCATCTTTGTCACAAAAGATGTAAAAGGCACCAAATTACTAGTCCATTAAAATTTTGTGGGTAATTCCACTATCTGCGAAGCATTCAACGTCTTTATGAGGGACATCCACTGAAAGATAGTAGATACATGAGAAAATAGTTCCACTTGAACCATTTAGAATGATGCAAAATAAGTTCAATCTCGAGTGCAAAACAAGATTTTCGTGCAGCATAACTTTTGCGCACTAAAACAGTCATAACTTCTTCATTAAGATGGATATAAAAGAACCGCAAGATGTTCTAGAAACTAGACTCAAAGATATTTCCAGTGATATATGTACACATTCTAGTTCATCTAGAGCTGATCATAAAGGTTGTATGAAGTTGAAGTTTGAAAATGTACAGATTTGTTGTTTTCACAGATTTGACATGATTCAAGCTATGAAGCTTCGAGATGGCGTGTAGGCCTATGACTAAGCCAAAAATTGACATGTTTTCTCATCATTGATGTGGTGGATCAAGTCTTCAATGTCTAATGAAAAACAACAATTGGTTTAATAGCATAGGGGGATCCAAAATCGAAAGCTTTCAGTAATTTCAAGTGTTAGCATGAACAAACATGTTTGCAAAGACTCGTTGATGCTAGCTATGCCTTTTAATACCACTTTCTTCTCAAATTCATATAGTTCTAGGCATCATGCCAAATTCATGTAAACCTATGCCAAACTCATATAAACCTATTTGGGCAATCGAGAATGAAAATCCTCTATCTAGAAGAAGACTTTTCCAAAAACTCAAGAGGCACACCTTCATGAGGGTGCACAAGACCATACGTCTACTCCCCTAGGGAGAGACGAAACTTGGCGTAATAATGTCATTTTTCTAAGGGTGATACTCATATCGAACCATAATAAACAATGGAAGAGTCAATACTTGAAAAGTTTTTTAACATTGTGTCAACGATTTCATTGAAGTCTCGAATTGTAAATACCAGAGACATCAATACGACGTCTGTTTACATATAGCTTGGAAAGAAAAACAATGTCTCCTCAATGACGTCAAAGTCAGAGACATATAAAGCTGGATGTGAAACTTCAAAGTTTGCAATAATTTGATTTTCTAAACACTATTTCTACATTATTTGTATGTATCACTACTTAAGAATCAGCTCGACAATTCTTTAACCGGGGATCAGGAGATCTTATACCCGTTGTATTTTGCTGAGTTGATGTGGGTAATTTTTGACAATTTTGCGTCTAGACTGAGAGCGCTGCCACTATGGCTGACTGTGTCTCCCCTTTTTTCTAAACGTCGGCACGACATCTATTGCTATTGTCGTGACCCATAATATGGGTTAGTCACATGGACGTAGGTTGATATGTTAGTTTCGTTAGTGTAATAGACTGATCAAACTCAAACATTGTTGGGAATAAACCAACTTGGAAGACTTAGAAAAGCCGATGAGTATCAAATAAGCTAAAGTTTGTGGATCAAGATGCCACAATATATCATCGACAATATGTAGTCAACAAAAGATAATCAGTGTACATGACTAGTAACTTTTCTTTTACATGTGGATGTAGCGCCTGTTTTCTTTTTTAAGTGTGAAAGATGTATAATCTCAGGATCTATGATTGTGGCCATTGAGTATGTCAAAAACTCATATGAGCAGAATATGTTGCTCTTGCATACAAAATTAAGTTGTTATGAGACTTAAGAGAGGTCACAAACAATGCTTTTGTTTTCAATGGTTTGTCATTCTCGAAGATCAAAATCAAGGGATCCGAGTTACAATATACCAAACGTTAAAGCTCGAGACCAAAATTAAGGGGGTCTAATGCTTTATGGTTTGATTTTTCAATTTCTCAAGGACCAAAATTAAGGGGTCCGAGTGATGTTTCAATTGCTCAAGGACCAAAATTAAGGGGTCCGAGCTATGTTTCAATTCCTCAATGACCAAAATTAAGGGGTCAGAGGTACCATATACAAGAAATTTATTGATGTTACACAAGGACCAAAATTAAAGGGTCTGAACTACCTTGTACGGGGACCATGTGAATACGTGATTCGAGAGATTTGTATTAACCTGTAACTAACACATGTCCCAAGCCTAGGAAAGAGGTAGAAGGAGGAAAAGATTTTATCCCCTCGAGTTATTTTAAACTTGAAATAACTGGATTATAAAAACTTATTTACTAGTCTGCCAAATAGACTGTATTTGTAAAAGCTACTTTGCAAATTTCATTCTCGCGTGTGCGGTGAAGTTTCTCACATAATTTCATTGTGATTCGTTGCGCGTTAATGTTATGAAAACAAAGCATATGGTTAGTAAAATTCACCATCGAGTAACTGTAAAACTAATGAAATGGTTACTATAAATAATCAGTTCAACTTAAAGGGTGAAAATCATTTTACTAGGAAGGGCAATTTACTGTTTTACCCCTCAAACCTTCAAGACAGTTTGCGTTCAAAACTTGGAGCGGGTCGGATCTTGAAATCCGGGTTGAGCAGATTCATGACAAAGCCGAGATCAACGATGTGGGTGAGGAAAGACTGACAGGGGAGGGCAGAAGCGAATCGAAGGTGGGAGGGCAAGGCTGGTGTCGTCGACCTCAAGGAAGGGGCGCCGATGGTCTATTTGTAGGGTTTGGTGGTTGTTTGACAACGCGGTTTGCGTGGTTGGTTGGCTGGGTACCTCTGAGCTACGAACGGATGAGGTGTCATTTTGATCGGGGTGTTCTGGATCTTGGCTGGGAAGGGCCGACAGCTCTATCGAGTGGGGGTTAGGAGATGGTGGCACTGATGTCGTTAGTGCCATGGTAGAGGAGCATATCAGCTGCGTATGACGTACAATACTTTACAAGCTAGATTTGAAGCTTGGGCTTGCTGGTAAATTGGTCTGGGTTTTGGCTCTATGCCTAATCATTTTAATGTTTTGTTTTCAGTTTTATATGATGTAGTTTTGGATTTGGCTTTCAAATCTTAAATAAGTCTTTACTCTATCGAGTTTGTTGAAAATATATCATAAATTCAGATAAAGTGTTGATTTTGGGTAGTTGGTTCGTTGTTAAAAGAACCCAAAATTTTGTCAGCCGTTGGTCGAACATTTTATTAGCCTGCGTTGAAATTGCATGGAGATCCGAGTTGTGGAGATCCTGGGCAATGAGATCCTTAGACAACATACTTGTCTAAGTAATTGCTACTCATATTGGTCAAGTTAACTCAATCAGTTGTTTAATTTGACGCTCACTAGATTTATTGACATGTCACTCTCATGTTCGAGAAGTTGATATGTAGTTTGAAGCTAGTGCTATTTTATAGTAGTTGTAATCTATTGTTTGGTACTGTAATTATTTTATAATTACAGTTTTATTGAATGAAATTTTGTATGATAAAAAAAAATGTTGTCCAAAACACATATGATAGAAGTATAGAACAACGTTTTTATTTTTAAAACGCAAATTGATACGTACGAAAAACATGTCGAAAGACCAGTTTATAAGAGCGTCCAAAAATAGTAATAGTATATTTCCACCTTCCTTGAATATTGATGTTGGGAGAGGGTGGGCCATTTTTCTCTATCTTTGTTTCTGGTTGATTGTGTGATCGATCGGACGAATCTGGATCAGAAGAAATGGCGCCGGTGTCAGCTTTGGCAAAGTACAAGCTGGTCTTTCTGGGCGATCAGTCCGTCGGCAAAACCAGTATCATCACTCGCTTCATGTACGATAAATTCGACAACACCTATCAGGTATACCTCCTTCTCCCATCCATTCCTTCAATTCGTAGCTCACATCAATTTTCTCAGACTTCATTTCTGATATAATTTCTCTCAGATCAATTTTCGTTTTCGTTTTCCCGAAATCCTTAGCTTAGATTCAACTGCGCCGGCTTAAAATTCTGATGAAAAAGGTAGAGATGTTGTTAGGGAGATTGATTGGGTGGTGGTGAATTGTGTCGTCTGCATTACTGGTTTTTGGGATCAGACGAAAGCAATGTAAATGGCATAGGCAAATGGAGTTAGGCTGTCATCTAGAACTGAGAGAAATATTTACTCACGCTGAGTCTAGAGATTCATAAAACCCAGAGATATGATGTCGAAATCTTCATTTATTTCACTAATGAAGCGATTATTGCATTGGAAATTCGGAGGCTGTATGGAATAGTGTGTGTGTTCAAAGATTGAAGAATTTAAGGCCTTTTTTTGATTTCATATGACAAGCCTTTGAAAATGCTTGAATGCAGGGTGATGTTCTTGAGAAAATTTACTTGTATTTGTTTCACTATTGTGGTTGACCTTACGATGATAATAACCAGTAATGCTACTCCCCAAAATTTAGGAGCATTGTAGCGGTTCTTTTATCCAAAGGCTAGTTCTATACCGTGTTTTCTTCAAAAGACTTTTAATATGGTTTGTCTTCTTGTTGTAAACTGCTCCCTGTTTTGTGTTTTGCCTCTTGAATTGTGGTTGATATATTTTACTGTGTTTGTAGATGCAATTTGTGTTGTAGTGAGAAATAATTCCTTTTTATTCCCAATGAGCAGGCTACAATTGGTATTGATTTTCTATCAAAAACTATGTATCTTGAAGATCGAACGGTTCGGCTGCAGTTATGGTAAGCTATTTTGACTGCACCATGGACAAATGTGAAGTTTCATACTCTCTAGTTTGCTAACTCTCTCCCTCTCCCTCTCTCTCTCCCTCTCCCTGCAAAATTTCAGAATTTTTTGTGATCGTTAAGTCATTCAGAGCTGTGATATATAATTATAAGCGTGAACGGTTCATGTTTGGCAGATTTGGTTTGTTCACTACTTTAAGCTAGTTTGAGACTATGATCACCATTTTAGCTGAAATTTTACAGAATTTTTCTACATATTAGAACCTATAAACTGAATGGTTAAGGTTGAAAAATTTGATCGAGAAGTTTGTGAAATGCCCTATCCCTCATATTAGTGTGTGTGTGTGTGTGTGTGTGGACCTAATGTGAAAATTTACAATTGAGCTATCCACCTAATGGTTCTTGGTTACTGGCTGTGACATATTTTCCACATTTCTGTCATAGGACATTGATGGCCAAGGTCCTTTTACTGAAGAGAAATTCGAATTAAATGTCCTAAGAAAATAAAAAATGAGTTTACATCAATTCTCTCATATCGTTAAAATTGGTATCAATAACTTCTAGCACTTCACAAAACATGAGTTTTCTTTGGAATGTTGACCCGTTCCTTTATATGGTGGCAGGGATACAGCTGGACAGGAAAGATTTAGAAGTCTCATTCCTAGCTACATCAGGGACTCTTCTGTTGCCGTAATCGTATATGATGTTGCAAGTAAGCGGTTTCTCTCTCTCTCTCTCTCTCTCTCTCTCTCTTATGTAGAACGACTTGCAGAGGAGTTCGAGGAGCAGCTGGAAAGTCAACGTCGTGAGCAAGTATTGAATCATAAATCCTAATCCTAAGAACAATAGAAAACTCATACTTGCTTATGACGTTGACTTTCCAGCTGCTCCTCGAACTCCTCTGCAAGTCGTTCTACATCTATATCTCTCTCTCGCTCTCTTATTTACTATTTTAATCTTAACCTAAGGTTCACTATACAATTTAGCATGAATTGTTCTACTCCTATGTACTCCTGATCAACCATTGACATACTCTTCTGTTAAAGTTTCTAGACTCCACTATTATTATTAATATTACTTTTAGTAGAAGCATGAAATTCTACTGAAGACCACACAATATGCTGCAATCAATTGGACAAGATTTTCACCTCAGTGCAATAAATATTTATTTCAAGCCTGCCCAAATCTTAAAAACTATCATGCATTATATATATGATCAATTCATTGTAATAAAGCTTTTTTATTTGTTCACTTTTTTGCCCACGTCTTTATTAACTTAATCTCGTTTTGGCTCCATTGGTCTAGTATCAGATCACAGACCTGGTGTATGTCTTTGACCCATTCTGGTAATATATCATGTAGGCAGACAATCTTTCTTAAATACTTCAAAGTGGATTGATGAGGTTCGCACTGAGAGGGGAAGTGATGTCATTGTTGTCCTTGTCGGAAACAAAACCGATCTTGCAGACAAGAGGTAAGATTTGATTTGAAATATATGGTTATGTGGGATGGTTCACCATTTTTTTCAGTTTATTCTCTTCAATGGCCTGTTTTTGGTGTTTATGTTAGCTATTTCTAAAAGTTAAATCCAAAACAGTTTTGAATGAATAATGCATTGCAGTTTGGACTTTTTCCTATGGTACGTTTGGCCAAGCAATTTGAATTGGAAAATCCTGATTTTCATCCCAGATCTCTGAATTCCCAAAAGAAATAGAGAAACAAATCCCTTCTGAACTGAAATGGGAGCTTACAAAATTCTGGTTTTAAATTTTCTGAACGCCTATTAGCTGGTGTTTTGCTGTTTGCCTACTTATTACTTATATTTCTTAAAGATACAGGATGTAGCGATATAATTTTAATTTGATGAGATATTTCTTGTGGAGTAGAGGGCCAGAAGATCACTTACAAGAATGGTGTGCCAAAGTAATGGTCGTACTTTGGTGGTAAGGAATAAAGCTCTCTTTTGAGAAGTAATTGAGGGTTCCTTTAGAAGAGGAGCTGGGAGAAGGGTTTTGTGTGGACTGATATATGATAGAGTCTAACTCAAAGTTGATGGTATTTTGACTCCATAATTCCCAGATCTTACTTTAGGCGCTATAAGGACTTCTAATGCTTCAGTTTTAAGGAGAAAAATGTAAGCATCCTGCGTAAAGAAGACACGGAGCTGACATATAATGTCTTCCAATTTTCTGTACAGTAGAAATAGCAAGAGATTTTTTAGTGAGTTTGGTTGTGCAGATTTTTTAGAGTTTTTTATGCATGGGAATGATTAGGAGATTATGGGCATCACCGGCTGCAGTATTCAAGGATTCTGTTTCTCTCTGATCATTTAATTAGATAATTAACACACTATAAACCCTTGTTCTTCCCCAACTTTCTCATCTTGCAGGACCCAAAAGGAAACAACCCTTTTCCCAACTCATTCCTCTTAATTTTTTCCTTTTCTCACCACAGATGCCCTCTCCCAAATCTAATCCCTTCATCTACTCATCTTCCCCAATTGATCAAGAAATTGAGTATGGTCTCTGCTGATGCTAACACTCAAAGAATGCATTGATATTCCATTGCATGACGGTGATTCATTTTGATGCCCGCCTCAGTTTGAAAAAAAAAGTTTTAGGGGACATTGTGGAGATATGAAAAGAAGGGACTCATCAGTGCGAACTTCTATTCAGTGTACTGCACATACTGCAAAATGTATATGCACCACGGTTCAGATTTCACAAGTTAAAAACATCCCTAAAAGTCTAGTGTAGAAAGGGCATTAGACGGCAAATACCACAATGATCGAGGTGCATTCATTTGTAGGTATATTATGTACAACTTGGACTATTATGTATCATTCAAAATCTGTTAGTGTGCACAACTCTGTGTATAACTGGGAAATAAAGTGCCATGCAACTTAAGTGTGTAAAGACCTAGCTAGATGCTCACATATGCAGCATTCATTCAACAAGGCCCTAAAGTGTATCTATTATTTTACATTTTAGCGTCTCAAACAGAATTAGAATTGTATAAGTTGAAGTCTTCTTCAACAATCGTATCCGACCATAAAAATTCCAGGGACTTAATTGTTGGATAAGTTTCTTTTTTGGCATTCATTTTCACTGATTTTTCGTTTTTTTCTTGGATGCTTAAATTTTCATGTCTGGTTCAACAGGCAAGTATCTGTAGAGGAAGCAGAAGCCAAGGCTCGCGACCTTAATGTCATGTTCATCGAAACCAGTGCAAAGGCTGGTTTTAATATCAAGGTACGCCGGCATTTTTGTGTTCTATATCGATATCAATCCTCCAGAGAAACCTAAAGTTCATCAAGAAAAGGAAGTGAACAAGACAATGGTAGAATGTGGCTGATGGGGTTTCTGGAATGAACCCTTTTCATTGTATTGGATGGAATCAGCATTAGTCCACAAGCAGCATAAAGATTAGATGCTCAGTGTTGATCGTTTTGGTTGGAGATTTTACTATTTGGATTGTGGATTTCACACTTTCTCCTAGTATGTTTAAACTTGGGGAATTGTCCGTAGAAGCTGTTGGCGAGCGAGTACAATACATTATTCTCCATGGTGCATACTATCAGCTGATATTATTTTTGTTTGATTTCGGTATTTTAATGCGTACCTTCTTGAATCTTTGTCCAGGCACTGTTTAGGAAAATTGCTGCAGCTTTACCAGGAATGGAAACACTCTCATCAACGAAGCAAGAAGACATGGTTGATGTGAACCTGAGGTCTACTGGTGCCGGTGCGTCTCAGTCGCAGGCTGAGTCTGGATGTGCTTGTTGATATAGCTTTTTGTCATGATCATTTTATATGCCCATTGCTCTTTGGTTTTGCAGCCTAATCTGTAAAGGTTTTCGATTCGAAATTCTTTCTTTTCAAGTTTTGTCATAGATACAGTTCTCTATTTTTCTTGAAATATTCTAGATTCACAAATAGCTGAAAGAGCTAGGGCTGTTGGAAAAAGTAAGAGATTCTGATGTGTTAGGTAGATAATAAAATGCGACGTTTAGATTCTCGGTTTAATGAATTTCTTTGGGCAATTGGGAGCTCTACGTGTACTCACCTTTTGATGAGTTGTCTATTGGCTTGTTCAGAAATGAAGTTATTTTGTGTTCAACTTGCAATATGTATCGCTTAGGAGATGCTCATAAAATTCATTGTGAAAGAATGAACCAATACAAGTTCAACAGTCTCATTCAATATTTCCGGTTTGTTTTGTGCTTGTCATTTGTTTTGATTGCACCGTCACTACCGTGAAACAAAAGCAGGGCAGGCAACTTCTAATCACAGTGATATATCATATGCGAGACTGCGAGTGCTTAGTTCTGGAGCTACTAAATAATGTCGATCGATGACCTTGCGCCTGGCCCTTGGTTTTCTGTAACAAATTTCCAGTTAACGGATTATGAAAATATCAGATACATAAATTTATCTAAAAGCGCGAGAGAATGTAGCAATAATCCATTGTCGTCCAGCGGTTAGGATTTCTGGTTTTCACCTAGTGACCCGGGGTTCGATTCCCTCTGCGGGTTTGACTAGAGGGATTAGTAGGGAACATGATCAGAAAAAGCTCCAAAACAGAAGTAACCCTTACCTGCCCACAGCGCCGCGTGCCACTTGTCAGTCCTACACTCCGTTGCACGGAACCTCCACCGTGATCTTGCTTAAACTTTTTTTCGTTAATATTTTCAAAATAAAAAAAATTCATTCTCAATACTGGAAATTGTAGTGATTTGGTCTATCCAAAAAAGACATTGTAGTGATTTGGAGTTGATTAGTCGACATTAATGAATTATTCATGCTTAAACTTTTTTGGTGCAGAATTTTTTAAAAAAAAATATCAATGATATATTAATGCTCAAGCCAGAAAATGTCATTACTTATCTTCTCTCTACCGTCATATGAATAGATAAAAAGTTTGTAATACAAGATCACAGTGATATATAGATTAATCCTAATCATTTAGTAACTTTAAGATGCTCTCAAAACAGAAAAACAGAGAGCATACAAACTAAACATGACAATTGACAAACAAAGTTATAGGCTAACTTAAAAAACAAACAAAATCTAGAAAGAGGCCCACTCCATTTGAGGTCCAGAAAAAAGGCCCAACTGCCTCAGTCCAGCACCAAAAAGAGTAAGCAAGCCCAATAGGCCCAAAACCTCTGAGCACCTTCAATATCATGTTCTTCCGAGTGGCATCTATGTCGTCGTCGGAGCCTGTCAATAGCCGATAACTCGCCTTACGCAAACACATGTAGACCACGTTGAATGCGATCTTGAGCCCAACACCATCGGAGAGGATTACGCAGGTTTGTCTAACTTCATCGAAAAGGATTCTTCTATTCAAAATCGAACCAAACCATGGAGTCAATGATGATAGCGATGAGGCAGCCTCAAGAATTATTACCCGGAGACGAATTTGTGCAGATCTGAGCAAGCCTAGATTTCCGACAACAGCCCATAGCCGATTCACCATAGACAGACGACGAAAGCATGCTTCGTGGTTTCGATTCCTCAACACTATTGTTGGAACAAAGGCTGGGGTTACGGTTGTCAGTCATCGACCTTGGAAAGGAGCCGTTACAAAGAGATGACGCCGGGAAACAAGTGTACAGCTATGGTTTGGTGAGAGGGTGGCTCTCAACATTTCACAATAAACTTAAATTCCACATATTTTCTTAAAAGGTGCATCTCCAGCAATATAAGTAGAATTATTGTTAAATTTAACCTCATTGTGTATGAGATTTAACAATTAATATAAGCATTTGGTCTCAGCAATTATTGCTAAATATAAGAGCATCTCTAACAGCTCATTTAAAATTAAAATTATCTCTATTATAGAGGAAAAATATCATTTTCTTGCTCCAATAGCTCATGTAAATCATCCTCTATAATACATAGTGTGAAGAGAGAGAATGAGATCCTCTATATTTGTAGAATTCTCTAAATTTGTATATTCAATATAAAATCTCTAAAATTTATTGTTTTACCTTATAGAATTCATTCTCTCTTCTCAAAAAAGAAAAAAAAAACTTCATAAAATTAAAACATATAACATGAGAATTGAGATTTGATTGTAATAAATATATAATATTAATGTAGATTAATTAAATTATACATAAACACATCTAATTTTCATAATAGAATAGAAGAACTGTTGGAGTTGAGCTCTAATTTTGACATGAAAAGACTAATTTACCTTTTGTTAACATTGTCTGACCTTTTAAAGAATCAAAGCTTTTGTGTCACACTTTTTAAAAACTTCAAAAATGTATCTCACGTTCTTACCTCAACTAAATATATGTATATGAAACAGTTAGTTTCGTTAAAAAACTAATGAATATTTAGATTTGAATACTTAGTCTGGATAATGAGAGGGATGAGACTATGCGGATATTTATATAGGATAATATTGTTTTTTTATATTTATGCAAACAATTTTCTTTAAAAGTCAGTTTCTAAAAATTGGTTTGGCAAAACCAGTCCTCAAACGTTGTGGAACGGTCAAAACACCCGCACACAGAACAAAAACAAAAAAAATATACAAATTGGGAAGCATGGCCTACATAGAAGATTACACTAGAGAGAAAAGATGGAAAGAAGAGATGAATTACAGCCTGTTTGGTACAGCTTATAGGAGGTTTTGCTTTGAAGCAAAGCACCCAAATGTGTTTGGTAAGATTGTAAATCACGGGCTTCACTTTGAATCACTGGCTTTTTCAGTGAAAAAGCTGAAGCTGGCTGACCCATGCTTTTAAAAGCCAAAAGCTGGCTTCCTACTCGGTCTCCTCGAGGTGCTCTGCAGTTGTGGTGGTCCTCCGTCGTTTGGTCGTCCCACGGCGCACCACCGGTGGTCACAGCGTCGCCTCGTCGTCCCTGTCCTCCTTGCGATTTTAATTCGAAAAGACAAGCTATGGTGAGAGAGAAAATGAGGAGAGAAGGTGAATAGGTTCCGATCGGGTTTTCTGATCTGGGTCACGGCGGCGAGCACGGGAGGTGTTGGTAGCTTCGACTCGAGTTTGTGGACCTATCTGTGTTGTTGGTTTCGTCAAAGGAGGCTTGAGGAAGGAGATTCGAAGAGATGAAGCTCAAGGATTTTCTCGGCCATGGTTATGTGTCTTCCGCACTCTATCTTTCCATCTCTCTACCGCCGCCAACAAATTTTTCCGACCATATTCCACCGCTTTAGCACCTCAACCTCCGCTGGCCGGCCACTGTCTACCAGGTTCGCTGCGGTCCGCGCGCAGGCCAAGCGAAGCTTCTCACTCAAAGAAGACCAAGTAGCTTCTGGTAAATTCAAATTCCAAGCTCAAAATTCTCATTATTTACTGCTCAATTCTTCAAATAGTTCCTAATTGTTCTTGAAATGAATTGAAATTATAGCTGCTGATGTTGAATTTTGAGACGCCTCTGGGAATTGTGGAGTATCCGGACCCTAAACTGAGAGCAAAGAACAAGAGAATTGATACGTTTGATGATAATCTGAAGAAATTAGTGGAGGAAATGTTTGATATAATGTACAAGTAAGTTTCATGAGTTGTGATCATTTGGTGTTTTTGGTAATTTTTGGAAGATTTGAACTTTTTGAGAAATGGTTTGCTGTTATTTGACAAGAAGTTGTTGGATTGGTTTTTCCACAGAACTGATGGCATTAGGCTCTCAGCGCCGCAGGTGGGGATCAATGTGCAGCTTATGGTGTTCAATCCGGTTGGCGAGCGCGGGGAGGGGGAAGAGATTGTGCTTGTGAATCCGAGAGTTAGTAGATATTCGCAAAAAACGACTCTTTAATGAGGGTTGCTTGTCATTCCCGGGGATTTACGCTGATGTTTAGGTACTGTTTGTTGCTTTTCAGTTGTGTTCTCATTTGAAATTGTATGGTGTAATAATTGCTGTGTTGTTCAACTGGATACTGTTTACATAGGATGCAATGAGCTTGAGGCTCTTGCTTAGTGGTTAGTATGTAGTCTAGACTCTTGCTCTGGGTGTCTTAGCTTTTTGTTGTGGTTGCAGAGACCAGAATCTGTGAAGATAGATGCACGGGACATCAGTGGTGCGAGGTTTACAGTCAACTTGTATGGTCTTCATGCACGGGTGTTCCAGCATGAATTTGATCATTTGCAGGTTCTTTTCTCAAATTTCTTTAAAGCTACAATTAGTAGTTTAACAGTGGAAAATTTATATATTTTTACACTAGTGAAAAACTTAAAGATTTTGGTGCTAGACTTCTTTGGACGGATGAACTTGTTGCTTACTCTGATTGCACTACTGTGAACCCATCTGCTAATCTGCTATGCATTTATAGGACTAGTTAGTAGATATGGATTTGTGAGAGCATCTCCAACCATTGTGCTATAACCTATACCTAAATTCAAAATTTGACTCACTCAAACCTATTTTTTTCATGTGGGTTTTGCATCTCCAACCACCTAAACCTATTATAGGTTTTAGACCAAGGATTGGAGATGCCCTGAGCTTAAAAGATGGTGGTTATTTACACATAGTTTTTGAGACTACTGGATGCATTGCTAAACTGATAATTTACAAACTTAAAGTACTTTTAAAAAGCTAGTTTACCAAACAGTTTACCTCTGCTTCTACCATTCACAGCACTTATAAAAAACCAGTTTACCAAATACTCAGTAGTTTTGCTTGTCAGCTGCTTATTCTCAGAATAAGCCACAGCCAGCTTATTTTTGAAGCCACAGCTGTACCAAACAGGCCCTTAATCTTGCATCTATGATATATTTACAATCACAATTTTAGCATGTTTGCTTGATTTGTTTGTTGAAGCTGTTTCTATGTTTCGTTTCTTAGGTTTCATGGCAATGCCTCATTGCCTCAAACAACCTTAGTGTTCAAGATCATTGAGCAATATAATTTGAGCTTGTGGGTATCGTACAAGATCATTATCCAATATCATTCGAACTTGTCGATTCAAAAAAATCATCTGAACTTGTGGGTATGGCCATATATAAATTTTGTAATATAAAAACCAATTTAACAACAAAATGGCAAATTGCGCTTTGTTTCTATCAATCTTCAGCCTTCTAGACTTGTAATTACAATACTAATTCAATTTTTGTTGTAATTTGCTTCCATGGCTCCAATAATTAGAGAACATCTGATCAAACTTTTATAGTAAGAACCACAAAAAGATTTGGATAGTAGTACCACAAGTTAAACCCCTCGATTACAAGTCCAAACCACTTCAAAAATCAAAAGTGACGGTCTTAAGCAGAGAAAGACAACGATACACAGAAACATGAAAAAAAACATCCACAGACTAAAACACGAGTCCACGAGCAAAGGAGTCATCATCATTTCCTTTGATTATCAGAAGCAGCCTTCACCACCTCAGAGACAGCCACAACCGCACCAGCAGCCGCCGCAACAGGACCTATTACAGGAGCAGAACATGGCAACACAGTCGTTATTACTGGGGAAGCTTTTGTTATAGTAGCAGCAACAGCCCCAACAGTCGGTGCGGCCGAGATCACCCCATCGTGAATTGCCTTGTGAACAACCGGTGCAGAAGCGACAACACCGTCATGAATTGTCTTGTGTACAGCCGGTGCAGCCGCTACTGCAGCGGCCAGACCCTCATGAACGACATGGTAAACATGAGAGAATGCCTCGATGAACTGAGACCAAGTCATTATCGCTTGCAGATTGAGTGGCACGTATCTAAAATGATTCTCACCTCGAATGTATTGGTAGTGTATTGCAGGGTGTAACTTGTGAGAATGATCTCTATTTATACAAACTCGAAGAAACTGATTAGCCTCGCCCGTTCAGTTTCCTACTTCGATCTTAACGTGCGCATGCGCTGTGTAGATAATAATTACTGATGGGTTGTCCCCAGAAAAATCCTTTTGGTTAATCTTCCGAAGCTACAAATGTCACTCATGCATTCATTGTCAGTAGGCAAGGGTAGACTGGCGAGGGAGAAGATCTTAGCATAAGATCCGCAAGCAAGACTTAGGTGGGGTTTGGGAGAGCTTATAAGCTCCTTTGCTTTTAAGTACCAAAGATTTTGGTGTTTGGTAAGTCCAAAAATAAGCTACTTTTTAAAAAAAGTATAAAGTGTTTTGAGGGAAAAGGAGAAGCTGCAAACACCTACCTTCTGCTTATAAACTAAAAGTCAGCTTATATCTTATAAGCCCAGTTGCACCAAACTCACCCTTACCCAGGATCGAAAGGTGCGCTACTAGCTTTGGTTCAATCAAAGGACAGAAAATATCAATAAGTCGATATTTATTGTTGAGAAGCTTAGGCTGGCTTTGAGAGAGCTTATAAGCTCTTTTGCTTTTAAGCACCAAAGGTTTTGTTGTTTGGTAAGTCCAAAAATAAGTTACTTTTTAAAAAAGTATAAAGTGTTTTGAGGGAAAAAGGAGAAGCTGCAAACACCCACCTTCTCCTTATAAGCTAAAAGTCAGCTTATATCTTATAAGCCCAGCTGCACCAAACCCAGCCCAAGTCTCTTCACTTCAGAAGCTATCTTTAAGCGTAGTAGCGTACGTCTCACATGCCAAACGCTAGGTTTGGTAGAGTTTTTCCTTTGCTTTTAAGCACCAAAGGTTTTGGTGTTTGGTAAGTCTAAAAATAAGCTCTTCTTAAAAAAGTATAAAAGTGTTTTGAGGGAAAAAGGAGAAGCTGCAAACACTCACCTTCTGTTTATAAGCTGTAAAAAAATAAAAGTCAGCTTATATCTTATAAGCTCAGCTGCACCAAACCCAGCCAAAATCTTTCACTCTTTTTCTTAAAGAAGAATGTCTTTGTGACTGGTTCTCAACAAAAGAAAAGAAAAAAGAATTATCTCTGTGACCGGTAGTGAATGGATGCCATGGAGATGGAGTGTCAGGCCGGCCTTGGGTCAAGGCGAGCAAGACTAGACCTAGGGCTTTTAAATATTAAAGGTTATTTTGTTATTAGTCTTGAATGGTAAGTAGCTGTGGTTGAACTTGGGTTTGACTTTCACGTGGGTTTTTTTCTTTTATTTTAGATTTTTTGTCATTCTTTTTATTTTCAACATTCAATTCTTTTTAATATAGCTCATCAAGCAATTTTTTTTCAATCTGAATTATAACTACTTTAATAATCATTTAATATATATATATATATAATGAGTCAATTAATAAAAGCTCTTATACATACTTACTTTGATTTTTATTTTACCAAACATTTATTGAGGGACCCTGAATTTTTTTCGCCTAGGGCCTTCGAACACACAGGGCCGGTCCTAAGTGTAGTGACGCATGGTAATAAATCTTAGCCTTTGTCGTTGGTACAGGTATGTAGATAGAGCAGCCGTATAGGCCTCATCATGGGTCGAGCTAAGGCCGGTCTAACCTTAAATTTTAGGGCTTAAGATAAAGTAGGGTATAATTCGGTCAAAGTTAACAAAATTTAGGACCAGATAGAGTATGACCGAGGCTTGAATATGTAAGCCCTAACCCGCTAAAGGCCCATTTGGTTAGGCTAAGATTTGCATGTCATGGTCTCAGCTTCTTTTCATCTGTTTCATTGTTTTAGTGGTTGAGTTACTAATTACACTTGAAATATGAGGTATTCTGAAATGTTTCGTGTCTTATAAGCCTAAATGGATGTATTTATTTTTCTGCAGCCTGCACTAAGTGCTCAGGGGTATTTTGATTTTGGTCGATTTGTAAGTGCCAAACAATATGCTGCCATTAGGAGAACTCGGGGAGATGGGAACTGCTTCTCTCAAAGCTTTATGTTTTCATACCTGGTATGCCGTTGTATTTTCTCCTTGGAAAAGTTTTGGGTTATGCATAATGGGCGTCTGCTTTTAAGCTTTCTGTTGGATGAAATTATTCTAATTTAGCTGCTAGAATAAATTTGGGATCTCTATACAGGAGCATTTATTGGAATCACAAGATGTAAGTGAAGTTGATCATATGAAGGATAATGCTGAACAATGTAGAAACTCACTTCAGAGCTTGGGTTACAGACTTTACTTTTGAGGACTTCTTTTCGGTATTTATCTTCACTCGTACACACTGAATAATTAGTACCTTTACAAAACTGTTTATTGTTTATCTCTTAGATGCAATTCTTGTGTTGTGTAATCCCAATGACTCCTTGTTAATCAGCTTGATATGAGCCACAGCTGACATTGGATGAAAGTCATGAAACATCATTTGTTATATGATCATCATATTTAGAGATCTGCATCATGCATTTGTGGCATATGAACTGCGAAGCGCATCTTTTAATAAATAGGCCAGATGATACAACCATGGGGTTTAAGGAAAGCTATATATGAACATACTAAAGCTGTGGCTGACATGCAGAAAGTAATTGATAGTGGCATTGTTAAAGTTTGTTCCATTTTGGATATTTTGAGAGCCCCATAACGTTATCTCTGCTTAATTAGTTTAACTCTTCCATATTTTGAGAGGTTAATTAAATTCACTCTTCCATTTAGCAAATGATAACTTGTAACAGAGCAGGCAAACCCAAGCTGCTATGGGTCTTCATTAGCGTGAAATCAGTAAAAGACAGATGAAGGTGGATTTCCATTGTTAGTTAATTAGGGCTTATAACACTACCATAGTTTATGTGGTACAGAGGTTTAGAAGTTGTGCTACATATAGTTGTAATCTAGGATTCAAAATTTGTAGTGTAAAATACTGGTAGGAAAGTAAAGTTGGGATCTTCAAGTATTTGAGTTTGGGAAATTGAAGCAGTCGTAGCTGTTTGCTTTAATCAGTTTTAGATGATATGGGATTAGAGACATGGGGGAGGCTAGGGTGACTTGATGCATACTATGCATCAACTATTTAAAAATAATATATAAAAATTAAAAACCTGTTGTACAGGTAAACAAGTCGTCCAGTAATATTATGACACGTGTTAAAAAATTATTACTTCAACAACTATTTAATTTGGTTATACATGAATTGTTTAAAAACATGTAATGAGGGTAGTAAATGTTGTAATTACTTTGTTTGATAATGTAATTACCACTAAATACATTACATGTGGAATTTGTAGTAAAGATATCATAAATGGTGTAATTTACTTAGAAAATGATCATAATTACAATAAAAAGAACTATTTTACAATATTAACGACTTCAGATGTTTTAGGTATGATTATTAATATTTACAATATTTGTTGTCATTAGAGGTAAATTTATTATTATTTTCGTAAAAAGGATCGTATTCCAAGTAATATTAAGAATACAACCATATTTGCTAGTTATACCTTAGTTGTTGTAATTAATAGTAAAAGACATTGTATTATAGGTAATTATCTCAATTACAATAAAATTTATTTAAAGTACGATATAATTACTAGATAAATGATTTTATTACACAAAGAGCTTATTTACTATATGTACATCCGTTTTACCATTATTACGACAATTTGTTGTTAGATTGGTAAAATAGTTCTCGAACTTGTAATTGAGAAAATTACTACAAATACAAGTTTTATTACTAGTTTTTCAACAATTTATTGAGTTATGAATCAAATGGTTTTCATACAAAGAATTACTATGAAATTGACATTAATTACTACATTCACCTCAGTTATTGATATGTTTTGTAAAAACGTCGTTACTTTACTAAAAACTTCTTAAACAACATGATTTACAACATAAAGGGTTGTGTTACATCATAAGAGTTTTGATTCCATATTTCTAGGTTTTCTTTCCGTTTGGATTGCCCATCCCCAATCCTCTTCCCGAATCCTTTCGAAAAAAAATTCTCTTCTCTGCTCTTCCCCAATTCTGTCGAAACAACTTGTTGGAATCTCCCCAGTTTTTCTCCCCAGTTTTTTTTCCCCGATTCAGTTTTTCCCCGATTCAGATGCTCAACTGGCCTTTCACACTCCTCCACCCACCCCTTATCCTACGCCGCCTCCTCTCTCTCTCTCTTAAAACCTCCAATCCCCAAATTGACTCAGCCATGGCTTCCTCTCCTCCCGCCTCTCCCCTCGACGGCTCCGTCACTCCTCCTCTCCTCTCCGACCTTCCTCACGCCGTCCCCCTCGCTCTCCCCGCCCCTCCCTCCTCCGCTCCGCCGCCCTCCACCTCCTGCCGCCCCCCCCCCGCCGTGCTGGTCCAGGTTCTCTCTTCTCCAGGTTCTCTCTTCTTTCTTTCTCGATTTCTCGATTTCTCTTTCTGTACTCGAATTTCAGTGCAAAGATTCCCAATACCCTACCTCTCTCCCCACCTTCCTCCACAGATTCTTCTCCATCGGCAGCGACGACCAGTCCCCGCCCGACCTCTGGAAGCTTTCCAAGGAACCCGACGAGAACTTCGATCCTCTGTTCGGCGACGGCTCCGGTGAAGTCCGCGAGGAAGCCGAGGCCGGTTCGTGGAAGGGCGGCGATGAGTGGGAGACGTCAGAGGGATTTAGACCGTGGAGCTTGGGAGGAGAGGAGGAGAAGATTGATGACTTGTTCAAAGTCGGCGATGGGTTTCGGGTTGACAGAGGTGTGGAGGTAGAGGAGGAGGTATATATGAGCAGAAGAGGATAGAGGAGGCTAAGATGCTGGAGCAGAAGGAGAAGAAGCTCACTGTTGTTCTTAAAGGTAGCTTGTGTTGTCCTCTCCTTGTTATATTTTTCTTCAATTACTTATGTTATCATGGGTTTGCGTAAGAGAAACAAAGGCGACTATAATGAAATATCTTGGAACTATCATGATAGTTTCTTGCTGTGTTTACACCCTGAAAAAAATTGCGTTAAAGCTAACTTCTTGCTGCTTTCTGTGAAGATCAATTTTGTTCTTTAATTTTACTTCTTCTGTTGATTTATGCTTATATTTTGTACATTCTTCTACTGTTGATGTTTGATCTTTGAGATGGCTTCCGAAAGTTAGAAACCCAGTTCGAAAATTGTACATCAAGTTTAGCACTCTGTTTCAATTTCCTATTTTGTCTTTTGCATGATGCTTGTTTGGACCTTCATTTCTTGAATATGTTAAGTATGATCATAAAGAATTATGATCTATCATGTTAATGGAGTTGGTGTTTAGGAGGACAGAAACACATAGGGAGGCATGTGTCAAGAACTTGTTTGCTAGGCAATTGTCATAAAAATCAAGCCTATGGGCAAGTATATGCAGTGAATAGATTGGATCTTTGAACTTTAATTGATCTTCCTTTGTTCTGTTAAGGGCTTCAGCACTGCAAGCGAACCCTGCACTTACAACACAGGGAATACGTGTAAACCAGCTCTTGCTGGTCTTTGGTATGACACACTGCTCCTGATGAATCAAGAATTTGTGAGGGAAATTTTTTGAAATATTGTTTTCTTTTTCCATTCAAAATATAAAAAGTTGGGGGTTTACTTTTGGATTATGCGAAGTTTGTAGCCTGGATCTGAATCCAAATATTGAACAACTTAACAGAAAACTGCTTTTAAGTAGCTCTGGTAGTTGGAATCTTTTGGTTTTTCCCTCTTTCGTATAACCTATGCAATTACACTAGGACCAGAAAAAAATTTATGCAATTATAAAACGAAGTTCCTTTAGCACAGATTAAGAAGCAGTCAATTATATATATTTTTTGTGCAGGTTCATACGTGACTCATGAAACGAACCACTTTGTCTATTTCTACCTGGATCAGAAAGCAGTTTTGCTATTCAAATCTGGTTGACCACCTGTGATGTTGATATAGATCAGACGAAAAGAATGATGAGCCCGAGCTTGTGATGCTATAATTTGCACCTGTATGTATTAATTGAGATCTGCTAGCTTGCAACCATGTGTATGCTTAAGCTGCCTTCTTGCTGCCAATGGCCTGTTGGTTCTGTACATCACTATTAATTTGTTTAAGCTGTATTATGAGGATGACTGGGAGGGACTGTATTATGGGGATGACTGGGAGGGATTGTATGAGTCGATTTCTGGTTATGGGCTTGGAGGTTCTTCAATGGCATTGTTTGGAAGAGTTGGGGGAGTAAACTTGGAGGTTTAGTTCTGGTTATTATTTCCGGTGCTTTAGTCATGCTTACTTCTCTCACTTGTAGAAATGTGATGAACTAATGTTCTATATAAGAAATCATATATATGTGGTTTAACAACTACACAGAGAAACCTCTGGCACATCTCATGTCTAACTAATGATCAAACTGAAAAGAGGTATGCATGTACCTGGAAGGAAACTAATATATTGACTTAATCAAACTGATAAATAGAGTGGCTGAAATTTACTAAAGCATTAGCTAAATAGAGTGGCTGAACTAGCGTACTGCCTTCACACGTTTACCAAAAAATGGTCAAACTAATTGTCATCTTTTATTTCTTGTTGAATGAGCCACGGGGTCGACCAGGACCTCTTTTGACATGTATTTGGGTCTTGGCTTGTACTTGGGTTGTCTTCAAGACTTTATCATTATCCCTTTGTGCTATGTCTTCTAGTTTTCTTTTTTTTTTCTTGGCTGGTATCTTGGTCCTGTCTTCTTCTTCGTCTTCTTCTAGTCCTTTCGCAATAGCGTCACGAGCTTGGTTTTGAGGATGCTTCACCAAGTTCGCAGCTATGCGTAAACGCTCGAAATTAGAAACAAACTGCATGCATGAGTCTGTCATAATTCATAGGATTAATAACTACAAACAATACATGGTGGAATTGTGATAAGAACCAATGATTCTTAGGAACGCCCTTATCTAGGAGGGGAATAAAAATCTGCAGATAATTGTCAGTTTGTACTCCAAGTTTCTTTTCTGAAAGGTAGAGTGTACAATTTAAAAGTTACTTTATGATACCTTTTCGCATTTCTCTAATACAGTGAATTGGAAATCATACTTGTAAGTCGTTTTTGCGGTGCATGCAAACTCTGACAATTCCTTACGGTCATATGCCAAAATTGCAGACTCCTAAAGTGGCTCACAAAACTTAGTATCGTATACTTAATTTCACACAAAAATCCAATGATGTACAATCTTACCGAAAGATATGGACCAATGAACCAGCATTGAGTAGACCCCGGCTGCCGCAGAATTGATTGTACAACAGTTATAAGCTGTGTAAAAAGCACACATTTTTACTAAATTTTTTATAAATGACTAAAAAAACCCTTAAATTGTACATGATAATTAAACTTACAGCATTACTAACAAGTTGCCCTGGTTGTAAGCATCTTATCTCACTCCGAGTAAGGAAGATGTAATCTGTTTTGAAAACTATAAATGACCTGCTCACAAAAATTGATATTTAATTCACAATGTCGATGTATGATAGTCTTACTATCTCCAATATAACCAATATGTCAAGACTTACTCTTTCTCACGTGTTTCAAATAAGAAACTGAGGATATAACAGTCATCATCAACGATGTGCTTAAAAGGACCCCTGAAGTCACCAATCCACTGCAAATTGAGTGACCTGCTGCTGGACAAATCGAAACTCCTCCCAATGTTAACATAAGGAGATGACATTGCTTGACTTGGCTTCCTTTCATCGGTGCGACGTGTAATGATCGGACTGATCCTGCTCGTTTTGGTCTCATTCACAATTTTATTACTCTTGACATGTTTCTCAACCTGTAATGAAAAATGATCCCAGTTCAATTACCATAAACGTATAATGGCTCACTGGCATCCTAGATTGGAAAAAAATAAAGATGACAATCAACACAAGCATGTATTTTAGTTTATATGTAATTGAATAAAGACGAGGATGAAAACCTACCATACGAGGTGCTGCCTCATTAGAGTGCAATTCACTGTAAACTTGAACTGATGACTCATCATTAACATCAAACTGATCATTACCGTAACTAGCATGTGGAGTCGGATGTTTTGCCTCAGGAATATCATTTGTCGATAGTTCAGGAACTTCGTTTTCCGGATTAGCATCATTCGTTTTTGCTCCAGATACATTGAGCAATGCTTCTTGTAAGATTTGAGTGAAACCATCAATTTTATTCTCCAAACGAGCAATAACACCATCAATTTTACTCTCAAAACGAGCAATATCACCCCGGATCGATTGAACTTCATTTTGGATGGCAACAACATCTTCACTCTTGGTTTCTTGACCTCTGGAAGAGTAGAGCTTGGCAACAATAACGAGTGGACTATCATAACCTCCTTTCTTCCGTACATATTTTATTAATCTGCTAGAATTTTCCTCCCCCCATGAAGCAATAATGGGCTTTGAAGAGTCGACAATTGATCTTCCATACCCTATGACATTGTAATAATAAAGTTGTAGGAACAACACACATCCAGAAATGTATGTGGGAGACTTCTTCTGCTTGAACGATCGTACACTTTCTAACAGAAAGTTAAACAAAAAGCTTGCCCAGTTCAGACTTCTAATAGCTTTTACATTCTTCAATGTAAGAACAAACTTTGTTGGTATCTGTTTTGATGTATTGGGGCAAAGCAAGGTACCCAGTGTAAACAACATGAAGGTTACAATGAAATGATCGTCTACTGGGTTAGTTCCATCTAGCTTCTTAATGAGGTCCGAAATTTGAATATTTCCAGTGTTTCCTCCATAATAATCTACTAGACGTTTCACGTTAGGATCATCCATTGAGCCGTTCGAGTCTACATCATTTCCTCCTTCGGGCACACTCATAATCAAATGGAAGTCTGAAGAACTGACTTCGAAATCCTTATCATGCAACTTGATCAGACGATTCTCTGTGTCTAGTTTATCAATCAGAAAACCACATAGATCACGACGAACTCGGGTGCATGTCAAGTGCAGCAACGTGCCGAAGCCCAGTTCCGTTATTGCTGCAGTTTGTTCCACAGAAAATTTCGAAACAACTTGTTGGAATAGGTGAGGACTACATCGAGTCGCTATAGCAGTTGAGGATTTGGACTGACAATTGCGTTTCTTGGTGATTTTAGATGAATCAGGCGGGATTGGAACATCGTACTGTGCTTTCTCGGTTGGGGTGAATGTTTTCCATTTGGCTGCAAACAACCTTTTAAACTGCAATACAGCATGTACAAGTACTTAATTGCAACAATATAATTACGTCAAAGTAATTACCAAGAGTCTTGAGAGAACATGTAATTACCTCGCTATCTATATTGACTTTTTGGACACCTCGCTGAGCTGCTAACTCTTCCGCTTTGGCTTTTCTGAATCAAACATGCAGTTCATATGAGTGGTATGGCATTAACAAACGAAACATGAATGGAAATCAGAATCATTCAATATACTTACAGGTATCGAGGGAATGAAAATTGCCCCACTTTTACTTTACCCTTATTGTTCTCTGATTCGCTACTGCTTTTCGGTTCGCTCGGTTTCTCCATATTCTGCAAACGCATAATCACAACAATAATCAAAACTATGTATATATAGTTCTTTTCCTCTAACTTTTAAAACTGAATTTCATGTATCCATCCAAACCCCCTAAACCCGGAATAAATTATCCTAAACCCCCTAAAAAATTTGAGTCGATTCTGTGAAGTGCATACCTAATCGAACAGTAACTCCACAAAAAATAGAGTCTATCTCGCTTTTGAGTCTATCTCCAAATCGGTTTCAATGTCCATCTCCAACTCAATTTTCATCTCCACAAAAAAATAACTGAATCAGTTCAACCAAAAAAATAGAGATCAACGATGATTTCAAATTCTACTCGATTCAGTTCAAGTCCAAGATCAGCGGGAGGTTCCGAAATAAAAAAAAAACGCCAACCTCACCTGATCTGTGCGAACCACCAAATTGCAGACTGGGGAAGTCTCGGTCGTTCCCACGCGTGAACATTCAGAAGATCCATGGGAGCTCCAATCTTCAAATCCAAAGAAGACGAAAGAAAGAAGATGCAGGATGAACGAAAGAAGGGCAGACGAAAGAAAGGAGAGGCAGGATGAACGATAGAAGGGAAGAAATGATGAACAGGAAGACGAAAGTGAAGAAAAGATCGAAGCAACCGAACTGGGCTTCAATTTTTTTGACCCTCCGAACCGGGCTTCAATAATTGGGCCTCCGTATGGCCCTGCCAAATAAAAAGGGCCTGATAACAAACCAACAAAAAATTGAAACAAAACCCTAAACCCTAAACCCTAAACCCTAAACCCTAAACCAACAAAAAAGGGCCTCCGTATTTGTTTTTTTTTATGGTTTTTTTCGGCTTTTTTTTTCAAATTGATAATTTTCATTGTGATTACGATGGCCAAAAATCCGATGACTAAAATTCAACTAGATCTGACAAATCTAAGGGCTCGATCGAAACGGTCAACCTTGATGAAATAATAATTGTAAATGGGGTTGACCGCTACAATCGGCACCGAGACGTTACCCGAATTACATGATTTTTTAACCAGAGCTGTATTTCATTATTCCGAACACATCTTATTTCACGAGTTTTTTGAGCATTTTGCTTCTATGTAGAGTTGGTTCATAAAGTTATGCATTTGCTATCACACGAAAACACTCATATCTACCTCTATATTAAGTATTTTTGTCAAACCTTCTACACGAAAAAAACTCACGTAGATGAGACGCAACCGCCCATATAAAAATTTTGGGACATTTACCTTCCAACGATATGGCTCCACCTAGGGAATAATAAAAGTAAATAGGGTTTACCGCTACAATCGGAACCGAGACGTTACACGAATTTCGTTGATTTTGTAACCAGGGATGTATTTCATCATTCTGAACACATCTTATTTCACGAGTTTTTTGATAATTTTGCTTCTATGTAGAGTTGGTTCATAAAGTTATGCATTTGCTTAAAACTTAATAAACAAGTTATACATCATTAGTATGCATATTGTGATTCGAATGACTAAAAGCCAAAAAAAAAATTCGACCGTCAGATATGATGGGTTTTGAAATTGGTTGCCCCTACTCACATGCTCATATGGGTTTTGATGGCTTTCACATGTGCTATCTCATAAATAACATGAAAGTAGTCTAGTAGATTTTGATTGCAGTTTTCAGATTTACAAAAATTGTTAGAACTAGGAAAACCCTTGATGGATTCAAGAATGCCAGATTCCATATTATTGCGTCAATTCCCAGAAACAATCAACTTAGCAAACTAATAACACATTTTGTCTACACGAATAAAATAAGTTAAAACATGTTTCGTGAACGATTTTTTTTTGGGCATGTCGTCTTTGTGTGTCCGTAGTCCTTGCACCAACTGCATTGTCGAGATCTTTTAATGTTTAGGGACTTTTCGGTGCCTTTGGTCTTCACCCTGATTGGATCCTTAATGATATTAGCACAATTCTCCATAGTAGCAACATTTTCATTTTCTGTTCCTGTTTCTTCCTTCAAGAAGCCTGATAGTATGGGTTCTAGTCTCATGAATTCTTTGTTCAGGATGTCGGTGCCCTCTTTTGTTTTCGATGCAAGGTAACATAGTTTACTTCCAAGACAATTCAAATCGCCGTACCTGCAATACATATGAATCACTGATAGAAAAAATAAAACAAGACACAATAAAATAACGATAAAATACAATGTTAATTTAAAAAAAATGATAAAATACTAATATGAACAATATACCTTGCAAACTCTATAGCTTCGTTAGGTACATCGTCTCCAGAAATAGATGAATGCATATCACCTTTAGCGTTTTTTGTCCACCTCTTCAACAGTAAAGATGGAAAAATCTCATTGATGCGCTCGTGTTTCATAACATTGAACATATGACGACATGGGATGCCTTCACATTCAAACAGTTTGCATGAGCATTCTATTTTAGGATTGTCTTTATCCTGATAGTACGATGTCATGTAATTGTTAGATGTCTCCTCATCGTTGTAACTATATGTTACGTACACACGACATAACCCAAATGGGAAAGTCCTTGATATTATAAGATCCCCAATTCCGATAATCTCTTTACGTACAAGCTCAAACACACTGTCAGTGAAGACTATACCTGCATGATTTTTCAAATATCAAAAAACAACAATAAAACATGAGTAGGATTATATAACATGCTATATATTTATGAGCACACTCAAACACAGTAATTATGAAAATATTACCAGCATGATGTTCCAAATTACGAAGTGAAGAAGTAAGGACATGAGTCGAGTTATTAGACTTGAAGTCCTTAAGCACAACTTTGTTCCTAAGCCGTAGCAGTCCTCTATCAAGCGCCGGAACAAGTTCGAATAACTTCACACCACTTTTCATATAACCCTTCATATAGCCGTGCATCCCCTCACATCTCTGAGTGCTTCTCATACGGGCAAAAAAATGCCCACTGACAAATGCCTCGGCCCATAAATGCCGCTTTTCATACATCATATTAACTCAATCTTTGTTATGGAGCTTGTATCTGTTAACCATGGTTGTCCAACGTCTTTCAAAACCATCTACAGTTACTTCTTCCCACATACAACGACGAAATTCAGACAGTGCTTGGTTGTTGCGCAAGTGCCTCCGTGCATTCTTTGATACATGCCATGTACACAAACGATGAGGACAACCAAGAAGCACTACTTCAATAGCCCTTCGCATTGCTTGGTCTCCATCAGTCAAGACAGAAACCGGTTTTTTGTTTTTCATAGAAGACACTAATGTCTCTAAAAGCCAAGTGTAACTCTCAATCGTTTCATCCATTAGTAACCCAAAACCAAACACCATGGTCGATAGATGATTGTTTGAACCAACAAATAACACTAATGGTTTCCCATAAGGATTGGTCTTGTAAGTACTATCAAAAACCAATACATCTCCAAAACTGGTATAGTCATGTAGGCAATTAGAGTCTCTCCAAAACATATTTGCCAACCTGTTATCCTCATCTATACTAAACTTGCAGTAGAACTGTGAGTCAGTAGCAACTTTACCTCTCATATATGCAAGAGCAGCTTCTGCATCACTGTCAATTAAAATTTCTCGACGTCTCGAATCCAACTTGTTATATAAGTCCTTAATGGTACACCCAGTTCGCTGGAAACCTCCTGATCTATTAACAATGTACTCATATGTATGACAAGGCTTAACAGACACTCTCTGCATAGACGTCGCAAGTGCTAAATGTGAATCTTGAACTGATCTGTGTGATGTAACAAGATGCCTCTCGTGTGCTTGTGCAAGAGGATGTGTGTGGTGGGTTATGAAATCAACCACAACATATGCATCTAATTTGTTAAGGTACCTCACTTTGAACACACATGGACAATTAAATCTTGTCTCTTTCCTTGGCGTGCGAACTCTTTTCTTGTTTTTCATGTGCTCGACATCTCTATGTCCCTGAGCAGAACAAACCAACCTCAACGACGTGACTTTCCCTGGTGAGATTGTACTCAGTCTCTTGAAGTTCTTTCTAACACCAAAACCCATGGCCTTTGCGTAACCGTAGTAAAAAGACTCTGCTTCCTCCACAGTTTTAAACTCCTGCCCTTTAAAGTCTTCTACAGACAACTTATCATACTGAACTCCCTTGTATTCCATTTCATTACCGTTCCTTTTGCTAAACACCAAAGGTTTATGCGGTCCATCCATCTCTGCAAAGATAATGAAAACAAAAATGTACAAAAAAATTGTCACAAATTATACTTTTCTCAAATACCACAATACAAGTGCCAAGTGTCACAAAAAACAAATATCATTGTTGTAGTGATAATTTCATGTGCATATAGTTGTGGCGTCCTTTCTTATTCAATTCCTTTACTCTAATGAGCATATAATATATGAAGTCAGCAATTTATCAATGTGATCAATGGTATGCCATGCACTGTGTATTATAAACCTCTGTCTTGGACAGTTTTACATGCAATATATTATGATATATTAAGGGTCTTGGAAATCCTACCACTATTTTTGATTTATGAGGAAGATGCTGAAAGTACTTGGCATTCTGAATGGTTGGTTGTGTATAACTGATAGAATATTCTTACCTTTTATTTCCAGTTTATAAGTGGTAAACCAACTGTTTCCTACCAATGTTAGTACACCACAAAATGAAATGAACACAGCTGTTTTTCCCCGCTTCTGATTTGATCTATGGACTATGGAGTACTCCAAATTTCACCACCTCTTTTACCTGTCCTAGCGCTTGTCAGAACTTGACAACTAGGAAAGAACAAAAGGTAAAGCATTATTGAACAGAAACTGAGAAATTAGTTTAGATCATGCACACTTATATAGTTCATGCTAACTTTTGCAAGAGTGAAGAGTGAGAGATCTACTGTTCAAACTGTTTTGGGTAATCACTAAAGGTTGTTAGCTGGAGGTTAACACTAATCTGCTAATGTAATAATCTTACAGTGTCGGAGTTTAAAAGAAAATGTTATCAATTATGAAAGAAAAGATACTGAGTCTTGACCAAATCGAAGGACAACTCTTCCCATCATCATGTTTTTTTACAGGTGAAATGAAAAAACACAGAAACACCCTCATCTAATTTCACACAAAAACACAGAAACACAGAAACACCCTCATCTAATTTCACACAAAAACACAGAAACACAGAAACACCCTCATCTAATTTCACATAAACACAGAAAAACAGTCACCGAAACACCCTCATCTAATTTCACAGAAACACAGTCTCCAGAGTAGGTTCACCCTCTCCAGTCTCCAACAAAACAACTATGAATGTCATAATTTTGCATCATCTAATTTCTCAATAAATTAAGCAGAAAACGGCAAACGAAAACAACTCTTGTGTTCTGTATCGAGAAGCATTCTTCAAAACCCACTACTGTTAAATGATCAATGATTAAATCCAGAATCCCTCCAATCCCAATTCGACCATAACAGAAATAGTAATAAACTCCAATTCACGGATAGCAGAACAAAAAACCACAGTTCAAAATTGAACTCTTAAAGAGGAACACGGAATGGTTGTTAATGAGTACATACCTCAAAAATAGGATCTGAAGTAGATCGGAGAAGAGGGAAAAACAAGTGCGAGGAGGAGCGACTGAAACTGCATACTAAAATTTTCTTCCTGGGTAATTGGTTCATCAACCTCTACTTGGGTAATTGCCCACAACGTCTATCCTCCCCTTTACATGTCCAACCGTAAACACAAGAACCAGAAATTACAAAGCTCGATTAGAACTGGATCAAGAAACAGCAATCAAAACGCAGCCCAGAAAACGAATAGGAATAAAGCATAGAACCGAAGACTTACCTACGCTCGTATAAAGGCAACCTCTTTCACTTTCGCCATCTCCACTTTTCTTCTTTCACCTTGCCGTTCTTTCTGATCAAATCGGAACAAGAATGGCGTCTTCCTCTTCTTCGCTTATACTTAGCGATTTTCGGGATTTTTTTTTTTAAAATAACAGTTATAAAAACTTAGTGGAAGTATGTTACCGGGTAAACAGGTTGTAAAAATTGATTAATATAGACCATTAGATTTATTATAGATTTTTTTACATCTAACGGTTAAAAATATTCATAAATTTTGATGCATAGTAAAAGTTAATGCATGTTAGAATTTTCCTAGAGACATTTCTCTAAGTATACTGTTATGTTCTATAACGGAAACAATGGGTAAGGCTAGGATGTGTTGATGCATATCATGCATCAACTTTGTCGTAAAGTTGTAAAATGAGTCGTTAAAGTAGTAATGTTAGTTGTTAAAGTTGTAATATGAGTTCTTAAAGATGTAATTACAACATTTATGGTTATATGTTCTTAAAGTGGTAAATGAGTTGTTAAAGTTATAAAATGAGTCCTCAATGGGATAAACACTCAATTTTACAACTTTAACAACTCAATTACTACTTTAAGAACATATAAGCACTAATGTTGTAACTATAAATTTACAACTATAAGGACTCATTTTACCACTTTAAGAACAAATATTACTACTTTAACAACTCATTTTACAATTTAACAACAAAGTTGATGCATACTATGTATCAACTCACCCTAGAATTTTCCGGAAACAATTGTCTTGGTGTTCAGGTTTTACTTTTAACTCTGGTTGCTGCTTTGCTTTCAGGTTTTACCATGCATATGACAACTGCACTATCCATGTATTTCTGGTTAGTTGTCTCCTTCATTGTCTTGCAGATTAGGTACTGTTGTTTCATGATGTTGAGACCGTTGGATTCTTTTGCAGCATGATGAACTAAAGCCTCCCAATAAAAGTTCCATTGATTCTCTTAGTGAACCTGGAAATTTGAAGATAAATATATAGATATGTGCTGATCAAATGCATTGTAATTAGTTGCTAGAGTAAATCATCGTGTTGTTTTCCCAGTAACTATAGATCGGGTCGATACATATAGGGTCTTGCCACTGGATGATCAACTGGAGAATGTATTGAGCATTCATCTGGGATTGGGGCAGAGGTAGGTTTTCTCATTGATTTGAAATCTTGAATGTCTAAATATGTGTCGTAGTTCATTAGGATTCCCAAATAGGGCATGGCCAGCATTTCATTCTGTATAAGTGCCTTACATGAGTCATACAATTGAGCTGGCGGTAGCCTACATAATTTTGGTGGTGAAATTTTGGTACTGTAATTAGGTACCACAAAGCTGAAATGTGGACATGAAAAGCAACTTTTTCTTCAGTTTACTTTTACATTCATCTTTTGGCTATCATGGTATTTTCTTGTTTACTGTTATTTGAGTATCATGGTTTTTTATTATCATTTCACATACTTATCATATGAAAGATGCATATAGAACTTTATCTTGGTAGCATCTTATAAAGCCTGATGGCTCTATTATCAACTGATCAAGTAACCATGAACATATGGCTTTAAATTTGGAACATCATAAATTAGAGAGTAATGAATATCATTATTGCTTCCCGTGAGAATTCAGGAGACTTGCAGATTAGGTACTTGTGAGATATATCCCCAGCGAAGCTTAGCAATTCGAAGGCGGGTCTTAATTCAATCCATTGGCTCACTGGCCACCACCTTCTCTTTCTCTCGTGCCCATAAATGGACTGCCATGCCCGTCTTAACAATTGAGCTTTCAACAGATTGCATCTGTTCCAGTCCTACTGCTCATGACAGCTTAAACTTTAGGAGTTGTGGGTTTGCAATGAAGAATTTGTAAAATTAGGAGATGAAGAATTTGTAAAATGTGTACCTGGAGAGGCTTGGTGATGCTGGCTATAGTACCTTCAATCTTGTATTTAAGCAAGGAAATCTGTGCATCTATGCATCTTTTTGTTCAGAGTGTCACTGGTTTATGTGATGACTAGTAAGATTTTGTATGCTATCTCTCCCGTAGCTTCTGCTTTGTATGGGACTATTTGAATGACAGTAGGAGACTGCTTATTTCGGATTTGCAATTTTGCTCATATGCCACAATGAATGTCAGAATCTTGTAGAATTAAGCGAGTGCAAGTAAATTCCTGTCTAATATAACAGCCTTGAACATAGACCACTTTTCTGAATTTGTCTGATATGTTTATTATAGTGACATATGACTATACTAAAATATTCAACTGGATTCGGTAACGTTTGGGTCTCGTTGAAGCGTCACTTATCACACAAAAACGTTTTATTACCTGTGAAGGTCCTTTTTGATTTGAGCATGACTAGGCCAAGATTAACCTAATAATCCGATTAACGGGAAATCTTGTATGTGATTCGAACAAAAAAAATGAGTTTATAGCATGAAGCATGATGTGGGAGCTAAAGGCACACTGCAGTGAATGAGAATTACACTGGTTTTGAGAATTGGGGAATGAAGAACAAAACTGAGTTTTAAAAGAAGAATTAGGAGAATGGCTAAGGCATGAGAGCTTGAGTATTTAGGGAGATTTGAGGTCTATTGCTTGAAGGATGAAGACATGAGTGTTTAGGGGGTTTCTAGACTGATTGCATATATGATGATCTCAGCAGCTCTAAGCCCTTCCTTTTATAGGGCAAAATGGTTGGTTTTCTAGGATGAGTTCCAATGCTTTAGCTGCAGGGTGATAAGGATTCCCTTCTTGGTCCCATAACTTCAGCCCAAAATCTGGGATGAAGATGCATTGTGTAGAGCTGCGGGAAACAAGGAAATAAAGTCTTTTGACTGTTGGGTAAAGTTGCGAGGACAGTGAAGAGAGTCTTCTAACTGCTGGGTAAAGTTGCGGGAACAGTAGAGAAACTCTTCTGCTGCTGGGTAAAGCTGCGGGGAATTGGTCTGTTGGCTGTTTTGCCAACAATGATGAGTAAAGAAAAAGGGATTGGGCTTTTTCTTAATAGTTTTAGGTTGAGAAGAAGAAAAAAATGAGGTTTGGGCTTAGTCATATAAAGGAATAAGTAATGGGCTTTGGATTTGGAAGTCTTCTTTTGGGTTTGTATTGTAGTCCAATTCTCTTTTGCACCAATTTCGTCACCGATTTAAGTCGTTGAGCTTGAGTTCCGGGTCCAAGACCGGAACAATTTAACAACGTTAGACCAGCAAACGAGCGTTATGTGCCTCCGTGACCTTCCACACCATACCCACGTCTACAAGCCCCAAAAGTGCTTGTATGTGGTTTGGGCCCACATCAATGCATGGATATGCTTGTTCGGTGTATTAAATTAAGGATTTCATCTAAGATTGGATGAGTTACCGCGTGACGAATCATTAGTTGATTGCGTGATTTTTCAGGTATCAACACTACCTCTCTATTACTTAGTTGACGAATTTAAGTGACTTTTCTACCATAGACGTATCTTATCATTCTGATCACATCTTATTTTACGAGATTTTTGAAAATGTTGGTTCTTTTATAGAGTTGGTTCCCGAATTACACTTGTTTATAACCTACTACCCAAGTTATACCACATTAGTAGGTAAGTTGTGATTCCATGAATAAAATTCACAAATAAAAATTTGTCCGTCTGATATGATCATAATAGTGCAACATGTTTATGGTATAAAAATAAACTTGATTCGACAACATTCGAGACTCGATCGAAGCGGTCAACTATAACACATCGTCACTTATCACACCGAAACACTCTTACATACCTCTCTGTGACCTATTTTGGTCGATCCTTAAACCTATTAAACTCTTACATAGATGAGACGTAACCACCTATGTAAAAATTATGAGGCTTTTACCTCCCGACGATAGGGCTTCCCATATGGAAGATTAAGGCTAGGGCAAATAAGATTGACCACTTTAATCGAGCCCCTAAAGTTGACGAATTTAAGTGACTTTTCTACTATAGACGTATTTCATTAATTATTCAAACCACATCTTATTTCATGATATTTTTGAAAAATTTGCTTCCTTTATAGAGTTGGTTCCCAAATTTGTACACTTGCTTATAACATTCTAAAGAAGTTATACCACATTAGTGGCAATTTGTGATTCCGATGATTAAAAATCACAAATGAAAATGTTACCGTCAGATATAATCATTATAGTGCAACATGTCTATGGTATAAAATTCAACTAGATTCGACAACGTTCGTGGCTCGATCGAAGCGGTCAACCATAACACATCGTCACTTATCACACGTAAACACTCTTGCATACCTCTGTGACTATTTTGGTCGATCCTTCAACATATTAAACTCTCACATAGATGAGACATAACCACCCATGTAAAAATTAGGAGGCTTTTACCTCCCGACGATATAGCTCCCCATAAGGAATATTAAGGGCAAGTAAGGTTGACCGCTTTGATCGAGGCCCTAAAGTTGACGAATTTAAGTGACTTTTCTATTATAGACGTATTTTATCATTATGATCACATCTTATTTCATGAATTTTTAAAAATGTTGCTTCCTTTATAGAGTTGGTTTCCAAATTTGTACACTTGCTTATAACCTACTAAACAAGTTATACCACATTAGTAAACATGTTGTGATTCCGATGACTAAAATTCACAAATGAAAATTTAACCGCTTGGCATGATTATTAAAATTTGCTTATGCAATAGAGGCAGGATCTTAAATGCATGTAGTTTTTACCGTCTTCATATTTCACACCAATACTCTCATTGTATGGTAAGTTTTCTCAAATTTGACATCGTTCCCCTAGTTGATACACAAAGACAAACACGTTTATGTAAATTTACGTGTATATATTTTTTCGCATGGAACAGTACGGACGATACGGGGTACCAAATAATAGACTTCTGATAAGAACATGTAAAGTGATAATAAGAACCATATTATACATGAAACAATCCAGAATCGAGTGGAAGAAACAGAGTTTGCACACCTGGGTCAAGTAAACCAAAGGGCTCTCCATACTATTATTTGATGCTAGAACAGTGATTCATTATGGTTGTATTTCATAAGTGAACTCATGGCCTTGAATGGCATTCCTAGTGCAAGAAATTCTAAATCATTCGCCAGACTACAACTAAAATGGCTCCCATCTTTTTTATCTTCTGCAAAATTTTCCATCTGACCTGCAATGACATTTAGACTAGTTCTCTCAAAGTTCAGGCATGTACTTTCCTGTTTTGGCATCATACGTCTTCTCCTTTGGACAAGCTGCAACCGAAATATCAGCACAAGATAATGAATTCTTTGTTATTTTCAAGTAGCAATCAAACATAAAGATCTCAAGACTCCAGATAAGTACCAACAGTAGGTCTTGGGGTAGTCCTTACCTTCAAGATCTCAGGACGAGGGTTTATAGATCCTGATGATCCTGTGCCTCTTGCTACTTAACTTTTCTTCCATCCTCAAGATATTTAACCCCAACCTTACAGGGCCTCCTGTACACGATGAAAAATTCACCACAGTAGAAGTGTAAGCAAATAACAAAACTCACCAACACTTTGCTAATGTAAACTATTACAATGTTATGATTGCTTCCATACCGTGTTACTGGATCAACAACTTCGAGGCACGAAGAGGGGCTTCGACAAGAAATATGCCGCATTCATGACCTTAGCCTTGATTGATATACTAGTTAACAAAAACCATCTCATTCATTGGAATACTTCAAGGCCTCGGTATTGGAACAAATTTTTTAAATACAAGAATCAAAAGATCACGGTTTCTCAAATGTTCAAAGTACATCATATGCAAATTTTTGACTAGATGGTATACTTCCAGCTAGCCCTAACTATAAAAGGCGCTAGACTGAAACTTAAATCTTCCTGCCGTTGATGGGAATTGTACTAGAAAAAGCCATTGGATGTTTCCAACAAGATGGGACTAAGATGAGCATCAAATACAGAGCACAGAAGTTTCATTAGAAATATTCCAACGATTAAAGAACATATGGCACAGATAACTAAAATCTTTTATACAATCAAGCATTTGACAAGGACAAGTTACTTTTGTTCAATGGATTAACAAATGTAATGGAAGTCTTGACAAGTTCTCTCATAGGAAATGTGTTATGACAATGAAACTGAACATAAATTGCTCCAAAACAACTATCAAACAGTATAGCTAGATTTAATCAATCAGAGCAACGTCGCAACGTCGTCAGGAAAAAGCCATCAACCAAGATTTTAGTCGACGAAATTACTGTTCATCCTCGGCTAAAGTCATTTATTTAGTCTGGACTTTAACCGACAAATTTTTGGACCTTAGCCGACGAATTTTATTAAATTTCATCGGCTATAGTAATTTATTTAATTTATTTTTATTTATTTATTTAACTTTAGCCGACGAATTTTATTAAATTTCATCGGCTATAGTTATTTATTTATTTTTATTTATTTAACTTTAACCGACGAATTTTATTAAAATTCGTTGGCTATAGTTATTTATTTATTTTATTTATTTAACTTTAGCCGACGAATTTTAATAAATTTATAGTTAGTTTTTTTCTTTTTTTTCTTTTTTATTTAACTTTGGCCGACAAATTTTAATGTTATTTATTTTAATTTATTTATTTTCTTCTTTTTCGTTTTTCCACCTGTGGTGGAGGAGGAAGAGGATGAGGGGAAGAAGAAGAGGAGAAGGAGGAAGCTAGGCCGACCGAGAAAGCTCAGGATTAGAGGAGGCCGAGAATCTAGGAGAGGACGAGGAGAAGAAGGCTAGGAGAGGGAGAAGTAGAGGAGAAGGAGAAGGAGAGGAGGAGCAGGAGAAGGAGTAAGAGAAGGAGGAGGAGGAGAAGAGGATGAGGAGTTGCTTCCGTCGGAGGAGGAGAAAAATGAAAGATATAGAAAAAAAAATTTCAGCGGGGATTTTGAAAATTTTGAACTTTAGC
The DNA here is from genome assembly GCA_951800085.1 of Comarum palustre. Lineage (NCBI taxonomy): Eukaryota > Viridiplantae > Streptophyta > Magnoliopsida > Rosales > Rosaceae > Comarum > Comarum palustre. The sequence goes on along the minus strand of OX637576.1, from coordinate 16,072,237 downwards.
CGACGAAATACCCTAATTTCGTGGACTAAAGTTAAAAATTTTAGTCAAAAAAAGTTCAAAATTTTCAACATCTCCGCCGAAAATTTTGAATTTTTAATTAACTTTATTCGACGAATTACCCTAATTTTGTCGCAGCTATAGTTATTTATTTTATTTATTTAATTTTAGCCAACGAATTACCCTAATTTCGTCGGCTATAATCCTAAACCCTATACGTAGAAGCTTCAAACGAAAAAAAGTCATGAAATAATATATTACCGGAATGGTGAAATACGTCTACGGTTGAAAAATCACATAATTCCAGTAAAGTCTCGGTACCGATAGTTGCGGTCAATACAATTTTCTATTCTTTCCCCTAGAGGTAGCCCTATCTCCGGTGGTTATTTTCATAAAATTTTTATACCACTAGTTGTGTCTCATCGTTTTGAAACTATTTTCAGTTGAAGTTCCGGGCAAAATACGTAATTTAGACGGTCAAATTACCGTTTCTGTGCGTTAAGGGGTTTGACTTACCGAATTAATCTTAAGGATTGAGCCTTTAACGTTGTCAGATCAAGTTGAATTTTTTCTTATAGACATATTTCGACATAATGATCATATCAGACGGTTGGATTTTTGTTTCTCAACTTTGATTATCGGAATCACAACATGTCTACTAATGTATAACTTGTTTATTAAGTTTTAAGTAAATGTTCCGTTTCAAAAACAAACTCTAAGTAGAAACTTCAAACACAAAAAAGTCATGAAATAAGATATGACCGGAATGATGAATTACGCCTACGGTTGAAAAATCACGTAATTTCGGTAAAGTCTCGGTGCCGATAGTTGCAGTCAATTCAATTTAGAGGTTTGACTTACGGGATTGACCATTCGGGTGAAGCCCTTAAAGTTGAATATTTTACCATAGATATATTTCAACATAATAGTGATATCTGACGGTCGAATTTTTGTTGGTGAATTTTGATAACCAGAATCACAACATGCCTACTTTTTACCATTATTTATCCATATGGGGAGTCCTATCATTGAAGGGTAAATGTCTCAAAAATTTTTAGATGAGCAGTTGTGTCTCATCATGGTGACAGTGTTGTGTTGAACGTTTGACCAAAATACCTCATATAGATGTAGATATAAGCATTTTCATGTGTTAAGTGGTTAGAAAAACTACATTTTTGAAGTCCTAAACGAATTCGGATGGCTAAAAAAGCCCATATGTCATGGCTTTAGCAATGGTTTGACTCGTATGGCTGTTCCGCTTCCAAATTGGTATCACAATAGTTAATCGGACACCGAAATATCCGTAGTGTCATTTTGTAAGTAAAAAGTACTTTAGCTGACGAAATACCCTAATTTCATCGGCTAAACTTTTTAAATTTCGTCTGCTGAAGAAGAACGAAGCGACCGAGAAGAGAACCAAGTGAGCTTTCCATAGACTCCAGCAAAATCTCGAGGGAGGAGGCAAGATTTCTCAATCGAGTTTGTATTTATGCCTTCTGAAATCCATCAAAATCCAACAATAATCAAAATTCTTGAGAATCCACTAAGTTTTGAATAACGTCATATTTAAATAGATATTTAAAAATTCTGAATAAATACTCATAGACTTGAAGACTCTAAAAAAATCTAACAAAATCATAAATAAATACACCCATTCAAATTTAGAAGATCAAATAAAATCTGAATTTTTTAAACAAAGCAAAAATCCTGAATAAATACTCGACTTGAAGACTCTAAAAAATCTAACAAAATCATAAATAAATACACCCATTCAAATTTAGAAGATCAAATAAAATCTGAATTTTTTAAACAAAGCTGTGCTATATTAGGTTTTAAAAGCAGTGCAAGTACTCGTGACACTATAGCAAATGTCACACCGAAAAAGACCCGAAACTTGAACAGAATTACAAAGACCAGGGGGAAATGAGACAGATAAAGAATAGCATTGACCCCAAATTCAAATCCAGTCAAAGGAAAGAGTCCTGCTTCGACAAATCGTATAAATAAAAGGCGGTCACTCACGTGGATTCCAACAACGACGCCTCCTCCTCCTCCACCACCGCGGCGGTTACTCTCAATTTGTTTCTGCTCCAAATTCGGAAACCACCTTCATTACTTTATAATAAATAATCTTTACAGATTAGGCAAAATAGCTATCCTACTCATCTTCTGCTGCTACTTCATCTTCTTCCTCCTCTCCCGCTACGTCGTCGTTTCGTTAGCTCCACCATTGGCGACCATGGAGAGCTTGATCGCCCTCGTCAACCGCATTCAGAGAGCCTGCACGGTTCTCGGCGACTACGGCGGCGGCGCCTTGCCTACGGTCTGGGAGGAGCTTCCCTCCGTCGCCGTCGTCGGAGGTCAGGTCTGTGGTTTTCTCTTCTCTCTCTTTGCTCTCGTTTTGTTTGTTTGTTTTGAGGTGTGCTGGTTTTGAATTTGCAGAGCTCCGGCAAGTCGTCGGTGTTGGAGAGCATCGTCGGCCGCGATTTTCTTCCCAGAGGATCAGGTTAGGGCTTACATGCCGTTCGGTATTGATTTTAATTCGGTGATTTTGTGGCGTTTAATTTGGCCGATGAAGAAAGAAATTGGAATAGTATAGGGATTAGTCAACTATTTATCAAACTATAAGTCAACTGAGTCAAACTAAGGCACTGAGCAATTTTTAATTTGTTGGGATACTTTGTGATTAGAATATTATATTTGTGTAAAGGCACATGTTGATAACTGCCTCTGTTTGGTGAGTAGTTAATGATGAAGCTTTTTGATGTTGCTTGGCTTTTCAGGGATTGTGACAAGGAGGCCTTTGGTGTTGCAGCTGCACAAGTTAGAATCAGGGGAGCAGGAGTATGCAGTGTTCCTCCACTTGGAGAAGAAGAGGTTCACCGATTTCGGTATGTTATTTGTTGTACAGATTGATTTAGATGGAACTCCTGATGTTTTATTTCACTGATGAATTGATAATGTTCTTGTGTTTTTGTTGACCATGCTTTTTGGCTCATAGTTTCATTAGAATTTCCAGACTTTTCTTTCCATGGTGTCATCAGTAGTTTAAAATGGTATATCATTTTATGGAACACTTGAAAGGTTACTTTAGGTGATTGGTAATGAATGGTGAAACAGGAAACCTGATCATTCAGAAGTGCTATTTATATGGATGCTACTTTTATCTGCAAATTAGTATATTACTTGTAATTTTTAATAGCCTACTCTCTTGTTTCTTGATTGAATGTTTAAAGATTGGTATATAAATAGAGTTTAGCACAAGTACCTAAATGTTTCCCCTTTTCTTCTATACTGAAACAAATATTCAGATGATATTTTTGTGCATTTTTTTTCTCAATGTACAGCTGCAGTTCGGAAGGAAATTCAGGTTGAAACAGACAGATTGATAGGGAAATCAAATCAGATTTCTAATGTTCCTATTCATCTCTGTATATACTCTCCAAATGGTAAGCCTATGATATCTTTCTTTTCCTTTTCTTGTGTGTGTGTGACAGTGTGTGGTGTTCTAATCATCGGGTTTGTTGCTCTGTTGCATAAAGTTCGAACAGCATATTGCTTGCTTGCTACATTTTTGTGTATGCAATTTCTATGGAATTTATTGTGCTTACAATCATGATTTGTCTTTTGGCAGTTGTCAATCTAACATTGATAGATTTGCCTGGCTTAACTAAGGTTGCTGTAGGTATACTCATTTTCCCTTTATATCTTAATAAGTAAATTGCATTCATTCTTTTTTTGATTACTGTACTTAAAAGATGTTTGTTACTGACAGAGGGACAACCAGAGAGTATTGTTCAAGACATAGAAAACATGGTTCGTTCGTATATAGCAAAGGTAATACATAAGTTCTTTTCATCCTAATTATGAATATTTGCTATTTATAGTTTCATACGCCTTGGATGTTCAAGCTGTTGAAATCCTCTTATGCTGTAGCTTTGATTCAGTCAAAATAAGGGGCTAAGAGTTTTACCTAACTGGTTTAGCTGTCTTCCATGTTTGATTAGAGAATTCAGTTATCATAATGTAGAAATGTTTATACCCTATGCATGCTCTAATTCAACAACAGACATTATATTGATGGTGTGATTGGTGCCGTATTTTGATGTGATTAAATATTTAAAGGTGCTCATAATTTATCTGGAAGTTATTTGAAGCATATTCATTAAACTTTGTAGGTTGCTTGTTACTTGAACATTTGCTTTGAATTTCATTGCAATTAAACAAATTCAATCATTTTGTTCTTCATGAATGTTTGCTTTTGTCTTGCAGCCTAACTGCATAATTCTCGCAATAACTCCAGCGAATCAAGATGTAGCAACATCTGATGCTATCAAGATCTCCAGAGAAGTTGATCCTACTGGTAACCTTTCTATTCAATTCTCCTGTTTTATTATCTGAGTATGTAACCTTATATGGTTCATGCATATATTCTCCTTTTCATTTTGAATTGAGCCTTTGTCTTATAGGTGACAGGACATTTGGTGTGTTGACAAAGCTTGATTTAATGGATAGAGGAACTAATGCTTTGGATGTAAGACTTCTAGCTTTCTTTCCATTTTCTTTTTCCTTTTTTCTTTTTGTGGGTAGTATGTTTCATTGTTTATTTTGTTCAGTTTTGATTATTGAGAATTTCTGTTTAGCTGGAAGCTACTTAACGATTATTAATGTCTTCATAGATGGTGCATTTAAGTTGCGAATATGTTTATGCACTGAACGACCGTTGAATTGCTGTTTTACCAACTATGAAAGTGACTAGTGTGAAAGTACCTTCTTAATGCAGAGAATTAATCTTTCTGAATAATGTTTTCATTATTGAGTTGATAGGTTCTCGAAGGAAGATCTTATAGGCTCAAACACCCTTGGGTTGGAATTGTGAACCGTTCACAAGCTGACATTAATACAAATATGGACATGATTGCTGCAAGGAGGAGAGAGGGTGACTATCTTTCTACTAGTACAGAGTATGGACATTTGACCAGCAAAATGGGTTCAGAGTATCTAGCAAAACTTCTCTCCAAGGTAAGTCCTATCCTTTTAATATAAGATTTTACTATACTTTTCACCCTAATTTTCTAGTATGATAGATTAATCTGGTTAAATTTTTGTCTTTATATGTTTTCAGCATTTAGATTCTGTAATTAAAGCTCGACTTCCAGCAATTTCTTCTATGATCAACAAAAGTATCGATGAACTTGAATCTGAATTGGATCACCTTGGTAAACCTGTTGCTATTGATGCAGGGGTGAGGAACTATTGCATGCTATCTCCTTTCTTCATATCAGTGGATCATATTTTGGTTTATCATCTAATAATGTTGTCCTTATATACTGTATTATGTATCAGGCCCAGTTATATACTATCTTAGAGCTGTGCCGGGCATTTGATCGGATATTTAAGGAACACTTGGATGGAGGGTAGGGTAATCTAAACCCCCTTTACTCTTTCATTTTTGAAGTATAGGAAGTAATATTAATTCCATTACTGTTTACAAATGGAGGCTACTACACCCATTCTGAAGACATTCAATTTTCTGACTGGGACTCAGTTTTCCATTTTTCTTATCAGAGAATTTGTTTAATCTTTCCATGTAACTTATGAATTCAATTTTCTGTTTAGAAGTGATTCATATCTCTTTTAGTGTGTCTTCTTTCCCAAGTGAGCACTCTTATGAATAAGAAAAATGAAAAGCAGTTAAATTCTAATATGGCATAGTCTGTGCTTTTGCATTATATTTGCATGAACCTTCATCCGCGGCTCTGATTATTGAGCTTAAATTACACCCTGAAAGTATGGAAGTGAGAAGAAAAACAAAAATTTATGTTTCCTCGTGTTTTGCTAAATTGCAGACGACCTGGTGGTGATCGGATATATGGGGTATTGGAATACAAACTACCAGTTGATTTGAGAAGACTTCCTTTTGACCGTCATCTTTCATTCCAAAATGTAAGGAAAGTGGTCTCGCAGGCAGACGGTTACCAGCCACATCTAATTGCTCCTGAGCAAGGTTATCGGCGCCTCATTGAGAGTTCACTCAACTTTTTTAGATCCCCAGCCCAATCGTCAGTAGATGAAGTACGTGTTCACTCCATATAGCATATATTCTTGTTTCTGCACCCATCTAGAGGAGGAATCATGTCAAATTTGTGTTGAGCTTATTCGCCTTTCATGACTTTGCTATATATTGTTTTCTCAAAACATTGATCCAATACAGGTTCACTTACTTTTGAAGGAAATCGTGAGAAGGTCAATCAGAGAAACTCAGGTTCCTTGCTTTGACAAATACAGTTTATTTTTAAGTACTTGTTTAGTGATGAGGGGAGTTCTAAGTTTTGTATTGGAATGAACAGGAGTTGAGGCGCTTCCCAACTCTTCAAGCAGAATTGGCAGCAGCTGCTTATGAAGCTTTGGAGAGGTTTCGGGAAGACAGCAAGAAAACGGTTTTGCGATTGGTGGACGTGGAATCATCATATCTGACGGTGGATTTCTTTCGGAAACTCCCTCAAGAAGTGGAGAGGGGAGAAGGACCTTTATCCGCAGCCTCCGAAGATCGATATTCTGAAGGGCACTACCGCAGGATTGGATCAAATGTTTCCTCCTACATTGGAATGGTGTCACAGACACTGAGAAATGCTATACCAAAAGCTGTTGTTCATTGTCAAGTGAGGGAAGCTAAGCGATGTTTACTCGATCACTTCTACACTCAACTAAGCAGAAAGGAGGTAATGCAACAATCATCATGTCTCTTTTTGAAAAATAGGGAAAGCACATCCAACAAAAAATTGTTAATCTTACAGTTAGTAGTTCTCTGAATGAGTTTTGTTATCTCCTACAGGGAAAGCAACTTGCACAACTGCTTGATGAAAATCTTGAGCTGATGGAGAGGAGACAACAGTGTGCTAAGAGGCTTCAACTATGCAAGGGTGCAAGGGATGAAATTGACTCAGTTTCATGGTCATGATGAATTTCTTGCTGAAAGTCTACATCTTTTCTTCTTAATAAATATAGCTTGAACAGATAGATTGATTATAATCGATTCGGATAGGAACCAAACAAAAGTAAATTTGATGTTTGTCTCAAGGTTTAGGGATCTGTCGGTGGGATGATGTCTGGGATATAAATCCTTTGTTGATATGGTTCTGTATCTCTTTTAACAACATAGAAGATTTTTCTACTTTCGCCTCTTTTCCTTCAAACATTCTGACCATTCTTAGACGGTTCATGTCGTTGGTTTTGGTTTGGTGATACCATAATAGTTTCATTTTGATATTTCAAATGCCGCATTGGCTCGGAAGTTGTGTTACTGCATACTAAATTTTGTTTACCAGACTCTTTCATTCAGATTCAAGTCTATTCTAACAGTAAATAGAACAAATAATCCAGGTTATCAATAATTTGTAAATGCTTATATGATGTAGCCACAAAGCTACTCAAACTTTATGATTGAATGAACAGTGATGAACAATACAGCATCCCAGAAATAGCAGCCACATGTGAATCTATATGGAGCAACTGAATTATTTAAGGCCACCCGAGCAGACTACGGATTTGCTATTCATCTTTAAGCACCACTAGTACCACTCTTCATATCAAGCTCTTCTAGTGCCGCCCACAATTTTGGATCATCATAGTTCTTGATAATAAGGGAGGGTTTTGCTTCCATTAAAATGTGTTCTGGAGTTCCGGTGGTTAAAGCAATAACCGGCATACCAGCTGCAACTCCAGCTTTGATCCCCAAAACAGAATCCTGGTGAAGTGAAGACAGAACATTTCATAAATTTGAACCTTCTGCACAAATTAACTTTCTTAGGAGCATGAAGTGAAGAAGAGGCAGACCTCAAAAATAAAAGTGTGTTCTTTTGATGCCTTGATCGCTTCAAGGCCTTTCAAGTAGGGCTCTGGATGAGGTTTGGGATGCTCACACTCACTCCCCAAAATAACAGCTTGGAAAAAATCTGAGAGGCCAAGGATGGAGATCATTAGTTCAGCATTTGGTCTGGGAGCATTAGTAACAGCAGCTCGTTTCAATCCACGATCTTCCACCCATTTTCTCACTCTATCGAGACCACTCACAGGCTTCAATTTGTCTCCAACCAATCTGTAGTTTACATCAAACAAACAATAAGCTGGGAACCACATGATTTAAGTGTAGGAAAGGTCAGGCTTTTACCTAAGAAACATGGCTTCCTTGTCATCTGTTAACTTTATGCCTCGTTCAAAATCATCAGGAAAAAGACGCCTGGCAATATTATCATTATGGTTACCAGAAATATTCTGGTTATAGTATTCCTCAGTAATGGGAACCCCACCATTGAAACCTATCTGTAAAATGTGACACTTGAGTTAAACAACTATCTCTACAATCAAACATCTCTAACATACATACATTGCATATATGCAGCTTTGCAGGTAATATATGACTTCATACGGTTTATACAACACTGTAAGATAAATGGTTAAAGCATCATTTGTAGTTTTCATGGTTTGATATGAATCTAACTTAAACCAATGAAATCTAACCACACATTCTAAATCTTTTCTTCATAAAAGGCAGTTTATCTTGAGGAACATAGAACTCTACCTCTTGAAGTGTTTCACGAAAGGCCGCATAGTGAATTGGATCTGAATCACATACAGTTCCATCAATATCAAAGAGTACTGCCTCCACTGGAGCAAGTCCAGAGAGAACGGTTTTGCTGGTAGCGCACACACACACACAACAAGAATGAGAAACAGAATAAAGTAGTTAGCCATCACTGCCAAAAGTCCAAAAGGCGAAAAATAATCAATCTAATATATACATATGCAAGAAATCACTAGCGCCTTATGTAAAGAACAATCAATGAAACATTAAATCTCATTTACATCAGAAAAAAAGGAAAAATAAAACAATCTCAGATTTATACAGTACAAAAAGGGTCAAGCAGACCAAACTCCTAGGGTGTAAAGTTTGGTTTTAGGATTTAATTTGTCAACATAAATGTCTCAGTTTTGAGAGGTATATTTCATTCTCTTTTGGTCTGATTAATCTAAACTCTTCATTATTAAGGTGTAAAACACAAAACTAATTGTGGGGTTGTCCTAATTCATATAATCCCTACGAGCTTCATGGAAGAGAAACCATGGCGAGTCAGCGAGTCCTGATCAATATGGACTGTTTAACCATGCTCATGTACTCCTCATCAAGCCGAGACCAAATCAAGCTCTATACCATTGAATTTAAAAATCCAACCCTTAAATATGACCAGTGTAGTAAAGTTGGACTGAATGCAACCCATCCTGTCCAATTCTAACTAAACTCCAACCCACTTACACATTCATGTATTATAAATCTCATTAAGAAAAGTAGATTATTTTTTATCTGAACAAACACAAATTAAATTAAGAAGGCAAAATGATACTGTCAGAGGCTTAAAGAACATGCCTTGACACTACAAACTCATTCAAGACACGAAATACAAATCAATTGAAATTCCAAAAAAGCTAGAAAAGATCCAAGTCTAGCTGTTTTCTCTTGTGCTAATGCAAATACAATTGTGTAAAATGGGAACAGTCCAGATCAAATTCAACTGAATTTTCAAGAAGATCATGGAATGACAGAGAGGTACCTGTCCACACCAGAGGAAGCCGTCATAGTTTGATGGGTAGGGAGATATTTCTCTACGGAATTTGGGTTTTGATCGAAATGGGTAGCAGATTGAGAAAAAGAGAAGGTGAAAGTTATGAGTAATGCCTTCGAATCAATCAATATATATATATAGCAACAAAATGATGCTAGTTGTTCCCAACCGAGTTTGGAGACTAATCAAAGGGCATATATTCCATTCCTGCTATTTCAGTATGCATGCCTTCAAATTACAAGAGGAGACAAAGTTGGCTACGTCCTCCAATCTCACGTCATATGTCGAATAGTTTTAAAATATCTAAATGCACGTTTTTTGTTTTTTAAAGACTACTTTTTTAATTAATATTATTCATATGTTTCGGCGGCTCAAGTCTTCATCTAAGACTTCATTTATTAGTATGAGGATAGTAAGCATCACAAAATGAACAACTTTTCTTTCTGCGTTTGGTAATATCGAAGGAAATGAAATACTTCTTTAAAAGGAGGGGAAAAAAGAGAAAAGTGCTTCCCTCTTTTTCCCGATATTGGGATAGTGTCAGGGGGCTAAGCGATGTATGCTCGATCAATTCTACACTAGACTCGGCAGAAAGGAACGAAATTTTCCAATCTTACAACGTAGTAGTTCTCTGAATGGAGTGGAGACAACAATGTGCCAAGAGGCTTCAACCATGCAAGGCTGCAAGGGATGAAATTGACTCAGTTTCATGGTTTGATGAATTTCTTGCTGAACGCGTACATCGTTTTTTCTAAGTACAGTTTGAACAGATAGAAAGGCTCTTTAGTTGGATCAGAATCGATTCTGGTAATTCTTGATGGAAACCAAACAGAAGGAAATTTGATGTTTCTCTCAAGGTTTAGGGATCTGTTAGTGGGGTGATGTCTGGGATATAATCCTTGTTGTTATGGCTCTGTGTATCTGTTAACAACGTAGAAGTTTTGCTACTCTCACCTCTTTTCCTTCAAACATACTGACCATTCTTCGAAGTTTCATGTTGTAGGCGTCAATCATTGGCTTGGTGATACCATAATAGTAGCATGTTGATTTTGATGATAACAACTATCATCTTACGATAGTTGTATTACCGCATACCAAATTGGTTGCACTTTTAGATTACCAGTCTTTCATTCAAATTCAAGTCTCAATAATTTGTAAATATGTGATGTATTGAGGACCTTCTTGTTGAGGATTTTCATCTTTAATGGTTTATTACACCCACTTTCAATTATATTTTTCAATCTCGACTGTTTAGTTTATAACTCTATATAACTAGATCACTTCTACAAATTTTCAGCCAAATTGATGATCGTTAAAGAATTGAAATAGATCAAATCAATGGAAGATTCAAATAGGTCAAACAAGAGCCATTCAAGTTTATAATCGGTGAGTCACATTTATGAATGCCTTAACGATTTTCAATTTAGATAAAAATTTGTAGAAATGATGTACTCATATATATCTACAAGTTATACAATCAAGATGTAAATAATAGATCGAAAAGTGAGATAAAACGAAAAAGTCATCAACTTAGTGGTCTTTATTAAAACCACTCCCATAATTTGTTTATGCATATTCTGATGTAGCCAAAAAATATTACTTAAACTTTACAGTTGAATGAACAGTGATGAATAATAAAGCATCCCAGAAATAGCAGCTGCAGGTGAATTATATGAAGCAACGGAATTATTTAAACCTGCCTTTGAGCAATTGTATAAATTTTCTGTTCATTCCTTTAAGCACCACTGGTACCACTCTTCTTATCAAGCTCTTCTAATGCCGCCCACAATTTTGGATCATCATAGTTCTTGATAATAAGGGAGGGTTTTGCTTCCATCAAAATGTGTTCTGGATTTCCAGTGGTTAAAGCAATAACCGGCATACCAGCTGCAACTCCAGCTTTGATCCCCGAAACAGAATCCTGGTAAAGTGAAGACAAAACATTTCATAAAATTTCAACCTTATGCACAAATTAATTTTCTTCGGAGCATGACATGAAGACGAAGCAGACCTCAAAGATAAAAGTGTGCTCTTTTGATGCCTTAATTGCTTCAAGGCCCTTCAAGTAGGGCTCTGGATGAGGTTTGGCATGCTCACACTCACTCCCAAGAATAACAGCCTGGAAAAAATCTGAGAGGCCAAGGCTGGAGATCATTAGTTCAGCATTTAGTCTGGGAGCGTTAGTAACTGCAGCTCGTTTCAATCCACGATCTTCCACCCATTTCCTCACTTTATCAAGACCACTCACAGGCTTCAATTTGTCTCCAACCAATCTGTACATTACATCAAAGAAACTATAATCTGGGTGACACAAGATATTTCAAGTGTAGAGAAGGTCAGGCTTTTACCTACGAAACATGGCTTCCTTGTCATCTGTGAACTTTATGCCTCGTTCAAAATCATCAGGAAAAAGTAGCCTGGCAACATCATCATTGTGCCTACCAGCAATATTCTCAATATAGTAATCCTCAGTAATGGGAATCCCTCCATTGAAACCTATCTGTTATATGTGACACTTAATCAAATCTTTAAAATACATAGATTTTGCATATATACACCTTTGCAGGTAATATATTATATATGACTCCACAGAGTTTATACAACACTATCAGATAAAATGGTTGAAGCATCACTAATAGATTTCATATAGGAATCTAACTAAAAACAATGAAAATTATGACCACATACATTCTAAATATTTCTCTTGAGGAACATAAAACTCTACCTCTTGAAGCATTTCACGGAAGGCAGCATAGTGAATTGGATCTGAATCACATACAGTTCCATCAATATCAAAGAGTACAGCTTCCACTGGAGCAAGTTCACAGAGAACACTTTTGCTGGAAGCACACAGACACGCCCAAACCAAGAATGGGAACAGAAGAAAGTAATAAGCCATGAGTTCTAAAGGGAAAAACAACCAAACTAATATATGCAAGAAATCATTAACGCGTCATGTAAAGAACAATCAATGAAACACTAAACCTCATTTACAACAGAAAAAAGGAAAAACAATCTCAGATCTATATAGTATAAAAAGGGTCGAGCAGTCCAATTCGTAGGGTGTAATGCTACCTCATAGAATTAGATTAGTCAATGTCTCAAGGTATATTTCATGCTCTTTACTCTGGTTTGATTATTCTAAACTCCTCGGTGTTAAGGTGTAAAACATAATAACTAAATTGCAAATTCCTAATTCATATACTCTACTAGTAAATTTGGCCACTGGGGCAAGGCCATTAATTGTTTACATCTATTATGTTCCACCGATTTGATCCCAATAAGCTTCATGGAATAGAAACCATGGAGAGTCCTGATCAATAGAAACTGTGAAACCATGCTCATGTGGTCCTCATCAAGCCTGGGGCACCTCATGTGCTCGATATCAATGTTCTCAAACAAGCTTAGATATTCAAATGCAAATATTATAGTTCAGTAATCAAACAAAAATCATTAAGAAAAGTAAAACATTTCTACCTGAACAAACAAGTTACGTTAGGAAGACAAAGAAATGAACAATGGGGGAACAAACCAGATCGAATTGAACCGAATGTTGCATGAAAATCAAGAGAAAACAGAGAGGAACCTGTCCACGCCAGAAGAAGCCGTCATAGTTTGATGGGTCTGAGAAATTCGGGTTATGCTGGAAATGGGTGGAGAGCAGATTGAGAAAATGATGAAGGGAAATGAGAGAAGGAATCTACTTTCGAATCAAATCAATACAGCAACAAAATGATGCTGGTTGTTCCCCTGCCATATTACTTTTGGGTTTGTACTCTGGCTCCAACTAATTGTGAAAAGTAAATGGATGCCCAAATCTTTTCAATATTACTAGATTCTTCTAAGTTTGTACCGTATTTCATACCATTTTTAAGTAAAAACTAGAGAGAGCTCAATATCTTTTATTACTGTGGGCCGGTTTAGGCAGTAACTAGTAACAGTGTGATAATTTACCTATATACCCCTCTTGGAACATAGTCAACATTATTTAGGGCTGGACATGGGACGGGTCGGGATTTGTCGGTGTTGGGTAAAAATGTGCACAAAAATGTAAAATGTCACCCAACGTAATTTCACTCTATTTTATTGGTTAAAATAGAGTTTTAATTATGTCTGGTTCAACTCATTTAAGACAGAACGTGTCTCTTAATTACAATCCCTCATTACAAGGGAACACCCCTTGATTCGATTTATGAAGAAACCGATGTGTGTTTGTTTGCTTTTGCGACTGCACCCGAATAGGTTGCCTGCGTACCCCGGGAGGGATCAAGTCATTCGTAGTTCAGGATCCCCAACAAGTGAATGACTCATTGGAGGGCTGTGATTTTTGAAATGAGAGTAGTGTTTGGATTTGTATTTGAAAGCGTATGGGGCATGAAGCGAGGCTTTGGCAAATCCGAGAATTTATTTGAAGTTGTGGTTGCATCCAGATTTAAATCTAGACTGCCTACATACCCTGTGAAGGGATCAAACCGGTGTAGTTCGAAATTTGTAGTGGGTTTGAGAATTTGACTGAAGTCATTTGGACTGGTCGATTTTTGACTGGTGGTCAGGGATTCTGTTTGGAATGGTGAATTTGACTGATAGAATCAGGAAATTGGCTTGAAAAGAACCAGGATTTGGTTTTAGCCATGGTTGTATCCGGATTTGAATCCAGACTGCCTACATATCCCTTGTGGGAATCAAACCATTGTAGTTCACGCCTGGATTTGATTTTTGTGTTTAGGAAATTGGCTTGAAAAGAACCAGGATTTGGTTTTAGCCATGGTTGTATCGGGATTTGAATCCAGACTGCCTACATATCCCTTGTGGGAATCAAACCATTGTAGTTCACGCTTGGATTTGGTTTTGACAGATGTATTTGAATCCATCAATTGCATTTTTGTCGATACTTCATTTGGTGGGGTGCCAGCTGATTTGATTTGGGCACCCATAATCCTGGGCTTTACAGTTGGGCCTTGAGACTTGAAGTGGGCTTTTTACACTGCTGCATCTGGATTTGAACTCGACATGTAATTTGATAATGACTTGTGTGGGCTTATTTTCTGGGCTTTGCAGTTGGGCCTTGAGACTTGAAGTAGGTTTTTTTCACTGCTGTATTTGGACTTGCATTGTCTTTTGTGGGCTTATTTCCCTTTCATTTGTGAGAGGCCCATAGATTTTTCTTGGAGGCATTTTATTTGATCTGGGCACCCCTTGTGTTTTGTTATTGGCCCTTGGAATTTAAACCGGGCTTTTGTACTGCTTCCTTTGGCAAAGTGGGCCTGTTTCCATTTTGTTTGCAAGAGGCCCGAAGATCTTTGATTTGGGCCTTGGGACTTGGATCGGGCTTCATACTGAGAAATTGGTGGAGTTGGTCTTGTATTGATGATGGGCCTATGGAGTGGGCTTGTTTCCCTTTTTCTTTTGTTGAAGGCCCATCAGAAAGACGACCGAAGCCCAATGTCTTTTTTTGTTGAAGGCCCATAATGAAGATGACCGGAGCCTTTATATCCTTTTTTGTTGAAGGCCCATGAGGAAGATGACCGAAGCCCATGATGCCTACGAGTGAGATGGGTTTTTAGTTGTTAGGCCCACGAGTCTCTCTTCCTTTTTTTTATTGAAGGCCCAATAGGCCAGATTTGGTTGCCAGGCCCAATTTGTTTCTTGACAGGCCCATGAGTCTTTTTTTTTTGTTGAGGGCCTTTAGTTGCCAGGCCCATTTGTTTTTTTGGCAGGCCTATTTGTTTTTTTGGCAGGCCCAAGATGAAGACCCAATTGTCTTTTTTTTGTTGTTGAAGCCTTTAATTGCCAGGCCCAATTCGGAGGCCCGGCCCATCTCGCTTCGGCTCTTTCTTCTCCTCTTTCGTCTGCCTCTCACCATTTCTCCTTCTGTTCTTTCTTCTTTCCTTTCTTTCTTTCTCTCCTTCTGTCTCTTCTTCTTCTCGAAGCTCAGGCGAGAGAGAGAGAGAGGTTGACAAGCAGATCGGAGATGGGGTTTGCAGATGGAGGCTAGTCCGAAGCCGGATTGAAGTCGGGAAGCGACTGTATGGATTTTCACAGAACTCAGATTTTTCCGATTTGGAACAGGTGAGAGTTTGACTGTTTGATTCATCTTTCTTCAGCCAAGATCTAAAAGTTTGTGCTTGGCTTAATCTCCCTCATTCATCAGATCGTCATCGGAGATGTTGAAGTCCAGTTTTGGGGGTCGAGCTTCGACTGGTTTTTTTCCCGAGATTTTTTAAGTCTGGAGAGGATCACACGAATCAGGTGAGGATCATCATTCCTTTCATTTGTTTCATTTTATTTGATTCGATTTGTGTAATGAAGTCAACTGAGTTTTTTTCCCAAAAACTGATTCAATTTTTTTGTTTCTGGCTTAACCCTGTCGAGGATGGATTTGGAGATGAATTGAGTTGGAGATAGATTCGGAGACCAAGTCCAGGCCGGAATTGGAGTTGGATTCACAGGCCAAGTAGGAGCATACCGAGGAGGTGAGTCCCTATGCTTTTTTTTGTTTCTGATGAATACATGCTTCTCTGTTTGTTGTTCCTGTATGTCAATGATGCTGTAGAATAGGGAGTTTGGCTGTGGTAGTTGACATAGAAATTGGGAAGAAATTTGGCCATGGTGATTAGTAGGATGTCAGTGGCTGTGTTTTTTTGTGATGGAAGTTCGAGTGTTGGTTCTGTGTTTAGGTTTTGTAGGATCAAAGTAACATGATGAGTGGGTAACCGGGTTGTCACAGTAACCATTGTATCAAGCATGTAGCCAGAGAACCAGAACCATACAGTAACCATAGGAACAGAACTTTGAGAGCCATAGAAACCAGTAACCATAGTATCCAGTGCCAAGTAACCAAGAACCAGAGCCAAGTAACCAAGAACCAGAGCCAAGTAACCAAGAACCAGAGAACCAGTGTCAAGTAACCAGAACCATAGAACCAAGGACATAGTAACCAGTGCCATAGTAACCAGAACCATAGAACCAAGGATTTAGTAACCAGTGAACAGTAACCAGAACCATAGAACCGTAACCAGTGAACACAGTAACCAGAACCAAGAATCCACAAGGGATTTGAGTAACCATAGTAACCATAGGACAAGAACCATAGTAACCAGTAACAAGGGCCAGAGAACCAAGAACATGAGGGGATGAGAGGATGAGAGAATCAGTTATACCTCTAGGGTTTTGTCTGTTTGCTTTTTGCTGCGTCTTCCTCTGTTTTTCTGCCTCTGCGTCTCCTTCTGTTTTTCTGCGTGTGTCCTCTCTTTTTTTGGCGTGTGCCCCCTTTTATATTGCATAGGGTTGTGGTAGATGAGTCCTAATAGGCTAGGTCACTTATATGAGTTATAAGTAAACTCAAATACCCCTTGTGTGGGAGCCTAATACCTTGATAAGGACTCCTTTTTTTTTTTCTGTCTTTTCCCTTTTTTTATTTAATTCGGCTGCCTCCCCTATTTTTCCTCATATATATATACATATATTTATATATATATATATATATATATATTTTTTTTTTTGCGTATCAACAGTCGGAATCCCGTCCCATCCTGAAAATAATTTATCGGGACGGGACGGGACGATGTTTTTAGAAATCTGTCCCGCACGTCCTGATCCCGTTCAGGACCAGGCCGGTACCGGGCCGGGATCAGGATCCCGACAAATTAACCTTTAAAAAAGAAAAAAATAATAAAAAAAAACTGAAATAAATAACCAAATCCAAATGCACATGCCATGCCACAGCTCTATCTACTCATCTAGAGACAGTCCCGGTCATGCTTATTCAAGTGTAATATGGAGAATGGGAGGTCACTTATACCACTTCCTTCTACTTCAATGCACACCAAGGATTTTAAATTCCCCAAATTCTCAGGCAAATGAAGCTTTGAGCACCCAGTGACAATGAGATTTGTAACAACAAATTACAGATATTGCCCAAACGACGGATGAGGCTTCTGCAGTTACCTAAGTTTAATAGCACAAGCCCCTGTAGCCTATCAATTGATGAGGGCAGTTCTTCAATTGCAGTCCCATTCAGATAAAGTTCTAGCAGGTTGTTCATAATTCCTGAAATATCTGGAAATTTTTTAAAACTTGAGCAGCCAGAGAGATTTAAGAGACTTCAAGCAAATGCTGCTTGGGAGACTCTGAAGTTCTATGCAACCTTTTAGGCACAACAATACAAGGTTCTTAAGAGCTGAAATGGATGGATGAACACGAAGTAAACTTGAACAACCTTCAAGAACTAATGCCTCAAGATTTGTCGCTTCAGTGAAGTCAGGGATTGCGGTAAGGTAATGAGAGTGGCTCAAATTGATGAATTTCAACTTTTGAAGGGCTGCATGTTAGAACATCAGAGGGAAGCATTAATACTAGTAATATATAAGACAACGAAGACTGTAATATATACTAGAGGGACAATTTCCCAACCCATTTCCTGTATTAAATCATGCATTTCCAGCTTGTCATCGGAGATAGTTAGGAGAGCTCGATCAAATAGTACTCGTAATCCACTATCAGAATAGAAGCCACAAATTTCCAAAATATTGGTTACATAGCCTCTGTCCATTCCTTTGAAAAAAACATGTAACATCTAAAAAGATGTCATGTGAATGATCCAGTGATTCCAGTCCATCAAAGCTTGTTCTCAGCACACCTTGGATTTCTGCATGCGGGGTTTCGTTTAATTTCTTCAGCTCAGCTTCCCACTCAGGTGTATTTTTGTTACCAAGAAAAGCTCCAAAACTTTGAGTGCTAGAGGCAGACCTTGAGCATATTCTACGGCACGCCTTGAGAGAAGATCATACTCTCTTGTAGGTTGGTTTGTTTTGAAGGCATACTGCATAAAGAGCTTCATCATCACTTAGAAACCTGGGACTTTATCTCGCAGCAACGGGTGCGTGACCAGAGATCAGCTGTGGTAGTAGGATGCACAAACAAGTCTCGATCATATCTCTTATATTTCGGGTTCGTCCCGGTCCCGCGCGGGTTCGTCCCGGTCCCGTTTCTAAACTTTCAGGACAGGACGGTACGGTACCGACATTTTCAAACTCTATCTCGTCCTATCCCGTTAATTTTCGGTACGGGACAGGGACGGGATCGGGATTCCAGTACGAAGTGCCCACCCCTAACATTATTCATAAGAAGCCGGTTTTCATCTTGGCTTTAGCCGAGCCATCAAAAGATGAAAGACTATTTTACCTTCAGCTTCGGCCCTAGCACCTGTCTGACACTATTCAAGGGATGTGGTTGCCCTAGTTAATGTGGGTTTTATTGTGTGTAATATTCTCATATATATTACTTTTTTTCATGATATAATTTTCCTAGTTCTAAACTTCTAACTCTATATAAGTAGAAGACGAACAAAAATTATAAAAATGAAAGGGGTGTTATAGGAAAAGGGAATTGGTCTACTTATCCTCATTTAAACTCCTCTTTATATAGAGGTGATATTACAAAGTAACAATAACGTACATAATGACAATAAAATCTGATTGATAATTGATTGAGCAATTACGCTAAGTGCTCTTTGACTCCTGACGCCTCCTTTACTTGCGCAGGGTATCTCGGACAACGAACCAGGTGTACTATCCCTAGTAGTATTCCCGGAACAAGGTAGTCACAGTGTTGAACATCAAATAATTTGTATAACGTATGATTAATACTCTCAAAATGAAGCATTCAATTACATCTAAGGATTAATTAGAGCACTTCATATGGTGAAATTGTTAAAGAAAAAGTGTGACTCGTGATCCATTATTGTACCGATATAGTCTTAACTTGATTACCAGTAAAATATTAAGTTTTAGAGGTATCTCCAACAGGTTAAGTAAAATTAGAATTATCTCTAGTTTAAAGGAAAAACATCATTTTTGCTCCAACATGTCAAACATAACATCATATATAATAGAGAAAGTAGGAAAAGAGAGAAACAACAAATCTTCTATATTTGTAGAATTCTCAAAATTTGTATGCTCATGAAAAAATTTCTAAAATTCATTGTATACCTTTTAGAATTCATTATCTCTTCTCAAAAAAGAAAGAATGCGTCATAAAATTAAACCCTTAACATGAAATTATACAGAAAAATATTTCATTATGTTAATATAATATTTGTTTTTAGTTGAGTGTTACAGTAGAATGACAATCGGAATTGGTCTACTCAAGATAACTCCTCTTTATATAGAGATGATATTACAAAGATAACTATAACGTATATAATGACAATAAAATCTGATTGATAATTGATTGAGCAATTACACTAATTGATCACCAATTACACGGTTTACTCTTGTCGGTTCTGTCATTGACGAAGGCATACATAAATGTGTTTTTTCTTCAACACTCCCCCTTGTGCCAAGTCAAAGATGAAATGGTGCATCTGATGTTGCCTCATTAATAACCTAGTCAAATAACAAAACCTAGTAGGACAAAATATATCTTGATAGTAGGAAAAAAGAGCACAACACACCTACAATAGTGTGTGCGTTAGACTCCCCCTGATCTATACATCAATCAAGGGTGTTAGGGATATTCTCACATTCCTATGCTTCTCACAATGTATCGTTGTGTTTCTAATGGTGAATACATGAGCAGTTTAGGAAACTACCTGGTGGTTATAAAATACTTTGCATTTGTAATAACCAACCAAAATATCGTGGGGTGTATTGGTGTTGGAGGTTACAGTTCTATATGCATCCCCTTTCGTCTTTCTATAGGGTTAGTATGAACTCAAGTCATTTGTTTAGTATCAATATACATTCTTTATACGTACCTTTAATAACATTGTGTTGATGCTTGAACAAGTTTAATGAGAATGCAGTATCCGGTCAAGTTCATCAGGCTAAGTACAATATTGAGTCTATTGCATTTTAGGGAAGGAATTTCAATTCTCAACCCTTCTTCGTCATCTTCCATTGGACAAAATGCATCTTCTTTTACATCCAAACATCAACCGATCATTGAGAATGCTAACAGTATGCATTTTGTCTATGTAATCGTCTAAGAAACTTTTAGACACATGCAGACTGGTGGATTAGTATTCTACAAACTCATTATTAACAAGTGTCCCAAGATTATTCATCTCAATTCAGATTTCATATAGCTTGCGGTTTCGTATCATTAACATAGATAGCTATTAATTGTAAATCTGGAACTGTACGCAAAAGCAAAGTTCATAATCTTGTATCTCTGCCCAACCACGTAGTCACTTCTATAAAGTGATCATTTCAATTCCAATTACAAATGCAATCCGTGGTTTAGAATTACTTAAGTTGGGTAGTGTGAAGTCATCAGATACTTTTAGGTATATCTCTCAATCAAGTTCCCTGCGGATATCTATAGTAACCACATCTATGAGCTGCATTTATTATGAGAGAACATATCTCCTTATAGTCAATCCAGAGCGTTGTGAGAAACCTTGGCACCACAAGGTGAGCCTTGTCTTTTAATACTTCATTCTTCTCATTAGATTTTATAACAAAGACCTATTTGTGTCTTACATGCTTTACACTTGATATGATTAGCACTACTAAACCAAATGCCTGTCTCTTTATCAGAGAATCTAGCTCTTTCTGGATTTCATTTTTACGTAGGCTAATATGTTTTTTGTTGACATTCTTCAACAGAGTGTGATTCGATACCTTCGTGCTCATTGATTTTTTGAGAAACAATGTGAAACATCAATGTGTATGTACTCTCGTAATCCGTTGAGTTTTTGTCTCTAGAATCATTTTAAACATCGTAGCTTCCTCCCGTATTGATTCATGGACAAAATTGTAATCAGAAACAATCTCATGAGAGATATTCTTTACATTGATGAAGCTATGTCTTACTCGCCCAATTCCTTTAGGCAAATATTGATCCAACCAAGTGGCCTCCTCCTATTCCGTTAAGGAGCTATGGCCTCAACCACACCTCCACACTTACTAAGTGTGGTTGCATTGCCTGATTGCTCAATCTACGACAACGTGCCCTTTATTGGGAAATTTTAACCTTACATGCATGTGCAGCTAGTACGTATGATCTCATCATTTTGATAATATCTTTAAATGCATTAGGCATCAAAACTATTACGTTTTAGATATAGATTATATGAGGATCAGGATGAGACATAGTGGGGATAACTACAACAATTCCTGTCATTTCCTTAGATAATCCTTTTTCTTACCTCCCCATAACGACGGAAAAACTATTTCATCTAAGTGACATTTCAAAATTCATAGCGGTAGAGATCACCTGCCAAGGATCTCGAGGAGTGTGGATAATTGTTAGAGGTGCACATCCAACAAAAATAGATATTCATTTCTAAGGACCCATTTTTGATGCGTTTTGGGGCGTAATATGCACATATGCTATGCAACCAAGTATGCGTAACTCTCAGGCTTATGTCCAGTTATCAATTGGTATACATGAAATGGTTGACTATCAATAGGTCTAAGAATGAATAAGTAAGGTTACGAATAATATTGCATAATCTCAAAAAGGTATATGTAGGTTGGTGCGCATAACAAATACCTAGATATGGTGACATATATGTAGCCATTTTATGTATGCAATTGGGGAATAAGATGTTGTACATTAATCCTTATAGATATGTAATATTTCATCAAGTCCCTTTGATGTTAACTCTTAGCATTGTCATGTACTTTAGAATTTATGATTTAGGTTGGTAAGCCCGTATAATATATGCTAAGAGTGCAACTTTTATTGCGAACCACAAAATACTTCAATGGTCTGCAATTTTGGATGAATAAATTCAATAATCACGTTGTATAATGAGTTTTCATTTGATAATGTTGGCACAAATATCTGTTAAACTTTAGCAAGGTTCGATTATCTCTTAGTGCACATAGAGCTTCTGTGACTTTAACTATTATGTCATTTAAGCAATGGATATCGGGCAGTCCATCGCCCTTTTTATTTGGTATATTATGATCTTATCGCCGCAGTCACAACGGAATTATAGGCATAAATAATTACATACTCCTTAAGATAGTGTTACTATCAATTAAGCACTAGATGTCTACTCCATACATTCCTTAAAGTATATGAGAGTATATATAATTTGAAAGATACAACTCATATTCTTTAGTGTTTCAATTTAGGTAGAATGATATGTTTTTCATTCTCCTAAGTTTTCTATTGTTAGTTGTTGGATGTATTACTTTGTATCTTTATAGTGTTATTTTTGAACCATGTATATGTGCATATAATAAAAATCTGATGCTTCAGTTAATGAGGCCAACGATAATCAAGGTCTCGTACAAGAAATCTAATTCATCATGTATTCATTTAAATAAACGTTAAGACTGAACAATAGTCTAATTGAAACAAGTGAGGTGGAAGGCCTTGATGAACTGTCTTTGTACCAACAAACTTCTAAAATAAAGCAGAGCAATTAAATTCTAAAATATCAATTGACTGAGCAAAGTCCTTTTTGCTATTTCTATCTGCAGTTGTGAATTTGACATCTAGGTCATGACATTTTTTTACTATATTGTGAGTCCCTCGTTCTTTAGAGTTTGTTACTACTAGAAAAAGGACCTAAGAGGACAATTTATATTGTGCCTATTGAAAGTGTTCTTATTGCTAAATGACAGCAGAAAATTATTTAGGGTTTTTTTCGTTTGTTTTTTTTCTTTTGATTGATTAGACTTATCATTAGAGCAGAAGTACTGATAACGTGTTACTGTAAAATAACAATCAGAATTAGTCTATTCATTCTCATTGAAGTCTTCTTTATAGAGGTGATTTTATAAATGTAACTATAACGTACATAATCACAATAAAATCTGATTGATAACTTATTGAACAATTACATTAATAAATGTGTTTGACAAAGACACACATAAATGTGTTTTTTGTTTCAACATTGAGCTCATTTTACTCTAATGTTTTTATGATTTCATCATCTAAAATAGAGAATAAATACAAAAACTGTTAGAGACCATTTATTATATGATACAACCACTTGTAAGATTTTTTTTATGGTAACTTAAGTTACATTATATTTTTGAAGGCAAATCACTTGATTTTACTGATGAAATAACAAAGACTAGAGTAGGCATGACATGCACTTCCGCTGTGTATCCCAAATTGGTCACATGAAGGGGGAAGGGATCTTCTGTTATTGATAGGAAAATAGCATTTTCATTCACAAGACCCAGGTTTCTGGACTAATTTAGTACTCATCGTAGGAAAATAGCATCTTCAGTTATTACCATAGTAAGCTTACCTGCCGTGTACAAATAGATATGAATTACTGAAGTAGTAATGGTTGCTTACAATGGAATGTATGATAGAACTGCTCTAACAATTCTAGCTCACTTATCAAAGCGAGCCTATTAACTAGCATATAAATAGGCTCTAAACAAAGATATTAAAGACATGTTTACTAACTTGAAATGAAATTAAAAATGGTGCAATTGATTTTGTAATGGATGAAACCATACATTTACTAACCGATTAATGATAAGTTTCATTTCAAGTTAATAAAAGTGTCCTAAATTTTTTCTTTGCTCTTGTCCGAAGCTAGGTCTGCGACACTTCCTCCAATACCAAACGTTTTTCCTCTTCATTCTTCTTTGTCTTGTTCGAATTTTCGCTCTTCAAACCAATCGGGCGACCTCTTTTTTCTTACCACTTTCTACTTCCTCAGATGCATCTGAAGCTGGTACAAATCGACCCTCATCACTCTCCACAAAACCAAGTGCCCTAGCAGGGCCCTGTGTTTACTCGCTGTAGTATTAGCTTTTCTATTGAGTTGTGACACAAAAGGAGAGCCTGGATGACTCCTCTCAGCCTGAATGAGGCTGGTTACATGTTCAAGGGAAGCTTATAACCAAAGACAAAAATAGCCAGGACACGAGTGAGGCTGTAAAACCAATATATAGTATTAAGGCTGGGTTTGGTGTAGCTGGGCTTATAAGATATAAGCTGACTTTTAGCTTATAAGCAGAATGTGAGTGTTTGCAGCTTCTCCTTTTTCCTCAAAACACTTTATACTTTTTTAAAAAGTAGCTTATTTTTGGACTTACCAAACACCAAAACCTTTGGTGCTTAAAAGCAAAGGAGCTTATAAAGGCTGGGTTTGGGAGAGCTTATAAGCTCATTTGCTTTGAGAGAAAAAGGAGAAGCTGCAAACACCCACCTTCTGCTTATAAGCTAAAAGTCAGCTTATATCTTATAAGCCCAGCTGTACCAAACCCAATCAAACTCTCCCAAACCCACCCTAATTAGTCTGCATGACTCCTCTTGTTTCATTAATTCCCATAAAAGAAGAAGAAATAACTCGAGCCTTCTTTTTCTCAGAGACGCGAAATGAGAGAACAGAACATCAATTCAATTAAAGAGGAAACAGCATGGCTGCAATCCATCATTTTCCGAGGCCGGACACGAGAAAGAGAAACGGGGATGTAGAAAACCTCTCATAACGACCAGAGTAGCAAACTCCCCTGGAAAGAGGGCACTTGTTGTACTAGGAAGCTTTCTCTTGTATTGAGAAGACTTCACATAACTGCCACAGTGCCAAGTTCGATCTTGTTTGGAAGCTTTCTCGTATAGTTTTCATATTTCAATGTTACAGAAAAGTAGAAAACTAGTTCGAGTACGACATCTTCCCTAACAAATACGACAACAAATAGAGTAATAGACAGTGCCCGAATAAGACAGGATATCACAGAAAAATCGCTGTTAATTTCAATTTTAAAGACTTGCATTTAGGGCACTTGCTTGTCTTGTTTTTCACTTTGATAGATACGTCTCATCATATCCGATGGGCACTTGCTTGTCTTGTTGCTGACTGAAATTGTTCTCTTTTTTGTCAAAAGACTGAAATTGTTCATGGTCTAGTTTCTGGGTATGATTGCGCGTACGTATGTCATTATTTAATTTATTTTGCTTTATAGTAGATACAGTATTGCCAATATAAATGCAAAAGCCGCAAGACTACTGCGCTCTTGATTCATTTTATGCTTTGGCGTTCATGCATGCTCTTGAATCCTGAATAGAACTAATTAATACATACATTGAGATGCAATTTTATTTGTTTCCGAATTAAAATTAAGCATGAAGGAAGGAAATTAAACATGTAGGAAGGATTAAGTAGATGTTTGAACCCAATTCAACTCTTAATTGGAGTGCACAATTAGTGCTAGCCACTTATCTTGTCGAGAGTTGACAGCGATGTGAATTCCAACGGCTACAGCCTAATGTAAAAGCTGAGATCTAACATTAGAAAGTAACATGGGCTTTCTAGCTATATATGTTAAGAGACGCCGAATAAACTACCAATATATGAGGCTTATTAAGAGGTTGAAATACGGAATCGATTATATGAGAATTATCGAATTTATCATGCTTATATCTTGCATTTGTTTTACACTAAGAGCTCTGTAAATTACAAACTGTACAGTGATAACGAACCCTCTATATAAAACGAGTTCATGAACGTGTTCTTATATAGCTAGAGAAGAAACTACATGGATAATTTGATAATAGTCGCTAGACTACTGCTCTTGAATCTTTTTATGCTTGGCGTTCATGCTCAATCAGCAGATCATTCATTCGCCAATGCATCTGCATCTGATCATGGTAAATTACTTCATCATAAAGATAGCTTTTGTATGTTAAAAGAACCACTTCCTGGTTCAAGGATATAATATCATTGCAAATGATTAACTTAATGTGATCTAAGGTATGCGGCTTCTTAATATATATATATATATATATATATATATATATATATATATATATATATATATTGAACAGATTTGAGCTACATGAAGATTATGAAGGATGCTACTGATCTACCTTTGGTAAGTGAATATGACTACATTGTAGTTGGTGGAGGAACAGCAGGGTGTCCATTAGCAGCAACATTATCAGCAAACTACACCGTCCTTGTCCTTGAAAGGGGCGGTGCTCCTACTGCACATCCAAGTGTATTGCGAGAAGAAGGGCTTATGAGTATTCTCATGGAAGAAGACGATGGTAAGACCACACCAGCTCAAAGGTTTACGTCAGAAGATGGTGTTGCTCATGTCAGAGGAAGGGTACTAGGTGGCTCGAGCATGATCAATATTGGTTTCTTCTCTAAAGCAGACGAAGAATTCTTTGATAAATCTGGAATTGAATGGGACATGGATTTGGTTGAGGATGCATATCACTGGGTTGAAAACACTGTTGTCACTCGCCCAAATTTGTCACGTACTGATTGGCAGTCTGTTATGAAAGAAGCATTGTTGGAGGCTGGTGTTGTTCCAGACAACGGGTTCAGTTTGGATCACATCGAGGGAACTAAAGTTGGTGGTTCTACTTTCGATGCACAAGGAAGAAGACACGGCGCTGTGGAGTTGCTTAACCAAGGAAACCTAAAGAACTTGCTAGTGGGAATCCATGCCACAGTCGAGAAGATCATCTTCTCTTCCAAACTATCAAGTATATATATGTTAATTTACCGAGTACCTTTACAATATTTCGTTTTTATAGTATATGACACCGACGATGTTTTAAATTTTAGGTTAGAAAATTTTGTTTAATATATCTATTCTGTTCTCCCATGCAGCTATTTCAGCTCGAGGGGTCAAATATAGTGATTCCAATGGTAGGTCTCATTGGGCGTTTGTTCGTGGTAAGGGAGAGGTTGTTGTGAGTGCAGGGGCAATTGGGAGTCCTCAGCTTCTACTTCTTAGCGGCGTTGGCCCTCAGTCCTATCTATCATCTTTGAAAATCCCAGTTGTTCACCCCCAACCTCACACTGGAAACTTTATGTATGACAATCCTCGTAATTTCATTAACATTTTATTCCCGTTTCCGATACAACCCTCGACTGCAAAGATTGTTGGTATTACCGACAATTTCTACATCTTTAGCCTTTCCAGCACTCCAATTTCTACTACACCCTACAGTTTATTTCCAGATCCAACTAAACACATAGAGATAAATTCAAGCTGGGGACACATTTCCATGAAAGTGAAGGGGCCTTTGTCTTACGGTACTCTTAAGCTTCAGTCATCATCTGATGTGAGAGTTGATCCAACTGTTCGCTTCAATTACTTTGCAGATCGAGTGGACCTTGCTCGTTGTGTTTCTGGCATGAAGAAGATTGGGGAGTTGTTAAATACCAAGTCACTGGAAGCGTTTAAGTTTCATACTACTTCCAGCACAAATACTTATTACAAGTTTTATGGTCCAACTATACCCATGAACCAGACAGACGATGCATCTTTTGGAGAATTCTGTCGTGATACAGTAGCAACATTTTGGCATTACCACGGCGGATGCCTCGTCGGAAAGGTGGTCGATAGCAGCTTGCGGGTCATGGGGATCGATGCGTTACGTGTTGTTGACGGATCCACGTTCAATTTCACACCGGGGACAAATCCTCAGGCCACCCTTATGATGCTGGGCAGGTACGTTGATAATACAAGAAATATTATCTATAGCCATCTGGTTTAGCTTTGAGCTTATTTGCAATTTACATAAACAGCTGACATAGCTTTATATTATGTCCCTTTGATCAAATTTTCAGGTACACTGGTATTAAGATGTTGCAACAGAGGTCTTCATAAGCGGTGCGGTGTGCAATTAACACATAGATCCTTGAATAGCTATTTCGCAACATAAATAATAAAATAAATATTGGAACGACCAATGTGTTCTGGTTTTACTGCTAGCTAGGCTCCCTTACAAATGTATTATAGATTTATAGTGTTGTAATAAAGGTTGCACACCGGTTCGCTAAGACTACTTCGGACTGTTGCATTTTTTACGGGCTGTCTTCAATAAAAATACATGTATAAAATACATATCGGAACACACTTTAGCCAGTGGCGGAAACCTCATGGCTCATGGGCGGAGCCACACAGGACCCAGTGGGTCTCGTGCTCCACTCAGTCAATCTCGTGCTCCACTCATGATATCTACTGTATAGTTCTTTATATAGAACTTCTATAATAGAAGTCTTTGGAGCCTATTCCAGTATACATTTAGTTTATTATTATTGTTTTTGAGTAGTATTGACATATTATTCAGTTTTTTATTTAATGTGAATTGGTGATGATTGATGATCAATTGCACGTGACTTTTCTCATCTCCTGTTTTGATTTCTTTGCATTTTTTTCTTAGTTGTTGATTCGAGTTTCCATCACATATATATATATATATATATATATATATATAAAATTATTTTTGTTCCCCCTCTTTTTAGTAATAAAATTCATTTTATAGAATTCCTAGAACAAAGTGCAACAATTTTAAGAAAATATTTCAAACAACAATATTTAATTAAAAAAAGTTTCCTTCTAAAAATATGTCGATATTTTAAAAGAGCAATCATGTTAAGAAAGAGCACACAAACTTTAAAAGTACGTGTTACCATCCACCCAAAAGAAAAACAAAAGTTCATTGATAACTTGTTTTTATAGATAGAGAGTATAAAATCTTGTTTAGAACAATTATGTCACACCCCGGATCCGGTTGTCAGTAGTTTTCAAGCACAAACACTGAACCCGAGGCATGAGCGGAAAAAGTAAAAGAAAATAAAACAATTTCAAATACTTTTATAGAAATGAAAATAAAACATTTACAAATAACAAAACAAATTACAACAATAAAACAAGGTCTGGCGATCTAGCTCACTCCTAATCTTCTGTAAACCTTATCTACTCTTACACACGTCAGCGGAGCGTCACAGTTAGGCTTCTAGAAATATGTCCTCGTACAACCTGAAAAAAGTCTCATAGGGATGAGCTTATGCTAAGTAAGGCCAAACCTTTTAAGTAATACTCAACTATATATATCGTATAAACAAGTTATCAAACATCGAACACTATTTTGTACAATAACAACGATAACCAATGCATGAATGATAATGCACTCCTTCAAATCAATTACTGGCAATTAGTCCGTACATCCAAGACATATGAACCTACACGTCCCATACCATGCAGATGCCTCAAAATATACGACTTAACCATCAATAATACCTCACCACCTGTACCTCTTTTGTTAGTACTTTTGTTATACTCATGGTCTCCAAACCCTAAACCTGTTGAGATCGTTTTATCGGGGTTAAGGTGTCGAAGGGGCCTTCTTTCCCCACTCATTTGTGCAGGTGGGCTGACATGGATTCATGAACAACCCATGAGAAATCTCAACTACACAAAATGTCACCACCAGGATAAGCACTTTAACTGACGAAATTTTTTCGTCGGCCTGTTTCACCAATTCGTCGGCTAAGAAGTCGTTGGCTATAACTCGTCGGCTAAAGTTATAGCCGACGAAATAAAATCCGTCGTCGGCTAAGTTTAACACTATGCCGACGACATAATTTCAAAAAATTCGTCGGCCAAACTCTTACTTTAGCCGACGAAATATTAATATTTCATCCGCTAACTTAAAATACTTTAGCCGACGAATGTACTATATTTCGTCGGCTAAATATTTTAAAAAATTAAAAATTAAATGGAGAAAAATTCGTCGGCTAAATATTTTAAAAAATTAAAAATTAAATATTGTACATTTCGTCGTCTTAACTACAACTTTAGCCGACGAAATATGGTAAAGTTCGTCGGCTAAATGTTGAAAAAAAAACTTACTATAGCTGACGAATTATGGTAAATTTCGTCGGCTATAGTACTTTTTATACTAAAAAAACTACAAAATTTCTAAATTACCATCCAAGCAAGCTGCAAATTACACAA
Organism: Comarum palustre; assembly: GCA_951800085.1. Taxonomy (NCBI): domain Eukaryota; kingdom Viridiplantae; phylum Streptophyta; class Magnoliopsida; order Rosales; family Rosaceae; genus Comarum; species Comarum palustre. The sequence goes on along the minus strand of OX637576.1, from coordinate 16,041,933 downwards.
GCAATTTGATAACCAATAACAAACACCATCAAAAGTAACATAAACATTTTTCATTAAATTTTGAATTTATAAATTGTTCATAAACCTAAAAAAGTAAATAAATAATTGTTCATAAACCTAAAAAACTAAATAAAATCGATATCGTCTAAATCAATATCCGCGCCAGGATGAGGTTGTTGGGGAGGTTATGGCGGTTGAGGTAAGGGAATAGGCATGGGCATGGGCGGAAGCGGATGTCCGTGAAGCTGTGCAGCTGAAAAATCTTGCATGTACTGGAACATCTGCTGCTGCTGTGCCTGCTGGGTGGCATATACTGCTGCATTATACTCCTGTAAAGCGGCAGTATATGCTGTCTGGGCGGCTTGCTGTTCCCGTAACATCTGAACTTCCGCCTCAAGCTGAGTCGTTCTGCTGCTGGTCGAGGCTCATTTTTTCTGAAATCCGGGAGTGGTCTTTAGTACCCCCTCGCCCTTCTTTCCTAGACCCCGACAGTAGAAGTTATTTCCTCGCGGTAGGAATGCTGTGCCCATGATCCTCGCCCCAACGCTGAGATCCGAAGTGTCGATCCGGGACATGGCTTCGGACATGTCTTCCTCTTGCGTGTCAGACCATGTCTCCCTGACTATAGCAGCCATTACCTCTTCACTAGCCTGCCTCACCCTCGTCTAATTTGATAGGAAAAAATAATTAATTAACATTTTAAAAAATATATATATATATAAATATAATTTACTAAATTTAAAAACGTAAAACGACTTACAATATGCCTTCTCGTACGTATAGACGTACCGGTTGACCTCTGGATGTTCCCTGGCCGCCTCCTCCATCAACGATGCGAACGGTCTAGAACTGGCATGATGGTTCCTTGTGTTGTGTTACCGGTTTGGAGCGTTCACCCGGGAAACGGCCTTCAAAGGAATCAAATTAGTAAAATACTTTAAAACGTATTAAATATAATTCAATATAATAATTTATTATTTTTAATTACCTGTTTATGTGGGTTGTTGAATTCCGATATCAGAAGCCAACGCCACTCGTATTCCCTGAACTGGAACTCAAGGGGGTGCTAGAACGTTCGTTCCCATGCGTAGTCCAGTGGATCCGTAACTCGTTCTTCCACTCCTTGTACCTGTAATACGCCAAAAAATTATAAATATTATTAATTATACATAATTTTCTTTTGTCATTAACTTTGCAACGTACCTTCTCCCATGCACAACGTCCGTCCAGGTGTTCCTCAGGTACTGGGGAACGTCAAACCACACCTGCATTAAAACATTTATTAGTTTAGGCGTTCATAAATCTACAATGTAATAAATAATGTTAAATATGAATTTTGTTATACTTACCGACATTGCGTTGTGGATCATGTCCTTAACCTCCTGTGGGACCTCGCCCCAGTCTGACCACAACATAGGGACTCTATCCCTAATAAGCGCTCCCACGCGGCCGGAGTACATCCTTGTCTTGCCGCCCGATACTACGTTCCCATCCCCGTCAGTATCAATGACGATCATTCCCGAGGTACTCATTGTCTTCTCGAGAGCCTTCCCTGTGACGGGACCTCTCTTCTTCCTTGTCGGCTTGGCTCTGACGGTGCCTATCATAAATTGATTATTAATAGATTATTCTTATTATGACATTATAAGAAAACAAATTATTTATATATCATTACCTGAGGGCGTTGGAGCGGACGCGACGGGTCTGTCGCCGATGATGATACCCTCGCAGAAATTAAATCTGTATCAAACGGCACGAACAGGTACACCGCTGATAGGGTCACTTGTGGGGGTAGTGGAAGGTAGAGAAGAGGCGGCGGCGGCATCTGTACCCCGGAAGACCCACCATCCGAAACAGTAGGGCCCGGAGCTGGTGCCCTGTGTATCTCAGGCATACGTGGTGCAGACACCTCCGCCTGAGTCGGAGGCCACAGCTGCCTCGAGGAGTGAGGGACCGTCGACTGCTTGGAGGAGCAAAGGGCGTCCAGCTGGTTGGAGGAGCGAGGGGCGACTGGCTGCCTGGAGGAGCGAGCGGCATCCGGATGGTTGGAGGAATGTGTGGCCCCCAGCTGTCGTTGTGTCGACTCTAGAAGAGACGCCCGTCGGGCCGTCATTGGGCCCTGAAACAAACTCCGAGGGTTTCTAGACGTTCCCTCAGACGATTCACCCCTTTGGCTCTTCGAACTCTTTGATTTACTAAGTAATCATTTCATCCTAAATAATATAATTAATATTTTGTTAAATATATAGCATTATAAAAAATTAACAACATTATCACAAATATATTTAATATACCAATTAATATTTTAATATACCCAAATATATTAAATATACCATTTAATATTTTAATATACCCAAATATATTAAAAATTACCAATTTACTTAATACACCCAATTTACTTAATATACCAAATTGACTAAATATACTAAATATATCAAATTCATTAAATATACCCAAATATATTAAAAATTACCAATATATTTACTTAATACACCCAATTTACTAAATATACCAAATTGACTAAATATACTAAATATACCAAATTCACTAAATATACCCCAAATATATTAAAAATTACCAATTTACTTAATACACCCAATTTACTAAATATACCAAATTCACCAAATATATTAAAATATACCAATTAATGGAAATAATTCAATATAATTCAACATTATCACAAACAACATTATCACAAACCCTAATTATCATATAATTCAATATATTGAAAAAAAATGAAAATCGTTTTATAATACAATATAAACATGAAATTGCATACCTTATTTGTTTGGAAGATGGGAGAGGCGGAGTGGAGGCTGGAATTCGACGAAAAAAGTGAAAGAAAATCGAGAGGAGAGGGAGAACTGTGCTGCGCAGAAGAGAAAGGAGAAGAAAATAGGGTTCTGTCGCTGGGTCCGAATATATAGGAAGAAGTATAGCCGACGAAATAAAAAATTCGTCGGCTATACTCTAACTTTAGCCGACGAAAAACCCTAATTTCGTCGGCTAAAGTGGTACTATAGCTAACGAAATTACTAAAAAACTTCGTCGGCTATAGTACCACTTTTAGCTGACGAAATTACTACAAATGTTTATTAATTTCGTCGGCTAAAGTACATTTTATAATTATTTAGTAAGTTCATGTACAATTTATATGTTTTATCTTGTGAAACGAAAAACCGACCATCAGATATCATCATTATGTTGAAACATGTGTGGGGGTAAATTTTCAGCATCATCGGACAAACTTAAGGACTCGATCTGCACGGTCAATCCCGTTAGCCAAACCTCTAAACACAAACAAACGGTGATTTGACCCCCTAAATTACGTATTCTGTCCGGACCTTCAACTACAAATAGTTTCAAATCGAGGAGACGCAACTAGTGGTATAAAAGTATAAGAAAAATAACCGTCGAAGATAGGGTGTCCTCTATGGAGAACGAATGGAAAAAATGCAATGACGGCAAGTATTGGCACCGAAACTTATCAGAATTACGTGATTTTTCAACCATAGACATATTTCATCGTTCCGGTCATATCTTATCTCACGACTTTTTTTCGTTTGAAGCTTCTTCGTATAGTTTGTTTTTAAAACGGAACATTTACTTCACACTTGGTAAATTAGTTATACAACATTAGTAAACATATTTTGATGGTGACGATCAATCTTGTGAAACGAAATTACGACCGTCAGATATCATCATTATGTAGAAACATGTGTGAGGGTAAATTTTCAGAAGATATCCTAACTAGGTTGTTTCAGCAGAGACATGAGCTAAAGAACAGTACTCAGCCTCAGCCTCAACACTAGATTGGGCTACTGTTGGTTGTTTCTTGGAAGCTTAAACCTCTGCGCATTTGAATTGTTGTAATGCAATTAATTGAATTTGATGGTATCAGCCCAACTCTTATGAACTTAGAATGGTTTGTTTATATTAAATTAGATGCAGACACTATAGTTAAATGTGGTAAGAATGTTAACTTGATGTTGTGGCTACAATTTTTTGTGATGTAATTTTTGTGAGCTTGATAGTTATGCTTAGCATATGAAACCGAAACCGTACCGAAATTTTGGTTAACCAACATAGGCGGTTTTTTGTTTTTCTTTTGCGGTTTCGGTATTGAAACATAAGTAGCCGAAGAATGCGGTCCGGTTCTTAGTTCTGACTCTATAACCGAACCGATTGGACCGAGTCCACCCCTAATATGAAGTAAAAATTCGTCCATGGGCTTCTCGGTGTGTACCCAGTCCCCCAAGTCCGTACGCAAGCGTAACCCGCAGACATTCTTTACGTTGAGAATTCAAAACGACGTCTCCGGGTTGTAGTGGGGGGAAACTGAAAAGTTTTCAGTTTGAAGTGGGGGAAACTGAAAAGTTTTTCGGTTTTGGGACGCGGCATGCACGACACGTGTCGATTTTCTTGAAAAACCGAAACGTCCCTTCAGTGTACGTCTCTAACTGTATAAATAGGGGTTGAAGGTGACAGTTTTGTCTCACCTCCAAACCCGATAACTTTGTCGTGCTTTTTGCTGTCGCTTTCTTTTGTCGCTGTTTCTGTTGATTCTCAATCTCAACTGGATCTCAAAAACCCCTTCAAACACTCAAAATAAGGTACTGTTTCTTCTTCCCTCCTTTTTGATTGTTTTGGGACGATTTGTGTACTGTTTCTGGGTTCCCAGGAACGTTTTCTGGGTTTCTGCGTCTGGGAATTTAGCTTCGTGACGCCGGGTTTCCTGGGTTTTGTTGACGTCCCCGTGTTTTCTTGTTTTGCAGATGGCCAACGAAACAATGGACACTCACGTCCCCGAGTTTGCCTCCGTAACCTTCACTGATGGGACCGCTCTTGACCCTCCCGGGTACTCATTGACAGCGGAGGAGATCGTGGAGCTAAGGAGCAACTGGAAGATCCCCGAGTCTGTAGAAATTCGGCCGTTAGAACCCGAGGATCAGTTCTTCGCTCCCGGGGATGGGTGGACGTTGTGCCACGAGTATCAGCTACGCTGCGGGTTGTCACTCCCGCTGAAGGTAGAGGTGCAGTACCTCTTGGCTGTGAGCAACTTCGCAATCGGGCAAGTAGGACTGAACATGTGGAGGCAGCTACTCGGGTTGTGCGTTATGTACAAGGTGCTGAAGCAGCAGATGCCAACCTATCATGAGTTACACGCCATGTACCGGGCTGAGTACTCCCGGAAGGCGGGTTTCAGTGGGACCATCCAACTGAAGTCCAAAGCGGTTTTCAAGAAGATTGTCGAGGACCTGCCAACCTCCGTGAGCCGGACCTGGAGGGAGAAAAGTTTCTTGATAAGAAACTTTCAAGACCCGGGACACGCGCTTCAAGTACCGGGTGACTTCCAACCACTGATGAGTAAGTTCTCTCCCTCAGGGTTTCTCTTTCTTTTCTCTATCCCGGGTTATAATTATGTTTGTGTTGCAGATGTCCCTGACATTCCTCTGGAGCCGGTGATGGAGAAGAGGATCCGGAGGATGCTGTGGGCCTTTCGGGGGCAAGACGACCGGAGTTCATACCGGCTTTGTAGGCTGTACGTGTACAGCAGGTGCCGGTTGATGGAGCTACCAGGTTTGTCCAGTGTCCTTTTAAATTTTGGTCCAATGCTCGTCTAACCTTGTCTAACGAGTTATGTCTTTTTGTTGCAGCTCTTCTCCCGATGGAGTTCACGAAGCGCAAGAACCCGGGAATATATGACGGCTTCGAGGACAAAGCTGTATGGGCCGGGATCCGGACGCAAGGGGCGGATGGCCTAGCCTACGATATCGACTTGACGAGCAAAGCGGCTTTCCTGCGCCCAGACACCGAGCAAGGGGAACCTCGGCAGTTCCACGTTGACGTCTCTCACTACAACGAGGTCCCCGAGTACTTGGCTGAGATTCTCGGGCCAGAAGTCTACCCGGAGGGAGAGGAGGTTGAAGGGAATCCCTCGGAGGCGGATGATAACCCGGTATTTGAAGAACCGGGAACTCAATTCACGTTTGCCGATGAGACTGAAGAACCGGTGGTGAGCGCGGTTCCCTCGTCTGTGCTCCCGGGCGAGGAGGAATTTACCGAAGAGGATGACGACGGGGGTGAAGAGGTTGGAGGGTTAGAAAGGGAAATAGGTAGTGAGAACCCGGAGGGGAGTGAGGGGAGTGACGAGGTTCTTGAAGTGGAGCCCGTGCCTTCTCGCAAGCGTACCCGGGAGGCATCCAGCTCGGGGAGGTCCGAGAGGAGGAAGAGGAGGAAGGAGAGGAAAGAGAGGAGGGAGAGAAAGCAGCACCGGGACACCACAGAAATAATGGAGGAGTTGGCGGGCGCGGGAATGGCGGACGTGGCCATCCAGAGAATGGTAGCGGATTTGAAGAACTGCACCGCCGACTCCTATGTCCTGGAGCATGAGGACCCGTTGACTGTAGCCCGGAGGGCGCAGGAGAAGCTGATGCGGGTAAGTTTGTCTTCTCCTTTAACTCGTTCTTCTTTTGTTTTTGGTTCCTTGTACTAACCCGTTATTTGATTTGTGTAGGCTGTCAGGTTGTCGTACTTGGCAACTGATCGGCTCATAACCGAAGGCATCCCCGAGCGAGAGAGAGTCCTCAGGGACGATCTCTGGGCCGCCCGGGACCAGGTGACGGCGAGCGAAGAAAACCTGGCTCGGGTCCGGGAATTCGCAAGCGCATCAGCGATCGCGTCGAGTGCGAAGTTGGCCAAGGCAGAAGAACACATAGCAGGCTTGGTGGCCAAGATCTCGGAGTTGGAGGGAGTCATCGAGGGTCACCGGGAGGACCGGTGTGCTCAAGACGCCGCCATTGCTCAGCTTACTGAACAGAATCAAGCGCTGCAGCAACAAGTGACTTCTGTGGAGCAGCAGAAAGGAGCTTTAGTCCATGCCGTTTCCCGGGCCAAGGACTCCGCCATCGCCGAGTTTTTGGCGAGTCCCGAGTTTGAACTGAAGATGCGGTCGGCAAGGGCTGAGGCTCGAGCCGAAATCGTTAGCGCCGGGATTCGCCAAGGTTGGCTCGACAAGGCCGGGTACGATGGTCACCAAGGTCATGTCAGACCCGATGAGGCTGCAGGCGGCTCCCGGTCGAGTCCAGCTGTGGTGGCGAAGCCTAGGGCTTCTACAAACCCGGCTCGGAGTCCCCCGGTTCCTGCTTCAGCAGCCCGGAGAGGTACTTCCCGTGGTGGGATTGTCGGTGGTCCTCAAAACCGGCCACCTCTCCGTAGGGGTCAGTTCATCATACAGCCCCGGGGAGGACGTGGCGGGTCTAGCACTGGCGGGAGTAGCGGGTCTGCAGCGCCATGAGCTGGAGCTTCTCTCGGAGGATTACTTGTCTTTGCTTTTGTAGACTAGTCTTTATTTTTGTAGCGGCTTTCTGCCTTGTAGCTGACTTTCGAATAAAAACATTCAAGCTGTTGGCATAATTTTTCCTGTCAAATAACACGTTAATTTGATGCATATCTCGCAAGTGTAGACAAAATTTACACATAGTGCCGGTCTGGCATGTTATCGTCATAAAATAACAATAGGCCTGGTAGGGCTTTACCGGTCCGTTAGGGCTTCCTGTCAAATAACACGGTAATGTGATGCATAATATACAAAAAATTACGCATATTGCCGGTTTGGCATGTTTAATGTGATTAAATAAAAATAGGACCGCTAAGGTATACTTGTCCGTTAGGACTTCCATGGGCCGCTAAGGCCTTGCTCGAAAATGTCTTTCTATAACACGGGTTTTTTCCCTGTAAAATAACACGTTAAACTGATGCATAATTTGCAAGTGTTAACAAAATATACACATAGTACCGGCTTGGCATGTGAATAAAAATAGGGCCGCTAAGGCTTTACGTGTTCATAAGGACTTTCAAGGACCGCTAGGGCTTTACGGGTCCGTTAGGACTTCCAACCCGATGCATAACCTGCAAGTGTTGACAAAATTCACATATAGTGCCGGGTTGGCATGTTAACATTATAAAGTGAAAATAGGGCCGCTAAGGCTTTACGGGTCCGTTAGGACTTCCAAGGGCTTCCTGCCAAATAACACGGTAATCTGATGCAAAAATATGCAAATGTGATAAAATTTACACATATAATGCCGGTTTGGCATGTAAATAAAAATAGTGCCGTTAGGGCTGTATGGGTCCGTTAAGACTTTCAAAGACTGAAATAAGGCCGTGAAAGGCTTGCAATATTCCAAGTTATAGAGATTACCAGAGATTATCGGAGATTACCGAGTTCGACAGTGAAATAAGGCCGTTAAGGCTTGCAATATTTCACGTCATGTAGACCGGAGATTATCAGAGATTTATCGGAGCTTGCCGAGTTTTGACCATGAAATAAGGCCGTGAAAGGCTTGCAATATTTCATGTCAAATGGAGATTATCGGAGATTATCGGAGATTACCGAGTTTGACAGTGAAATAAGGCCGTTAAGGCTTGCAATATTTCACGTCATGTAGACCGGAGATTATCAGAGATTTATCGGAGCTTGCTGAGTTTTGACCATGAAATAAGGCCGTGAAAGGCTTGCAATATTTCATGTCAAATGGAGATTATCGGAGATTACCGAGTTTTGACCATGAAATAAGGCCGTGAAAGGCTTGCAACATTTCATGTCAAATGGAGATTACCGGAGATTATCGCAGATTTATCGGAGCTTGCCGAGTTTTGACAATGAAATAAGGCCGTGAAAGGCTTGCAATATTTCATGTCAAATGGAGATTACCGGAGATTATCGGAGATTTATCGGAGCTTGCCAAGTTTTGACAATGAAATAAGGCCGTGAAAGGCTTGCAATATTTCATGTCAAATGGAGATCGCCTGCATTCACTCAACAAACTGATTGATAGACATAACCCGGCCGGGTTTTATGTGGGCCTGAAAGGCTTTATATATATAACATCAAAACATAATAAACTTGGACAGTTGTAGATAACTCGGTACCTACTTGGCATGTATGCACTGTCACAATTTCGAGGGTTTCCATAACCCGGAGGATTCCCTCCTAGGGTCACTACATCAGCAAGTCTGGCTGATGTCTCATTGGCATTTCCACCATTGTTCTTCAAAATATCGAGCGAGAGGTCTTGAGTTCGACTCTCAACGAGAGCACCAATTGTTTCCGGGTGGCTCGTGGCCCCTTTAGCGGGTTGCACGGCTCCAGAAATAGCGGACTTCCCTGTACTCCGAGTTTTCCTGTGCAAAGAACAAACACGTCAAAGAGGCGTCCCCGGGTTTACCGAGGGAAGCCACTCCGATGCTTAAGTTAGACACTGTCAGCTAAGCATAAAACTCGGGAATAGTCAAGAAGTTTCATCGTACCTTTATGGGGAGGCATGTGCCGGTATTTGTAGTAGCATTGAAGGCAACATTTCTGTCCCTTTCCAATGTGGGAGTAGTTTCCCTTGCTTTACTTAGCTCTATGGCGAATTGGGCCCAGACAAAGGGCCCAGAGTGGCTTCACATTTAATTGTAACCCGGTAAAGGTGAAATATTAGGTTCCACCTATAAACACTGCCTTACTTTGATGAAACCCAACAGATAAAAGAAATGTATTGATCCGATGGAACCATGCTCTAGGTTCCTGCTTGAGACCGTAAAGGGATTTTTCAAGTTTGCAGACATATGAGGGATGGGCAAGATCGACAAAGCCAAGGGGCAGTTGCATATAGACATCTTCATGAAGGACACCTTGGAGAGATGTATTTTTTATATCAAGTTGTCGGAGGGGCTAGCCTTTGGACACAGTCTGAGCAAGGATTGTTCTGATGGTTACTGGTTTGATTACCGGACTAAACGTGTCATGATAATCAATTCCTTATCTCTAATTAATGAAACCCTTTGGCAATGATTCTAGCCTTGTAGCGGTCAACAGAGCCATCTGGTTTCTATTTGATGCGAAAACCCATTTGCAGCCAACAAGATTTTGGGTAGGTAAAGGAGGTACAAGTGTCTAGGTTCTATTTTTCAAGAGTTCATTAATTTCCTCAACCATGGCAGAACACCATTCCTCTAATTTTGAAGCCTGAGAATAACAGGTAGGTTCCGAATAAACAATAATAGAAAGAAGAGCTCTAGAAACTGGGTATCGTACTGTCTCATATGTCCTTTATGTAGTTTTGGAGACGCCCACACGCGATTGAGTAATCATAGGATGAGATGAAGCAGTAGTGGATGAAGAGGGAGTAGTTGTAGATGAAGCCTGCGGTGCCGCTATGTAGTCCACTAGGGAAGAGGATTCATGCGACGGAGAAGCAGCAGGTTGCGGTGGGAGTGGTGGTGCACATTGGCTGTATGTATGTATGATGGGAGGTTGGTGGTGGTAACAGAAGTGATAAGTGTGGATGATAGGTGGTGAGGTGGGTTGAGAGGATGGCTCAGGGGTGGTTGCCGGCTTGGGGTGGGAGGGCTCTGACACAGGGATGGATGTCAGCCGGGTGGAGGACGCTGATGGTTGGGAGAAAGAGATCGGGTGAGGGATTGTGTTTGGTGTCTGAGTATGTGGTGAGATAGAAGAGTAGGCTTCTGGTGATGGATTAGGGTTCAGGTTTAGGTCTGAATTGGACTGTGGGCCTGGGATGTGAGCTTGTGTACTGATGGGATGTGATGTGATGACTTGTGTGAATTATGTGAAAGCAAAACCTGACGGAGAAGAAACATGCAAATTCTGAAAAGAAAAAGTATTTTCGTTTAACAAAACATGACGAGAGACATAGACGCGGCCAGTGGTAGGATCAAGGCATTTATAGCCTTTATGATGGGGACTGTAACCAATGAAGACATACTCAACACTACGAGCTGACAACTTGTTTGAAACATAAGGACCTAAATGAGAAAAACAAGAACAGCCAAAAACACGAAGAGGAGAGTATGAGGGTTGACGATTGTGGAGACGAAAATAAGGCGTGTCACATTGAAGAGTTGATGTAGGAAGGAGATTAATCAGATAACAGTTGTAAGAGAAGCCTTAACCCAAAGCTCTTGAGGAGCATGAGCTGTGATAATTAGAGAACGAATGGTAGTAAAAACATGATGGTGTTTTCGCTCAGCAAAAATGTGAAAAATCCTTGTTGACAAATTCAGTACCATTGTCACTTTGGAGACATTTAACAGAACCTTGAAAAAGATTTTGGATTAGTGCCACAAGATTTTGAAAATGCAGTAGGACCTCATTTTTACGTTGCATGGGATAAAGCCAACTGTAACGGGAAAACTCATCTATAAAAATCACATAATATTTGAAACCACTAACAGATGAAATTAGGACATCCAAACATCGCTATGTATTATTTCAAAAAGAGAAGAGACAGTTTCTTTATTTGAGGAAAAAGGTAATTTGTGCGACTTACTAAACGCATATTTATTACAAAAAGAATTAAAGGATTACTTGGAACCAAGAGCAGAATGAAGATGTGACATGACAAACGAAGAGGGATGACCGAGGCGAGAAGGGAAGACGACACAAAAATTAAAGCCTGAGGAGCATTGGACAGCAAGCCAAAAATTGGGAGAGGATGGATGTCATCTTTAAAGGGGCCCTAAAATAACAAAAGACTTGAATGAAAGCAATATATTTGATAGAAATTAGGAGAAAAAAAGAAGTAAACAAGATTATCTTTGCTGAACTTAGCCATAGATAGGAGATTTTTACGTATAGAAGGAATGTGAAAAACATTATTTAGAGTGAACTTGGAATCTCCCAAGGATAATGGGAGTGTACCAGTGTGAGATACTCATGGAATAGCCATTACCCATAAAGACATTGTGAGAGCCTTCATAATTTTGAGGATTTTGAACAGGCATAGAGGTCATGTGATAGGTGGCTCCCGTATCAGGGTACCAGAAAGGATCATCAGGTGGAGCAAAATGGGCTCCTGCAAAGGGATGAGCAGATGTGGGTCCAGGATAGCGATGTAGACAATGAGTTGGTCCATGAAGAGATGTCATACAAATGGGACACCACTGCGGTCTTGGGGAAGGTCTGAGTATGCCTTGTTGCGAAGGAAATTGGTACTTCTACTGCGTTTGGGCCCATGGATTATGACCTTGTGGTGGATAGCCCTTAAATGGCTGATATGACTGCTAATGCCGATATGTAGACTGACCAGAGGGAGGATGACGGGTTTTGCCAAAAAAGCGACAGCACAGCCATTGCCATCGGAGAATCGGTGATTAGACCGATTGGGAGCTACTGTAGTGGAGGAATTGTTGGTATTAACAATGTGCAAAAGGGCAGTGGTTTGCACAGTAGGTGCTGGGGTCTGTTGCGCATCAAAGACAAGGATTCGGGCTCGGAGTTCAGAGAAGGTGGGAAGAGCAGTCTGAGACAACCCACTACGGAGCATCAAATAATTCGGACCAAGGCCGTGGAGAGTTGCAATAACAAGATCGGGATCGGAAACAAGCTGGTTGATGGAGGCAAGAGCATCTGCAATAGCTTTGGCATTTTGAGTGTAGGAATCGACAGATTGTTTCTCTTTCTGTAGTTCATACAATTGAAGCTTGAGGCTTGTGGCACTAGCAGCTGATTTCTGATTGAAAAAATTTACAAGACAATCCCAAATTTGTTTGGATGTTGTGCACCCAAGTCAAATTTGAGCAACCGGTTTAGTAAGAGAGGTAGTGAGGTTGCTCACGATCCTCTGGTCTTTGATGAACCAAGCTTCATGGTCCGGGTTGGGGTTGGTGAGGCCGATGTGTCACCACTAGCCAGAACAGCAAAGGTGGGAGATGGTTTAGGGATTGCGCCGCTAACATAGCCCCAAAGTTTAGAGGTCAGATAGAATTGAAACGGAACAACCTGAACCAAGTAATTGGTTTCAGTCAGTTTTGAGAAAGAGATGTTTAGGCTGACAGAGGTCATGATAGGACAGTGATAGGAAGATAAACACAGGTCTGGATATATGGCTAAACTGAATTCCTTCATTGAATTGGTTTTACAATGGCTGTATATATTCAGTTCATAGTATTGATATTCTAGGAATCTACGTATAATTATGCATAGGAATAAATATAGATAGAAACTGATAATTCTCCAATCAGGAAGATTATGATTGATTAGAATTATGCTTAATTTGTTATGCTTGAGTTGTGCAAAAGATGAGGGCATGTCAATATTGTCTTTCCAACTAAAACTCCTTCCAACCTGTGATTGTAGAAACTACATTAGTCATCGATCCTGAAAAACTCCACTGAAAGAACAGGTTAGTGTTCATTGTTCCTTTATTAGTCATTTAATTTCTTCTAAATTTTTTCCCACTAGTTGGAGAAAGCAAACATGGAAGCTGCATTCATAGTGAAATTTGCAAAACCGGAGCAGGAGATTCCAGAGCTCAAGGTAATGTCTTTTGATGTCTGGTCCCTTTTGAATTAGTGTATATGTAATAGTGTGGTACAGTATGCACATCTCTCATGTGAGAATACTGGAGCATTCTAGGAGGTCTGCAACATCCCCACGAGCCTTTTTCATTGCAAGAATCATGGCCCTATGTGCCATTTGATATCCCAGCTGATACCCAAAATCCTTACCGAATTTTGCATGCCTGCAGTCAAAAAAGGAGCATTGAGGTGATAAACCTTTTTCTTTCCTAAGAGAGCACTGATGTTCCAGCTCCAAATTCCTAATCATAAATTCATGATTGTTGGGTTGTATCGATTAGGTGTTGTAGAAATGTGTTTTCCTTGATTCATATTGACACAAAGTATGTACATTATATAGCTGAGTCTAGGCTAGATGACAGGAAAGTGAATGGCTGAGTCTAGGCTAGATTACAGGAAGATAATAAGGATGAAATGAATACAATATCAAAACTGATCCTAAACTATAGCTATATTCAAAATCAAGATGTGATCAGATTTTGTGAAGGCTTGATTGTTGCTGACATTGGAATATTCTTCTGATTTGGTGCAGGTAATCTAACACCCTCCCGCAAACTTGGCGGTCCTGGACGGATAAGTTTGTGAGATAGAGAAGCATGACGATGTGTGTGCAGAGGTTTGGTGAGCAGATCTGCTGGCTGATCCACCGAAGGGATGAAGCATATGCGATGGCTGCCAAGAGTGACTTTCTCACGCACAAAATGGTAATCTAGTTCAACATGCTTTGTGCGGGCATGAAAAACCGGATTGGAGGCCATATATGTGGCACTTAGATTATCACAGTACACCAAAATAGGGAACTGAAGATGTGCACCAAGCTCATAAAGAAGGAAGGCTAACCAAGTAGTTTCTGCACTTGCATGGGAGAGGGAGCGATATTCTGCTTCGGCACTGGAGCGAGCCACTGTGGGTTGCTTTTTAGAACACCAGGAGATGAGATTAGTGCCAAGATAGACTAGATAACCAGAAGTGGACCGTCGGGTATCAAGGCAACCAGCCCAATCAGCATCAGCATAGGCAACAACATGAATCGGATGACGTTGGGGACCAAAGTACAAACCATGATCAAGCGTGGCTTTAACATAACGAAGGATGTGTTTTGCAGCGACAATGTGTGGGAGGCGCGGTTGACTCATGAATTGGGAGAGGGAGTTGACAGCAAAGGCAATGTCGGGACGAGTGATGGTGAGATATTGCAGCGAGCCAAGAATTTCTCGAAAATCTGTGGGAGTGGAAAGAAGCTCTCCTTCAGAAGCCGAGAGCATGTGTTTGGCTGACATGGGAGTGCCGACCGGTTTGCAGTACAACATGTCATGCTTGTGTAGTAGATCATAGGCGTAGCGAAGCTGACTAATATGAATTCCACTTGTAAGATGAGTGACTTGTAAGCCCAAAAAATAATGAAGTAGTCCCAAATCCTTGATATCAAAATGGCTGCCCAATGCATCTATAAAACTCTGAAGTAGTGTATCATTGCTACCAGTAATCACAATGTCATCAACATATAGTAAGAAATAAATGGCATGGGAGTCATGGCGAAGGATGAATAGTGATGAATCAGACTGACTTTGCATAAAACCAACAGATAGCAAGAAGGAAGTCATACGATGAAACCAAGCTCGAGGGGCTTGCTTGAGATCGTAGAGGGCCTTATGGAGCTTGCAAACAAAGGAGGGTCGAATTGGATCAACAAAGCCTGGTGGTTGGAGCATGTATACATCCTCCTTAAGAAGGCCGTGGAGGAATGCATTCTTGACATCCAGTTGCCTGAGGGACCATTTTCGAGAGACAGCAATGGAAAGTACAGTCCTGATAGTGGCAGGCTTAATTACAGGACTAAAGGTTTCTTCGTAATCAATACCTTGCTGTTGATGAAATCCCTTTGCAACAAGGCGGGCTTTG
Source organism: Comarum palustre (assembly GCA_951800085.1). Classification (NCBI taxonomy): domain Eukaryota; kingdom Viridiplantae; phylum Streptophyta; class Magnoliopsida; order Rosales; family Rosaceae; genus Comarum; species Comarum palustre. The sequence goes on along the minus strand of OX637576.1, from coordinate 16,026,663 downwards.
TGACGTTGGACCGTTCCGTCAGGATTGTGCTTGGTTCGGAAGACCCATTTGCAACCGACAATGTTCTGTGTTGGGGAAGGGGGAACTAATGTCCATGTATTATTCTTGAGCAAAGCATTGAGTTCTTCCGTCATTGCTTCACGCCATTCCTGCCGCTTAACTGCCTGAGTATAACAAGTGGGTGTAGCTGCTTCGATTGTGTGCAGTAAGGCATGGGGAAGAGGGTGACGAATGTTTTTAGAAGAGTAATTTCGCTGTGGAATTGATCCATCACGAAGTCGCGTGACCATTGGATGGCGCGGAGGAACCGACGACGCGGTTGAGGCAGTGGTCAAGGAAGGCAGCAGCAGGTCCGGGTCTGGGCTAGGTGAGAGAGGAGCTGCGGTTAGTGGTGATTGCGAGGTAGGAGGGACAGACGGTGGTGCTTGTTGGCGCCGGCGATAAGTAATGATCGGTGCGGCTGGAGGTGGCGAATCATGTGGGAGATCTTCTGAGGGCGAGTCCGTGTGAGGTGAAGTGGGAGTGTTTGGTTGTGAGCCTGTGCTGTTTGGCAGTGCAATAACCGGGGGAGTTATTGGACTGCTTAAATGGATGAATTCGATCGGGGCCGCATCAGAACTTGATTGTACCTGAAAATTTTTGTATGGAAAAGTCACCTCGTTAAATAAAACATTCCTAGACACATAGACTCGACCAGTGGATGGATCTAGACAGCGATAACCTTTGTGGTGAGGACTGTAACCTAAAAAGACACATTCTATACTACGACTAGACAATTTGTTTGAGATATAAGCACCAAGATAAGGGAAGCAAGAACAACCGAAGACACGAAGGGAAGAGTAGGGTGGCTGAGTTCCGAAAAGACGGTTATGAGGGGTATCCCATTCAAGAGTAGGGGTAGGTAGTAGGTTGATGAGGTAGACTGAAGTAAGGGCGGCTTCGACCCAAAGATTGTGTGGGACGCCAGAGGTAAGAAGGAGACTGCGAATCATTGTGGCAATGTGGCGATGTTTTCGTTCGGCGAGACCATTCTGTTGAGGTGTATGGGGGCATGAAAATCTTTGTTGGATACCCAAAGCCTGGCAATAGTGAGAAAAAGCATTATTGATATATTCGATCCCATTATCACTTTGAAGATTTTTGATAGTGGTGTTGAAAATATTTTTAATCATGGCTACCAAAGTCTGAAAATGAGTAAGAACTTCATTTTTACGGCGCATGGGGTATATCCATGAAAAACGAGAAAATTCATCAGTGAAAAGCACATAGTATTTGAATCCAGTAACAGAAGTAGTAGGCGATTGCCAAACATCACTGTGAATAATATGGAATGGGGTACTCGCAGTGTCACACCCCGAATCTTTTGAAGTTAATAAAAGTTACCTTTCACAGAGATTCACGAGTTACCGAGGGTTTTTAATTGCGATCGGTAATTTGATAAGTTATCGCTCGAGTTAATTTTCGAGTTTTTCTAAGTTCTCCAAATACCTGATTTGATGACTCGATGTTGTAGTACGTGTCAACACGAGTCTCCCGGTATTTTCGGAATATTTTTCGGAGCTTCGGTTTATTTTCTTCGGATTTTTGAAGTTTCCGGTAACTTTTAATTATAATCCGGTAAATCAGTTTTTACCATTTAACCTTTTCACTTTTTACCTTCTTCCAATCTGAACCGTTGGATCCTTTCAAGATTGAATCTCAACCGTTGATTTTCCTATAAATAGGAGAACAGTTTTGACTCGGTCAAAACTGTCTCGGCTCGGTCAACCGAGCTCTCCCCGAGCTCTCGCCTCCTCCACTGTGCTCGCCCGGCGCCGGCGACTCCGGCCACTACACGCCGGCGGACCACCTCCATTCTTCTCCCCTCTTCCTCCTCTACTCCTCCATATCCTCAGCTCACCGAGACGGCGACCGTGCGAGAAGATCGGAGGTTACTGGCTCGGCGGTCAACGACTGTTTTCCGGCGATCCAGGCGGCGGTTCGGCGCGTGAGTGGTACATTCCTTCTTCTCTCCTCCTCCTCTTCCTTTTCCTTGCTTCTGATCGTTCGATGTGAGCCTTGCTCGAGAACTCCTCTTCCACTGTTACTCACTGTTTTTTGGGTTTAGACAGTGGGTTTCTCGATGAGGCTAGCAGCTCCGGCGACGGTCTTTTGAAGGACTCTGAGTGTTGTTGAGGCTCTGTAGATGATGGAGAAGGAATGGAGGTGGCTGGAGTGGGTGCCTGGGCTCGAGGCAGCAGGGCAGCGTGTTCAGTAATGGCGTACAGTAGGAGCAGGAGAGCAGAGGAAGCTGCTGGTGCCAGTGTGGAGGTGAGAGACAGATCTTCTGTGTTCTTGAGTAATTGCTGCTGTGTTCTGCTTCTGTGATCACTGTGTTGGTGTTGTTTGATTTGTTGGTCTGGTATTGATGCTGATGTTGTTGGGTGTTGTTTTCGTTGTTTCATGTCGATAACTTGGTGACGAATGAAACGTGAAAACTATGGCGAAATTCCGGCAAGTTACCGGAATCCGGCGAAGATACCGGTGATACCGTAAACCGGCAGAATGCCGAAGAGTCTCTGTTTGAACGTGAGACGGGCTCGACTACGCGGGTAGTTCGAGGGTTTCGCTCGAGGAGCTTTCCGAGCGGGAAGGTCGCAATAGTACTGTGAGTGGACATATTATTTTAAATAAATGCATGCCTTAATTATTGAGTTAATTGCATGGTTTTTATGATTGTTTTCGAGAATTATATCCTTCTCGGGTTCTTGAACGTATTTACATTATTACTCAATTATCTATTTCTTTCGAAAATGGTTATAGACGGTGAGGGCCGTCCTTCGAATGGATTTGAACCCGAGACTTCGTTGGAAATTGGTTTTATGCATATATGACAAGGAATTGTTTTACTTATTTGTTTTGGGAAGAGAATTTGATTAATGTATTGTTATGAATGTGTATTTTAAGGGTTGACCAATAAATACGCTAGCTAGAGTAGCATGAGGGCGCTACTAGAGCTCTTAGCTCCGACCCTAGCCTGAGAGGTCAGGCAACTACGTAGTGCACTATGAGGGTTGACCGTATCTTTTCATTAGAGCTCTTAGCTCCGACCCTGGTCTGAGTGGACAGACAAGCCTGAGAGGTCAGGTTGATATTATAAGGGTTGACCGTATTATTTTATCTAGCTAGCATGGCGTGAGGGCGCCACTAGAGCTCTTAGCTCCGACCCTAGTCTGAGAGGTCAGACTTATTATGTTGTGAACATTTCTCTTCTCATATTCCTTGTTTATCTTACCGTGCATTTGTGGAAATTGAGTAATTGTGGGCATGCATAAATGTTATTTGAATCATTAAAGTTTTGGGAGAGCATTAAAGGAAATGGAGTTTTTATATTTCATTTTCGTCCACTCACTCTAACAGTTTTTTTGTTTAAATGTTTCTCCCCTGGGCCTTTCGTTTTTAAATGCCCAGTGGTGCAGGGTTCTTGAGAGGAGGTCGAGCGCGTACGAGAGCCGAGGCATAGTCGATCATTCCGTTGCTGCTTGAAATTCTTTAGGGTAATCATCTCTGTAGACTGCTCTGACTAACCCGGTTTAGCTAGTTGTGTAGGAAGGGTTGGCCATTTCAAGGGGGTTTCGGTAAGAAGTTCCCTTGAGGTGGTCCCCGCAGGATTTACTTCGGGTTAAAGGGGTTTAACCCGGGGTGGGTCCTGTCACGCAGTCTCTTTATTGGAATTGAAAGGTAGTTGATGGGATTTGCTAAGTGCACATTCACGACAGAATGAATTAAAAGATAACTTGGAACCAATAGCGGAACTTAAGTGAGAAAGAACATTGGGAGACAGATGACCCAAACGATGGTGCCAGATAGTAGAGTGGACGGAGGCTAGAGCTTGAGGAGGACTGGAGATGGAGGACAGATTGAGAGGGTATAGACCATCCTTACATGGGCCCTGAAACAATAGACGACCAGTTTGTAAGCAACGAATTTGATAGAAGTCAGGTGCAAATAAGAAATAAACAAGGTTGTCTTTAGTGAAACGAGCCACAGAAATGAGATTTTTGCAAATGGAAGGAATACGAAAGACATTGTTTAGGGAGAAATTAGATGAGCCTAATGACAAGGGAAGGTTACCAGTATGAGAAACGGGCATTGAGTCCCCATTTCCCATATAGACATTGTGAGGTCCACCATAAAGTTGTGGGTTTTGGACAGGCATGGAGGTCATGTGGTGGGTTGCTCCAGTATCCGGGTACCAGGTTGGGTCAGCAGCAAAATGGGCTCCAGCAAAGGGTACAGCAGTGGATGGGCCTGAGTATCGATGAGGGCAGTAATTGAGCCCATGTTTGGTTGAGTGACAATTGGAGCACCATTGAGGAGCTGGGCCCAGGAGTCCATTGGACCCATTTTTGGAGGCCCAAGATGGAGAGATATTTATGCCTGGCATGTGGGTTTGCGGAAAGATATTTGGAGGCGGCTGATGGTGAGGAAAGAAGGATTGGCGCTGCTGTGGCTGGGAAAAAGAATTCGGCTGCTGCTGGAAGAAGTTCGGCTGCTGCTGGGAGGAGAAGTGGTTCGGCTGCTGCTGTCTGAAGCTCCGCCGGTTGGAGTACCGGCCAGAAGAGTTGGTCCGACCAGATTTGGAGTGCCGGCCAGAGGAGGGACTGCCCTGATTGAAGAGTGCAGTAGCCTGGTCACTGTCAGCCGATGGATTCTGAGCATCAAACGCCAGGATTCGTGCCCGAAGTTCAGAGAAGTCTGAGAGCTTTTGGGTTGAGAGGGCAGTGCGCAGCATAAGGTAATCCGAACCTAGGCCATAAAGAGTTGCAACAACTAGATCTGCATCAGCAACCGGTTGATTGATAGAAGCTAAAGAATCAGCAATAGACTTAGCCTGTTGGAGATACGCGTCCACTGACTGCGATCCTTTCTTGAGATCGAAGAGTTGAAGCTTCAGACTCGTAGCACTGGCAACAGATTGCTGAGAGAAATGCTTGGTAAGACAATCCCAAATCGCTTTGGAAGTGTCAAAACCAATGGTGAGACGGTTGATGTTGTCTGTCATTGAAGAGGTGAGGATGCTGACAATTTGTTGATCGGCAGTGAACCATTTTTCATGATCCGGATTGGGAATGACAGTGGCTGGTTGTCCATCAGTTGGTGTGGACATGATGGTGGTGCTGGGTTCAGGAATGGAGCCATCAACATAGCCCATGAGTTTCATGCCATTGAGGTAAGGTTTCAATTGCCGAAGCCAGACTAGGTAATTGTTTTCATGTAATTTGGTGAATTGGGAAGTGTTTTGGGTGATCTGGCTGTGAGAAAAAGAGGGATTTGCCATGAGGAAAATGGAGGGTGGGAACTCAGGAAGGTTGAGATAGAGGGGAGAGTAGGAACGACACAGGAGAAGAAGGTTAGGACACACAGGAGGATCTTAGACTGATGATACCATGTAGAAATGTGTTTTCCTTGATTCATATTGACACAAAGTCTGTACATTATATAGCTGAGTCTAGGCTAGATGACAGGAAAGTGAATGGTTGAGTCTAGGCTAGATTACAGGAAGATAATAAGGATGAAATGAATACAATATCAAAACTGATCCTAAACTATAGCTATATTCAAAATCAAGATGTGATCAGATTTTGTGAAGGCTTGATTGTTGCTGACATTGGAATATTCTTCTGATTTGGTGCAGGTAATCTAACAGGTGCAAATGCATAAATCATCCACGGGCGATCCTCTGATGTAAAACATTGAGCAACCATCTTGTGTCTTGAATTTGTTGGAAACCGGGCTTTGTAGGTCTCAGCATCTTGTGTCTTTTTTTTGCTTTTGTCAACAGCCTTCTTCTGGGGCCTTTGTCCTGAACTTTGTCGAGTAGGGATGTCAACACCTTCACCAATTGGTCTAGCTCCATCAGTAAGGCACAGTTTTCCTCTGCACATATGTTATTATCATAATTCATAAGCAGAACTGATATAAACTATATAGCAATAGCCACAGCACTTCTACTTCTCCAGCTAGCAATCTAAGCATGACTACAACAGTAGAATGTAGATTAACTTTGGTACCTTTTTATTATTGGATTTTGATCTTTCGACATCTGGAGATTCCTCATTTCCAGTACCTTGTGATACAGCAGGGTTTGTTAAATCTTCCAAAGAGGCATCACCTTCTGCATCCTACCCGTATACCCTTTATCTGTTTCTTCTTTTGTCTATCCTTGACCTGGCAAAACAAGATGATACAGATTAAGACTTCAATTCTATAGAAAACAAAGAGAGCTAACAGAGAAACACTTGCACCAAACAAAATTCAAAAAAAATTATATCCAAAAGTACTTAAGTTTGGGGGAGAATGCAGCACATGTAATGGAGCTTCTCTTGATTTCTGCTCCAACTGGGCATCATCGAGAAGCAGAGACACGACATCCTCGGGGGCCAAAAGGTCACCCTGAACATGACCACCCATCATTACCAGCTGCTGGACAGTATTTTTCTGACTTGCTCTTTGCAGAATCTTCTCCTCGATCGTTTCTTTACAAATCAGACGGTAGACAGTAACCTACACCATGAAAAAGAGATATATTGTAAAAACAGAAAGTACCACCAAATAGAGCAGAGTTCGTACGTTTAGGAATAACAAAAGCTCTTATGTAGAATCCATATAAAAATCAAGATATCTTTGAAGCGCCATACAGATTACAGACAGCTCAACAAAAATAACAGTACCATTTGGGAGAGGTTGGTTTTTTTGGGTTTTGGAAAAAAGAAACTCACGTCTTTGGTTTGACCCAACCGATGAGCTCTATCCATTGCCTGTAGATCCAGGGTTGGATTCCAATCACTTTCATAAAATATTACAGTATCTGCAGCTGTCAAGTTAATACCTAGTCCACCAGCTCTTGTACTCAGCAAGAAAACAAAAATATCATTTCTGCAAGATAATCATGTAAAAGACATTAATGAAGTAGTTCATTATAATAGCAATTGGAACAGATCCAGCTCTTCAAAACCATTTCAGGATGATAAAGCCTACCGTTGCTGGAAGTCTCTAACCATGTCTCTACGATCCATTATGGTGGAGGATCCATCAAGTCTAAGGTATTTGTATTTCCTGTAGTTCATGTAGTCCTGTACATTTAGAATCATCAGAAAAAAACTCTATGGAAGACAGATAGTAGTCTTATCACTCCTATGGTGTACCATAATATTTTCCAAAAAAACAAGCTGGCAAGAGAGTAACTGGAATAAAATGAGCTTAACTAAAATATATAATACATGCATAAGCTTCTCACTTTCTTTTTTTCTTTTTTCCCTTTTACTTTATATTCTTGGCTTTTGGGTTTGAATTTTGGAATTGATGTTTCGGTCCCAAGCAATCAGACAACAAGCAGAAAACAAAAGTCATCACATTGTTTGCAACCAACCAAGATAGTCTACAAGTAACATGAATATATACCTCAAGAATATTTAGCATCTTTGTCATCTGTGCAAACAAGAGAACGCGATGATTATCTGCCCTCAATCGTTTCAATAATATATCAAGTGTCTGAAGTTTCCCCGAATCCTATATAAAAAAACAGTATAGGCTCATCTTACTATACATACACATACCACATTAAAAATAACTGGTAACTATAGAATTAAAAGACAGTAAACACTCACAGTGAGCATTTTTGCTGGGTCAAAGCTTTGCATAGGAGGAAAAGACCCAAAAATTCTGTATGTTAACTGAAGAGCTGAATGTGAAATAGGCAGTTCAGAATCAATCTCTTGTATTAAATGATGAGTGTTGGGTTTTCTAGGTCCATTGTAGTCAGATGTTTGCGCAAAGCCAGAAAACAACCTCTTCACCCAAGGGTACTGTTGTTCTTCACTCATTCTGTAAGCAAAGTTCCGGTCTGAACTATGGGCATTGACCTAAAAACATAATACAAAATTTTGAGAAGGGAAACATGTTTCATGAAAACTTTTTTGCTGCCATATGGGAGTCTGTTTACCTCACCACAAAAAGAAACACACACATCTGTATATATATAATTAATGATTGGAAACATACTGGGGGAGCTCTAGTTCGGGGGATGAATGTGTGTGTCGAGCGGAGAAGCCTAATATTAGAGAGAAGCCTGTCCCAATGAGAGACAACTAGACCCTCAGATGGAGTACCACCAGGACCGGTGGCCACTTTCTTCAGAAAGACGGTAGTTATAGATCTTGAAGGCATCAGCAACATTCGTGTAATGGCTCTCACTTTTCCACTCTCAAGATAGCTGAGTTCAGAATCATCATCCACGGTTTCCATTAATGTGTCTATCAATCCATCCAAAAATTGCCTGTCCCATCTCATAATGGAGAACATTAACCGCTCCATAAAAGAACACGTGCCTACAAATGTAACCTCTGCAGGGGACAGATCCATCAGATGAGTAAAACCAAACGTTCCACTTCTAACTGACAACTCATGAGAGTCATTCTCTTGATAGAATATCGATTGATGCACATTTTGTGGTGAATATATGTTAAAATGTTTCAGAAAAGATTCACTGTAGACCCCGTGCTGAACTGCAGAGCAGAACGTTTCAGAATTCTGGAGAATTTCTCGATACAAGAGTTTGGGGACCTGGAGAAACAAAGAAATTCCAATTAACCCTCAGTTCAGTAATTCAGTTACTTGAAACTAAAACACCATATAAAAGTGCAAGTTAAATCTTCCAGGGAATAAACATATCAAAAGTATATGGGTTACTGAAGCAATGAGTTCAAAACCCATAAATGGTCCTCCTCACTAATGCTTTAGAAGGTCCTCACATTTCAACAATGGGTCTCTGATGTGCATTACAAGACAATAAAAAGGAACATAATCTAAGATATCAGAAAAAAAAAATTAAGTAGCTTTTCTATCTTCATAATCCATCTTGTTAAAATATTGATGATGGAAAAAAAAATCATAACTTCTTAAGAGTTTATTGAGGCGTTATAGCAAAAGATACAATGGATCCAAATTAGTCTGGAAACTATGACCCAAATTGATCTAGACTCCATGGCTGGAAAACAATGGTTTCCAAACCCACACTACAGCAGCAGCAGCTAGCTAAGACCGTACTTGAAAACCACAAATACACACCAGCACAATCAATAGGCTACAAAGATGGTGGTCATTCCAGGTATTCAATGATCAAAGAGAATTCTGTGTAGAGTGCATACGATGAAAAAGGGTCTGGATTGTACCATATATGTTATAGGATTTTGACCTCCCGAGTAGTGTATGTCCTCCAATTCGCCAAAGGGAGGAGGAAGAAGAGAATTTGAAATTACACCGAAGTGAAGAAATGTGCTTCCTTCATTCCTCTCAAATAATTCAGGATGGTTGCAGACCTATCATTCACAAATAAAATAATTGAGACAATTGTCAAGATTAAACATTGCAAAAACATTGTGTCCCACCCTTAAAGTGTACTAATGATTCTGCTTGTTGCCAAAAAGAAACTCGAAATGGAATAGATAGCATACTTTTCTTAGCTGAATGACAATATTCATCAAGTTCAAAATTTTCTTCTCATTAAGATGCCCACGGTTGTTGTCAAACAACTCAGCAAGAGATATCTTATTCTTGATAGCTTGATAAAACGCTTGTTGCCGAGAACTCAACTTGCAGTGAACAGTAACTTCAGTCTTTCCGGTCAGCTCAGAAATTACATCTGTCTTAACTCGACGGAGCATGAAGGGCTTCAATATGGAATGCTGTAAGAAGCATAAAAGTAGTATTAACTCAGAAAGATTGAAATAAAAATTAACTCAGAAAGATTGAAATAAAAAATAAGAGAAAGTATTGAATTTCACAGTTCCAAGACGTTCAGGGCTACAGGATGATTATAATAAGTCGCCTAACAATCTGTCAATTATTAAAAGTTAAACAGAAATTACGGTCGGAAAAAAACAACATAATCCAATATTACCCTACTATAATATCTCACTTCAATACAGAATTTAACCTATTGTCCAGGCACAATTGAAGTCGCCAATTCACTATATAATTATCCATCCATCAAGATAACCCACTGACACAATAATTTACATTTTTTAAACTGACCGTCCACACAAAACCAGTCAGTATCCTTTGGTCCTCTCTTTGGATCAATTTTTGCCCAGAACCCCATGATCTCCATCTCTGGACTTCAATGCTCACAAATCACACACAGGAGAAACCGAGCATGACAAGATTGATTGTAAACATGCAGCCCAATCACAATTGACAGTTCTTACTAACTGGAGAATATTTGACAAAGCAGCAAATTTGAAGGATCAATACCACAGAATCCCATCAGCAACATTAAACAAAAAAGTGTGAACGGATTAATGAAAGCAATTATCATAATCAGGGTACTAACCAATCTGTTAAGCTGGTGCTCGTTTAAAGTGCCCCCATGTTCCGCATGGTTTTCAATTCTGGTAAATTGATAATATTTAAATGTTAAAAAGAAAACTTAGTGAGTAGATAGGAGTTTGTGATATGAAATGCATATACCCTTTCGAGAACCACTCATTGAATTGTTCATGACTGTCAAATAAGGTTGGCATAATGAAATGCAGTAGGGCCCACAACTCTGCCATATTATTTTGGATAGGTGTACCAGTAAGCAGCAAACGATTTCGACAATTAAATCTCAGCAGTGTCTTCCATCTTATACTGTGGAATAAAATATCCAACTTAGGGATTAGATAGGAACAAATATGATTTTAATTAAGAACAAAAATGAAAAAAAAACAATTTAATTGTCTTTGCAACATTTTTGTCAATGATTAGAAAAATATTGTTGTTACTATTGCATATTATTGTCATGTAAGACCAAATGAGCAGTTTCAAACGCCATGCAGTAATTAGTAAAGCAAAATTTTAGACTGAACCTGTTTGAACTTTTGATTGCTTGTGCTTCATCTAATACCATATATTGCCATTTCACACGCCGGAAACACTTCTCATCAGCCACTAGCAACTGGTAGCTAGTAATGAGAATGTGAAACTCAGCATCCCTGACAAGAAATAGAACACAAGGTTAAAATTTCAATATACCAAGTCATGTCATTATTCAGGTACTAACTTGTTTCAAGATACTATGAATCACTTAAAAGTTGATTTCCTTTCACAAAAATCATCTTTAGTTTCGTGCTTCAACTAATTATCTTTACTCAAAGTAATCGATAATCCCAAGTGATCAACTGGAAAGACATTCTCATATTTTGACATTTTTTTCTGCATAAAATATGCAGATAAAAAGTTTCCCGAACACTGTATTGCTTTAAATATCCTTAAGCCGTAGACATAGTAACATAGAATCCATACTTCAAAAATCAATCTAAATTAACAAGTTATATTATCGAGCATGACAACATTCATAGCCAGCTCACGGTTATGGCCAAAAATCATCTTTAGTTTCGTGCTTCAACTAATTATCTTTACTCAAAGTAATTGATAATCCCAAGTGATCAACTGAAAAGACATTCTCATATTTTGACATTTTTTCTGCATAAAATATGCAGATAAAAAGTTTCCGGAACACTATTGCTTTAAATATCCTTAAGCCATAGACATAGTAACTTAGAATCCATACTTCAAAAATCAATCTACATTAACAAGTTATATTATCGAGCATGACAACATTCATAGCCAGCTCACGGTTATGGCCAAAAACATGTACTTCCCTAGATTGTCCCTGGATAAAAGGGAGGTGGGGCTTAAGCTAGACTAATCTAAGGCTACATTTTGTGTGACGAAGGACAATTTTTTACTTCTACTTTTCTTTCTTCCATCTCTAAAAGAGAAAACAAGTTTTTTCATTTCCTTGTTTCGGAACACAAGACAAGATTTCTCTATATTAAATCATTTCATCATTCTGGAACTATGTTACTGCAGCATTCCACTTTGGTAGCTGAATTTTGCAGATTTAGGTACCGCTTTTGAGCCTTTTGTAACTGATAATCTGAAAACCCATAACCATTTTTCAAATAGCAATCAAACTCTCATACAATTTCTGCAGTACCCATTCTACATACCGACTTGATATTTGTCAACTGCAATACCTAAATTTTGCATGATCCCAAATAAAAAAGAATAGTGAACTACCCAAATTGACAATGGCCTTCACCCAAAGTTGAATGAAAACTTAGTGAGACTTCACCTATGTGAAGGGTGACTTGGTCCCTTACTCTATCTAAAGTATGAATTCTGAAGACTCAGCTTTTAAGCAGCAAAGAGAGATTCAACAACTCTTATTAGTCTCTGTTACCATTTACAATTTTATGGCGGGCTAGGATATTGTATGTGTGAACTCTTCTACAAAATTTTATGGAAGTAACCTAGTCTCTCTCTCATCTGTGTTATTGCCTCTTATTAGTCTCAGTTACCATTTACAATTTTATGGCGGTGAGAGCATATGTTTCTTCTCTACTAAATCAATGAAATACAATGACTTCCACCCCTTGTCAAATGGCTCAAATCTTCTTTCCACCGTCATTCCTGCTAAAATTTCCTTAATTTTTTATTCCTATAATCTGCAAGTATAATCGCTGACTCTTTTTTTTCATAAGACATATGAGTATTAACTAAGCAAATAGTGGTTAAGATTAGATTTTCAGAATACCAAATCCTTAACGGATCAAACTTTAAATATATGAACTTAAATCATGGGTAGAGGTGGAAAAATTTAGAAGTAGATCAATAATATAAAAAAGAAAACAGATGAAAAGTTATTTAGAAGAGGAAGACAGTTGGCAATACGACTGCAATTGTCAGTTTGTTTCAAATTGCACTTTTTTCTACAGATGGTATTCAAATATATTATTAGACGATAAAAATTTAAAATAATAATATAAATTATTTTACGCAAAAGAAAACTAAAGGAAATGCTAACTGAGACTGTGTTAAGAGGCAACTTTCAATTGATGGAAACTATATTTGAGACCGACTAAAACAATGTGCCTCTTGAAGAGCTAAATACATAATAAATACAACTAAAAAGAATCTGTTCTCAACTTCCTTTTATGTGATTATTACCCATTTATAAGTTATAGTTTTATTTTATTTATAAATTCTTTTTCAAAGGCCCTTTTACCATAAAGATGTCTGCAAGAGAGCAGGACTTAGATACTCAGATATGAGAAACTAAATTTATATGTAGCAAACCAGTAAATTATCACTATCTCTCGTTTTTGGAAATGTAGAATTAACGGCAAGGGCATAGCAAATTACCTACGGTAAAGTTTCTTAGTGTTGATCTTTTTCCTAAGTACCGTACGCTCTTGAAGACCACCCCAATATGGAAGAGTTTTCAAGTCAGGGCAGAAACGACTGATTTCATCAGCCCAGTTGTTCAAGACAGAAGCAGGAGCAACAACAAGAAAAGGCCCCCATATATTTTTTTCCTAAATGAGGCAACCAAACCAAGTTACCACTGACACAAATGATAGGAGTAAAGTACCAAGTCAAATAATTACCTCAGCCAAATGAGCCAAAAATGCCATGGCCTGGATTGTCTTACCCAGGCCCATCTCATCAGCCAGGATGCCATTTATACCCTGAAAGACAAGAAAGCCTCCTAAACAATCAATCAAAAAAGAAAAAAAATCAACAGAATTATTGTATGTGTGTTGTGTCCATACAGGTTACTAACCTGCTCGTAACAATTAACCAGCCACTGGAGCCCCCTTAGCTGGTACTCTTTAAGGGAACCTTTGAACAACACTGGTGCCTGAACAGTTGGTGTGACAGGCATAGTGGATCTACAAATAGAAACAGAAACTTAATCAGCTTGACTAAAAACTCTTGCCATTAATTTCCGGGTACAACCAAGAAGAAAAATAAGATAAACAACAAGAAAAGACCAAGTGACTAACGGGTTAGGCAGATCTATGTTATTAGCTCCAGCAAAATCCTGTGGTGCCTCAGGTTCAGCAGCTTCACGCAGTCTCAGACACTCCTCGTCAAATGCACTAGTTAACTTTTTCTGCTTTGAAACTGCATCTTGAGCAGCTTTAAATGCCTGCTTCTTCAGTTCAGCTTCCTTAAAATCTTCTTCACTATTCTTAATATCTGAGGAGCTAGGAGATACATCTTGGTTTTCATATCCTACAGGCAGGCCTTCAGCTGGCTGTGTACTCGGTTTGTTCTGCATAAAGTGACTGTAAATTTCAGTTTGTTTAATGAAAAAATTGAGCATTTGCTCTTGTCTCTTTGCTTCTCTTTCCTCCTCCAGACGCTTGCGAATTTCAAAAGCTTCTTTTTCCTCTTTCTTCCTCACTTCTGCCTGCCAGAGTTTCAACACAAATAGAACAATGAAAAATCAGTTTGAATTTAATAAAAAAGAAACAACTATACATATTTAGTGTCATGCTGAGTAACAGAAGATAGCACACTAATACTAATGTGAACCATATATAGTCATACAAGCCTCCAGAGATATAACAGGACATGACCCTTTGCATAATTTTAAGTAAAAAAAACAATAACAACACTTGCAAGCCAACTAATATCTATAGATGTAAAGATTACTGCCAACAGGATAAATGCACTTTTTATATGTTCTAGCAATGTTTATCTTTGTAGTCGAGCATATTTTAAAAGATAGAAAGCATACCATTTCTTTGTCTATTCTCTTCCAAAGCAGTAGCATATCTCTGGCTAGTTTTCTTGTGCGAATTGCAGCACCCCTCATCACTTTAAGTGATCTACTCACCTTCATTTTAACCTAACAGAAAAAAGAAAACAATAGCTTCAGTAGATTGCACAACTGTCAAATGATGAAAAGCATTCATCAGGAAGTTCAGACAATCAGTCTCGACAAGGTCACACAGGACAAAAACCCCTGAGGAAGAAAAATAATCAGAAGACTAAATTTCCCTTTCACATCATAACTACCTCTCTTTGACAGTTCTCTGAGATCCTCTTGGCATCAATTAGTTGCTTGCGGTGAAAACTAGTAAAAAATCTCTGGTGCTTTGCTACGTCTCTTCTTACTATGTTTACCCATACTCTTCCAATCCTATCCATTTCCTCCTTCTCAATCATAGAGGGATCTTTCTCTACCTTTTGCTTCTTGGGTAGGCTTCGTTCAATGATCTGCAAAATGCTTAGTGAAAACCCGCCACCATGAAAATGTGTGTGTGTATGAACCAATCATAATTTAAGCAGAATACAAACCTCATATGTGTCTCCTTTCTCCAAAACCTTCACATAGTAGGGTTGCAAGACACCACCGTCGGACAAAATAAGCCTCTTTATCTTTCCAGCTGCCCCCTCTGGGATGGAGGAATTTAACCAAATATCAGAAACTTTGAGGCTGAACTTTTGATCAGAGGTAGAAGTGGACAAGGCCTTCAATCTTGCCTGAAGGGAGTCATACAGGGGATAGGACTCCCCCATTCCTGCCTGATTTTTTGGACCAAATTTATTATCACTACCCATCATTTCTGCTAAGGATCCCAAATCCAATGTGCCTTTTAAGTACACTCCCTCCACCCGAAAATCAGAAAAGCTAGGCAAGTGTAAAAATGTCGCCAGTTTATCATAAATTGGTGGAATCCTGTATGTGAAACCATCTCCGATATCGAGATAAGGAGGTTCATATATAGCTCTGCATAAAGTAAATGAAGATAAAATAACTGGATAATTAACCTATGTGAATATAATGACATAAGGTCCATGGCAGAATATAAGCCACTCTCACAGGAAAAACCAGAGGAAGAAAACAAACCTATCAACGGTACTTTGAGGTGAAAAATCAGTACCATGGTAGTTCCCTGGTTTCTGAGCAATAGTATCATTGAGCCATTCAGACATGGTTTCCATTTCATAAAACCCTCCTCGGTTCTCACTCGCCAGCTTTCTAGATTTTGAATTCCCCTTAGGAACTGGAATCCCCATCTGCATCGGTGCAGGACTAGACCACGAATCCTTGAACCTTCTTTTGTACTTCTGAAGGTGTTCCCCAAGCATTGATCTGTACGTCTCCTCCGTAATGTGCATCCGGTAGTAACTGTCATCCTCCTCGTAATCACTATTCTGAGACCGCCTCCTTTTCTTTACTGAGCTCGGTTCGCAATCCGACATCATCCCATTACCAGCAGCTCCACCTAACCATACAAATTATCAGCATATATACACAGTCCACACCTTTCCTGCTTAATTTTTCTAACTATCTTTTCTACCTATACACACACAGTCTATATTATGCAAAAAATAAGGTGAATTTACTCAAAAATATCGAAATCGAATTCGTCTGATTAAGCTTAAGCTAAAGAATGAGAGGAATTACGGACCTTGGCTACCTCTGCCGTAATAATCAAAATCATAATCAGGCAGTGGAAGTTGAAAGTTCATCAAAGGCTACATCACATGAGCCAAAAAACAAACAATCACAATCAAATTGCGAAATTACGGAGTCTAACAAGAACGCGATGAATCAGAAAGCAAAGAAGAGAATTGAGGTACCTCAAGGTTGAAGAGGGAGAGAGAATCGTTGGATTGGCGCCGGCCGTGGTCCATGTGGTTATGGCTGAAGCAAACCCTAGGCGCTCTACGAACAACAACACAGACTCCATTGCGGGACCCCGCAACTTTCTTTTATACCGTTTTCTCCGGCAAATTCGCCTCCGAGCTTCGACCTCCATTTTTGCTTCTTTTTTTTTCTTTTCAGCGATTTTTTTTACTTTTTATCACCGATAACTAGGCCGTATGCTCAGTTACCATTTGCCACTTGGCAATTACTTTCCACGTGTACTTTCATCTGTTTTCTTCTGTAGTTTTTGCTCGTGATCAGTTTAGTTGTGCAGCTCCTCTCATAGTTTCATGTAGGTCTCTTCATTTGGCATTTTGATTCTAATCCATCTTAAAACTTAGGGTTGAAATCTTATCGGGCTCTCCATTAGGATGGGTCGGTCCTAGCCTTTTTTGAGTAGGGTAGGATAAGGGTTGAGCAAATGAAATCTGACCCTACCCTAATGAGCACTTTAGGGCCGAACCCGGCACAACCCTAAAAGTCCGCCTTTTAGGCCTAAATAATTTCTTATTTTTTGTATTGTTTTAATATGTTTCTTATTTTTTAGATATAATACAACTAATCTTCTCTTTTGAAGTTGATTTTCTAACTTTGTTTCTTTGATTTTCTTTTGTTTTGTTGATTAACGATTGTATTTTAATGATTTAGATCATTGGTTCATAAGATATATGAGTATAACCATTTAGTTTATAGATAGATATCTTAAATTAAGTATAATGTGTATGCATGCATGTTAAATATAACACAAAAAATAAGGTTCATTACATATAATTCTAAAGCTAAATTGTGAGAAAAAAAATAACAAGCTCATTTCGGCCATGTTTAGCCCTATTTAAAGGGCTGACCCTACCAGACCCTATTAGCCCTAACGAAATGGATTTTTAAATTTCTCAAAATTGATTTTTCTTCTTAGAAATAGAAAGTAGAGGTCGTCACGAGTTCACCATATTTTTCGGTGAATTTTCCGGACTTCCGCACTATTTTTGACAATTTTTCAAAGTTTCATTAATTTCAGTTCGAAACTCTCACGTGGCATCAACCTATTCGTTTTTTTGTGACAAGTGGCATGTGGAGCAGATGTCAGCTGACTTGATGACATCACCATGTAGGGTGATGACGTCATGCAACATATTAGTCACGAGACATTCGTCTCAAAAGGGTGAAATAGGTGGGTGTTTGGTTTTTGAGGTGACACGTGTTACTCTGATATTGGGTGTCATCACTAACCGACCCTGCAATGTCGGCCAACACTTCCTTTAAATAGCTGACTCCGTTCAGCTTTCCATTCATAATTTTCCGAGATTTTCTCACTAGGTTGTTTCTTTCACTACCAAACTTTTGGCGGATCATAACTTTTGATCTGTAAGTCTAAATTTTATTTCGCAAAGGGTTATGAGTTTGTAACGATGTCCTCTTTCCAACCATTAAGATTTGGAAGGTAGTCGTAACATTTTTAGATAACCCGCTTTAGGAGTCTCGGTTTACGATCGGTATCCTAGATGGAGTTTCAATGCTATCAAAGTGAGTGGATTCTTGTAATATCTTTAAAATATTCTTATATGCTTTTAAATTAGTCGAAAAGCATATTTTTGATCTTTTTAGAAATATCTCTCTATTTTTATAGTGAAACATGTGGATATTTAAAATATGTGGTGATTTATATTATTATAATATGTTGGTAGTTATTGTTTGATTAATCATGGAACATGTGAACTTCTTGATTGGTTATTCCGAAGTAAGGATGTGGCACACGGTTGTATAGGACATGATGGTCATTAGGTTCCCGTGATAGACTAAATTGAATGATGACCAATAAGAAGGGAGAATGAGATATGATGAATTGCTTGATGTGATGTATATACGATATACGTATTTTTGTAGTGTATGTAAAACGACTTGGCTTTGCGGGCAAATAACATTGGTCTACTCACTGAGCGCGTGATCTTACCCACCCACCTATTTCTAATATTTTTTGCAAAGAAATATTTAGATTTGACCGAGCCGAGAACGGATAGACAACGAGCCTAGAGTGAAGAGCCTAGAAGTTTCTTTTATTTACATTCCGCTTTATAACACTCTTTCATGTCTCAAGAACGACGCCCGGTGGTAAAATCCCGCCGACGCTAGGATCGGGGTGTGACAACTTACATATTCAAATCTCGGCCCTACCCTACCGGCCCTAAATTTTGTTGACTTTGACCCAGCCATATCCTAGCCCGGCCCATGATGAGGCCTAGTCCCATGATTAAAGCAACTGACCCATGCAACAATCGGAGCTTAAGATATGTCATTCTTTTTCATTTTGGGAATTATTTTCTATTGTTATTGTGTGTTCGGGGTAAAAATAATTTTTTCTTTGAACAATCGGCTCTTAGCGTGCCAGCACCTTAATTTGGGTTAGATGCAATCTTGTTCTCTATGCTTGTTTTTCTTCTGACTTCCTCCTCAAGCGACTGACATACGGGCACTGATCAAGCCGGCACTTAGGTTCTTCTCAGACCTAACAGATAGCTGCTAGGATTTTCCCCCACTTCATGTGCAGTGGACGCTTCTTACTCAGACCGGTATGGTTGAGCAGAGTCAAATAATGTCAAGATAGGGTATTCGTCAAAAATTGCTCTTTGACTGGGGATATTTACTAAAGGTTTTACTCTCTAATAATGCTTGTTAACGAACTTGCGCTCGTGATAAGTCTTTATGAACTGGGGGTAGATTGTTGTCGACTAGGCAGGTTTGATGAGGCAGAAGCGGAATTTGCTCACTGGGCGGGATTCAATGGAATAAAGAACTCTGAGAGTCTTTTTGGTAGAAATACTTCGAGGGAGGCTTGTTTTGTAGTGTTGTAAAGTTTTTGTAAGTTGATGTCTTTTCTGTTTACTATCAACCCCTTCATATAGAAGACTAGGGTTCACCATTCCTTACGGATTAAGGAAAATCAAATTCTCTAAATCAATTAAGGAAGAAATCACCCAAAAATTATAAAACATATCCATGCAATCTGCAAATCGCGTCACACATGACCCCAAATAAAAGAAAAAAATACTAAACATATATTTGACCGCATGTATCGGTCCAATGACTCTAATTATGGACATTCGCCAATAAATATTATTTTAGTCCAAACATAACCCACTTGGTTTTGAAGAAGAAGTCATGTGTCTTAACTGAAAAGACATATAGTCTCCATGCATCATTCGTACTGCCAACAACCACTTACTGGTTCAATTGACAAACACCAAACTAAGTAACATTCCAGCTCAAGCGAATATAGAAACAGACATCAGATGTAGGTATTAAAGCTCGAATGATAATAAGTAGTAGGTAGGCAATCCACATAACAGCATAATTACTTACCAATATGATAACCAATGCGCTTAATACAAATACCTTGCCTTTGAAGATGATGATACACATTCTGACGAGAACATGCCTCAAGCTTCTGCTGAACACTTTGACATAGAGAAGCCCCCCAATTCTTAATAAAAAAGACCACAGGCGTTGATCTTAACGATAATTGATTACAATGAGTCAAGAAAATTTAACCTTAAGGCATACACACTTGTATTCCATGAAGCAAATTTTATATGAACAAAGGGAGCTTGAACTAACCACTTACTGGTTGTTTAATACAAAGATATTGTTCTTAACAATCATAACCTTCAAGATGAACCAATTATCTCAAAAGAACTTTCAAGAAGACTAAGAAATCAGTCTCAGAAAAGACTTTGTTAAAAATAACTGAGGATTTTGCTGCTTAGGAGGCCGACTTTGGACACAATTTACTTCATGCTTGGATGATAGTTCTGATCGGTTCTTGGCTTGAAAATATAGGGTTATGATCGGTTCTGATCAATTCTTTACTTTAAAATATAGTACAACATATGTACTTAAAGAAATGATGAAGCAAAAGGCCAAAGAATCCTTTTAAAATGGGGTGAATGGTCTCACAAAAAAGCTTCAAGAACACCATCTTTTGAAATTTCTAGCTTTCGCTTATTTTTTTGCCCACTTCTTGAGCTTGTAACTTGATCTTACCATGACTTTTCTAGATGATTCTTGATTTTAATGTGTTATATAACATCACACGCTGGTGTAGAAATCATTACCTCAGTGATAGGTACATAATAAAGTCATGAAACAAAGCCTCAAATATCCAATGTAACTCAGCTTTCTGGAGAAGCTGTTTCAAGATGTTAACTTGTGGACCTCATAACTCACTCCTCAAAGCAGTGAATGACATAATTTTTTCAGACTTATAGTCCACTATACTGGTTTCTAGGTGGTGGATGGCGAACATGACTTCAACCCTTGGAAGAGACATGGACATCCGCAGGACATGGTGACATTTTTCTCCCTGGAAATTAAGTGTTTTCCAAAGTGGTTCAAATATGTCAGCAATGGAGCTGCTGTCTGTTTTAAAGTTCCTTCTGGTGGCAATTTGATAGCATTTACTGTGTGCATTGCTTATTATTCAAGTTTGGATGATTACATATCTTCTGCGATATATGTTACTAATCTTCGCTACCAACTGACTTATTTGACCGAGCCCATGCATGCATATGGAATAATTTCCCATCTAAATTATCTCTAGCAGGGGCATCTTTCAGACGAAATGTTCAATTTGTATTCCGGTTGAGATTTTTGTAAAACGTGGACCTAATTTTGATTTCAATGTGAAGAAAATAGGGGGTAATTTAGTATGGGAAGATGACGAGAATCAGCTCTTATGGCAGGGTCGGCTTTTAACATGTAAACATATAGGATTTAGTACCAGCATTGCTGATTATTACAAATAGATTTCTTACAAATATCATTGGGAGGATCTAGCTCTGATATTAAGTAGGGATGACAATGAAGCATGACTCAGCCTTGACTCTTCTAATGTGGACCAACCTCCCAAGAGATTGAGGTATGATCTCTTGTTAGTATGCTCATATTGGCATCCCTATACAAACTGGATTGAGGAGAGAAATTCTACATCAGATAGGATACTCTCTTATAATAATATCTTATGAAATATATATTGAAAATCTTGTTTCTGATTGTTTCATTCTTAGACATGATTAGGGTTAGATAATAAATAAAGAGGAATAGGCCAGCTCTAGTAGAAAGATATATAAATGAGTCGACATCTATTGGATGTGAAACCTTTTGCACGTTAAGCATTGAAAAGAACACATTGTTCTGCTGCTATATACAAGTTCAACTGTTCCTTATTGAGTTGAACTTTTTGTTTTGAGTGATTCTCGTGTTGAAAAGAAATTGGTGAAGTCTTAAAGAAACACACCCCTTGATTTTTTATCGTTTAGTATCAAGGGGTTAACACGAGAAACAATTGAATCCCTTGGCATTCAGGTATCTTTTTCCGTATCCATGAATCGTTTCTGGATTGTAACTAGAACTCCCCTTTTTCTGGATCCATCTTACATTAATAACTCGACCTCTACCACCAATGGGTAATTTTAGACAAGTTTCCTTCAGTGGATACCTGAATGCCAAGTGTGGCTCATAATAGAAGAAAACAGTCTGTCTAAAGAGTATGAATTTGTAATAGAATAGAGTTTACATGTATTGTAAGACTCTATATGAATTCATCTAGTTGAGAGTGTTTTCTGAGCTTGTGTTCCGCTGTGCTTTTAATTTCCTCTAATTTGAGGTTTTTACGCAGCGTCAAAAATCTTGTGTTCTTTGTTTATTTTTCTGTCCAGTTCGTCAGGGATTGAAATCGTGTTTCAATCCCCAATACACGTTTCAGTACCTTCAATTGGTATTAGAGCAGGTTCCAAAAGCGTCTAGAAGATCCAAGGAAAGATAGAACGTGATAGGAACGGTACTGCGGTCAACACACCTCCTTAGTTTGATGGTGAAAACTATCTTGATTGAAAGATTATGATGAAGTCATTCCTTTATGCACAAGATGATATGTGTTGGTATGTCATTGAGAAAGGCTGGACTCATCCTAAGAAGGCAAAAGGTAAAGGAGATGAGGGATCTGAACTAGAATTCGTGGAAAAAGCCGTATGAAGAATGGGATAAAGTTGAAATTCGTCAGTATGCAGCTGATGAGAAAGCCAAGAATAATCTCTATCATGCATTATCTCTGAATGAAAGAAGACACATAAGCCATTGTAAAACTGCTAAAGAAACATGAGACTTGTTGAAAATGGCACATGGAGACAACAAGAAACTCAAGAACCTAAAGCTTCAAAAATTAACTCAAGAATTTCACACGATATCCATGAATGAAGATGAAACTGTTGATGACTTCTATGCAAGATTTATGGATGTTGTAAACCAATGTCGGAGTTGGGAGACAGTCATTGAATAGCACGATATCGTGAAAAAGTTTATGAGAGCATTGTCATTAAAGTTTCAACCAAAGCAGATAGCCATTGAAGAAATATAGGACTTGGACACGTACCCTCTAGAGGAACTTGTAAGTAATCTTAAAACTTTTGAGTTGAGGATAGGTAAGGTTGAAAATAAGGTTAAAAATTTGGTTTTTCTTCTGTTAAAAGGAAAGCGGCTGATGTTGATGATACTATAGATTTGGCTTTTCTTTCCAAAGAATTCAAAAATTACTTGAAAACTAAAAATTCATCTTCTAGCTCTTGAAGAAATTTTTCTGATAAAGGAAAAAATAATTGTTTTGAGAATCTATTTGAAAACAGACCAAAATGCTTTGAATGTGGTGGTGTTGGTCATATGGTTGTTGAGTGTTCAAACAGGAAAAATAGTTCTGAAAAGAATAAGGCATTGAAATCCACATAGAGCGATAGTGATGAGAAATTACCAACAAAGCACTTTGCACTTGTCTCGTCTCTTCCTCTTGAGAGGTCAGATGATGATTCTGATAATGATAGTGAGAAATTAGATAAAGAAGGTGACAGATACCTTCAACTTCTTGATGTTACAAAACTTATACATAAGAAATATTATGAGTTGAAAGAAGAGATGAAATGCATCAGAAAATAAAAGAAATAAAGTGAGGTCAGTTTTGATTTAGCCCATAATACTTGGTTAAAAGAATATATTAACTTGATTGAAAAGATAAATTCTTTACATGTTAAGAGTAAGTCACAAGTTATAAGCAAAGAAGGGACTGATTTTGGGGACAAGATTAAAACCTTGCAGGTTGAACTCAAGGCTCAGATTAACCTAAATGTGGAACTAACGTGTGAGAATGAAAAATTGCAGGCTGAGTTATCTGGAGCTCTCAAGGGATTCAATAAATTTGAAAGTAGCTCAGACAAAGTAACAAAAATTATTGAGCTTGGGAAGAGCTATGGAAATAGAGAAGGACTTGGATTTAGTGGAGAAACAAGCAAATTAACCTGGTTTGTAAAAGAAAGCTGCAAGAATGACAGAAACGAGTTATCAATCCTAGAGAAGAAAGCTGAGAGTGAAGACTTAGAAATTGGGTCATATTCGACCAAGATGCAATCTTCTTCGTAAAAATGTTCAAAAACAGAGAAAAATGACTAGATTTAATGCTGCTAAGTCACTACGTGCAAAATTAAAAGATCACTTGATCTTGATGAACAAGATTGCAGATCTAGTTTCAATCCCCAAAGAACATAATTCAAAAAAGCAAATTTGGAAGAAAAGGGACAAAATTGTTTCTCTGATAGCATTGATAATATTGATTGTCCAGAAACTGTAAATGCTCTTTGTGTTGTTGGCTAAATGTATTTCAAGTCAAGTTGATGAATATCTTAGTTGTGACATTGATGTGTGCTCTAAGTATTAATGGTCTCCCTTAGGTTGATACATTTTGCATACATTCATATTGTATGATATCATGTCAGCTTATATAGGTGCATGTGTTTTTCATATTTTTAGCAATTATTTACTAGTATTAAAAAAACAAAACAAAAATTGTTTCAGATTTCGTGAGGATTGCATGCTAGGTCTAATCCTGAATTGTTTGAAAATGTGAGTTGAACTAAGATTACCAAGTTAGTTGTTATGACTTTATATGTATAAAATTGATAAACTTGTTTGCATGTTTCAATATTGGTTGACATGGTTTTGTAATCTTGGAGCATGTTAGAATAATCATTGTTGTCTTAAAAAATTTCACATGCACACTCTCTTTTACTGTGGTGGTATGAGAATAACTTGATGCTCTAATGTGGTTTTGGTTGTTAGCCCCTGAGTAAGAAAAGAATAATTGTTGTGAGTATATGGAGCTAAACCAGACTATTCCCAAAGTAATCATGTCTTGGTTGAGAACCAATACAAGGTATTGTATGACCTAGAAACAGAAATGGTCTGAAGATTGACCAGCTATTCCCAAAGTAAACATGTCTTGGTCGTGATAAACAATATGAGGTACTGGGATAGAAACATGAATGGTTTGGCTACCATGAAGGTTGATAGACTTGACTCGAGTGAATGTCCCTTGGGGTATCCTTGTTACATCTAGTACCCTACAACCAAATAGCTTATGAGCTACTGACATTTTACTCGTTACATGGGTCACAAAAGTCATAAATAAAAGCTGGTGAAAGGCTCGAAAAGGAAAATAGAGAATATGCAGTGCCGACACAAGGAGAAATAAGGGATATAATGTTCTGTTTTGAATTGATATTGTCTTAACATTGAGTTGTTTATCACCCCATCGTAAAAATTGTTCACTTTTTCACACAAGGTACATGATTGACGAATCTATGCTTCTTGCATACAGGGTTGTGTAAATTAAGTCAAGCATGAAAAATAGAGTTTATCTATTTTATGTGTAAAGCCATGTCTTGTATCTTGGTTGAATGCTTTGCTTCTGCTCTTCAAATATTTCACAGAAGACAACTTAATTCATTATGTGTTTGTGTGAGTGTGTTTGCATTCTTCATATCATGATCACTCTTAATGAGAGTATATTGCTTGGGTGATTCATCTTTGTCATTCCTAGACAAAAAAGGAGAGAATGTTCATTTAAGGGGGAGATTTCTTCTTAGGGGGAGAATCGAGTATATCCTATTTAAAATATGTTATGATCATGTATGATTTTGATATTCTTATGAGTATTTATTTCCCTTGCTCTTCATTTGGTTGTTTGTTTGCTCTTGCAGGTTACATGAATTGGATGTGAGCAAGAAGACACGACGAATCGTTCCAATATAGTTTTGTATACGAATGTCATAGGGAGAGATTGTTAGTATGCTCATATTGACATCTCTATACAAACTGGATTGAGGAAAGAAATCCTACATCGGATAAGATACTCTCTTATGATAATATCTTATGAAATATATATTAAAAATCTTGTTTCTGATTGTTTCATTCTTGAATTTGATTAGAGATACATAATAAATAAGGAGGATTGGGCCAGCTCTAATAAAAGATAGATAAAGGAGTCGACATCTATTGGATGCCCAACCCTTTGCACGCTGAGCATTGAAAAAAACACATTGTTCCGCTGTCATATACAAGTTCAACTGTTCCTTGTTGAGTTGAACTTGTTGTTTGTGAGTAATTCTCGTGTTGAAGAGAAGCTTAGTGAAGTCTTAAGGATTCGAATTGTTCCTTAAAGACAATAGAAGAAAACAGTATGTCTAGAGAGTAGGAATTTGTAATAGAATAGAGTTTACGTGTGTTGTAAGACTCTGTACGAATTCATCTAGTTAAGAGTGTTTTCTGAGCTTGTGATCCGCTGTGTTTTTTTCTCTAATTTGAGATTTTTACCCAGCGTCAAAAATCTTGTGTTATTTGTTTATTTCTGTCCAGTTCGTCAGGGATTGAAAGTGCACGTTTCAGTACCTTCATCCCTTTGTCATAGAACTGATAGTGATGCTGAGGATGATGAGGCAGGACCGTGCCATGACTCACTTAATGAAGATCGCCCAGCTAAAAGATTGAGGTATGATCCCGTTGTTATAGAGCTGAGTAGTGATGCATCATCATCATCCTGAGCGGGACCAAGCCATGACTTGGATAATGAGGACTGAACTTTCAAAAGATTGAGGCCATGAAGTTGGTTCTTCCAGTCAACCTTGTTCTGATTTCCTTGGGATGGTTGTTAAGCCCCTCTCATCAATCACAAGGAAAATCTGTCTTGCTGCTACTTGTTATTTAAGCAAGCAAGCAAGTTGTGCATTGTATTTGGATAGTGTATATCAAGCAAGCAAGGATCCGCTGTGCAGGAATAAAGTCGTGGGAGCATTAAGCTGGCTGGAAGTCTATGATGCGAGAACTTTTTCCTGTATGAACGTATGGCTCTCCCGACGAACATTACATTTTCTTTCCCAATAGTTTAGAACTCGATCGATAGATTCTTATTTGTATATATACAACATACATTGCAAAGAGACTTACATGACAGTGCTATACTTTATAGTTTTCTATATTAATATCAAACATGCTATATCAACAGCTTGTTTGCATCTCCCAAAATGCTAAAGTTTTCTGGAATCATGGGAGTTGAAAGAACTTGCTGTTCACTCCGGCTCTATATATGTGCAACTCAGATGCACTTGTGATGCCAATTTCAATACCTGCAGGCACGAAAAGAACCTCTCCTTGTGTAATATTTATATCTCCTGTAAAATCGCTAGTGTATATAATTCCCTCCCCAATAGTGACAACGAAAATGGAAGGACCTTGAACTGCAGGAAATTCCACTGATTCTCCCTGGGGGAGATGGCATCGATCAACCTCAAATTCGTCAAAAGGTGGAAGGTACCTTGTCACATAAGAATTTAAGGAAACTCCTTTCAAAATTTCAGGGCAGCCCTGCTTGTATGTGAGCATAGAACACAGGGTTTTGACATCCCGATGCTTGGGAGTGAGGCCAGCCCTGACTACATTATCTGAAGTAGCCATGCATTCAACGCAGTCACCAAACATATAGGCATGAGGTTCATTTGCTCCGAGGTATAATGCTTCTCCGGGACTAAGCTTGACATAGTTTAGAAAGAAAGCAGACATGACACCAACATCATCATGGTACTGCCTTTCCAATTCCAACACCAGTTGCTCCTTCTCTGTCAACTGCCTCACCTGAACAAGTTGATATCAACTGCCATCCACATTTGAAGATAAAACTATTGATCGACCAAGCGGGGAAATACTTACCTGATTTTCCATGTGCAAGCGATTTTTCAGTTTGGTTGTTGCTGTAGTCACAACCTCTTTGGTTGCTGACATGAATTGGGTAAAAATCGAACGCAGAACAGACTTGACTTTATCTTCCCCATCTTCATTTGTGGTGTCGAACACTTGGTTTGCTACTTCACTACCAACCACTTGTACAATCTCGGGGACATCATCAAGCACAAATTTAAGCTCCTGCAGATTTTTACTCGATTAAATCAGATATATTAATTTTGCAAGTTTGTATAATAAAGGGTGGTGGTCTGCGGTCACAAACTTGCATATCAAGCTTTTTTGACCTTTTTAGCGTTGTGTCAAATTTCTGGCATAATGACATTTTTTGGGCCCAAAATTAGGCAATCACAGTTATAAGTCAATTACTTGTTTAATGACCAAATCAAAAGTTAACAGAGAAAGCACGTAAGCAGTAATGATTATCATGAAAGGGATCGGAACGTCAGGAAACAAACAATTAGGAAAGCTAGCAGGAATATCTATGCTGAGAAAAACAAAGGGTGTCAATTGTTCATATGTTAAAAATCTGATAGTGACAGAATGAGGATATGTACCTCAAGGCTGATAAAGCCACAAAGAGCCTGAAAATGAGTTATAGCAAGGGCCATCTCAGGCTTGTGATTATCGTCCTTGTAAGCACTCGGCATAAACTTGTGCAGAAGTTTGGCCAAATCCTTATCCGGATGTGCCTGTATCGACAATGCCTTCCTCACAGACAGCACCTAATTCCGAAACAAGCACGAAACCATTAGTGTTTGAATTCAAAGGATGATTCTGATGCATAACTAAGTTAGGATAGTAATGGTAATAGTACCTTAAACAAGAAGGGGAGGTCAGCGCCCCACTTCTGGACAACTTTATGACCAAGCAGTTCATTTGAGTTGGTCGAAATCCATTCCTTGAGGGACATGGACATGCCATTGAGGTCCTTCTGAATCAAGAATGACGGTCCAGAATCATGTGTTCCCATCCAAAACTCGGCATAAGTCTTTTCTGGGTCGATTTCAGAGCCGGAATTGGAAGCATAGAGCCTGGCCACCTCAGAGTCCGGGCCTAACTTCCCCCAATCATAGTTCTGAACAGAACAGCACAGCCTCTGAACACTCCTCTGCTTCAGCTTCATTGACTTCTCGATCAATGACTTCTCCATTGATCAATCTGGCAATTTGTTATCGACTGGCTAAGCAATTAGCAAGTGAGAAACAGAACAACACCCGCGTTATATACCAAAATGGAGATGAATTGTGTAGGGAAAGGTTGTGAAGATCACTCAAAGTGAAAGAGAATGAGATGCTTGTGAGCATAGGCATATATCATGTGGCAGTTGCTGCTTTTGAAAGCGTTTGAATATTTAAGGTGCAACCAGAGTGAGGGAAAATTTACTTTGAGATGGAGAAACAAAGGGAGAGAGGGGTGAAGATGAAGTTAAGAAGAAGGAAAGAGATGGAGGACAGTGGCACCAGGTGGTGGGGTTCGGTTTCGATGATGAAGATGACCTGACTCTATCCACAACCATACTAGTATTATTATTATTCAGTTTCATACTTGCAGGAAATTTCCTACATTCCCAACGTTTGGGGAATAGAACAATTTCACGGGGAATTTCCCATTTCGTGTCTTGGTCACATCTGTACCACCAGAATCAAAATTTCCTTATCAAATCTAGCTTGGTTTTTTTTCTTTCATGGTTAATATAGGGGAAGCTTCTTTATAACTTATAAGTCCCCTCTACTTGAAGATCTCAATTTTTTAGTTGGTAAATTAATTAGGAAAACTAATGTACTAAATAATATAGTAGTCTTGTAACGCCTTTGATCACTTTTTACGGAAGAAAACATTTCACTGGCCTAAACTGAATTTGCTATGTCTAAAAGTTCAAATATACCAAGGTTTCGTGTTTACCTTTATTTACTGATGTTCATACAATATTAAAGAGGTGAAAAATGAGAGTTGAAAGGGCAAGCATGCAGCACCATTCAAATCAAGTGGTATCCAAACGTCCATCAAATATCAAAGCGAGGGTCTGGGAAGAAAGAAAATAACGTACCGAGTGAGTAGAACGTGCAGTCGTACGTCGTCGTCGCCGTCACGGTCACCGGTAGAGATCTCAAGGTCGGTTGGGGTGAGAATCAGAGACTATGAAGATTGAAGAGGCTGCCAGGTCGACGTGGTACTCTAGTATTTAAACACGTATCATAAAACACGTGTCTTGTGGGATTTTTTATCATTCACGAAAAGAACCGTGGTGATTTTTTCTCATTCCTTTTCCAGAAAGTCTACCCCAATAGCTGTAATATTAATTAGCATTAATATTAAAAAATGGTCAATTTAAAAAAAAACTTTTCTTGAAACATTATGCAATACATTGATATTAACTCTTTGATGTAACTTTGAAAAGGATGATGCAATTTGTAGAGTTTTTTTCGTTTCTTAGTTTTCTTCTATGTCCGTTTCTTTTTATATTTCATTTGAATGCATTTGTAGTAATAAAAGATGAGCTTGAACAACTTGAAGAATTATTTATTTAGTAATTATTATTTTGTCGGAACAAACAAGTTTGGCTTGATATAGCTAAATTTTATAATAGATTTGAACCAAATTAGATGGATTTTGAAATCAACATATGACTGTCAGATGCTCAAAAATTAAATGAGATCTAACTATCGAATATGAAGGTATGAATAATTGAATAGAAAAAAATGTTTATTTTATTGAACAATGGGTGTTTTGAGAAACTATGGAGGTGCAAATAACATTTTAGTTCTTTGTAAAAGTTAATTGGTGGTCTATTAAGTAAGGAGTTCCAAGTAGCATTTTTAAAAGTATGAATAAAAGCTTCAAAAAAATGTTGGAATGGGATGTATAGATAAGGGAACTTTTTGTTTGAGAAAGTATAGCTAAAGAAACCTCTAAATTAATAACATCAAGACTAGAAAATATTATTTAATCGATGTGATGAATTTATTGAGACCAATTTTGCACTAATTTCTTATTTCTGGACTGACAAAAACTGTTATTTAATTGTTTGAATATTAAATTATCGAGATTTTACTGTAAGGTGCTGAATTTTTGAGTGAATGGATATTATACCTTATTTATGTATTTTATCAATTATTTATATTTTTTTATATTTTTGAGAAGACAAGAATGGAGGCAACCCGGATAACTGTCGTTGAGTCTCGACTGCGAGTTGTGTGGTGAAGACAAGAATAGGGTGTTGAGAAGACGCAGAGGCGGATTGAATGAGCTCCTCTCACCGCCAGATTGTGTGTGAGAGGCGTTTGTCCTCCCAGCAAGAGAAGGTCAACGATTTTGATCTTTGAAGGTGACAGTAGGGTGCGGCGGCGACCAGTAGTTATGGGATCCAAGGCGGCTAAGCCACCAGACTGAGTCAATGGTGGTAGGCACCTCCGACGAACCTGACACCGGTCTAATTAGAATGGGGAAGAGGATGTTTAGGGTGGGCCTAAGTTTATTCCGACGGACTACATTTGGCAGCTTGTTGGGCTGAGCCTTTGGGCCTATCCTTCCTCTTTTCAATTGGTTTTGGGCTTGGTTCGGGTTAAAAGAGGGGGTGATAGATCCCTACATAATCATAAAGAAGATTCTACCTCCCTTTTTTATGAAAAGATGCATAAAGATGGTGTTAGATCTCGATTTATTGAGTTGTAGTACTTTGATTTGATCAGGTAGGTTAATATATTATTGTTTTCTATGTCAGAATAAAGTTGTTTTGTGGACATCAATTTTTGAGTTAGTTTTTAGTTTTTGTAGACTTTGTTCAAGCTAGATTTGTAGTTTTATTATGCAGTTTATCTGCGTGTATGAGCATTATATGTAATTGGAGTTGTCTTGGGACAATCTCCTAGCTTGATCTTGTATGGTCGTATGATTTAAATCAACGGAGCTCTACTCAATTTTTTTTTCTAAAAAAAGAAGCCAAGAAGGATCTGTATAAGATGCAAAGAAGAAACTTATCTTGTTTATTTTCATTTATTTTGTTTGTTCAATTTTTATTTTCTAAGTGTATTTTTAATCTTTATTTATAAGGATAACAATGGAAAATTTGGGTTGAAAATATGTTTATAGAGTGAACTAAGAAGAATGTAGGGTGGAAATAGCCATACCCTTATTTAATCCAAGTTATTCATTTATCGAAAATTTATTTATCAAAGTTTTAGTGTATAAGTGTGTTGAATGCATTCATATCTAATTTCAGCGTTAAAACTCAGTGGATAGCTGATTTATTTTTTATAAAGTATTTGTATTTGATTTTTTTATTTCGATTAGAAAAAACTAATATGCTACACTTATATAAAAAAATATGATTACCACGACCACTCACTTTAAATGTTTGTTTTAGGTGATTTCGAGTCGCAAAAATGGCTATATAAAAGGGAGCCTAGGCCAAAGAATATGATGGAAGTGCTATAAGAATGAGGCATGTAGATTGACTTACTGTACAAGAGATCAAACTATTTAAAATTGGGGATAAGACAACAAGGCATGAAGCACGCAATTTACAAATCCAAAAGGAAACATGGCACAAAAATGAACGAGTATAGAAGCCTGAGGCACGAAGATAGACTTATTTTGGAAAATAACTTGGTAATATTGGAAAGAGGACAATAATAAGGTGCATGAATCACACAGATTACGAACACATTAAGACAACATGGTTAAAAAATGAAATAGTACATAGAAAAAAACAGGCATGAAGATGAACTTATTAATTATGCAAGAGAACTCATGAAAATTGAGACAAAACAACAACCAGTGCGTGAG
This sequence comes from Comarum palustre, assembly GCA_951800085.1. Taxonomy (NCBI): domain Eukaryota; kingdom Viridiplantae; phylum Streptophyta; class Magnoliopsida; order Rosales; family Rosaceae; genus Comarum; species Comarum palustre. Next base: position 15,994,238 of record OX637576.1, on the reverse strand, counting down.
GCACATAAGTCACAAACATATAAAATAAAAGAGAGTGAAATTTGCACACTCTAAGTTACAATCCACACACTATCTTATTTTTGTTAAGAAAATGTCTAAATCATCCATGCTTTAATCTCTACAAGTTGTCAAAGATAGGAACAAGTTGGACATTTAATCATAAAAAAGTGAGGTAGTGTGTGAATTGTAATTTAAAATGTGTGAATTTCACTACTCAAAATAAAACATGACAAAATAAAATAGTTTAAAAGAGTCTTTTGTAAACTTACGTTCTGTAAATTGACAACCCTACTATTCTTTTGGCTTTTATGCTGATCTAACGGCTATAAATTGGTATCAGGATTATGTCCGACTTTGATGACATGCATATTCGAAATTCTGATGTATAATATAGGAGGGAACGAATGTTTAATAAAGGTTCGGGGATTGGTTGACCAATTGATTGAATAAGGTAATATGATATATATATAAACAAAGAAATTATAAACAAAGATGGTGAGATTGGTTGGGCTATTTACTCAATTTTTTGTACAAAAAGTAATTTATACATGTAATAAGTTAACGGGAGAGTAGGAATTGTTCTCTTTGGGCTACAGCCCACGTAGATTAACACTAAGATCCGTTTCTTGTAGATAGGGTTTAGCCACATGAGAATGTACCCTTTTTTGGCAACTAATGAGAATGTACCTTTGATGGTGAGTAAACAAACTACAGGTAATTGTTGGTGTTTTCAATTGAGAAGATCCGTCCACATGAGACGTAGAGAAATGCCTATCTATTTTATTTAATTATTCAGTTAAACCAACATGTTGTTATTGTATTTATATGGAGAAAAATACAAGATTCAGAACAGGGGCGGATCTAGAAATATATTTCAGCCAAGGCAAAAAAATAGTAATTAATAATGACACCAAAATATAAAAAAATTTATTGGTCAAATTCCATATCCAGTTTTGGGCTATGGTTCCATACAGGGCTGCTCAGGCGCGAGATTTGCATGCGGGACGAAACGGTGACAGCAGTCTGATCTTGAATGAATTAATCTTGTCCGTTTGAGTCCGTTTGATCATGTCTGTTTGATCAATTCATTAAAAATCAGACGGTTGTTGCCGTTGCATCCCGCACGCATATCTCATACCTGAGCAAACCTGTGGATCCATATTAAGCTATCTTTTACTTCTTTTTTATCCTTGTGTGAAACTTACAACAACCCACCAAATAGTATTTGGAGTTTGTTATTTTCTCGATTCTTTATAAATAAATGGACTGGTCCTTGCCTCCTTTTCAAAGTTACAATGCAAAATGATGTCTTTCGTCAGAGTCAAACGAAACTGCAACTCGTCTTCTTCGTAGTTTAACCCAGATTGTTGTATTTTTTCTATCATTTTTACCTAGAACCAAGCTATAAAATCCCACGTAAATCACAACCCAATCTGTGGATCCGCCACTGGTTCAGGGGGGAATCATATGTCTTAATATTATAGCATAACATTTTATTTAATTAATCTAGCTAGCTAAAGAATAATAATAGAACGAAATCCAGTTAGCTCAAACCCACAAAGTGAAAATAATATTCAAAGTTAAAAGAATTCCATAAATATAATTATTTTTTGATTTATTAAACAACTTAAATGCTACAGTAAGTTTTTTATGCGTCCAACCCTCATGAATGGAAGGTTACGCCACTATATATATATATATATATATATATATATATATATATATAGTGTCACGAGCCAAATTTTAGGATAATTAAAAATCTCAAGACTCGAGACATGATAACATCACCAGCAAGTTAAAACCCAAAAATGTCACGTTCTAATATATATATAAATATATATATAGTGTCACGACCCAAATTTTAGGATAACTAAAAATCCTAAAATTTTTGGAACTTACTACAAAACAACGACCATTACAAGTCGAGTTTCGATTACCGACGAGTAAGCTCCTAAGCCGTCACTCTGCAAATCACTGATATCTGCAAACCTACAAGATCAAACCCTACACCATAGATTGTTCACCAGGTTGTAAACAAACAAACCCGGTACGCTTTTCAGCTCGTATGAGTAAATCTAAAGACAAACACGGACTCGCACCCTAAAGATACGAGAGCTTTCAAAATAAGAAGATTTAATAAAAAAGGTAAAGATTAAATAAAACAAGCATTCATTGATATAAAATAAATATAACGATAAAATTATACACTTCCTGCATACAGAATAGTTCAAGAAAATGCACAGAAAAATCTTAAATCAAAACATGGAAATTCCATCAATAGGGATAGTTCCGGAATTACCCAAAAACACATAAAACAAAGCACAATCAAAAAACCTAATTTCTAAGTTTACTTAAGAGTTCGGCTACACTTAGTCATCCTACATGAAGTACCACTACGTCATCACTGTGACTTTAACAAGCAACCACATACTTATGAGTTCGTAAACACTTAGTCATCCCACATGAAGTGTCACTACGTCACTAACTGTGACTGACCCGATCGCAAACTACTGTCACCAACTGTGACCCTAACAAGCAGACACATACCTATAGGTTCGTCAACACTTACTCATTCCCCATTAAGTACCACTATGTCACCAACTGTGATCATAACAAACAAACATGTACTTATGGATTCGTTAACACTTAGTTGTCCCCCATTAAGTACCACTATGTAACCATTGTGACCCTACCATTACCAAGAAAAAGACTTTAGCCGTCTAAATGACCAAAAACAGGCCGATGAATTTTTTTTTCATCGGCTAAAGTGGACTTTAGCTAAAGAAAAAATCTTTCGTCGGGTAAGTTAATTTTTCGTCGACTATACTAATTTTTTCGTCGTCTATAGTCTATGAACTTTAGCCGACGAAATTTGAAAAGTTTAGCCGACACAATTAGGATATTTCGTCGGCTAAACTACATTTTAGTTACAAAATTGCCCTACGGATATTTCGGTGTCCGATTGACTATTGTGATTCCAATCTGGAAGTGGAATGACCGTACGAGTAAAACTCATCACTTTGTTATGACATATCGGCTTTTAGGCCATCCGAGTTCGTTTAAGGCTTCAAAATAATTTTTTTCTAAACACTTAACACACGAAAACGTCTATATCTGCATCTATATGAGGTATTTTGATCGAACCTTCAACATAACAAACTCTCACTATGATGAGACGCAACTGCCCATCTACAAATTTTGAGACATTTACCCCTCAATGATGGGGCTCCTCATCGGATAAATAATGGTAAATAGTAGGCATGTTGTAATTCTGATGCTCAAACTTCACAACCTAAAATCCGACCGTCTGATATGATCATTATGTCGAAATATGTCTGTGGTAGAAAATTCAACTTGATCTGATAAATTTAAGGGCTTGATCTGTAGTGTCAATCCTTTAAGTCAAACCCTCAAATTGTATTGACCACAGCTATCAGCACCGAGACTTTACCGGAATTACTTGATTTTTCAACCCTAGATGTATTTCATCATTCCGGTCATATCTTATTTCACGATTTTTTTGCGTTTGACGTTTCTACGTATAGTTTGTTTTTAAAACGGAACATTTACTTAAAACTTAGTAAACAAGTTTTACAATATTAGTAGGCATGCTGTGATTCCGATGATCAAACTTGAGAAACAAAAATCCGACCGTCTGATATGATCATTATGTCGATCTATGTCTATAGGAAAAAATTTAACTTGATCCGACAACATTAAGGGCTCGATCCTTACGGTTAATCCCGTAAGTCAAACCCCTTAACGCACTGAAACGGTCATTTAACCGTCTAATTACGTATTTTGCCCAGAGCTTCAATTGAAAATAGTTTCAAATCAACAAGACAAAACCAGTGGTATAAAAATTTTATGAAAAATAACCACCGAGATAGGGCTATCTTTATGGAGAAATAATGGAAAATTGCATTGACCGCAACTATCGACATCGAGACTTTACCGGAATTACGTGATTTTTCAATCATAGACGTATTTCACCATTCCGGTCTTATCTTATTTCACGATTTTTTTTCGTTTGAAGCTTCTACGTATATGGTTTAGGGTTTAGGTTTTTAGCCAACGAAATTAAGGTAATTCGTCAGCTACGTATTTTGAATTTTTTCTATATATTTCATTCTTCTCCTCCTCCTCCTCCTCTTCATCTCTCTTCCTCCTCCTCTCCTTCTCCCTCTCCCTTTCCCTCTCCTAGCCTTCTCCTCCTCCTCCTCTCTTCATCTTTCCCCTCTTCACCACCGGCGTAAAAACAAAAAAGAAGAAAAAATAATCAAAAATACAAAAAAAAATAATAACTAACTATACCCGACGAATTTTAATAAAATTCGTCGGCTAAATTTAAATAAATAACTATAGCCGACGAATTATTAAAATTGGTCGGCCAAAGATAAAAAATAAAAAAATAATTATAGCCAACGAATTTTAATAATCGTGGCGTATCGGTAAGCTCGTATTAACGCATACTACGATTTCAGAGCTTTAAATCCATTATTTACCGATTCTAGAAAAACTTGAAAATAAACTCGAATGATAACTTATAATATTTATGAAAGCTGTAAAAAATTCTCGGTAACATTTACCACCCGGTAAATAGTTAACTATTAGGTTCGGGTCATGACATTAGTGACTTAGTTTGATAGACTCTTCAGGACATTACATTCTCACATAGATGATATGTAACCACCCATATACAAAATTTGAAATATTTACCTCTTGAGGATAGAGCTCCCCACAAAGAAACATAAGTGTAAATATGGTTGACAGCTTTGATCGGGACCCAAACATTGTCGGTTTAAAATAAATTTTCTACCGTAGTCGTATTTCACTATAGTGAACAAATCATATTTCACAAGATTTTTGAAAATTTTGCTCCTTTTGTATAGTTAGTTCATAAAGTTGTACACTTGATTATAACCTTTTAAACAAATTATACTCTTAAAAAAATCACAAATATATATATATATATATATATATATTATTTGTATTTGATTTGACGGTTGGCTTCCTTTTGAACGGTCCGGTCCGATTTTTAAGGGACTGAAACTGAAAACCGGACTAAATAGATTTGGTTCAGTCCATTTTTTTGCTTTTGGTTCAGTTTAAACTGTTTCGGTTTTGTTTCCAATTCGGTTTTTCCTGATTTTCAGTCCCGGATGGCCACCCCTACTGTTTATTATTGCTAATGTCTTTAATTACTCTACTTGATCAACATCATCATCAATTACACATTACTTATCTCCACACGAGTCTAATCTTTAACTAATTGATGCTCTTGTCAGCACGATCTATTATGTTATTTTAGGCCCTAACAATTACTTATGTTTCTATTGTTTTTAGTATGTTTCTTGTCAACATATTAAAAACAATAGAAACATAAGTATTTATTAGGGCCTAAAATAACATAATAACTCTAAGACCGACGCATGCTGAGGTCTACATTGATGCTCTTGTCAACATGACCTATTATGTTAGTCGATCATGCTTGTTCTATGGATATTAGAAATAAGGATATCTTACAAACTTACCATACCATTAGTTTGCATACATTCCATGACATTGGTAAGGAAATTTTAGTCTTCATGGAATTGATCGATGTAATATGAAAAAGAGCTTTGGCAGATGTTGTTTTCCTCGTCCCCCATCACATACCACACAAGTCTCAACAATGCAAACATGAACCAATTCCAGGTCCATTTAATTTTCTACCTTTTAAATCATCATTGTTGAACATTTTCATATCACCCTGAATAAGTATCCGTCAACAGTATAATGATCATCATACTTCTCATTAGCCAACAGTACATGACCTTCCAAACCACCCCGCAAACCCTCCATGCCGTGAGAAACAAGTTGAGCTCCCAATGACCTCATCTCCAGATGCGCTTCCAAATGATCCTTCAAACCCTCTAAGCCGCAACTCGAAATAAGCAGCTTGATTGATGTAGACCACACTTCTGAAATCTAATTGCGCTTGCTTTCTGCATCGTTATTTCCATGAAACCTAGCTTGTGAAGATCAGGCTAGCCCTCGTTTCTAATCCTTTTCCATTGTTTGTTCATTCCAACGGAAACAACTTGACTCTTTTTCGTTATGTTCTCAGAATTACATCAATAATAATGTTTGCAATTCTAGTTATATATAGTTTATTATAATTAAGTAGAATAATCATCTTAAATTTTATAATAATTGATCATATAGTACTAATTATAGGGATTGATAGCTTATTCCAATGAAAACAGATTTGCCTGCCAATTTCAATTAATCTTGATAAAAAACTTGTTTGACCCTAACTTAAATATCTATCACTCATCTCTCTCTTCCCCACCCTTACCCTCTCACCTCTCTCGATCTGCTCTCTCTCTCCTTGACGACGCACAGACCTAGCATCTCATCCCGCCACCGCCTCATCGGAGCCTGTCATTGCCTCGAGGACGCCGGTGAACTGAGATTCGGTCTGCGAGCGCCGATTTCGACGCTGGTGAGCCGAGATTTTGATCTACGTGTTTTGATCTCAACGCCGGTGAGCCGAGATTTGATCTGCGTGTTTTGATCTCGATGCCGGTGAGCCGAGATTCGATCTGCGAGCTCCTATCTCCAAGAAACCTCGACGACGTAAGTGGATTCGACTGCAAGCTCCGATATACTGGGTTAGTAGACTTGGTTTTAGAGTATACTGGGGTTAGTAGACTTTGTTTTGGAGTATACTAGTGTTAGTAGACTTTGTTTTGGAGTATACTAGTTAGTAAACTATGTTTTGAAATATACTGGGTTAGTAGATTTGGTTTTAGACGATATTGAGGTTAGTATAATTGATTTTGGAGTATACTGAAGTTAGTATACTTGGTTTTAAAGTATACTACGGTCAACATACTTGGTTTTGGAATATACTGAGTTAGTAGATTTTGTTTTAGAGTATACTAGAGTTAGTATACTTTGTTTAGGAGTATACTGGGGTTAGTAAATTTTGTTTTGGAATATACTGGGTTATTAGACTTGGTTTTGGAGTATACTAGAGTTAGTATACTTGGTTTTGGAGTATACTATGGTCAGCAAAAGTGTCGCCGCCTCGCCGACGAGCTTATTAAATTTGGAGTATACTGAGGTTAGTATACTTGGTTTTGGAGTATACTAGGATCAGCAGAAGCTTCGCCGCCTCACCGACGAGCTTATTAAAGACTGTAGCAACTCCATATTTGATTCAAGCTCGACGACTACGACGTTCTCAACGATTGTAGCAAGTCTCCCTCAAATACCAGTACACTTTCTAGTTTGTTTTCGTAGATGAGAGGTCAGATCTAGTAAAAAATGAATCCAGGGTTTGTGAATAACACTCTTGTTCAATGTCTTCCTCTTCTTCTTCTTCTTCTTCTTCTTCTTCTTCTTCTTCTTCTTCTTCTATCTGCTCAAATGTATCGAGTTTGTTCATCAGCTCGATCAAGTTTATTACCCAGTGAAAGTTTACTAAGGGTAGTAGACTTGGATTTGATGAAATACTAACACTAGTAGACTTGGCTTTGAAGTATATTGGGTATAGTAGACTTGGCTTTGAAATATATTGAGGTTAGTAAACTTGGTTTTGATATATACATTGTGTTATTAGACTTAATTTGGAGTATACTAGGGTTAGTAGATTTGGTTTTGTAGTATACTAGGGTTATTAGACTTAAATTTAGAGTATACTAGGGTTAGTAGATTTGAATTTGATGTAGATGTAGCTCAGTAAACTTTATGTAAAAGTTTATTGCCCCTAGTAGAAAAAAAAATCCGGCAAAATTCCGGTTACCAGTAATTTTCCGGCGTCCTGAGTCCGACGGTTGGTGACCGGAGACCGGAGTCCGGTGACTGGAGATGCTCTGACAAAATATTTCCTCTTTTTTTCTCCAAGTGTTTATAAAGAATAAAGGTAAAATTGTTTTTAAAAAATATTTTATTATGAATTTAATAAAAATTTATGTATTTGACATTAGTAAGTACATCTTATATTAAAATAGATATTTAATTTTTTAATTCATTAGTTTAGAGTTTAACTTTTATTATTTTGTACGGTGGTTATTCTCCCTCAATTTTATTAGTGGTGTTTGAAACATCACAAACCCTCGCACGTAATCTCTCAAAAACCCCAGTACTTTTTTCCAACATGGCCCAAAAAAGTAGGGCTGGGCACATGTCGGGTCGGTTTGGAGCCCAACCTGATTTTGATCCGTTTTATTCGGTTAGGCCGAAACAGAAACCGCGAACCGAATTAGCAGGGACTGGGCCGAAAATATCGGTTGAACCGAAAATAAAAACGGACACGGTTCGATTTCGGTCAAACTTGATGAGTTACTGTTAGTTCTGGGTTGCTGATGGCCATGACCATGAAGCTATGAAAGGGTAAAAGAGAAAAGAGAGGAAGAATTCGAAGCTGGTATATTAATCATACTTCGAGTGACTGAGAGACAAATGATGAGGCAAAGAGGGGTTTCCAGTTTTGGGAGCGGTTGTGAGATAAGAAGATGATTATAATCTCATATACATATGAGAGAGTGCGGCCGTGGTTTGTTAAATTAGGGTTTTCATATGATTCAGTGCGGTAGAGTGCATCATAACAAAATCTAAGCGAATCATATGATGACACATATGAATTGATACATAAATGAAACATATAATTATTAATATTTTAATCAGTTTAATGAAAATCGGTCAGGTCGGAAATGACTTCTCTTTTTCTTGTTTCGGTCGGTCACCGATCTATTTTCAACCGGTTCGGAGCGGTTCGAAAACCGTTTTTGATTCGGTTATGCCCAGCCCTAACAAAGGAGGTGGAAAATAAAAAGAAGCCGGTTGTGATGGAGGGGAAAACCCTAAAGAAGCCCTCACCTAGAGAATCATTTCTCTAATGAGACGGTCCTCGACTCTTACGTTTATACATCAAGAAATTTTCAACTTCATTATGAATTGTTGATTTAAAGGATGAAGTAGACTAACTAAAATATGCGGATACAGCTCGCTTCTTTTAGATTCAGCTCGACTAACCCTGACGTTATATTTTGTCTGCAATATAGCATTGGTGCTCTGGGATATTGAAACTTGATGTGTCAATCCACGAGTCAAGTTTTGTTAGTAGATGACTAATTCATGAAAGAGGAGAATATATGGGCTTTGTTTTTGATTTGAAACAAAATTTATTTCTTAGTAGATGACTAATTCATGAAAGAGGAGAATATAGTGACCTCATTAAATAATGAAAATTTAGTGTTAAAAAAGAATTTGGTATTCTAGGAGAATATGATAGAATGAAAAACTATTATTCATCGATATGATAATCGCTTTTTATATGAGGAGGGGAATTTAGTGTTAAAAAAGAATTTAGTATTCTAGGAGAATATGATAGAATGAAAAACTATTATTCATCGATATGATAATCGCTTTTTATATCAGGAGTTACATAGTCTAGGGTTTATATAGTCCACGGACCCTATCTCTATTTGGGTCTAAAACCCGTATACATAGCATGGACCTAAGGTACACACATGCCTAAATATCCTTAAGCACTCCCCATTGTGTTGTGCGTCTTCATGCTATATAGTGCTTCCAGTGTTACTTCATTATATTAAAAACCTTGCCCAACACAAAACCCTGTAGGAAAAAGTAAACCTTGATCGAAGCACAAAAATAGTACAACGCTTCATGTTATTTCAACGAGATGTGAGGCTCCTCTTGATGAATAACTCAGTCGGAGAGGCTTGACAGCTTGCGTAATCCAATGCTCTTCACATGCTTCTCGAAAGTAGACTTAGGCAGAGACTTCGTGAATTGGTCTGCAACATTAGCTTCTGAACTCACTTGATTGACTTGAATGTTGAGGAATGCTTGTTGTTGCTAGTTGTAGAAGAACTTCAGTGATATATGCTTTGTGTTGTCACCCTTGATGTAACCTAGCTTCATCTGCTATATACAGGCTGCATTGTCTTCATAAATGCATGTAGGTTTCTCGGCAGTAGAACACAATCCACTTGTTCATCTAACATGCTTAATGATAGACCTTAACCATACATATTCACACACGGTCTCATGAAGGGTAATGATCTCTGCATGGTTTGAAGATGTCGCCACTAGAGTCTGTTTAGTGGACCTCCATTATATAGCCGTATTTCCCATGGTAAATACATAACCAGTTTGAGACTTTCCTTTATATGGATCAGATAGGTATCCCGTATCTATGAAACCAACAAACACATTATTTGGTGTTTCAGCATAGGAGGCTACAGTGGTGCCGGGGGCATAGGGGGAAGTGTGCTCGGATATGGTACCTACGCGCTAGCGGCATTGGCACAGTCCCGAGACCTGGTGAGACCCTCAGGGGCACCGGGCTCACTCACGGCCCTTCTTGGGTCCTCATAGGGAAATAACAAGTCCATGTCAATCGTTCATTTGAGGTACAAGGAGATAATATTTACACCGGTCCACTGGCGTTGCGTTGGCGCAGAGCTATATCTAGCTAACAAGTTTACTAAGGAAGCAATGTCTGGTCGAGTGAACGGAACCAAGTAAAATATCGCACCTAATGAACTGAGGTAAGGGACCTCTACTTAAGTACCTATTATCGTCATCTCTAAGATGGAATAGTTCCTTGTTTACATCCAAACTTCGACCGACCATGGGGGTGCTAACTGGATGCACTTTGCCCATATGAAACCGTTTGAGCATCTTATGGACACATGCAGATTGATGAATAAGTATTCCATAGGCTTGATGCTCTAGCTCAATACCTAGGTAGAACCGTGTTTCCCCATGTCTTTCATCTCAAACTCAGATTTCAAGTAAGCCATGATTTCTCTTATCTTATCAAGAGTACCGATCACGTTCATGTCATCAAGATATACAGTTACAACTGCAAATCCGGAACTTGTTCTCTTTATGAATACACAAGGGCATAAATCGATGTTCTTATAAATCTTCCAAACAAGTAGTCATTTATACGAGCATACCACATTCGTCCGAATTGTTTCAATTCATAAAGTGAGAGTTGCAACTTAATAACATAAGCACTCTGTGGTTTAAAGTCTTTTGACTTAGGCAATGAAAAACCATCAAGTAATTTCATGTATATCTCTTAATCTAGATCCTCATAAAGATAAGCAGTAACCACATCCATTAGCTGCATGTCAAGTTTTTCGGACACTACCAAACTGACTAAGTAGAGGAAAGTTATTATGTCCATCACGTGAGAATATGTCTCCTCATATTCTATTCCGGTGTGTTGTAAGAAACCTTACGCCACAAGGTGAGCTTTGTACCTAAGTACCATGTTATTCTAATTCAAAGATATATTTATGTCCTACAAGCTTTACACTCGACGGGGTTAGCACAACCAGCCCGAAAACCTGTCTCTTTGTTAGAGAATCTAATTCTGTCTGGATAGCTTCTTTCCATTTATGTCAATCTACTCTACGTTCACATTCTGTGACGGGGTGTGGTTCGATGTCATCATGCTTTATAATATCTTGAACTACGGAATACGTAAATACATTATCGACATGCATGGATGATCGGTCCAACAACTCAAGTGTGTTTTCACAACACAATGAGATTTCAATGTTCTCTGACACTAATGAAAATCCTGAGGCGTCCCCCAGTGATACCAACATCTACTCAAGGATATAAGTATAGTCAGAAACAATCTCATGAGAGGATTGTCAGTGTCGATGTGTAGAGGATCGGTTTGTGCCTTTGGTGTCCTCTTATTTCTAGGACGTGTATCAATCGAACAAAGTGACCTCCCCCTTTTTCCTTTAAGGAGCCACGACCTCTACCCCTCCACTTAGGTCGGCGGTGACATCATTGACGACAGCCATGCTCGAACCCAGAGTAGTCTTGCCCACCTTTGGGACTTCTAGCCTTGCATGTACATTAGCAGCTGGAATTTATGGTCTCGTCACCTTTGCGATTTCAACGAATGAGTAGGACATCGAATCTGCCACATTCTGTAAGTTAATTAGTCTATTCACCTCAGTTTCAAAATGTGAAGTGTGAGGATCATAATGAGATAAGTTTGGAACACAACAGGACAATTCTTGTCGTTTAACATGAGCGTTGACGCTCGCATCTCCTCCTAACGACGGGAAGACGGTCTCATTAAATTGACAATCAGCAAAGCATGCCTTAAAGAGATCACATGTCAAAGACTCTAGGTATCTGACAATGGTTGATGAATCATAGCCAACATAGATACTCATACATCGTCGCGGACCCATTTTACCCTTACACTGTGGGGGTGTAATCGACGCATTGACTACACAACCAAATATGCGTAGATGTAAAATGTCAGGCTCATATCCAGTTACCAACTGGTACACTAAACCCTTGGTTAGAGGTGGGTCAAAAATGAACAAATACTGCTGCATGCAATATTGTATAACCCCATGGTGCAATATGGAGGTTTGTGCGCATAACCAATGCCCTAGCAATCAGTTTAAGTCATTTGATCATAGCTTCAGCAAGACCATTCTGTGTATGAACATGGGAGACAGGATGCTCAACTTCAATCTCAATCGATATGCAATAATCATCAAAAGTCTTTGATGAGAACTCTGACATTGTCCATCTGAATTGATTTAATGGGATGGTCCGGGTGGTGAGCCCAAAGCTTTATAATTTGTGCTAGGAGTTTCAGGAATGCAACATTTCGTGTGGACAACAACACGACATGAGACAAATGCGTTGATGCATCTACCAGAACCATGAAGTATCTAAATGGTCCACATTCTGGATGGATTAGTCCACAAATATCTCCGTGGATACGCTGGAGGAATGAAATTTTTTCTGTGTTTGTTTTAGCATAAGAGGGTTTTGATACAAACTTAGCTAAAGAACAAACTTTGCAAAAGGAACGATGAGCGTCAGAAAAAGCCACTGACGCATTAGGAGAGGACATAGACACCTCACCCTTGTTGATGAACCGAGGAGTGCCTACGGGACCACACACCGGGGGCCTTAGTGTTGGTTGGGTGGTGCCTAAGTTGTTGCACACCTGAGGCCTCAGTACCTTCCGGGAGGTGCCCAAGGAATCGCGCACCGGCGGCTAACTGCCGACCGGGGATTGCCTCAGGTGGGCACGGTTAATGGTGAGGCCGTGCTTCAATACCTTCCTCTTAGACCGGAAGAAAAGATGTTCATGAGAGTTTCTCAGAATCCTAATCATCATATCTCTTCTAGGGTGTCCTAATCGATCATGCAAAGCATGTAAGAGTCGGAGTCTCAAAAATCATGTTTGACGACTGCATTGGATTCAATAATCTGTATCTTAGTGTCATATAGGCCAATAGAATGACCCTTTAGTTTCTCCAAGATGCATTTATGTCCTCATTCGTTTGAAGTTATACACAAAAATTCACTTGATTCTCGCAATACGTTTCCAAACGAAATCTATTGGTGCGGGTGTCCTTGGAACTCAACAAAGTTCGATTCCCTTTTAGGGCATACGGAGCATCTGCAACATGAATTCGAGTACCATTGGGCAGCAGAAACTCAGCTGAACCCCGACCTTGTACCACGGGTGATGATCCAATCATGGTAGTCACCAATGTTCGAGACGACACTAGATTCACAAACAATTGTCTATTCCTCAAGATGGTGTGGGTAGTCCCATAATCTGGAAGACACTCTAGCTCCATACCTACATCATAAGGTAGCGACATAAGCAAGTAGTCACACATGGACTCTGCTCAAAAGATGCAAATCACACAATACAATCCTGAGTACAATAATCTTCTCGGACAGTTTGACCTCTGCTCATTAAAACTGGCATAACTCTCTTGTCAGGATGACTATGAATGAACCGTGAAAACCGTTGGAAATTAGACTCGGACAGTTTTCCAGTGATATAAGGTTTGCGTTCTAGTTCATCAGGAGCTGATCACAGTGCTCAGACAAAGTTATTGCGCAGTAGGTGCAGATTTACTAAAGGATTGTTTTTGCATAATTTGTACATGAGAGGCTTCAAAACCTCAAAGTGGTGCCATAGGACAGTCCTAGACAACTATGTCGGCAGTCTAATTTTCATTGGAGAGACTTATAGTGACATTATCATATTTTACAATCAAGGATAGTGTCAAATACATCGAACAAAAGGAGACAAGAACATCAAAAAGTAATAACTTTTATTAATCAATACGTCAAATGGCTATAACGAGATCTCGAAAATAAAAAAGTGTCCAAACAGATTGCCTTAATCGGCAAACTAGTTATGAACAACGATCAGATTTTTTTAACTATTGCGACTTGATTGCCAAGAGTATCAAACAGATGGACGGGTATATTGGTAGTTTAGAAGGGGCCATGACTAGAATTTGCAGGTTTGTTATCATGATTCATGACCTTACACAGTTAAAATCAAAATACAGGAAGAAAGAAATTTTCATTATCTTTTTAATGGAAGCTGTATATTTTCTCCGTGGCTCAATACTTCGATAAAAACTATTGTTTGGTAGGCAGTTCCGACAGGAAATGACAGTAATTTGGACTTCACAGAGAAACCCCTCACAGAATGTTACAATACCAAATGTTTCTTTGTTTCCTTTTTTCTTCATCTATTACAATTTGGTTTAACAGGGAATTGATACTTAGACCTACATATATTGCCTCAGATGCCCTCATCAAATATTCTCGCGAGTGAATGTCGTGGTGCTTGGCCTTCCAACCCTTTGGAGAATCACCTGTTGTTTTTGATAATTTGTAGCTTGACAATAATATATAGCAGTTGAATCTCTTAAATATCTTAATTTTGAAGAAGTTTGGACCATGTCAGTAAAGTGTTTTTGTCTAGTTCTTAAAAACTGCGTAGAATTATGAAAGAACGTATGGTGAGTAATTTGTAGGGGTGTCAAAATATAGAATCTCACTTTCAGTTTCTTCAAAGACTAAACCACCAGTTGAACTGCATGGTCTGCATAATGTATAGAATTCCGTGCAATTTGCAACCTTATGATGCAACGTTTCAAGCTATCACATTTCCCAATTCTTACCTCTTCCTTAGCTAAGCAAAGTGAGCCTGAGGAGTTGTCATTGGAGGGACTTTGAAACCCTCAAAGTGGTTTCCATGTCATGGTTGATTTGGTTCAATGGATGCCTTTTCTTTTCTTCAATGGCAGTCCACCTCGGCATACTACTGTAAAGCATATTCACAATTAGCCTGTCACAATATTTATAAAGCTAGCTAGTGCTGGTCAGCCAATCAAATAAACAACTTCGGAGAAAATGATGAACATTCTCCCTATGAGTACATGCATTTCAAACTGGGTTTCATAGATTATATTCCATGCCTGCCCTATATTCAAATAAACAACTTCGGAGAAAAAAATGATGAACATTCTCCCTATGAGTACATGCATTTCAAACTGGGTTTCATAGATTATATTCCATGCCTGCCCTATATTTCATAGAAAAATTCATAAAGTTCGTTTTTAGGGGCATGCTTGGATTCAAATTCAAGAAACAATGACATTTCGTAGTTGATGAACATGCTTTGAGCCCAAGTACAAATTACTATGTTATGTTTGATATCCAATAATTACTATCAATTGAATAGTGACCCACTGTGATTATTTATCTTATTTTTACACAAAATTAAGATATACTTGTGCAAGAAATTTCCCTGGATGTGGTTGGTAGACACCTTTTATAGTCTGAGCCATCTTTGTCTAAAAATAATGAACAAAACATACTCTCACAAATAAGTCATAAGTAGATTGACAGAAACTTCCCCAAGGTGGGAACATTATAGATGCCTAACATATGGTTTCATAGTGCAAGAACACCAAACTCTTCCTCCTAATTCTATTTCAAGTAAATCCAATGTGTAGTCATTCTTTCATTCAAAGGTCCCAATCTGAATTCTGACCTCTCTCTCTTGTTTTCAAAAGTCAGTTTCCAACTATGGCCATCTCAGTCAAACAGCAACACACACAAATGAACCAAGTTGTGAGAATCAAATGTTTCCTACCTAAAAGTTCTTATACAGGGAATGCTTTATTGCTCTTAATTACTTAAAAAAATCAAATGAAGAGCAACCAAGATATGAGAAGAAGAGATTATCTTATCGTGACGGCCTAATACAGAAAGATAGAGCCTGCACTCATTGGATATTACAACTAGGAGTTGGTAACTATAATCATTCACACTTGAATACAGGTTAAGTAATGACTTTTTTTAGTTTAATATGAGAGAATCAAAAGGGGAAAAATATCACAATCACATTCATAACGACATTTAAAAGTCGTAAACAAGTTCTCCACAATAATATTCAAAATCAGGTAAACAACCTATAGCAAGGAAGGCAGCTGAAAGAACAATTGTAACAGTAATAATGGCAGAATGTCAAAGTTGGCGAGGTTTACCAAATTGAAGATACACTTCATAGTTACTATAAATACCAGTGTAACCATTTAGCTTCATGCAATATTCCAGCAATACCTCTCATTGAACTTGCTCATCTTCGGTATCACAATGGCTTTCTGTCTACAATCACCTTTGTGCCTCGTCATTGTTTTTCTTTTCTTACAAACACTGGCCGGTAAGGCTGCAACGTGTAATGACTGCTTTGTTCAATCTCGAGCAGCTTATTATCCAAATTCTGAAACACAAGGAACAGAAAGTAAGAAGATTTTAACGTTCATTTGAACAAAAAACAAAAATAGAAATGAACAGCATATTTTGATGTTTCTTATTAATACCTTTTCTATTGAACTGTAGTGGGTGCTTGCGGGTTCGGTTCATTCGGAGCAACAATCAATGGTGGGGATGTTTCAGCAGCCTCTGATCTCTATCGCAATGGGGTTGGATGCGGTGCTTGTTACCAGGTTAGACTGCTAAACTACGAAGATCAGAATATGTTTCCTCTGTGTGTGCTTTGTGGTAGTGGTTTAATAAAGTGCTATGCAAGGCAAAATTCCAAAGTCTGATCTTTATATTATAGTCTCAACAGTATAACTAGGTGAAATACTGTTTGAGGTGATAACTTTTTATCCTTCATAATCACTAGGTGAGGTGCAGAAATGGCGGCTACTGCTCAGACAAAGGAGTAACTGTAGTTATAACAGATTCAGGCTCTAGTGATCGCACAGACTTTATCCTCAGCCAACGAGCGTTTACACGGATGGCTCAAACAACTGATGCAGCTGCTTCTCTATTATCTCTTGGTATAGTTGATATCGAATACAGACGGTAAGAGCCTAAAGACTGGAGCAACATGTCTAGCTATCAACTTCTGGTTCTTAGTTTGTGGTAGACTTAATAGGATGATAGATTCTAACTCAAGTATTGCTTTTCTGACTCTCTTCCCAAACAGTGTTTCATGCAGCTACCCCAACAAAAATATAACAATCAAGATTGACGAGAACAGTAGCAATCCCTATTATTTGGCTTTTGTAATATGGTATCAACAAGGAATGAAAGATATCACAGCTGTCCAGCTATGTGAGGTATTTAATTTTACTATTTACGAGTATTAATAGTCATTTAAACAATCTTTACTATTTGATAATACTACTTGGTACTTTCATCCAAGCATTATATGAACCAATACAACTTAGACTTTTTCCACAGTAAACTGTAAACACTTGCATGCGCTAGCACAAGCACAGTTATAGTTTAAACCAGGAAAAGAAAAACAAAGAACGTTTCTATTCTGGTTACTCAACATCTTACCTTTCAGAATATTGGTTCTATCAGCATCACTTGTTTATATACACTTACGTCATCATCTTCATTGTATAACTGGAACAATTTTGAATATTTGCAGACACAAAACTTTGTCTGTAAGTTACTGGACCGGAGCTATGGAGCAGTTTGGACAACCACCTCACCTCCAACTGGACCCCTGCAAATAAGGATGTTATTCAGTGATGATAACGGTGAAGAGAATTGGGTTGTTCCTGTGAATAACATACCACAAGACTGGAAAGTTGGACAAACATATGACTCTGGAGTTCAAGTGAACTTATAAACATACAAATCATTATATCTTCAATTTTTCTTCATTTCTAAGTACAAGGGTCATTTCTTTTATATATATGTTTCTGCTTTATTCATTAGGTTTTTCTTTTCAAATAGAAATATGCTTGAATAAGAGGATTAGCAGATTAGCAGGATTCCATAGTGTAATCAGTAATTTGTAACTTCCGACCTAAATTTTATTTATAATTTCGTCATAGTTATTTAATACAGTAACTTCATTCTATACTTCAATATGATGCATAGCCTCTACAAATGGTAAACTTTACTTAGAGAATTAGTACCAGAATTCTTAGTTTATCATCTTGCTAGCTGTATAATTCCTACTCTCAAGTCTTTAGTACCCTATCTTGACTAAAGCTAGTTAAAGATGTCTTAACCCACACTGCGAGGATTTCATACATGTCTGCATAAATAGCACTGATGACTTCTGATCTGAAAGAGAAAACTGGACAAAAATTTTATAAATGTTTGAGACTATGACTGCCATTAGATTCATGATCTCGTGAGGTATCCACTGACACAATCTTCACAAAAGGACTTCTGAGATCAAAGAGTTGACCAATCAACTACTCTACTAAATTACAGTTCTTAACTATAGTCTGCATTTGGATTGTCTGATTCCACTATAAAATCTAATTCGAGTAAATTTACTCATGCAAAAGTAGTATAGATATACTAAATACTATACTATCACATTAGTTGAAATAAAAAAGTGAGAAAGTTTACCCTCCATTGTGGGATCAATTCTGTGCCATGTCCATCTTTATTCTTCAAAAGTATATGTAATAGCATTTGACACAAACTAGTGAAACATAAAGGCAAAACCTTGAGTATTAACTGAATCCAGTTCTGATTCTCCTTTGCTTGTTAAGTCCACACTGGCTTTCTAGGAGCTGATAATATCTTGTTCAAATGCAATGCTGCAGCGAAGTAAAAGTTAACCTATACATAAAGAACTGTACTGTCTACAACCCATTACACAGTCGACTCTTTTTCTGATTCAATCATACTGCCAAATAGGACTGACAGCATCTCATCAACATCTGGGTGTAATTTATCTCCAGACAGGAATACATTAACTCTCCCTTGAACCAGAATCCAACTGCAGCCAGGAACCTTTCTCACTCCTTTCAACCCCATCTCCATTCGCAGTGCTTTTTCCTCAATATGCAGACCATTTGCTGCATATATGTTACAAAGGACCACATGGGCTGGTGCATTTAAAGGATCCATCTCCAGGAGTTGTTTTGCTGCATATTTAGCAATCTCGGCATTCGTTTCACCGAACCCACAAATACCAAGCAATGCTCCCCAAACAGCCTGATCTGGTTTGAAAGGTAGCCTCCTAACCAATTCTTGGGCTTCCTTTACCTTTCCAGCTCTGCCCAAAAGATTGATCATACAAATGCAATGCTCCGGAGCTGGCTGAATTCCATAAACATCACTCATGGCATTAAAAAACTCCCATCCTCTATGGACTAGCCCTGCATGGCTACATGCTGTCAGGATGCCCAGAAAAGTTACTGAGTTCGGCTGAGTCCCAGATTGCACCATTGCTTCAAAGATCTTCAGAGTTTTGTTCACATTCCCATGGTCTGAAAACCCCATGATCATGGAATTCCATGAAATAAAATCCCGCAAACTCATGTTTGCGAATGCAAGGTAAGCATCACCTATCTCCCCACATTTGGCATACATTGAGATCAGTGAGTTACTAATAAACAAGTCATGTTCAAAATGTGTTTTTGTCAGAAGGCCATGGAACTGTCTCCCAGAATCAAGATATGACATTGCACCAGCAGCTCCAATAAGAACTGAATATGTTGAACTCAGAGGCGAAACACCTTCTAAACGCATTTTAAAGAAGATATCAGTGGCTTCTGCAAAAAGCTCATTTTGGATGTGCCCTGAAATCATCGCAGTCCATGAAATTGCATCCTTACCTGGCATAATTTGGAACAGATAACAAGCCTTTGATACTTCCCCAACACTAAAATACCCTGTGATCATAGAAGTCCAAGAGATCTTATCTCGGATTGGTAGTCCGTCAAAGAGGTTCTGAGCCTGTTCTAGTTTCCCAATATGTATGTAACCATTGATCATATAATTACAAGACTGAACACTACGAGTATTGGAGTGGTTCATAAACAGAAAGTCTGCATAATCCATGATACCATAGGCCGAGTACATGTGAATCAGGCTCTTCGACAGCCTACCACCATAATCATCATGGTCCCAATTGTTGACAATCAACTGAGCATGCAGTTGCTTTCCAAGCTGAGGCACCCCAATACCGGCACAAGCATACACAAGCGATATGAAGGTCTCTCCATTTGGATTTGTCCCATAGTTCCCCATCATCTCAAGGAAAAGCAATAGAGCTTCTTTATAAAATCCATTCCAAGCAAACCCACTGATCATGGCTGACCAAGAAACAACATTCCTCTCAGGCATTTCCCAAAACAAAGCATACCCTTCATCCACATTGCCAGACCTACAATAACCAGATACCATGCTAGTCCAAGTAATCACATTCTTCTCCACCATCATATCAAACAACTCCCTCGCCTCATCCATTCTACACCGCTCCACATATCCTCCAATCATCACATTACACGAAACAACATTCTTCACCGGCATCCTCTCAAAAACCTCCCTCGCCCCATCCACATCCCCATTCTTAACCAACCCAGCAACCATCGAATTCCACGACACAACACTCCTCTCCGGCATTGCCTCAAACAACCGCCTCGCTTCCTCAACCATCCCCGCATCAGCCAACCCACACAACACCAAAGTCCACGACACCACATTCCTCTCAGGCATCTCCTCAAAAAACCTCCAACCCTCACTCAACCTCCCCGACCGCAAATACCCCGACAGCATAGCATTATAACTAACCACATTCCTCTCTGGCATTATATCAAACAGCACCCGAGCCTCATCCACCCAACCGCCTCTCGAGTACTTAGTAACCAAACAAGTCCAATAAACAAGGCGGCCATGACCATCTCTTCTGCTAGGCATTTTATCAAGCAGGTGGCGTGCATCTCTAACCAAACCTTTCGATAAGAACCAAAGCAGCTCTGAATCATCACTACTCAGTTTTTCTATCTGGGTTCTATAGAATCGAAATCTAATTACATTTTTGAACTGGGTAATCTTCGCGGGTCGGTAAAACAAGGCGCGCATTAGTAAATAAGTTTTCAAAACAAAACCTACTTCACCTTTTAAGCTTAAAACAGCCAGAGGTTAAATAAAGCAAGCACCTTTGACTTAGTTCGATTCCAAACGACGTCGTCCGCTTCACCTATTTAAGCTTCTGGGTACCCTTGAGATCCAGACCCAGATTCAAAAATGGAGTTTCTGGACGAGGACGCAAGGCCAAGGTTCCTCTTCCAATCCAGAGCGGTGACGTCATCGCCATCAGAAACCGAGCCTCACTACAAGAATCTCAGCAAGCCCTGGATCGCCTTCACCGTTTTGGTCTCGTTGTCTTTACTGGGTCTCGCTTTCTTCTTCCTCCAATCCGAGCCCTACCAATCTCTGCTCATCTGGGTCGCGCTGTCGATCCTCGTCGGACCATTCGCGCCGCCTTCGGTCACCGGCGGAGACGTAAGGGTCGGTCACGGCGCTGTCGTGGAGTTCCCGGAGGTTCCGGCGGAGGTTGAGGATGAAGCGAAGAGGAGGCGGCAGAAGCCGCGGCGGTTTGAAGATTCCGGCGTGGATTTGACCGGAATTGGTAATGGGTACGTGAGGGAAGAGAGAAAGGTGGAGGCTTTGGGTGGATATGGGGTTAGGGTTTTGGAGGAGGAGAGGGATTGGGTTGAGGAGGATGTGGAGGTTTTGAAGAAGCAGCTGGTGAAGAATCCGGTGGGGAAGCCGAGGCGGTGGGAGGTGATAGCTGAGGCGTTTGAGGGGAGGTATAAGGTGGAGAGTGTGATCAAGAAGGCGAAAGAGCTGGGGGAGAAGAAGGTGAGTGATTCAGATTCCTATGCCGAGTTTTTGAGGAAGAGGAAGCCTAATGAGAAGAAAATGGAGAGTGTTGGGAGTGAGGAGAGCAATGCTGAGGGCAATGGTGGGGTTAGTTGGGGTGCTAGTGAGGACATTGCATTGCTTAATGCGTTGAAAGCGTTTCCAAAGGAGGTGTCGATGAGGTGGGAGAAGATTGCAGCTGCTGTGCCGGGGAAGACCAAGGCGGCTTGTGTGAAGAGAGTGGCAGAGTTGAAGAAGGGCTTTCGGAGTGCTAAGGCTGCTACGGATGCGTAGGTGAAGCATTGCGGGTTTTTGGTGATCAATTTTGAGGAGGTACCTTGATGAATCATTGATTTCTTTGTTGTTTCGGTTGAATTTGAGATCAGGGTCTTTGTTGAGTTGGTAATAGGCGGTTTCATAGTATAATCGATGACAAATAGTGAAGGATATTAAAATCGTGGAAGATTTAAGGTTCTACTTTGACATGTTCTTTTGTTACAGGCTTTGAGGCAACTTCGACCATATTTTTTCGTCCCAAAATCATTAATTGAATAGATGGAGAGAATATACTATGATGGTTTTCAATCTCGGAGTCTGCTTTCCCTTAAAGCTGGAGGAACTTACGAGCAGTGAATGATAGCAGTTGTCATGGTGGTGATATTAGGACTCTCAGTCTCATAGAAGATGTTTCATGGGTGAGAACTTGAAATCCCCGAATCATGTAACAGTTTGAGGTTTGTTTCTTAGTCATTATCAAATAAGTGACTAGTCATTTTCATAAGTTCTAGTTATGCATGCTGTATGGGAAAATGAAATAAATATTATGGATCTTGTTCATCATGCCGTAGGACATTTTCAGTTATATTAACTCCACCAGTGATTGATTTCAGTTTTTATGATGAATAAAAACGGGTTTAGCTCCTATGCTCCCCCTGGCAATACTTCCATATGAACCTTGTAATACAAGCACAGTGGTTATCTTGTCTTCTGCAGCTTTGGTTTTAAACCTAAACCATATGGGATAACTATTTGGGTTTGTAATGAATGATATACATGAGTTTCAACTTTATCAAGGATATGTTGAAGTTTAGGGGAAATGGAACATGCTGATACTGATGTAATCACACATATAACTGATGAAATCAGCTAATCTGGACAAATTTATTTTCCTTAAGTTCTATTGCACTGCTGTGGTTTCGTATGTTGCCCTGGTGATTTGCTTCATGTTTATTACAGAGCTTTAAAGGGTGTGTTTTTTTGTTTTTTGCTAGACTGATGCTCTGTGCTGCATTGGTTAAATATACAATTGGTTTCGATGATGAACTCCTTAGCATTGAACCATCTTTTGTATACTCAAACTAGTAGAGGATTTTTGGTCCTAGAGTTTCAGGGTATGAAGTTTCCAAAACATGGACTTGTTTGTTTCTTTACTCGTCGTATAGTCATGAGTGTTATCTTTTGCTTTTTTTCGCTGCAAATTGAAAAGATATCTCTTGCGCACTGCAAGGCTCTACAAGATTGAGAAAAGTTTAGAACACTAATATATTTTCTCTCTTATCGTAACAAGCGAGCAGTACACTTCAAAATTAAAAGCAAACCCTTGCGTACTGATGTCTCCTATCATCGATCATATATAGGATATGCAATTGGAAGATTGAGATACAAACATTCTCCATAGAGTAGAAAGAGAATAAAGGAGATGGTTCATAGCTACTTCCACATTTAGAAACTTGGTTGAATCCATAAATGTGAAATTTGCGGATCACCCATGTATGTTTTGACTGTGTTGTATGACATACTTAATATGCTATAGCCCCTACATTCATAGAAAGAATGACCGATATAGTATATGCAATTCTTCTCGCAACCAGAGTAGGTACAGGCTTCAATAGAAAATAAACTCCGATCTAAGAAAAATGTTCCGCTCCCTAAGTCCGTTACCTCTGAATCCGACCGATATTTTTTTAGATGAGAAATTTGTTAGAACTTCCCTGTGAACTTCTTCTCTGCATTAAATGTTTCTAGAGTCCTCTCATGATGCAAACTGTAACAAATCGAAGTTGAAGGAGGCTCTTCCCATGATGATAAGTCATCATCTGGGTTTGAACAGAGTGACCGACAACAGTCGGAATTTTATCACTTGTTCTTCTGTTCATGTCTAAACTGGATTCTAAACTACGACCAATGTTTGGCTAGGTTCATTAACCAACACAAGACAGTACCATGAACATTCCAATGTCACAAAAATAAAAGAGAAGTCCTGAAATTTAGTGATGACCTTGTGTGAGTGGGTAAAGATTCAACTCATTCCAGGCTTCATTCTTCGCTATTAAGGCACCATTTGTGCTGCAGAACCAAGAGAGACTTCTAGACAATAAACGTCTTATATATATATATATATATATATGTGTAAAAGGATAAGTAAACTTGAGAGAGAATTGGGGAGAATAATCGTTGTTATTTTATTTATAGAATAAGCCTATATATATATGATATAATACATAAAGAAAATACATATATTCCTATTACAACATTGATAGAATCTTATTCTGATTATACTTTGACTAAGGCACATACTAGGAAATCTATTTTCCTTCAAGACTCCCTCTTATGTCGTGTCATAGTAATATGATATATTAAGATGCATTCTATGTTGCTTCATTAAAAACCATGCTAAGTAACAATCAAACCTCAAGGGCAAAAATAACCTTGGTCGAAGGAACAAAAAGAGTACACTAAATCAATCACATTTGAAAGTAACATGTATGTGCTAGACTCTCCCTGATGTCTGCACCTCCCCCTGATTTTTACAATCATGAAAGCTTTATATAAATTAAGCATACCAATGCTTTAAACATGTTTTTCAAAGTGATTTTAGGCAGTGATCTAGTAAATACATATGTCGTATTATTCTCATATCTAATTGGTTTCACTTTGATCATGAGAAGAACTCGTTATAACTGATTACATAGAAGATATATACTAGGTATTTCTCAATACATAACTCATTTGGAAACAACATTTCTATGGGTTAGAGAGATACCCAATATCTCCAAATCCAACAAAAACATCACAAAATAGTTGGTGTAATGAGTAGAAGGTTGCCCAAGAACTCAAAACAAGAGTTTGCGTTGAAAATCATATTCACGCATGGAATGACCTTCGTGTACTAATTCAGTCATAACTTCATACTCAAAATAGGTATGGACGAACCGTAAAAAGTTATGGAAATTATACGTACCTTTCTAATGATATATTACTCATTATTAGATTCGTCCTGAGCTGATCAAAAAGCTCTGTCGAAGTTGACTGATCAGAAAAAGACAGATTTTCTGATTTTGTCTTAATTGTGTTTTTTTCACGTATGGCTTACAACAATGGTTATGTGATGCAATACAACATGTCATATACTCTCTTCTATTTGTAGGGATAGAACAAGCCTAAAAGTATCATAACTTTCTAAAGATAAATCTCATATCAATGACAATGCATGAGCGCATATCTAAATCTAACTAACAAGTTCACAATATGGATGAGATGTCGAGTCTTGTATATTTAGTTATTAGGTACAATGATGGGCATATTGTACATTGATTAGGAATTTAGCCTCTTAAACGTTTTCGTCATCATCCCTTGAACGAAACGTATCCCTTTAAGGGTCAAGACTACAAACGATCATGAGAATATTTATAGGCCTCACCTTATCATCATTAGAGTGTCTTAATATCATATAACAAAGCCGATTGATGGACAATACCATTATTATGGTACTCGAATCTTGGTTCGATACAAAACAATGTCTTCCCAAGATCTTTTATCTCAAAATCGGATTTCAAATATTTAGCGGTATCTCTTAGTTCATCAAGAGTCCATTAATATACATGTCATTGACATAAACCGCAATACTGCAAATCTGGAACTTGTCCTTTTAATAAACACTCATGGGCATAATTCATCATATCATTTCCCAATCAAGTTGTCACTTAATGAACGTTTCAACCTTATTATAAACGTGCTTCGTGGTCTAGAGCCACTTGAATTGGGTTAATGAAGTTAATCTTAGACCTTCATGTACATCTCTTAATGTCGATCCCCATAGAGATAAATTATGCCACATTTATAAGCTGCATATCAATTTTTTCGAAAACTACCAAACTGACAATGTAGTGAAGTATAATGACATCCATTACGAGAGAATTATCTCCTTGACTCCTTGTAGTCGATCCCAGGATAATATAACAAGCCTTGCGCCATAAGGCGAGTCTATAATCATACTTTATAACAAAAACTTATTAGATTGATAGGCTTTACACTTGGTGGTGTCAGCATCACCAATCCAAATACCTTTCTTTTTTTTTCAGTTTGGATCACTTTTTTCTTTTTAGGCCAATATATACTACGTGCCAATTTAAAAATTTGGTATCTCAATATCTCACGTCCTCATGTACACTAGTGTAATATATAGTTTGTAGAGATCTCTATATTTCAATAATTGGTTTTAACATTGAGGGCGTCCCCCAATGATGATCATAATTCATAAATATTCTCATGAGTCGGAATTGAGTATCAGTGATCAATGGATCATGATGTGCCAAACTTGCTTTCTCACTTAGGCAAGTATTCATCGAACCTATAGAGCCTCCTGCTTTTCCTTGGGTGTCACGGCCTGTGACACCATTATGTCACGTTATGGAGTTACTATGCCACCATCTATGGTGGCGGCTTCAACACCAAGTTCATTAGGTGGCGCAATGCCCTCTTAATAGGACATCATTCCTTACAGACATGTTTGCAGCATGTATATATGATCTCGTCTCTTTAACAATATCAAATAACGTATCAGGTGTCGAATATGTTACGTTATGAACATCAATTATTCCACGCAGTTTAATATTGTGCGGTTTGGGGATCATGATGAGACAAGTTTGGACAACCTACGACAATTTCCTGTCGTTATTATTGAACAATATATGTTCTTATCTCCCTCTAACAGCGGAAAAATTATCTCATAAATGACATTCCGTAAATAGCGGTAAAGATATCGCCTGTCAAGATTTCAACATAGTTGACTTTGGTTAGAGATCTATATCCAACATTAATACTTATTCATATCTAAGAACCCATCATTGTGCACTGTGGCCGCACAATTTTGGCACATAAATGCGTAAGTCACTAGCTTTCACGCAAAAAAAATATTAAATAGTGATAATTCATAGATGAATTAGTATAGCTGCATGCGATATTGCATAACCCCAAGTGGAAATATTAGTGCGCATTACCAAAATTCAAGCTACATTCATAGTCATTTAATTGATTTTCCACAAGACCTTTAAGGTGTGTACATGAGAACATGATATCAAACATCAATCCATAAACATGTATAATAATCATCGAAATTGCCGATGTGAACTCTCTAGCATTATCAAGTCTGATTGAATGATTGAGATGATATGGGTAGTGAGCTCAATATATAATCAGAGCTAGGATTTATATTATAAGCAGCATATATAACCAATAAACGATAGTGCGGCATGTGAACAACGTGTATGCACATCAACCAACACAATAAAATATCAAGAATGTCTGCAAGTTGGTTGAATCTGTCTACAAAATTCATTTAGATTTAATGTAATAACATAATGAGAATACATGTGTCTTTTGCATAGGATGATCTCAATCTTGATTTCTCAAATAAATAGACTTTACAAAACGAGTGATTGGCTTTTAATAGTACCTAACAAGAATTTGGTTTAGCCATAAAGTCATATTTTACTTGAGAAACATAATATGGAACGATTGCATCAACATGTGCATAACAAAATATATCTTAAAGCCGCCTAGGGGGAGCGGCGGCATTGTTATAAAAGTAGCAGTATTTGCCTACTAAACCATGTTATTTTGGTTTTTGCTTCTTTTCACTCAAAACAATGGATGTCCGTGTGATTTTTTTCATTTCAATATATGGATCATCATATCATGATCATGATGTCTTAACAAGTCATGTCAAACCTATATGTGTCAGAATCTCAATAGTCATATCTTATGATATTATTAAAGCAAATAATTTCAAAAGTGGTTATATATAACCCACTAGAGTGACACATATTCTTCTCTAATACGCGTATACATTTACAGTAATTAGAAGTAATACAAATGAACTTATGTCCAATTCTCAATTTATTTCTACATGAAAATCATTGGCAACGTATTCATAAAGCTTACAATGGTTCGATTAGCTCTTGGAGCATGAAGAGCTGCAGTGATATTAATCATGTGTCATAACGACAACAAAAATTGAGCCATCTGCCAGTCTTTTTATCATCGTGATGATTCAATCATCTGAGTCACAAAAGGATTATGAGGCATTAAATCCAGAATAACGACCTCCATTTTTGAGTGTTGTGTGGTTAGTGATCACACTATCAACTTTAAACAAATAGAACTCTCTAAAACATATATACTTACAAAAATAGGAGAGAAATTAACATATGTGTACAAGTGAAAATATTCACTAAACAATTTTTTTCACTGTACTGTTCATTGTGAACAGTAATTTCTCTTAATGTTGACTTTTCGTCACAGTTGACTTTTGTCTGTATTGATCCTTTTTCGTCACATTTGACCTTTTTGTCACTTTTGACTTTTTTAAACTTCACTTTTGACGTTTTTCACTCTTCTTTCTTTTTTCGATTCTTGCCGAAATCTTTTTTTTTCTTCCTTTGACTCACTGCAGTGCTTCACCATATATATTCATGGTGCAATTTTTGTCGAACCATATACCACGATAAGGCATGTTAACGGCTTTCTATATGTTATTGCAATAACAAATTCGAATAGAGCTCAAATCTCATATAAATACATTTTGAGGCTTTATTAATATGCTAACGATTATATGCACCAAGGTCTTGTAATCAGAATCCAATCCATAATATAAACTATGACAAAATCGTCATTTTTATTGAGGCATAGAGCCTATAAAATGTATTTTTGAAAAATAAATGATTCTCATAATCTGCAACATCAATGTGTTTCTTGCCAGATTTGAAATATGTAATGGTGAGACTGGTGTAATGACCATATCTCTATCTTCTTCTTTAGCTGCATGGCGAGCTTTTTGTTCTTATATTTTCATATGCATTATTTATGCAACAAATTTGGCTCTTGAGTTGCAATGCCCAAAATCAATGCTTATCAGATCAATGTCTATAGCATACCTCATCTTTAATAATAAGCCATATATGTCATGGCAGTGAGGTGTTCTCGATGTCATTCACCCATTGGTGATATCAAATATCATTAGATTGCAATTTATGAAAATTCCAGGCTTTTTTCTTTGCCTTTTTTTCAACATCTCGATAAGCAAAAAAAGATTTAGTGTCGTAGTCCTAAAGACTTTCTCGACATCTAATATTTCTAAGAAATTTGGATTAGACCTAGACCAAGACCAAGATGTGTAAATGGTCGTTTTCGATGTTTGTGAAATTTCTTTATCACAGGTCTTTTTTCGATGCTCATGGCATATGAATCCCTACGATTCAATTCATTCTCAAAAAGTCCCACGTCATATAAGAGGTCAGGATGAAAGAGAAGTGAAGTTGGAAAATCCCAGATAAAAACACAATTCTCATAAAACAATAACTTTGATTTAAAGCTTACTTGGAGAGAATATGTGTTTCCGGGTAAACTCGTGGCCCCTTTAGCGGGTTGCACGGTTCCAGAAATAGCGAACTTCCTTGTACTCCGAGTTTTCCTGTGTAAAGAACAAACACGTCAAAGGGCGTCCCCGGGTTTACCGAGGGAAGCCACTCCGATGCTTAAGTCAGACACTGTCAGATAAGCAGAAAACTCAAGAGTAGTTAAGAAAATTCCGTCCCCTTACCGGGAGGTCCTCACCGGTATTTATAGTAGCATTAAAGGCAGCACTTTGTCTTTTTCCAATGTGGGAATGAACTCCCTTGCTTTGCCTCAACTTTACAATGAACTGGGCCCTGACAAAGGACCCAGAGTGGCTTCTCAAATCTGACTGGGCTTTGACCCTGTAAACAGTACTTCAAGCATAATAAACGATGCATATTTAACAATTGACCATACTTGGTGTTATTTCTTGAATTGTAACCCGGTAAAAGGGAAATATTAGGTTCCACCTATAAACAAGTCCCCCAAGTCCTCAGTCAAGGGGTACGCTTGGGTGGGGACTTGAAATCATTTCTTTACCGGGTTACAAAGGTATCATCCAGACCCGGTGTACCCAGTCCCCCAAGTCCGTACGCAAGGGTGCCCCGCAGACACGTTGACTCCTCTGGGAATTGAAAACGACGTCTCCGGGTTGTAGTGGGGGAAACAGAAAAGTTTTCAGTTTGAAGTGGGGGAAAACGAAAAGTTTTCAGTTTTGAGGTGGGGAAACTGAAAAGTTTTTCGGTTTTGGGACGCGGCATGCACGACACGTGTCGATTTTCTCGAAAAAACGAAACGTCCCTTCAGTGTACGTCTCTAACTGTATAAATAGGGGTTGAGGGTGACAGTTTTGTCGCACCTTCGAAACCGATAACTTTTTCGTGCTTTTGCTCTCATCCTCTGTTGTCGCTGTGCTTGTTGGATTGCCACACTAAAATCGACCTCAAGATCCTTTCAAACCCTCACAAGTAAGGTACTGTTTTCTTTTTCGATGTTTTTGAGTGTTTTGGATCGATCTTGTGTACTGTTTTCTGGGATCCAATCTGGGTTTCTGCGTTAGTGTGTGCGTTTATCGTTGTGGTCGCCGGGGTTATCTGGGTTTCTGACGACGTTCCCGTGTTTCTTGTTTTCCAGATGACAAACCCCGCAATGGATGCTCACGTCCCTGAGTTTGCCTCAGTAACCTTCACTGATGGGACCGCTCTCGACCCTCCCGGGTACTCGCTGACCGCGGAGGAGATTGTGGAGCTAAGGAGCAATTGGAATATTCCCGAGTCTGTTGAAATTCGGACTTTGGAACCCGAGGATCAGTTCTTCGCTCCCGGGGATGGGTGGACGCTATGCCACGAGTACCAGCTACGCTGCGGCCTGTCACTCCCGCTAAAGGTGGAGGTGCAGTATCTCCTGGCTGCGAGCAACTTTGCGATCGGGCAAATTGGCCCGAACATGTGGAGGCAGCTACTCGGGTTGTGCGTTATGTACAAAGTACTGAAGCAGCAGATGCCGACATACCACGAGTTGCACGCCATGTACCGGGCCGAGTACTCCCGGAAGGCGGGTTTTAGCGGGACTATCCAACTGAAGTCCAAGGCGACCTTTAAGAAGATTGTCGAGGACTTGCCAACCTCCGTGAGCCGGACCTAGAGGGAGAAGAGTTTCTTGATAAGGAACTTTCAAGACCCGGGATACGCACTTCAAGTACCGGGTGACTTCCAGCCACTGATGAGTAAGTCCTTCTTTCTCTCCGGATTCTTCTTTCTTTTCTCTATCCCGGGTTATAATTATATTGTATGTGTTGCAGATGTCCCCGACATTCCTCTGGAGCCGGTGATGGAGAAGAGGATCCGGAGGATGCTATGGGCCTTCAGAGGTCAAGATGACCGGAGCTCGTACCGGCTTTGTAGGCTGTATGTGTACAGCCGTTGCCGGTTGATGGAGCTTCCAGGTTTGTCTCGTTTCCTTCACAATTTTTGTTGTTTACATGCTCCGGTCTAACGGGTTATGTCTTTTGTTGCAGCTCTTCTCCCGATGGAGTTCACGAAGCAAAAGAACCCGGGAATATACGACGGCTTCGAGGACAAAGCTGTATGGGCCGGGATCCGGGCGCAAGGGACGGAGGGGCTGGCATACGACATCGACCTGACATCAAAGGCGGCTTTCCTGCGCCCAGACGCTGAGCAAGGGGAACCTCGGCAGTTCCATGTTGACGTCTCTCACTACAACGAGGTTCCCGAGTACTTGGCTGAGATTCTCGGGCCAGAAGTCTACCCGGAAGGAGAGGAGGTTGAAGGGAATCCCTCGGAGGCGGACGATAACCCGGTATTCGAAGAACCGGGAACTCAATTCACGTTTGCCGATGAGACTGAAGAACCGGTGGTGAGCGCGGTTCCCTCGTCTGTGCTCCCGGGCGAGGAAGAATTTACCGAGGAGGATGACGACGGGGGTGAAGAGGTTGGAGGGTTAGAAAGGGAAATAGGTAGTGAGAACCCGGAGGGGAGTGAGGGGAGTGACGAGGTTCTTGAAGTGGAGCCCGTGCCTTCTCGCAAGCGTACCCGGGAGGCATCCAGCTCGGGGAGGTCCGAGAGGAGGAAAAGAAGGAAGGAGAGGAAGGAGAGGAGGGAGAGAAAGCAGCAGCGGGACACTACTGAAATAATGGAGGAGTTGGCGAGCGCAGGAATGGCGGACGCGGCCATCCAAAGGATGGTAGCGGATTTGAAGAATTGCGCCGCTGACTCCTATGTCCTGGAGCATGAGGACCCGTTGACTGTAGCCCGGAGGGCGCAGGAGAAGCTGATGCGGGTAAGTTAGTCTTCTCCTTTAACTCGTTCTCTTTTTGTTTTTGGTTCCTTGCACTAACCCGTTGTTTTATTTGTGTAGGCTGTCAGGTTGTCGTACTTGGCGACTGACCGGCTCATAACCGAAGGCATCCCCGAGCGAGAGAGAGTCCTCAGGGATGATCTCCGGGCCGCCCGGGACCAGGTGACGGCGAGTGAAGAAAACCTGGCTCGGGTCCGGGAATTCGCAAGCGCAACAGCGATCGCGTCGAGTGCGAAGTTGGCCAAGGCGGAAGAACACATAGCAGACCTGGTGGCCAAGAACTCGGAACTGGAGAAAGTTATCGAAGGTCACCGGGAGGACCGGTGTGCTCAAGACGCCGCGATAGCCCAGCTGACCGAGCAAAACCAGGGGCTGCAGCAACAGGTTACTTCCCTGGAGCAACAAAAAGGAGATTTGCTCCAGGCAGTTTCCCGGGCCAAGGACTTAGCAGTCTCCGAGTTTCTGGCGAGCCCAGAGTTTGACCTGAAGCTGCGGTCGGCCAGGGCCGAGGCTCGTGCCGAAATAGTGAGCACTGGGATTCGCCAAGGCTGGCTGGACAAGGCTGGTTATGACGGTCATCAAGGTCATGTCAGACCCGACGAGGCTGCAGGCATCTCCCGGTCGACTCCTGCCATGGCTGCAAACCCTAGGGCTCCTGCGAACCCGGCTCGGAGTCCCCCGGTTCGTTCTTCAGCAGCCGGGAGAGGTACTTCCCGTGGTGGGATTGTGGGTGGTCCTAGAAACCGGCCACCTCTGCGTAGGGGTCAGTTCATCATACAGCCCCGGGGAGGACGTGGCGGGTCTAGCACTGGCGGGGGTAGGGGGTCGGCAGCGCCATGAACCGGAGCCTTAGGATGTTTTTCATTTCTGTAATAGATTAGTTTACCTGTAGCGGTTTGCTACTTTTTGTAATTGATATTTTTGAAGTAATCAAATTTTTCCTTCTCGCAATCCTTCCTGTGCCAAAACACGGTAACCTGATGAACAGTTCAAAAATTTACATATAACCCCGGTTTGCCATGTGAATAAAGATAGTGCCGCTAAGGCTTTACGGGCCCATAAGGACTTCGAAAGGCCGCTAGGGCTTTAAGGGTCCGTTAGGACTTCCAACCCGATGCATAACCTGCAAGTGTTGAGAAAATTCACACATATAATGCCGGTTTGGCATGTAAATAAAAATAGTCCCGCTAGGGCTTTACGGGTTCATAAGGACTTTCAACCCGATGCATAACCTGCAAGTGTTGACAATTCACACATAGTGCCGGGTTGGCATGTTAACATTTATAAAGTGAAAATAGGGCCGGTAAGGCTTTACGGGTCCGTTAGGACTTCCAAGGGCTTCTTTGCCAAATAACACGGTAATCTGATGCAAAATATGCAAATGTGATAAAATTTACACATATAATGCCGGTTTGGCATGTAAGTAAAAATAGTGCTGCTAGGGCTGTATGGGTCCGTTAAGACTTTCAAAGACTGAAATAAGGCCGTGAAAGGCTTGCAATATTTCAAGTTATGGAGATTACCAGAGATTATTAGAGATTTATCGGAGCTTGCCGAGTTTTGACCATGAAATAAGGCCGTGAAAGGCTTGCAATATTTCACGTCATCTAGACCGGAGATTATCGGAGATTTATCGGAGCTTGCTGAGTTTGACCATGAAATAAGGCCGTGAAAGGCTTGCAATATTTCATGTCAAATGGAGATTATCGGAGATTATCGGAGATTTATCGGAGTCTGCTGAGTTTGACCATGAAATAAGGCCGTGAAAGGCTTGCAATATTTCATGTCAAATGGAGATTATCGGAGATTATCGGAGATTTATCGGAGCCTGCTGAGTTTGACCATGAAATAAGGCCGTGAAAGGCTTGCAATATTTCATGTCAAATGGAGATTATCGGAGATTATCGGAGATTTATCGGAGCTTGCTGAGTTTGACCATGAAATAAGGCCGTGAAAGGCTTGCAATATTTCATGTCAAATGGAGATTATCGGAGATTTATCGGAGCTTGCTGAGTTTGACCATGAAATAAGGCCGTGAAAGGCTTGCAATATTTCATGTCAAATGGAGATTATCGGAGATTATCGGAGAATGCCGATTAAGGCATACAAGTAGGGCCGCTAAAGGCTGCATTCACTTCAACAAACTGTTCAATAAAACATAACCCAGTAGGGGGTTTCATGCATTGTGGGCCTGAAAGGCTTTATATACAACATCATAAACAATAAAATTGGACATTCATAGATAACTCGGTACCTATTTGGGGAAGAGATGCAGATGTTGGCGTTCCATGGTCGTGGAAGCGTAACTCCATCTGTACCCCGGATGTAAAACGTTGCCGGGCCCACGACTTCAACAATTTCATATGGACCCTCCCATGGAGCTTTAAACCCCGTTGGCTTAGGGATAACCTCCTTCATTACCCAATCCCCGAGTTTGAGTGGGCGCTTGATAACCCGGGAATTGTAGTGTTTAGCCACCTTTTGCTTCTTGTTGATATTTCGGAGATGTGCACGCTCCCGGCGTTCCTCCAGGAGGTCCAGGTTAAGGCGGATGCCTTCATTGTTGGTTTCCCTGTCAAACAGTTGTACCCGGTCACTCGGGACTTCCATCTCTACCGGGATCACTGCCTCAGAGCCAAAGGTCATAAGAAATGGGCTCTCCCCATTGGCTTCTGTTGGAGTTGTCCTCAGTGCCCACAAAACCTCTGGAAGTTTCTCATCCCATAAACCCTTTGCGTCCTCCAGCTTCTTCTTCAGAACTTGTTTGATGAGCTTGTTAATGGCTTCAGTTTGTCCATTAGTCTGCGGGTGTGCAGGGGAGGCATATAGGACCTTTGTCCCATTAGAATGTAAGAATTCCCGGAACTCATCGTTGTCAAACTGCGTCCCGTTATCTGTGATAAACGTCTCTGGGATTCCAAACCGGCAAAAGACATTGTTCCAAAGGAATTTCTTAACATTTGCGGTCGTGATCCGTGCCAGGGGTTGAGCTTCTATCCACTTGGAGTTATAGTCCACTGAAACAATGGCATGTTTGAGCTGTCCCGGAGCTGTGGGTAGAGGCCCGATGAAATCAATCCCCCACATGCAAAATGGATATGGAGAAATTATTACTGATAGTGGGACTGATGGGGCACGGGGAAAGCTTGCAAATCGGTGACATTGAAGACAGGAATCTACGACGACTCTGGCATCGTGTTCCAAAGAAGGCCAGTAATATCCCATTCTTAGGGTTTTGAAAGCCAGGTTTCGGGCTCCAAAGTGATTTCCACATACCCCGCTATGAAGCGACTGCAAAACCCGGTCTCCTTCCTCGGGTGTAATACACTTCAAATCAGGAAAAGTATGTCCTCGTCGATACAGTTTCCCATCACGGATACTATACCGCGCCGCTCGAACCCGTAGTCGTTTGGCCGCTACCGGGTCCTCAGGTAGGGTTCCATGTTGGATGAAGTTGATGAACTCATCCATCCAAGACGGTGGGGGGTTTGCCTCTACCGCGAAAATCTCAGAAAAGGAGAGTGAGATGCTTGGTTTCTCCAATGTCTCGACCAGTAAGCTTTTAAACTCGGTATTGGAATCGTCCCCTGTTGCAATCCTAGCCAGGGTATCTGCTCTCACATTCTGCTGCCTCGGTATCTGAGTAACCTCAAAGGTGTCAAATTTCTCCAGCAAGAAAGCCGCTAACTTTTGATAGGACGAAAGATGTGCTTCCTTCGCCTGAAATCCGCCGTTAACCTGCTGCACTTCCGAGTTACTTCATTAATTAAATCGTCGTAGCACCTGAACCGCTGCTTCCTGAGCTCCACCACAAAGCGGGTTGGTTTGAGCGCCTGTAAGAACGCCTCTGATGCTACTGACTCGTCCAAGTGCCCACACTTGGAAGTTGTGGACAGCCAACGGGTTACAAAAATTTTCAAGCTTTCATCATCCCTTTGCTGGACTTTGAATAACGAAGTGGTGCTTCGGTTGGCACTAGACAGCAGGATAAACCGGGACAGGAACCTCTGTGTCAGCTGACCATAGGTCTCTATTGACAAAGCAGGTAACTTGAGGAACCAACTCAATGCCTCCTCACTGAGTGTTTCCTGGAAAGCATGGCATGCTTGGGCGTCTGTGAACCGGGTTGAATCCAACTGAGACTGGAACAACTCAAGGTGTGCATACGGGCACCCCATTCTGGCATATCTCTTAATCTTAAATGGCTTTGCTTCCGGTGGCTTTTTGTCTGCTTGAACCCGTGCGGAGAATGGGCTTGCACGGGTAATAAAGGGTTGGTATTGTTGTGGTCCCGTTCCCGAGTTAAGGCGCTGCTCAAGTTGGGTCACAGTTTGTGTCAACTGTAACAGCAGCTGGGTCTGGGCATCTGTTGGGGGAAGTGGTTGATTTAACAACGGCTCTGGGGGTGGAGGAGGTCCTGTAAGATTGTGATTAAACAAAGGATTGGAGAGATGGATAATTTGTGGATTTGGGTTAGGGTGGGCAGTGGTTGGGAGAATAGCGGGTGGTATGTATGCACTGTCAAGAGTTCGCGGGTTTCCACAACCCGGAGGATTCCCTTCTGGGGTGATGATATCAGCAAGTCTGGCTGACGTCCCCATGGCATTCGCTCTTTGAGTTAAGGTTGCTTGAAGAAGCCCATGCTCGGCCTGGATAGTCGCTAACTGCTCCCTTACCGTCATTAACTCGGCATGTTCTCGAGTAGATTGCTCCTTTTGAGCGAGAAAGTCCTTTTTCAAGAGCTCGAATGCTGCTGCCAAATCTGTTTGGCCAAACTGGGTCCCGGAGGTCCCTGGGTTATCATCCCCTGAGAAATTAAGCCTCCTAGTTGGATCTTGTTCTCCTGCCATTTCCACCGTCCTTCGAAA
The DNA here is from genome assembly GCA_951800085.1 of Comarum palustre. NCBI lineage: Eukaryota > Viridiplantae > Streptophyta > Magnoliopsida > Rosales > Rosaceae > Comarum > Comarum palustre. Next base: position 15,956,901 of record OX637576.1, on the reverse strand, counting down.
TATTAATTGGGAGGTCTTAAGTTCGACTCTCAACGAGAGCACCAATTGTTTCCGGGTAAACTCGTGGCCCCTTTAGCGGGTTGCACGGTTCCAGAAATAGCGAACTTCCTTGTACTCCGAGTTTTCCTGTGTAAAGAACAAACACGTCAAAGGGCGTCCCCGGGTTTACCGAGGGAAGCCACTCCGATGCTTAAGTCAGACACTGTCATATAAGCAGAAAACTCAAGAGTAGTTAAGAAAATGTCCGTCCCCTTACCGGGAGGTCCTCACCGGTATTTATAGTAGCATTAAAGGCAGCACTTTGTCTTTTTCCAATGTGGGAATGAACTCCCTTGCTTTGCCTCAACTTTACAATGAACTGGGCCCTGACAAAGGACCCAGAGTGGCTTCTCAAATCTGACTGGGCTTTGACCCTGTAAACAGTACTTCAAGCATAATAAACGATGCATATTTAACAATTGACCATACTTGGTGTTATTTCTTGAATTGTAACCCGGTAAAAGGGAAATATTAGGTTCCACCTATAAACAATATGTAAGCTTTTACTACACTCACGTGTCGATGTAGACGTGTAGGTAGCGTCTTTAAGATTGTAACGTAGAGGCTTCTCAATCCTCAATATATGATTACGTCACAGTACCAACGTTGGAGTCTCATAACTTATTTCAACGTTAGCAAACTCAAAGAAAATAAATATGTGATTAGTGACTCATTCTATGTGGCAAACAAAAATATTCACAAAATCTCATGTATAGTTAAAGTAAGATTTGTTTGCTTAGCTTTGTTTGCTTTCTCATTTTCATCATTGCAAGTCAACTATCACAAATTGAAGCTTGCGTCCTCATATATTGAATAAGAACCATAAACATTCTCGCAATTCCAACGTCATCCCATCGGGACGCGATAATCATCATGAAAATGAAAAACATATGGTTAGTCAAATTAATCATATAGTAAATACAGTAAAACTAATTAAATAGTTACTGCAGTAATAAACCCATTTTTTTCTTTTTTTACTGGGTGAAGGAAAAAAATTACTAGGAGGGGCAAATTTATTGTTTTGCCTATATCAGTTTTTTTGTTCTGCTTTCGGATCCGAGTTTGGAGCAACAGTGAATGCGCGGGCGTCGTGTGGTGGTATCGGGCTGAGTCGGTATTGATTCGTCAGCGCCGGGTGGGGGTAGGGCTGGCATGCAGAGATACCCAGGCGACGCAGTATTGGAGGGAGCTGGGCTCGTCGACTGGGGCATCGCCGGATTTGGTTCCCAAAGCGTGGCAGTGGAGAGCCGGTGTTGGGTTGAAGTGCTGCCGGATCAAGGTTAATTCGGGTGAAGAAAACACGCTGAGCAGCAGCATGTGACTTGACTGGGGCTCACGTTGGAAGTGAAGGGAGGGCGCCGGAGGTGGTGATTTGCTGAGGTGGGAGGCTCGAGGAGCTTGTGCGTGCGCTGGGTTGCAGGTGAGGCGCGCTTGCATGTCGGCGTTAATGGGTGCCCAGATCGGATTTCTAGGTGCGCGTTGCTGGTGTGGAGGGCCGATCTGGGAAATTGAGGGTGGTGATGGAGCGGGGTAGGGGTCGCTGAAGATCAGGGCATCTGGAGACCGGCTTGGGTTCGGCTCGGAGTCGAGCTCGGCTCGGTGATTTTTTTTGTCAGTAGAGAAAATTAGGGTTTATTTATTTTTTTCAGGAATGTTGGGCTTAACGGCAACAAAGATGAACAAAAGTTTTATTGTCTTTTAACGTGTAAAAAAATAAGTAAACGGAGAGAAATGGAGTGAATAATCATTCTTAATAAGTCTATATATAAGATATAATATATAAATAAAATACATATATTTACATTATAATATTAATATTAAATTTTATTCGGATTATATTTTGATTAAGACACCTATTAAAAAATTTATTTTCCTTTAACTATATATATATATTCAACGTTCTAGCCGTTTCTCTTTTATCTCTTTCAGTTTTGAATTTCAAATCTTTGGTTCTCATCATCTCTCTCCTCTCTTTGAGATTTGAAATTCAAAACTGTTAGGGTTTTCGACGGCGGCTCCGGTGCGGCCAACCACCGCAAGGTAAAATACCCCTTTCCTTTCTCTTTTCGTTTGGTTCTTCTCAGTTTCGCTAATCAACTTTGTCAATTCAAATGGGTATATGATTCTCGTCGGTTTCATTTCTGGGTTTATTGATTCTTTTTTTCCTTGATTTGATTTCAGATCTACTCGCTTCGGTGGGTTTCAGATGTTCAATGGTCTCGTCCATTAGTCCCTTCGATTTGCAAGGTATGATGAGGATTAAGAAAACCCATGAGATTTACTTGCTTGAAATTTTAAAATTCGATTCGAAATATTGATGCTCCCTCTTTTCTTTGGGGTTGAGGAATCATTTTCAATTGGGTTTAATTTCATGTTGGAATTCTGATGGGTTTCTTCTTTCCTTAGTCCCATAATCATCGTTATATTGTTTCAAGGTTGCCAAACAAGGGTTTCTGAAAGTTTGAAAAAAAAAGTCAGAAAATCGGAATTGGTCCCTAAAAGGTTGCCTAGCTCTGAGATTAAACCATTGTTGGTTGAGTACACTAAAATTGTTGCCTTTTCGGTTGATTGTCACATTGTGTCAAGGTTGCCTTTGATCCCTTTAAAATTAGGGTATCTGAAAGATTGAAAAAGACTAATTGGTTGCCTTGGTATGAGATTAATGCATTGTTGGGAGAGAGTCCACAGAAATTGTTGTCTTGTCAGAAAGTTTGAAAAAGTATTGATTGAATTGGTCCCTAAAACGTTGCCTAGATAGCCTCAAATTAATGCATTGTTGGGAGAGAGTCCACTGAAATTGTTGCCTTGTCGGAAAGTTTGAAAAAGTATTGATTGAATTGGTCCCTAAAACGTTGCCTAGCTAGCCTCAGATTAATTCATTGTTGAAAGAGAGTCCACTGAATTGTTGCCTTGTCGGAAAGTTTTAAAGAAGAATTGATTGAATTGGTCCCTAAAACATTACCTTGATAGCCTCAAATTAATGCATTATTGGGAGAGAGAGTCCACTGAAATTGTTGCCTTGTCGGAAAGTTTGAAAAAGTATTGATTGAATTGGTCCCTAATACGTTGCCTAGATAGCCTCAAATTAATGCATTGTTGGGAGAGAGTCCACTGAAATTGTTGCCTTGTCGGAAAGTTTGAAAAAGTATTGATTGAATTGGTCCCTAATACGTTGCCTAGATAGCCTCAAATTAATGCATTGTTGGGAGAGAGTCCACTGAAATTGTTGCCTTGTTAGAAATATTGAAAATGAATTGATTCAATTGGTCCCTAAAATGTTTCCTAGCTAGCCTCAGATTAATTCATTGTTGGGAGAGAGTCCACTGAATTGTTGCCTTGTCTGAAAGTTTTAAAGAAGAATTGATTGAATTGGTCCCTAAAACATTACCTTGATAGCCTCAAATTAATGCATTATTGGGAGAGCACTGAAATTGTTGCCTTGTCGGAAAGTTTGAAAAAGTATTGATTGAATTGGTCCCTAAAACGTTGCCTAGTTAGCCTCAAATTAATGCATTGTTGGGAGAGAGTACACTGAAATTGTTGCCTTGTCAGAAAGATTGAAAATGCATTGATTGAATTGGTCCCTAAAATGTTGCCTTGTCAGAAAGATTGAAATGCATTGAATGAATTGGTCCCTTGAACGTTGTCTAGGTAGCCTAAGATTAATTCATTGTTGGGAGAGAGTCCACTGAATTGTTGCCTTGTCGAAAAGTTTTAAGGAATTGATTGAATTGGTCCCTAAAACATTACCTTGATAACCTCAGATTAATGCATTGTTGGGAGAGTGTCCCCTGAAATTGTTGTCTTGTTAGAAATTTTGAAAATGAATTGACTGAATTGGTCCCTTAAATGTTGCCTATATAGTCTCCTAGTTTTTCATTGTTGGGAGAGAGTCCACTGAAATTGCTGCCTTGTTGGAAACTTGGAATGTTTGAAAAAGCTTTGTCGGAATTGGCTCCTAAAACGTTGCCTAGATAGCTTTAGATTAATGCATTGTTGGGAGAGTCCACTGAAAGAATTTGTCCCTAAAACGTTGCCTATATAGCTCCCGATTAATTCATTGTTGGGAAGAGTCCATTGAAATTGTTACCTTGTGGGAAAGTTTGAAAAAGAATTGATTGAATTGGTCCCTAAAACGGTACCTTGATATCCTCAGATTAATGCATTGTTGGGAGTGAGTCCACTGAAATTGTTGCCTTGTCGGAAAGTTTTAGAGAAGAATTGATTGAATTGGTCCCTAAAACGCTCCCTTGATAGCCTCAGATTAATGCATTGTTGGGTGAGAGTCCACTGAAATTGTTGCCTTGTCAGAAATTTTGAAATAGAATTGAATGAATTGGTCCCTTAAACGTTGCCTAGATAGCCTTCTATTTATTCATTGTTGGGAGAGAGCACTGAAATTGATGCCTTGTTGGAAAGTTTGAAAAAAACTTTGTCAGAATTGGCCCCTAAAACGTTGCCTAGATAGCTTTAGATTAATGCATTGTTGGGAGAGAATCCACTTAAATAGTTGCCTTCTTGGAAAGTTTTAAAAGAATTTGTCCCTAAAACGTTGCCTATATATCTCCCGATTAATTCATTGTTGGGAAGAGTCCACTGAAATTGTTACCTTGTGGGAAAGTTTGAAAAAGAATTGATTGAATTGGTCCCTAAAATGTTACCTTGATAGCCTCCGATTAATGCATTGTTGGGAGTGAGTCCACTGAAATTGTTGCCTTGTCTGAAAGTTTTAGAGAAGAATTGATTGATTGGTCCCTAAAACGCTCCCTTGATAGCCTCAGATTAATGCATTGTTGGGTGAGAGTCAACTGAAATTGTTGCGTTGTCGGAAATTTTGAAAAGGAATCGACTGAATTGGTCCTTCAAACGTTGCCTAGATAGCCTCCGATTAATTCATTTTTAGGAGAGAGTCCACTGAAATTGTTGCCTAGTTGGAAAGTTTGAAAAAGCTTTGTCGGAGTTGGCCCCTAAAATGTTGCCTATATAGCCTTAGATTAATGCATTGTTGGGAGAGAAAGTCCACTAAAATAGTTGCCTTGTCGGAAGGTTTTAAAAAGAATTTGTCCCTAAAGCGTTGCCTTGCTAGCTTCTTATTAATTCATAGTTGGGAGAGTCCACTGAAATTGTTGCCTTATTGGAACGGTAGAAAATGAATTGTTGGAATTGGCCCCTAAAACGTTGCCTAGCTAGCCTCAGACTAATTTATTGTTGGGATTGAGTCCACTGAAATTGTTGCCTTGTCAGAAAGTTTGGAAAAGAATTGTCGAAATTGGCTCACGTTGTCTGGCTAGCCTCAGGTTATTGCGTAGTTGAGTATCTGAAAGTTTGGAAAACTATTGGCTGATACAAGCATCTAAGCTCCCAGTTTTAGATTTTTGGCCACAAACATTTCAAGTGGGAGTGGAAACCTATTTGTAATGCTATTGCTGCAAAGATATATTTATTGATGTAGTAGCAACTGCATTGATGTGACAATGCAAAGCTTAAACCAGGTGATTCAACTTTCTCTTAAAGCAGATTTTGCCATCTGATGTGAATTCTTATGTATGTTTTTTATTGTTTGTCACAGGATATTCTTGGATCGAAGGCTGCTGAACACTATTACCTTGACTACAAAACTAACCACATTGATACCAGGACTTGAAAAGGTCACTCCTTATAGTTCCCTTGTCTACTTGTTGTAAAACCTTTCCTATAAATGTGGGGGCTAAAATAGGCATTGCACACATGTTTGGATAAACTGGCATGTGCAAACCCTTTTCCTCTGACGGTACTGATAGCTCTTCCCTCCTATCTATCAAAAACAGGTTTAGAAAAGAAGCTTCCAATGCTGTCCTCTTTCTCTCATACAGCATGATTGATTCTCTGTTTTTGTATTATCGTTTGATGAAGGATTTATATAGGTACATAAAATGTAATAATGGTAAGAATGATAACCTACAGCTGAAATTAAGAAGTGGCATATACAAGTTCCTGCTAGCTAGGACAAAGAGGAGGAGAATGATGTGGTTTAATGCTTTGATTTTTTGTTCACATTATGACGATGACATATTTCCCATAGGATAATCAATTCCATTACTTTTTACGAAGTCATTAATCTTTCCTAAATGCAAACTGCTCTTCATCATGAGTTCTTGATAGAATTCTGAGTATGCTTTTTGGGTCGTAACTTATTTTCAGACTGCCTTAAACAATGAGAAAGCAAGAATTCCTATGTAGCTGATGTTGCTGAGTTTGATTTGGTTATGCAGGTATAATCTATTTCAGCTCACCTTTTATGTATATGCAAGTATAATCTATTTCAGCTTGCCTTTTATGTACCCGATTTTTGTTAAAATGAGATTCACATAATATCAAAAATTGACATGCTCTACTTGACTTGGATTAGACAATGAAAGCTGGCACTCATGAGTTGGAATCTTGTTTAGAGGATAATACTTGCCTTCCTTTTGGTGGATACAGGTTATTTCCTTTACACTATTATGATAAGTTTATCATTGCTTTTGAAAAAAAAATCTGTAATGTGGTCAAAATTGGTCTAAAGTACTATATATCATTTTATCCTTAACTACTTTTAGGAGAAACACACTTTCAAAAGCAATATACAACAGGTTGATGCATTTGTATAAAAAATAAAACATTAATAATCAAAATTGAAATTCTTAGCGGAGCCCCTCTCCAATTACAGTACTTGGTGACTGTTTACCAGATGCTCTTGACAGTACTTGGTGCTAAGTGCACAAGTTCTTGTTTTGGAAAGTTTGATAAGCAACCACCAAAATTGGATGGTTCGGTTCTTAATCACTGCTATATATATCATTCTTGCCAAGTTTCATCCAATTTGGAGATCATTTGGGTACCGAATTAGACTAAATGAATTAATATAACAAAATCAGTCAAAAGTGAAAAGTGAACTGTTAGTGTAAATCGTGATTTCGGAAGCTCAAATAATCTCCAAATTGGATGAAACTTGGCAGGAATGATCTACACTGTGTTCTAGACATTAAGTGGTGGAGATGTGAAAATGTGACCTACAAGTGAGCCAAATAAGGAGCCCCGCACTTTAATTTTAGAGCGGGATCCCTCTCTGAAATTCACGAGTCTCTGAATAGTAACTATATATATAATATGTTTTTTTTTAAATTTAGGACAGACAGACTTATTTATATCTACTCAGTTGCCTACTAAATTCACGAGTTTAAGTTTTTTGAGCATTGGTAAGCAACAACCCAACTGTATTTGTTTCCCAATTACTGTTTGGTAAGTTACAAGCGAAGGCTGAAGTAGGTATATTTGAAACAATTAATGAGGGGCCTAATTGAGCTGTTATATAGAACTCCCAAATTAAAAAAACTGCATAGCTGCTTTTCAATTGTCATATTGTCCTGAATGTATACATACCGTTTTCTAAAGCAAAAATATATTCCAGTGATCTACCTCCCACCATGAGCTCTTTTAAAGATTCTTTGTAAGAGCTTCACCATCATCTCTTCTACCCAGTTGCTTTCAATATATTTCATATTTTCATTTGAACGCAAATGAGTTATTTGCATTAATTTGGAGGATGTGGGAAATTTGGCATTATTTTGCTTGGAGACTCTTTCTGTTTTTTTTTGCTTGATGAGTCTTTCTGCACTAACTGTGTGTCAGTGCATCTGTTCATTATTTCTGCTTGTTCGAATTGATCAATGTTGGGTTTCATCTAACGAATTTAACTTCATCGATCACTCAACTGTTTGATGAATTTCCTGTGTAGTTATGCTCTTCTTGAATTGGCATTCAATCTCAGGTGTCAATTGTCAAGAATGAAATTTTATAACTCTTCTTTGATAAATCTAACTGAGAGTGATTTAAATAGGAATTCCCCCATTTGAGTCATATGTAAGTCAATATCATTCTTTAGGATAAATGTTGGCACCTTGGATATACCATGGTCTGGTATCTAAACCAACAAAAAGTAGTGTTGGATGTACCATGGTCAAATTCTATGATCAAATCACTCCAGGATTGATACTTCACCCTTGGTTTCCAATAGGCATTAGAGATTCTTTCAACAGAAAGCCATTGAGTTTTCCCTAGTCAATGGGTGGATGGGATCAATACAATATCTTGTGGGGGTTAGCGCAAGTGTCGTTGATTCGTGATCGACATGAACTCAATCCGTAGAAAATCAGTTAATAACAAGATGGTGATTGATGGAAGATGTAAATCATTAGGGGCCAAGAAAGAGTGAGTATATAAAAAGCGTCTGAAGTTTGACCAATTACAGTTACCATTGATCTAACAAACTTATGATGGCATCATCGTCTCTAATGTGGATTGCTTGATGCTTAAAAAATTGGATGTCAAACTGATTTAAGTTGCTGGATTGATTCCTTCATGTCCAGTTTTTCCATTCTTTTTCTGTCATGACATAAATCATAATTGTCACTGATTCTTTTCTGTGATACTTCACAAAAACTTTGTGCCAACATTGATGTGGATATTTCTTATTTGCAAGTAAGTTTGTGTTAAATAAAAGTGAGATAAATAAGCTACTCAAATATAAGGTACTTTAGTTATAAATATATTTAGGTACACTAGTCAATGTCTCGAGCTAAAGAATATCATGGATTGGTGATGTTCTTTATTTTCTGTACTGTTGATCTCTCCCTTGGAAGAGTCGGAAAAAACTTGAGAGTGATAATTTGGCATACATTTTCTTTTGATTTATTCAATTTTGTATCCGGGGTCAATTAGGTTTGTATATTTTCTATTGAGTTATTCATTTTTGTGCTTTGGTCTTTTCATTTTGAGGTCCATAGCTAGTTCTGTTCGTGTTTTACCTGAACCCATCTCATACAGTTTACTTGGTTGATTTTGTTCATGGAGGCGAGTGTTGGTTGTGGTTGTTATCAGAGTTGGATCACTTGGGTGGTTGAGACTTGAAAAGTGAGATTTGAATCAGAGGGGAGTGAGGGTGTACACCATCTAGGCAGAGACAGCAACTGGAGAAGAGAAACGCGCCCTAAAGTGATAACGGCGTTTGGATGCGTCAGAGATATTCTACAGATTTAAAAACCCTAATTAAAAATCTTGACACATGGCGCTAAGTCACTGACTATGGTCAGTTCTGCCTGACCAGACCTGGCGGTTAGGCAAGTTCCTTCCGAATGAAAGAGGTGACGATGAGGTGGGAGAAGATTGCAGATCGCTGCTGTGCCCTGGAAGAGTAGTGTGTGTGAAGTTGAAGGGCCTTCAAAGTCCCACCAAGGCTGCTATCGTTGACAAAATGGTGATAGTACATCTTTCAAGTTACATCCTCTGATGCTACTTGGATACAAATGAACCTATGTGATTCTTATTGTTTTCATCCAACACTAGTAAGAAAACTTGTCTCAATGCAGCACCCAATTTACTGCGTATATTTGGCGTTCCCCGTAAATTAAGATAATCTTTTACGACGCATTTCTCATGTGTGCCGTCAAAATGTCTTTGGGTTATCCACGGCTGCACCAATGATAGTTGTGTGATTTTGTTGGGTTTTCTTCATTAGTTGTGCTTCTCTCGGCAATAGTTGGTTTTAATATGAACCTTGCATTACAGATCAATATTGAAATCTGAAGTCAGATCCGTGATGACGTATCTGAAATGTGGGTGTTCGAGAAACATAGCACCGTTATTTACTTGCATGAGTTGGATATTTTCTTGAACTGCCACACATAAACTCTTGACATGTATCTGAACTGATCTAAATAGAACACTATCAGAAAAAAAAAAACATTTTAGCCGACGAAATTACCAAAAGTATGCCATTAAATCTATTTGGTCAGGTATACTGTACTTTAGCCGACAAAAAAAATTGTCGGCTAAACTTTTTCCTTGTCGGCTAAAGTATTTAAGCATACAAAAAAAACCTTGTCGGCTATAGTCGAAAAATATTCTTCGAATATTCGCAACTTTAGCTGACAAATTTTTGTCTTATCCAACGAAAATATTGACTTTAGCCGATGATAGTAGACTTTAGACGATGAAAAATTGTATATTTTAGCCGACAAAATTATTATTTCGTTGGCTAAAGTTGTTTCAATTTACATATCATGGCAGCCTTTCTCATTCATTCATTCCAAAAACAGCTAATATTGAGTTAATTTTAACAAAAATCTCGTGAAATAAGATGTGTTTGGATTGGTGAAATACGGTTATGATTCAAAAATCACGTAATTCGGGTAACGTCTCGGTGCCGGTAGTAGCAGTCAACCCTATTTACCGTTATTATTCTCTATGGGGAGCTCTATTGTCGAAAGGTAAATGTCCCAAAATTTTTATATGGGCTGTTACGTCTCATCTACGTGAGAGTTTTTTATGTGGAAGGTTTGACCAAACTACGTAATATAAAGGGAGATATGAGCGTTTCCGTGTGATAAGTGACGATGGATTAGAGTTAACCGTTTCGATCGAACCTTTAACGTTGCTGGGTCTAGTTGAATTTTTACCATAGACATCTTTCGTCATAATGATCATATCTGATTATCGAATTTTAGTCATCTGAATCATAATATGCATACTAATGTTGTATAACTTATTTATTAGGTTTAGCCGACGGTATTTATCAACTTGTTGTCGGCTAAAATAAAAAAAAATAGAATTAGCCGACAAAATATTAAAAAATTTGTCGGCTTGTTGAAAAAAAATTTGGCGGAAAACCAAATTTGGTGCAAAATTTTCAAAGGACTTTAGCCGACGAGAATATATTATTTCGTCGGCTATTGTCGAAATTTTTTTTGCGGTAAACCAAATTTTGAGCAATTTGAAACCAAAATTTTCAATGGAGTTTAGCCGACGAAAATATAGGATTTCATCGGGTAAAGTCTTTATATAGGAGTTTTACCGGAGGTGGATCGTAAGAAATCAGAAAATCAAAAAAAGTTACTGTTCCTCTCTCCCCGCGCCTGTCGGATTTTCTTCTCGGCCTAGCGCCGCCGTCAAGCCACCAGAGACCGTCGCACTTGTCCCAAAAGTTTCGTCATCGTCTCTACTTCATTCCTGAACAGGTGGTTCATCGAGTGGTGCCGTCGTGAGGGATAAATTGAGCTCCAAAGCTTCGCCGGTTTGAATTCGGTGTCGATCGAATCCCTCCTTCCTCAGGCCACCATTTGGTGAGTTCTATATATTGATAAGTTGGGTTTGATTAGTACTACATTCCCTTTGAATTTGGTAGCTCAATTCGGTGTGTGTGAAGAGAATCGAAGATATGAAGTTTTTAATGATTAAAATTAGGGTTTTTTATATTTTGATTCAATTGACCTGTTTAGACTTAGAATTAGGCTTCGACTTATTCTAGAAACTTGTTCGAAATGTTGAGAGGAAGATTCTGTCAAATTTTGGTGGCGATTTGAGGTGGTCGGATTTTGGCCGGAAGTTTTTGCAGTTTTTCTTTTTCAAAAACCAACAACTTTAGCCGACGATATTCAAATACTTTAGCCAACGATTTATAAAGACTTTTGTCGGCTAAAGTCAGGCTTAGTCAACCATTTTGACCAGCAGGGGAAGTTTTGTCTGATGAAATTTCAACGGCAAAAGTCTAAAAAGCCGTTGGCTAAAGTCAGAACTTTAGCCGACGAGGAGTTTTGTCGTCAGCTAAAGTTCACACTTTAGCCACGACTGTAAATACTTTTTTCGGCTAAAGTATGACAGACTACCTTTCGCCGACGACACTTTAGCCGACGAGAAAGTCTAACAGGCCGACAAATTTTATTCGTCGGCTAAAGTGTTTTTTCTGGTAGTGGAATAAGTGTTAGGGAATCCGGGTCAGCTCCGTATTCTCTAGCCCAGGATCGAAACTGAATGAAGACAATAACCAGAAACAATGTAACACGAAGACAAGATATTTTTAAAGAGGTTCAGTCAAATCCACATGACTTACATCCTCGGACGATGATGATGGATCCATTAAACGAGAAGAAAATTACAACTGAAGAACAATGCGGTTCTTCCACTCTCAAATAACCTCTCTCCCCACACTCTAGACTCTTAACAGAGAACTCTTAAATACATCTGATCTCCTATAGCTTCCAGCTCCAAAGATAAGAACTTTCAACGATCTACATCACATCACACTTAAAATTATGCCTCTAAGATCCTATTTATAGACTCACAACTTAGTCCAACTTACAATAGGATATAGAACCACATCTGGAATCCTAAACCTTACTTCTAAGGACAAACTCTAAGAATCCTAGATACACTAGAATAACTTCTCCAAAACCTTCAGAAGTAAAGAATCTCAAACAGGCACAGAATTAGTTTGAGCCGCAAACCCTAACAATTTCCACCCCGGCTCAAAATCTCCCTCCTTCCTCTAAACGCAAGCTTCTTTGGGTCTTCTCAACGAGCCACGATCACTACCGCACCTCAATGCTCCACATGGCGCCCTCAACAGCAAGACGAGGTAGCCAAGTTTGAGAGACACCCAAACCTGACTCTTGGACAAGAACTCATTCCCTCCAACATGCGCAGCGTAGCCACTTGCATGCAATCCAAGTGTAAGTTGCCAAAACTAATGGGAGCTATCTTCAATGGTTTGCACAACTCTTCACGAGCAACATTCCTCTGAACATATTCTCCACCATATATGATATCTTCTCTAAACACATCACTCTTAGAACACCAAGTTTGTTTCTCAACTTCCTTACTAATCTCTACAGTAGGCGACACCTCAATTTTGGAACATGTATGAGCTAACATATCTCTACCACAAACTTGTGTCTGGATCCTTATGGGTATGCCTTCCTTTAAGGACTGTTGCAATGTTGATTGCTCCTTAAATTTCACCCTCTTAAAAGCTGATTTCGTTCCTCCGTATTTACTATTGTTCATCACCCTTGAATGCCAATAGGAACTGAGATTGCTAATCTTTCCACCTCGAACAAAACTCTTAACGGAACCTCCCGTTCCACCTGGAACAAAACTCTTAACGGAACCAACTGTTCCACCTCGAACAAAGCTCCCTTCTAAACGATAGAGACCATTTACCTTCTTACCCTTCATTACTACGAGTGCTCCCTTCAAGACCTTTATCTTTTCCTCTTGACCAACAATCTTGTGGCCTTCCGAATCTAAAATTCCCAATGATATCAGATTTCTATCAAACTTAGGAACATGGAGAACATTCTCTAAACTCCTCACTGATCCATTATGTACCTTAATTTTGATTGTTCCAACACCATCAACTAGGTAGGTTTATACACCAACCGACCTCACTAGACCTCCCTTCACAGACTTGTAGGAAGAAAACCAATCCCTATTGGGACACATGTGTTCAGAACAACCAGTATCCAAAACCCACTCATCATGTGGCGTCTGTAAACATGATGTAACCATGAGCGCATCTCCATAACATTCTCCATCATCTTCACTTGCTACCATTGCAGTAGTAGCTCTCTTCGACTTCAATTTTGGACAATTATACCTAATATGCCCAAAATCATGACAGTAATAACACTCATTATCTTTGTCTCTATCTTGATCTCTAAAACTCCTCGACTTTGATCTACCACAATTTGTACCCTCATTTACACTAGATCTTCCTCTTACAAGCAAAACAGATGTAGTCGCAGACGACTCCTCACTCAATAGGGTTTCCCAAACTTCGTTGTAGACCAACTTCTTCCTAGCTTCAACTAGCCCACAAGATCGGGCTCTCTTCTAATGTCATCAACCCATCTAGCTCACAGGACCAGACACTTTTCTAATGTCTTCAATCCAACTAGCCCACAAGATCGGGCTCTAATACCACTGTTAGGGAATCCGGGTCACCTTCGAATTCACTAGCCCAGGATCAAAACCGAATGAATACAATAACCAGAAACAATGTAACACGAAGGCAAGATATTTTTAACGAGGTTCAGTCAAATCCACATGATTTACATCCTCGGGTGATGATGATGGATCAACTAAACGAGAAGAAGATTACAACAGAAGAACAATGCGGTTCTTTCACTCTCAAATAACTTCTCTCCTCACACTCTAGACTTTCAATAAAGAACTCTCAAATACATCTGATCTCTCATAGCTTCCAGCTTCCAAGATCAGAACCCTCAGCGTTCTACATCACATCACACTTAAAACTATGTCTCTAAGATCCTATTAACTCACAACTTAGTCAAACTTACAATAGTATATAGAACCACATCTGGAACCAAAACCTTTACTTCTTAGGACAAACTCTAAGAATCCTAGATACACTCGAATAACTTCTTCAAAACCGTCAGAAGTAAAGAATCCCAAACAGACACGGAATTAGTTTGAGCCGCAAACCCTAAACAAAGAACAATGCAGTAACACTAGCCCTTCGATGCAGTTACTTCTTCAACATGCATTTGTCAGTTCAATACTTCAATGCAGGAACTTAAAACTTAATCTTGAATCTACCCAAGTGTTGATCAGGTCTCTAAAGGAGATACTGCATCTATTGTCCAGGTACGCAACATCATGTTACATTTATGCATGAACACTGCCGAGTTGCGCAGAATGAATTTCCGAAGGCTGATTCTCCAACTATTGTTAGTAAGTAAAATGGAGTAGATGTCATTTGACTAGACTTAATTGATCAGTTGGGATAAATGTTTTCTTGTTTGGTGAAAAGTGATGTGTAACCCCAAAAAAAAGGTGTGATAATTCTTCTGCTGCTTCATTAAGATAGGAATTGAGCTGTAAACAAGCTTAATTAGATGAGGAATTGAGGATTAATGCTAATGAATAATTTAGGTGAGTCAGTTCTTCCTTTTCGTGCATGGTGAAATAAGTCTTGTATATCTCAATTAGTTTCAGTATATTGCTGCAATGCTGCTTGAATGATGCTTAGAACATAAGGAACCAATATCTTTTGTATAAAATGCATCTCTCTTCAAATGAAATCTCACTTAATACAGGTGCAAAATTGCAGTGACTGGACATATTCATTCATTTAGGCGCACAAGACCAAATATTTAGGCGGTCAAAGTTTCCGCCAAAAATTTAGAAAATTTTCAAGCCCTAAATATTTTGAAATTTTCGAAACCTCTTATTTTAATCTTTTTAAATTGTCTCTCTTTCCCACCTCATGTTCTTCACACTACTACACAAATACACATCAACCGCATTTGAAAAACGCCATTGATTGTCTTCCATGACATTTTTAAACGCCACCCCTGGACGCCAAAGAAACCGGCGCCGTCCTTTAAGAAGCGGTTTTACGGCGTTTAGAAAACGCTGTAAAATGATTTTTTCATGGCATTTGAAAAACGCCGTAAAACCTAAACTATGGCATTTGTAAAGTGCCGTTAAACTTATACTATGGCGTTTGGAAAGTGCCATACTTTTCATTCATGGCGTTTTCCTATGTGCCATGAAACTCCTTTGCGAATGTAATTTCTTTTCCATGACGTTTACAAACGTCGTAGAAAACATCAACAACGACGTTTTGTAATCATCATCTAATTGTTAGGTATATTTAAAAAAAATCTCATATTTATTCTAGGCATAACCAAAAAACTCAAATTGATGCATATATATAAATTTGAACAATATTCAGCATCAACAGTATCATATTCAATAGATTGGATAATCAAATGTGAATCCTACAGATTATAGTGCCAATCATATATCTTACAAATGCATGGTCTATAAGATTCTTGCATATCACAAAATAAATTAGAGTTTACAAAAGCAAAGAGTTGGATATGAATGCTTCTCATTAGTACTTAACCATAACCTGCAGCCAAAAAATCTATTGTAAACCCAGCCTCCAAATCCAGCCTCTAAACCCAGCCTCCAAATCCAGCCTCTAAACCCAGCCTCTAAATCCATCTATCTGACTCCAAACACAGCCTCTAAACCCACCAAATTGTCAATAATCAAAATCTCATCAATGAAATTGAACAAAGCAAGACTAAGTCAATCATCAACCCCAAAACTAAGTGTTCATGAGAAATTGAACAATTTTTCTACAAACAAATGCTGACTAACACGGTTGTCCACCCGATTAGCGTCTATCGTTTTTTAGAACATTGCTCTTTGGAGAATTGATGTCATCTGAATTGCTTCCAAGTTTGAAGATCTTACCTTCAGGTATGTATGTTTTTCGCCGAGCAAACTTTATGGCTGATGCAATGGCTAGCTTAAGACATCATGTTTCTACTTAATCCAACACTGAAATACAAGTTTAGCTCTCAATGCCTTCAACTTTGATCGTATCAAGATGATATACATCATCCACCATACATCATAAACCATGACGCACCCAAGTCCCCTTCTAATGCTTCACATATTATTATTTTTCTCACTTTATTTTTTTACTTATGTTATTTAAAAAAATCACAGTCATATAACAGAAAAGAAAAATAATATATGGTACATCACTCCCACACTGTTTCCTTTCTTGGCTTGCATAGCTGTTACTCGTCTCTTCCGGAAATCATCCTGTTACTAAAGAATTGCAGCACTACCAACACCCAACTTCCGATCCAGCCGCGCCTTTGGGGCTCTCACCTCCAATCCATCTCCGGTACGCCTTCCTCTTTCAGATTCAGACACTCTGTTTCGGAAAGATGGAATCTTTGCTTATTACAGTCTAGAAATTTCGAATCTTTTTTACATGGATAGAAACTTTGTGAAATGCTTTGTTTGGGAGTGGAATTCAGATGGGTTTGTTGGATTTGATGGGTCTTTGATTTCATTTCATTTGTTGTTCATATGGGTAATTGATTCCATGGCTTTTCACCACTGGGGTAAGTCTAGGAAAGGCTCAGGTTGGAATGTTATTGGTCAAAGTTAGTTATTTAACTACTTAAATCCGATTTTTTTAAGTTATTCAAGGTCTGGTTTGATTGTGGATGATGTCGAGCAGCGTTATACATCAAGAATTGAGCACAGTATGTACATGGAAGTGCACCGTGGAAACAGTTGATTTTTGTATTTGCAGATTTTGCGATTTATGTTTCAAGTCTTGCAAAATTCTTTTGAAATGTAAAACATATGCCGATTCGTGCCGTGCCGGGCATACTATTCCTAGAGAAGTTCAGAGTCATGCTCATTGTGAAAGATTAGATGCACTAAATGTATGAAGTGATCTCTGGAGATGAATAGATTGAGACATAGAGTGATACACAAGGGTCGGTTTTTAGATATCAGAATACTCAAGGAAGATTATCAGTTTACCATAGAAGTTGTAGTCCTCATCTTCATAAACCTCGTCCTGTCCCAATAGGATGGAATCAGCTCGATCCTTTGGTCCGTTCTTTTATATGTATGCTCATATTTTATTCTTTTGTGGTTGGTTCCCATGTTAGATTTTGGTTGGTCTCTTGGTTATTTCCACCTATTTGGTTATACGTGCATTCAGCTGTCTACATTATAAGGGTCAATTGGATTTGATTCCTTATGTTTCCTTGATAAAAAAATCATTTTAGGTTAATCTTTTATGTGACTCATCGTTTTTCTCAACATTCTCATTCATGAAACATGGATGCAGATTTTCTGTGATATCCCTACATTTAGCTCATTATAGCTAGTGAAATACCAATTATTGTAGAGTTTCTCCAACTAAACTCAATAACTTCTTACCATTAATCTTGGGTCTAGTCATATCTTTATCCACTTTGTTGGAAGAGCTCTCAGTCGATTCCATCTCTCACCCCCAATATGTTCTGGTACCTGGAAATCACACCGACCCACTTTTCATGTCACTAGGGAATCCAGCCAAAGCGTTAATTTTAGGGGAAGCTCCAGCAAATAGCAGGGAGGGTACAGTAAAGTACGAAGTCAGCTTAGTTATACAAATATTTAACTTGAAAAAAACGTGTAAGAAGTCAGTTTCTGAGAAATTTTTGTATTTCCTTTGTCCACAATGGCACTACCTTTCCCATATTCAAACAATGTCTAGAGTATTTGGCATGAGGTGCTTCCTATTTGTCACTAAATGTCTTTGAATTTTTTCCTTCTTGAGTCAGCTCACCTTATTTAGTTATTTGTTCTGCCAAGTTGTGGTTAATTTGAGGAATTGTTCAACCTTAATTTAGAAAGAACAAAGAAACATATTTAGATAATGGTGGAGAACTCACTTAATACTTGAGATTGATTCATTTGTTTCATAGTATATATTAACTGTTCTGTGCACACAGAAGAAGAATGTTTCCCTTTGTCATAGTTTAAGCAGTGACTATAGCTGCTTTGTGTTGATGTTTTAGTCATAAGAAGTTGTATCATATATAAGCATGAATAGCAAGTCATTTGTATACTGCTGCCACAATTCTTTTCTTTACCATTATAATATATATCTAGTGTGGTGATATGTCATTTTCCAGCCTCGACATTAAGTATTCAACTGGACATTACTCCTGTTCTGCATGGCTTTAATATTAAGGCTTATACTGTGATTTTGTTTCAAACATGGCTCGAATAGGATGTCTGGGTTAGATATGAAGGAAATTAACCTCAATCTTATTGATCATTGTGGAGTCATATGACTTCTCTCAAATGTCATTTCCTCTTTGTATCTCCATGGACTGCTTTTTATATTTCCTTGCTTCCAGAATATCTTTTCCGCTTTAATTTTTGTAATCACTTCAATATTTCAGTTGTTTTGATCTATGTGGTGAGGCAAGTACTTGATGGCCGACTTACCACGTTATATGCGTCTCTGCTTGCAATCTGGCAAACTTGCTTTCTTGGCAATTTTGGTATCTGGAGGCCTTGTACTACAAATTTTGGTGGGTCCTTGTTGTATTTTCTATTTTCTCAAGTTAAATGTGACTGTTAAGCTTTTCTTTGTTCAAGGTCATTAATTTATGTTCTCATGTTTTGTGTTTTGAGGCAGGCATGTGCTTTGTACAATAATTGGTGGCCAATGCTAACTGGTAGGGAACTGAACTTTTGTATCTCTTAAATTTTATCTTGTCACTGAGAAATGATATTTTTCAAAACTGTATCCCCTCTAGAAGATTCGATTGCAAGAACTCCCTCTTTGTGATTTTGTTGATTTTCATATGGTTTAGTAATCACATTGTTCTCTGGCAGTAATAATGTATGTGCTTCTTCCCATGCCGTTGCTGTTCTTTGTGGGATCAGATTTTTCTGTTTTCATGGAATCTGATAATGCGTATGTCTTTTTCTTTTCAACTGCTTAACTGAAACACATTTTTTCTTCTGATGATTAAAGCTGTGTCAGCTTCTTACTTTGTTTCTAACAAATTATGAAACAGCTGGGTTAACGTAACCAAGTTCTTGACTGGAGCTTCAGCCATTGGAAGCATTGCAATACCAGCCATCTTAACACACGCTGGTGTTATTGGATGGGGAGCCCTGGCCTTGGAGCTCTC
This sequence comes from Comarum palustre, assembly GCA_951800085.1. Lineage (NCBI taxonomy): Eukaryota > Viridiplantae > Streptophyta > Magnoliopsida > Rosales > Rosaceae > Comarum > Comarum palustre. Next base: position 15,937,525 of record OX637576.1, on the reverse strand, counting down.
ATCCTTTTTTGTATTTGTACTCGCCATAATGTGTTACATTCGGACAGACGATGATGACAGCTACAGCTCGATCTGAGATATGGCTCTCTATGAGATTACCAGATTACTGTAAAGATGTCATAGGTTGCAATAGTTATGTAGAGCATTTGTATCTGTTTGTGTGCGATAATCACCACTATCAGCTTGTTTTATGGATTGAGAAAACCGTGATTCTTTGTCCATGTATTTGAGTGGGGTTTTGAATATTATATGTTTCGACCTCTCATTACAAACTCTGGGGTCTATTGTATTGATAGATAAGGTGCCTTCCTGGTCATTTTTCATAGTTTATGAACCGTGATGTTCTTAAACGGGGCGAAGCCTTCACTTGCAACCCATCGACTTGAAGCAAATTGGCTTTGCATATTCACATATTCCGTGCCATATTCATGACCCACAAGGGACGAGCTCGTAGCTGAGAAGCTGAGAAAGTCTAGGCTAGGAGAACTTCATTCCTATGAGGACCCTTGCAATATTCATGACCCTCAGGGACGAGCTCCAAAACCTTCAGGGTGCCTCCAACATGATTGCCCTTGCGCCTAGTTTCTTCTTGGTTTTGCTGGTTCATTGGGGTCCTTTTTATCACAGATTCACCATTATTCGACCGGAAGCTGAAGGCAACTCTGAAATAATGCCCTTGGTCCGCATTTTTTAAATCACTAGTTTGAGTCTAAAATCTCGACATTGTTTAACCACGGCAAGTGATTCAGTGCGTGTAATTAGTCTCATTACGGGTATTTCTGTCTTAACTAACCATCAAGGGTTTGCATGTTAGGAGGGGGGGAGGGGATTTTGTAATTGCTGAATTATCAAACACGTGCTGCAATGTATGGTTGGACCCTGGGCCAAGGGGGATTAGTCATTGGGCTTAGGAAGCCTTTGAGAAACCCTCTTTAGAGAAAAAAAAACCTCGACATTGTTCCCCTCCTCAATACGGTATCCCTCAAAGACTATAGCCAGGCTCATATCAACACATTAAATGGTAATACAATATTACAACCATGAGGAATATCGGTGGTGGAAATACATTTCCCACTCTCATCCAACCTACTCGTAACACCAACGATTACAGAGGACAAGAAACAAAACAGGTTCAACCGTAACCTAACCTAATCCAGAAGCCTCGATATATCATCACAGTCAACCTCAAGAAGAAACAACCATTTCAAACACTACATACCAAAATTACCAGCATATATGCACAGATAACCTCCTCATTACATTGACGACAAGAACTAACCGGCGATAAAATTGTCATTGGACATGACACCATAACCATAACCCACCCAACAACACGACTCCAACAACCTATCAAAACCCTACATCCTCATTAAAAGATGAGACCACAACCCTCGCTCAAAGAGGATAGACAACTAACCAACTAAAAACAAACAAAAAAAACTAAAAAACAAAATAAAAAGCAAAACCTAAGCCCTTAAAGGGCTCAGACCCAACCCAAGCCCTCTGGACACAACATGTAGGCCACACATCTCGGCCCACTGAATTGCTGCAAACTGGATGCAGTCGCGACCCCTCTACCGCTTCGCCACCGACGTCCACCGCCAAGAAAAGCAACATCAACCATACTCCGTCGTGGAAAGTAACAAAGGACCCATCTTGATCAACAACAAAACAAGGGAACAAAGCTCGACCCAAATCAAGCAATCGATCCGGAAAAAACCATCGCTGCCCTGTTTTCCCCACCGTTTCGACTCAACAGACCGCTGACATGACCTGAGCCACATCTCATCGACGACAACCAAAAACTCCATGCTAGAGCAAAACCCCATGCAATCCTCCATGATTCAGGTTGGGTTTGGGAGAGCTTATAAGCTCCTTTGCTTTTAAGCACCAAAAGTTTTGGTGTTTGGTAAGTTCAAAAATAAGCTACTTTTTAAAAAAGTATAAAGTGTTTTGAGGGAAAAATGAGAAGCTGCAAACACCCACCTTCTGCTTATAATGTCAGGACCCACCCCGAGTTAAACCCCTTTAACTCGAAGTAAATCCTGTGGGGACCACCTCCAGGGAACTTCTTACCGAAACCCCCTTGAAATGGCCAACCCTTCCTACACTCCAACTCAGCACTTCCATGAGTATCTAACAATAAACCCTAACTCAGGAAGGCATCCTGCTCCCTAACCTACTTAACTAGCTAAAATAGGTTAATCAGAGCAGACTATAAAGAAGATTATTCTCATGAATTTGCAGCAGCGACAGATTTATCGACTATGCCTCGACTCTTGTACGCGCACGACCTCCTCTCAAGAACCCTGCATCACTGGGCATTTAAAAACGAAGAGCCCAGGGGAGAAACATCGAAAACTGTTAGAGTGAGTGGACGAAAATCAAATATAAAACTCTAATTCCTTTAATGCTCTCCCAAAAATTTATTGATTTAAAAAAAATCATTTAAACATGCCCACAAAATACTGAATTTCCCACAAATACATGACAAGGTAAATAAATAAAGAATATGGGAAGAGAAAATGTTCACAAATAATAATAAGTCTGACCTCTCAGACTAGGGTCGGAGCTAAGAGCTCTAGTTGTGCCCTCACGCTATGCTAGCTAGATAAAATAATACGGTCAACCCTTATAATATCAACCTGACCTCTCAGGCTTGTCTGTCCACTCAGACCAGGGTCGGAGCTAAGAGCTCTAGATAAAGTGATAACGGTCAACCCTTATAATATCAACCTGACCTCTCAGGCTTGTCTGTCCACTCAGACCAGGGTCGGAGCTAAGAGCTCTAGATAAAGTGATACGGTCAACCCTCATAATATCAACCTGACCTCTCAGGCTTGTCTGTCCACTCAGACCAGGGTCGGAGCTAAGAGCTCTAGATAAAGTGATACGGTCAACCCTCATAGTGCACTACGTAGTTTGCCTGACCTCTCAGGCTAGGGTCGGAGCTAAGAGCTCTAGTAGCGCCCTCACGCTACTCTAGCTAGCATATTTATTGGTCAACCCTTATAATAAAATTCATAACAATACATTAATCAAATTCTCTTCCCAAAACAAATAAGTAAAACAATTTCTTGTCATATATGCATAAATCCAATTTCCAACGAAGTCTCGGGTTCAATTCCATTCGAAGGACGGCCATCACCGTCTATAACCATTTTCGGAAGAAATAGAAAATCGAGTAATAATGTAAATACGTTCACGCATAAGTGTCAATATCTCAAACAATAGTAAAAATCTTTAACCGAGGTTCCCGCTGAACTTTAACCAAATAAAAACGTTCAAGAACCCGAGAAGGATATAATTCTCGAAAACAATCGTAAACACCATGCAATTAACTCAATAATTAAGGCATGCATTTATTTAAAATAATATGTCCACTCACAGTACTATTGCGACCTTTCCGCTCGGAAAGCTCCTCGAGCGAAACCCTCGAACTACCCGCGTAGTCGAGCCCGTCTCACGTCCGACCAGAGACTGTACAACAAATCATCATATTAGTCGTTCACAGTTGACTTGGTCTTTTCCTAGTTTGACCAGGAACTCCTATTTGACCACAAGTTGACCGAGTTCCTTTTTATGACATTTTAACCTTTTTGACTTTCTTTCCCGGTTATCGACTCTTAACTCAATTTACCGGAAGTCCGACTCAGCTTCCGAACTTTCCTTTATCACTTAACTTGACGTTAGGGTGTCGCGTATTAATCAATATATATAACCTCGAGTCGATATACCGATTTAACATTTTCTCATAAATTCCAGTTATCTATTTCCGATAACCATTCAACACTTTACCCATTTAACCAAAAAGTGTCACATTCATTGAACTTCAATCCTTTAACCATTTTTTTGAAAATGCAACTTTCCCAAAGTGGAAACTTTCCCTTAATGGAAACTTTCCCCAAATGGAAAGTTTTCCAAATCAACAGGTTTCCAAACTTAGAAGGTTTCCCAAAATGGAAACTTCCTAATTACGTCCAATTTCTCCGTAAATGTCTCAATTACGAAATAACCGTACTTTTGACTAAAAGCCTAACAGGGATTCGATTTCTACCTCTTCGACATTTCAGCCGGTTTCACTGCATCACCGGAATCGTTACCGGATTCCGGTCAACTTGCCGGAAATTCGCCATAACCTCCTCATTTTCCTCGTTTACCAAGTTACGACAACACCACAAAAACAACACAATTCAGCAGCACTTCAACAACACACAATACAACACAAATTACACAGTTCAAAGAGGGGGAAAAAACCTTACCCTCTGTCTCTGTGCTTCCACTCGAACCAACCACAACCCAGCAGCTTCCTGCTGCCTACCACCTCCTAGACCCACTCCAACAGCTCCCTAGGGCACGGCGGAGATGTCAAGGCTCCAAAAACTCGGTCGCCGGAGTATGCCTGAGAAACCCAGAAAACCCAAGAACCAGTAAATTGGGGCTTTTCAATTTGGAGATCAAAACAACCATTAAGGGACAAGGGAAGGAAGAAGAAGTGGAGAGGAACACGAAGACACCTACCACGCGCCAAATCGTCGCCTGAACGGCGAGTTCTCGCCGGAAAACAGTCGAGCCTTCCCCTAGCTCGATCTCCGGCTGTGGTGGATGTATGGTGGTTGTGGAGGCTAGGCTAGGTAGAGGAAGAGAAGAGGAAGAGGATGGAAGTGGTCCGCCGGCCTATGGTGGCCGGAGTCGCCGGCACCGGCGGAAAAACAGTGGAACGGAGAGAAGGGCTCGGGGGAGCCGTTGACTCGATTTGGGGAGGTTTGACTCGGTCAAACCTCTCTTCTCTATTTATAGAGAAATCAACGGTTAAGATTCAATCTTGAAAAGATTCAACGGTTCAGATTCAAAGAAGGTGAAAGTAAAAAGGTTAAATGGTAACTTTCCCTTTTTACCGGAATAGTAATTGGAAATTACCATAAACTTCAGAAATTCACAGAAAATACCTGGAAGCTCCGAAAAATATTCCGAAAATACCGGGAGACTCGTGTCGACACGTACTACAACATCGAGTCATCAATTCAGGTATTTGGAATACTTTTAAAAACTCGAAAATTAACTCGAGCGATAACTTATCGAATTACCGATCGCAATTAAAAGTCCTCGGTAACTCGTGAATCTCTGTGAAAGGTAACTTTTATTAACTTCAAAAGATTCGGGGCGTGACATATAAGCTAAAAGTCAGCTTATATCTTATAAGCCCAGCTGTACCAAACCCACCCTCAGTCCACCATCACCGACCTAGACAGAGCTTAACCACCAACTGGCTGCCCTTAAATTCTCGTATAACGACAGCTTCATGAAGGAGAGGAACAAATTTGAAACCCTAGGTTTTGGTCCTAGGGTGTTTGCTCTAAAAGAAAGTCTCATATCAACTCAATTAGTTGTTGTGGTTACATAAATTAGTAGAAAACACCTGTAGAAAAATAATAAAACTGTATATCAATTCAGTACCATATACTTATACAAAAGTACAAAACAATGTGTTCCTCAAAGTTATTTTGTCAAATTTACATAAATATCCCCCAAAAAAAAGTTCTGTAAAAACCAGAACTAGTCACCATCCCAAAACCATAAGCACCAAAGTACCAAACATGACAGTAGACAGCGCCACCATGGACGACATGGAAGCCGAGGCCGACCGGCTCGGTATCCAGTTCTCCTCCATAGACTTAAACTCTGCAAACCCACCTCACTTTAATTTCAGGTACCCAATTCCCAACACAAAAGACTCTTCCTTTTTTTTCAATTTTCACTTGGAAATTTCAAACTCCGAACTTATAATTGATTCGTGTTTTGCTTATGGTTCACAGTGAATGCCAAGAAGTGTTTTACGATGAAAATGGTTTCATTCCGAATATTGAGTTTGGGAGTGTGATTGTGGTTAGTAATCTTCCTATTGTTGAGGCAGAGATGGCCCAGGAGCTTGAAAGCGAGATTCGAGTGGTGTTTAATGAAGTTGGTGTTATTAAAGAAGATGGGTTTGCGATGCCTGTGAATCCCACCACCCAAGAAACCTTGGGTCATTGTTTCATTGAGTTTAATTCTCGGGAGGTAGTTGCTTTTGTTCCTCCGCTATGTTTTAGTTTCAATTGTTTCTTGGGTTTGGTTAGTATAATACTAATGCAGCAAACTTGTGTAATGCAATAAAATTTGTATGGTTTTTTCTTTGTGGTATTTAGTTTCACTTGAATTTGAAAACCCAGTTGTGAAAGAGTCATATAGATACGGTTTACCTTTCATTGTTAGGCTACATTCTGTTTACATATTTGTAGACTACAGGTTATAGTTTTTAGATTGTAAATAAAAGCTTGCCAATGAATGTAATGCCTAGCTAGAATATTGCAGAGTTGATAAAAATCCATTTTCCTCGAGACAAGGAATGGTGAATGATGAACTGTATGTTAGCTATGTAGCTTTGTTCCTTGGAGGATATACGTAAATTAAAACAAAATGAATTTTGAAACACGGAACGACTTTATGCTTTCCTCTTTGTTTGGTAAACCAGTTTTCCTCATTCATGTAGGAATTAGAATGCAAGTTGTCTTCTCTTTTCCTTAGGTGAGCTGTTTTGAGCAGTCAGATGTACTGGACATTGTATGATGTTGAGGTTAGGATCTTGTATGCACTCAAGTGGAAAGCTTGCTTGTCCTCAGTGTCTTTGAATTTTACTCGTAGCATGCTAAAGTACTAATACAACAACTGTGTTTTTGATCGGGGAAGGAGGGGATAGTATAGCTCTGTTTTTTTAAAAGGGTAGTATAGTTAGCTCTGTTGCTGTAAATATGTTTGGATGCAAACGGGTTAACAAATTAGAGCACATGCACTCGATATGATTATCCAAGTCCTCTTGATTTTCCAATGACAGTGTTTAATAGTAACAGTGACTGGTATGAACACTAATATCAGTTGGTTTATTTTATTTGTATATAAAGTTTTGGGCCAATATGTCGTGTACTAGTAAAATTATGCTTACGAAGGTATATATTTTATTGTCACCTCATCTTTTGATTATTGTCTTTGCAGGAAGCCGCACTTGCTAGGAACAAGAGAGATGGATTCAAGTTTGGTAACTGCAAGATGTCAGTAAACCTTTATGATGCCTTTGGCAGTTCAGCTGCTATCCCTGACACGGGGACTTATTCAGAGATTAATGCATCCTTTTGTGGGGTAAGATCTGCAATGTCATTATAATTTTTGAATTTGTATTTTTGAGTTGTTTGTTCAGTATATTGTCTATTCAACTGTCTTTGTTAGATTTTAGCAAGAACAGATTTTTCTTATGATTTTTATCATGTTACTACATGCAATTGTTACATGAATCTTGACTTCCAATCTTGAATTATTAACCTCGAGAGTTAAAGCATTAAGTGCAAGCTTAGTTAGAGTACATTGTGTGCCATTTTGCATGACACTGGAAGATTTAGTTCTACAATGAAGGGAGTCAAGGGACTAGAGCATTAAATTCATTAAATAATGATATTAAGTCTCTAATGTGGGATATTATATTGCCTAGGTACCAATGTTCTAAAATTGGTGGATGTATTAGATGCATTGTAACATTCTGATGGGCTATTTCTATCTGCTCAAATGATCCTCACTCAATGGAGGATTCAAACTCTACAAGTCACTCCAGTGAACCATTCTTATATTGCTTGGTCTTTCAACCGATTTTATGTTGCATCATTGGTCAATTTTTTACCAGATTTTATTGTTTCTTTTCTGCTAGCAAAGTCATGTTCGTAGTAATGGTTTCTCATATATTTACCCTTTTATGCTGCAGTCCTCATGGTATCCTGGGTCGCCTTCCTTGCTTAGTCCCGTAACGGAAGAAGATGAACCCGTTTATAGTGATGTTTCTACTGCAGATGACCATGATGACATATTGATGTGGAGTGAACAAGAAAACGATATGAGCAGCAGGGACTGAGGAATTTAGGGAAGTCAATGAATATAAATATGATGAGAATTACCAAGGGGTATGCAGTAAAACCAATTACGTTTGAATAGCTCATCTTGCCTTGTGCTGATCACAAGCTTTCTGTACACTTTTTGGAACATTTGACCCGCCTCCACTAGTAGGAAAAAAAATGTATTTTTGTGATGCTGTTGTGCAGTTTGAGCCATAAATAGTGAAAACTAGCATCATCCGTGTTCCTTTGCTTATGATCAAAATCACACATGCAGAAATGCTCTTCAATTCCTTTTGACAACATATAATCAACGACGAGGACATTTCAAAAAAAAGTAGAATTATTGAAGGAATATATGTAGGATATGTGCATTGTGGGAAGTGATTTAAGGAAACTGAAAGATGGAAAGAATGAGATTGACATGCGCAAGCCTAGTAAAGGGCTGGACACGGGCGGGTTTTTAACATGTAGGGCTTTAAACGGGCTAAACCTGTTAATTAATAGGTCAAACGGCCCGACGAGTTTGCGGGTTTTCGTTGGAACCCATTTAAAACCCGTTAAATTCAAGATTTTTTTTAGTGAATCAATGAATTTTTTTTGGTGAACCCATGAAGATTTTTGTTAAAAAAAAATTCTTTTCCAAACTTAATGAAGTTACTGAACTAATCTTGAAACTTTAAAAGTAGAAGTCCGCCCAACAACTTAAACATGAGTCTACAATTTTTTCCATGTATTGTTATTGAATTCCTTTGATCAAGTATAAAAGTAGCAAATAAAAACAAAAATTTGAAGTAGGAAATAACTTCATGTCCTCATATTTTGAGAATGAGATCAAATGATATTTTAACAAATATTCATCAAACAAAATACATAGCTTACAAAATACATAATTCAAATTTTTCTCCTTAAGATGTCCTCATATTTTGAGAATGAGATCAAATGATATTTTAACAAATATTCATCAAACAAAATACAAACATAATTCAAAATTTTCTCCTTAAGAGGTGCTTTCTTGTTCCTCCAATCGATCACGACGGTCACGCAAAGTCATATGGAAAATATCCTCGATGAGATCATCCACGCTAACATCCTCCTTCTCTAAAAGGTAAAAAAGTTCTTATTAATATGATTGTGACATATAAGATTAATATGATGAAACAAAAATAAATTAATATTTATGAAACAAAACTAAATTGACATTTAGTTTACCTTTCTTTTCATTGACATTTCGATGACATTTAGTTTCCTCATTTTTTCGATGATAGAGAGAGTAGGTATTCCTCATGGTTTTGGTTTTTCTTTTTCTGTAACGGGCTTCGCGTGTTTCAACGGGTTAGCACAGTCTGGTCTATCTAAGACGTGTTTTTAGCGTGCTAGGTTTTCTTGTGCCCGTTTATTAAACGGGTGGGTTGGCACGTGTTTTTAGTGGGCGGGTAACGGGCGGGCTCGCAGCCCGCAGGTCAGATTGCCAGGCCTACCTTTTTGATCCAACGCTCCTCACATTTGAAACAGCTAAGATAGCTAATTCTGTTGCTTGTGATGCTATGCTGTCCTGCTGTTCTTATAGAACTGATGCATGCATGATGGTTTGATGCAGGAATTGAACTGCAAATCCAAGCATGAGAACAACTTTGGAGGGTTCGTTTCGCATTCCTGCTCTCTTTAGGACGAGCACACCTATGTTCTTTGGGTTCTTTCGTGATTAAGCTCTGGCTTAAATCTTTTTCACCATATTAGAGCCATATAAATCAAATATACCCTTTCAAATGGTACCAATTAGAGCGTTTGCATCCCACAAGGCCTTAATATGGATCATCGGAGATAAACTGCTCTTTGCATTATCATGAAATCATCACATCAAGAAATAGTTCTAGAAGATCGGGGAGTGCTGAAGAGAGCACCCAAACATAACATAGAGCTAAAACGATTCTATATTTTACATATTATTATAAACCCTAACAAGAAATATATAGAAATATCCTCATTTTTCTCTTTTCAAGAATTTTTTTTTCAAGAATGTGTATCAAACTTCACAATTATGTAGTCTTTACCAACAAGATTAAGATATATTTTTTTCTTCAAGTTGCATAGGCGTAGAGTATCTTCAAAAGTATTGATAAATGTATTGGTAAATTTAGATTTAAATAGCAAAATTTAAGCTTTTTACTCTAGCAGTATTGTTAAACTTTTACATTAGCTAAGTTTTAACTAATTCTCTCTCCAAGATTGATAGATTTATCAATTTTCACTATCAATTTCTAAATTTGTCAACTTCTTATGTATTCTGTTGGAGCAAAAGATTCATCTAAAAATTGACAAATTTCCAGTTTATTTATACTGCTGAAGATACTTTGGTAATGAGATGAGAAAATTAAAAATCTAGATTGAATACACCTCTCCTTAGTTTTAAATAAGCAAACTTTGACATTCTTTTAAAAATCGTGGTTAGTCTAAAAAGTTTTAAATAAGCAGTTTTTATGATTTTACTAAACATGAAATTTATTCAAAGTGATAATTATAAATGATTTTATGCTCAAAAACTCAATAATAGACCAACTTAAAAATGTCAATTCTCATTCTAATTTTGTAATACTACCAATTTTTCGTTTTTAGTCGGAAATAAATAATTACCCAGTAAAAACCACCTCAGTGTCTCGGTAAACGGTAATCGTATAAATCCTCGACACTAGTTTCTTCTTGCTCCCATTTTGAGTGCGTGCTTAAAGATGAACCCGGCGGCGAGGAGCGCATGGAGTTTGTTCCGACGGCCAGCGAGTCAGGGACTTGCCGAGTCAGTGAGTCACCACCGACATGAGCAAGTGAGAGGGATCCGGGTGAAGGTGTTCAACGGGAACTTGGAGCAAGCGCTGACTTTTATGCAGAGGAAGATGCAGTCGAGTGGGATCGAGAGGATGATCAAGCGCGAACAGACCCACCACATCAAGAACTCCGAGAAGCGCGTGCTCGCACGCAAGAACCTCGAGATTAAGCTCAAGTCCCAGGACCTCGCCCGCAAGCTCAAGGCCATCCTCATCAAGAAAGTCAGGTACTTTGACAATTGGGTTCGCTCCCAATTTGATTTTTAAATTGAAATGCCATATGAATCTTAGGGGTTTAGGGTTTTAGACTAGTGGCTTGGAATTTAAAGTTCAGAAATTTGGGGACTATGAATGAGTTAGAGATATCTGATTGTGTGTGCATTGTGTTTGAAGGGTTTAGGTAGGTGAATAAGGAGGTTCGGAATTGAAAATCTTAACTATAGTTTCGGTTATGCTTAACCAGATTACTTTGAAGTTTAACTAAGTTCCTGTTGAAAGTAGAGAAATTTGAAACTAACTATAGTTTTGGTCATGCTTCAATCATTGGAAGTAGAGAACTTTCAGATCTTAACTATTATGTGATTTATAGTTGAAAGTAAGGAAATTTGAAATCTTGGCTATCAAAAGTAGGCGGTGTTTGCCTGAGCACTTCGTTCACGTTCCAGTTGTTTAGTGTACTCATTTGAGAATGGGTAAGGAAGAGACAGGGTTTAGGTCCTTTAACATCCTTTGGTTGGTTATGAGTTAGAAGAATTTTTGTGTCTTGAAACATAGAGTCGTAGTTCGAAAGAATTAGAAGAATTTTTTTAAGTATATTGAGGGCCATAGAAAGAGGAGATTTGGGAGTGAGTGAGATTTCGGTTGGCTCTTTGTGCTTCAGTTTTTATTTCCTCTAGAGCTTATAGCTTCTCTTGTATTTTGTGGGACTGGGAAGCTGCAATTTTATAGGAATTTCTGTGTCTTTGGGTTTTCTTGTGGGGTTACTGGTTTCTTGCTGCTTCTGTTTTGTGCTTCTGTTGTGTGGACTTCTTGTATACTGTTTGTTTTAGTTGTTTTGTTAGCAAAATCAGTTTCATTTCCAGACAAACAAAAAGTGAAACTTTCTCATCTTATCATTTTCTTTCTCTTGTTTCTCTAATTTTCATTGAAATCTAAGCCAATCCCTTTGTCCTAGGTTACAAATGTTAGATTTTGGCATGCTATAGCTTTTCAGTGGACTGTAAGATTTTGAATTGTAGATAAGGATCAAAGGTTCAAATGGACCATCTCATTCGAAGACTATATAAGGAGTTGGGACTACTCGGTTCCATTATGGGTTTTGTATAATAGTTATTTTACTGTTGCACCCTATTTTCCGGTAATATGTTTAGAATAACCTATGGAAATATTACCTTATTATCTCCTATGGGTGAATTGCTACTTTTGCTTTTAATATAAATCCTTTATATACCTTTTCTCTTGTTGCAGAGGCCTATGAGATCACTCAAGCACATTCTTGATGCCGCATGTATGCTTTTCTGGAATTTCAAGCCAATGCAGCACCCACTTTTCATCTGGTTGTTCGGCAGCTTCTACTGCCACACTAGTTTTCATAGACTAGTGTATTTGACTCGCGATTATAAAAGTTCATGTTTCAGTTGTGATCCTATGACATCAAGTTTTAAGGTTTACCTCATAAAAAGATTTTGACATCAATTATAAGCCAATACAAGACTTGCGGCTTTTTTGTGAGTTCCATATGTTGTCAGGGGCTTTCCTGCCTCGTATTGAAGTATCAATTATTTAGCCAAAGATAAAATCAAACAGCAAAAGTGAACATAAATTCTGATTTATAATTTTATACATCACAAACAACAGCGGAATGAAGTCCAACATCCCAAGAGTAGCAATATGCAAATTAAAGAACTCTAATAGAACATAATTTCGATAAATGAATGTTTGATAAATTAATAACCTTGTGTAAGTAATAATTTTCTCTGGTTGCGACTCGGGGTTAGTTCATATTACTAAGTTTCTCGTTAAATGTGTAAGATAATAATTTTTTTTGATTCCTTTTAGGTCCCAGCGAATATATAAAGTAATAATTAATTAATTAAAAAATATAATAATAATAGATAAATATATAAAAATAAATGTAAATAATATTCTTCGTACAAAATAAGAAACTTATAACAATTTTTACTTTCTCAATTTAGTTACTCCTAAAGTATTCATATATTGTTCTTTGCTTTTTTTCTTATATCTAAACTAAATTGAACCACATCCTTAATTTTTTGTAAGTCATGCACTAGATTCTTTCTCATTTTGTAGCAAGTAGTTATTCAAAGTTACCGCTCTCTGAAATGTCTCTTTAGAAGAAACTTGTGGTAGTGCACAACTATCATCTGGATTCTGTTCATCTTCAATAGTCGGGTTCATGACTCCATCAATGATTTTTTCATCAGTAGGTAATTCCATCACCGCCTCATTTTCAATAGGATAATTCTGAATATCTTCAACTTCCATCTCATTTTTATAACGAAGACTAGAAATTGCTTCACGTAACTTGTGAATGTCTTCATCTGCACTAACTTGTGGTTCAAAAGCTGTACCCTCATTTGATCGGATCTTGCAATGTCGAAAACAATTTGCAATGGTAGTTGTTTTCACATCAACATTCCACGCTGTATCAAACCTGGAAAGTATATAAATGTAATATGACTATGAATCCAGTTAGAAATAGATAAGATAGTCAAAAAAAACTAGACTAAGTTATTTAATTCAACTAGGAATAACAACAAAACCCTAGATAAATAAATAAATTATTTATTTATCGATAAATGAATAAATTATTTATTTATCGATAAATGAATAATTTATTTATTTATCAATAATATAATAACTCCGCTTAAGTAATAATTTTTTTCAGTCCAGACTTTATTGATTTATAGGTTTTACTGTTGTTGGCAAATCACCTCTCCAGTTTGCTTTTCACTTGCGAAGTTACAGCACGAAGGCGCCAAGCATAGAGGCCACCCAAGATCATAGGAGGAGATAGAATCAATGTTCTAAAAGGTGCTAGGCAGTAGGCAGGCGGTAACTCGCAACCTAGCGTCTAGATAGCCTAGAAGATGATTAGACGATTTTTTTGTTTTAAAAAATTATTAATACAGTATATATTTTATGTATTCTAATATTTGAAAACAGTCAAAAATGGATAAAAAATTTGAGAAATGAGAGTCGAGCTCTATTGATTAAAATCATACGACCATACTAGGTCAAGCTTTGAATTGTCCAAAGACAAACTCCATATTACAGAATAATGCTCACATAAGGACTGCGTTTTCAAAAGAAAACCTCCTAAACTATTATTCTATAGAAAAAAGTAACGATTAACTAAAAAATTATGTCCACAAGAGGATTTTATTCTGGCCTAGAAAACAATAACCTATATAACCAAATCAAATTACCTCAGCTCAATGAATCGAGACCTATGACCATCTCGGTGTACCTTTCCATAAAAAAAGGGGTAGATTCTTTAATCAGACGATGTAGGGATCTGTTCCTCCATTAGAGGATTACCAATCCCTGCCTTATCCGCAGTAGAGGGTGGCTTACCCTATCAACTAAGTAATGAGTGAGGGTGGCAAACACCCTCCCTTTCAGCCCAAAGACCAGGCCCAATCTTGCAGCCCAACCCACGAGCTCATACCCATAAGCCATAACCAATTAAACCGAACAGCCCAACTCTGCTGCAGTGTCCCCCGCTGCAGTCTAGCAATCTGGTGGCCATCCTGCTCTCATACCCATGCCTCGATGACCAGACCGGGATGATAACAAACCAGAAGATCACACCCGAATTCCAAGGTACTGCACCCAACTACAAGCTCTCGGTGGCTGCTTGTCCACATCTGAGATCCGATGCTTAGTCCACCGCCGCGTCTGCTCAACCCAACTTCAGATCTCAAACCCTCTGCTTACCTCTGTTGCGCACCTCGTCACACCTTTGGAGATCTGAGGTTTCGCCGCCTTTGTAAATCGATGAAGCAGCCTGCCGTCCACAGCCTACGGTCCTCGGATTCGCAGATCGACCTCGATCCCACTCCAGCCAATTGAGACTGGTCTCTCACAAAGATCCCGATGCCGAGACACCGCTATCACACGCGTAAGCGGGAATTAGATCGCCACTACCTCCCTCCGTTGTGAAACATCGGGTTTCAGAAAAATGAGTGGGTACGTAGATTCAATTGTCAAGCAATCCAAATATGTATATTAGCTAGTCCGTCAAAAATGAATAAATTATTCAACATAAATATTGATTTAGCATAATTAATTTCCTGTAAAAAACAAAAGCAACAATAAACATATACACTTCTTATTCTAAACACACCATTAACTCGTATACTCTCATTCTCCATATAATATAACAACCATGCAACAAAAAGAAAACAAATTTGACGGAGAGCATAGCAACCTAGGGCTTCTAGGCAGTGTTTAGGTGAGCTAGGCCGCCGTTTAATTGCCCACAGCCTAACAGAAACGTCAAATCTAGTTGGAAGCAGTTTCTTCCCATATTCCAGACATGGTGCCTCAATATCCATGGCAAGGATCATGAAACCACCGTAAGGACACTAGTCTTGCCATAATAATTTGGTCATATATTGGATTACTACCACATTGCCAAAAGTTTTTGAAACCGTCTAGTTGATTTACACTCGCAAAGACGCAAACTTTACTTGAAAATGCTAATTGAGAAGTTTACTTACGAATGCTGCAGTTGCTCCAATACCTTTGTTTGGTTGTAGTGAGTAGTGAGACTGAAGCTTCTTTTGTTTTTAATGTATATGCACCCTGATCAGTGAAGGCTGAAAAGTGATTTGCAAGATGAAATAGTATAAAAGAGTGTTGAATGAACATAAACTAACCCTTCAAGAATCGAAACTTTTTTTATCTTCTTTTATTATTACTTCAATTTATATTTAAGGAAACCTGTCATCTATGAATGAAGACTTATAATCAAAAGCTTCATGGTCTACTCATCCCAAGTCTACAAGAATCTGGCTAGTTTGTAATAAAGAACAGGTTTGATGATATTCACAAGCTGCTGTAAACCAACTTGGAATGCCATGGTAACAGTTGTCGACAAAACTAAAATGGTGGAACGCTCTAATCTGAACAAGAATGATGGAACCATAAAGCCATTTAACATGCCCTACGGGCATGGTAAAATTGAATTGAACATATTCTAAATCCGAAATCCATTTCAGATAGAGTTGTACATCACCAAAAAATTATAGTGTACTAAGTTCGGTCTGGTCTTCTATATAGTTGTTATTATTGGGCACTAGGCCTAATTCTCATATGTAAGTTAAATTTGACAGCTTGAATTTGAACGAAAAGACGAGTTGGACAAGTTAGAGGAGATCATCATGAGGTGACTGACCCCAGTTTTTGGTCTACAAGTTTTGCCACAGAACTGGCTAAGCTGTCCGCTGCATTCTCAGTGGATGCCTCTGCATATACTCGTATAACGTCCTCTGTTCCCGATGGTCGTATAAAACACCGGCCTCTAGGGTACTTAGCTGCAAACAAAAAACAAAATTGAAAAACTGGGAAATTTGTTTGTACTTTGTACTGTGAATATACCCCCCAAAAAAAGACTAGGAAAAGTGCCAATCTCTCGTGATAGAATTGCCACGGCTCTTATATCTTTAAATAGTAACACTAGAAATTTCTGCAAGAGATGTTGTAAGTATTCTTTGGCTATTTGGTAAAGAACACAGACCACAATGGAACACTGAATCAGTTTGTGCAAGAGCTGGCCAAACCAAGTTTAAAGGGACGGTTTTCTTGGGTCCGGTGTCTGACCAATAATCAATAATGATCAAGTATATTGTGGAGATAAAAGAAGAAGTGCAGTATATTAGACAAGGGAATAAGAAGGGTCTCATAGGCTGCTTACCAGTTTCAGCGTTAATGGCTTCTTGAATGCCAGGGGGCTTCGCAACCACAGTTTCTGCATTTGCAGTGACAACAGCAGTTCTGTCTACAACTTTAACCTGATAATTGCCACTTTTAGTTTCTTAAAAGCACAGGACACATCATTCTACTTAAGAATGAAAAAGCACAATATGTGCAAAGCTGCAAAAAATAAGAAAACTGAACTATTCTGAGAACGGATGACCAAATCCCAAATAGGAAACTATAAAGATAAAATACCTTGAGGTCACACACAAAGATGATAAGCATCCATATATAAGCATAAGACTTTCTCTCAGGAAAAGGTAATCAAGGACACTTGCCTTAAGCTGCCTACTTGGTAGATCCTGATAAAGCTTAATCCATTTCTCAATTGACCATCCCATATGTTGTAAAATGGCCTCAACCAAGAGCATCCCACTCAGAGCATCCCCAACAGCCTGGTTAATCAATTTTGTGACCGCCGAGAGTCTCATAGCTGCCTTATGTGGTTCTGAACCTGAAATAAACAATTCATGTTCGTCGTTCATATACATAATACAGAATGAAACAGCAAGCCTCCAATAAATCAAAACTCTCTGGTTTTAACCTTTAGCTACATCAGAAAGCTCAGCAATCTTGGTCTCTAACCAATGTAAGAATTGTTCTGAGAATAAGATGGTGCCATGGCCATTTGCCTCAAAATATATCCCAATATCAAACTGTGCAGCCTTCTCATGCAGGTACTTCACACCTGTAGGAGTGAAAATGACTTCCAGGCCTAACTGTTTAAGATAATCAGTGGATGCTCCATTTGCATAAGCAGTTTGCACAATACCGAGACAGCATTGATAACCTTCATTCACATTAACATCTCTTTTCTGATTCAAGATGTTTAATTGCTCCTTGATGAATACAGCAAACAATGATAATATCTTGTCCCCATCAACAAGTTGAATCCTACTACTACTTGTAGATGGCACAATAAAGTATACAAGTCTATCAGCATCACCATCCAAGCTACAGCACCTGAAAAACTAGACGTTATCCAAACAGTTAGTTCTGCTCCCATCATTCAATCCAGCGCAAGTTGAAACAGTTTGTATACACAGTTGAACATCAAATAATTGAACATGGCTATGTTAACCTACTTGAACATTTAAGAATTCTGATATTATGGAAAATAAGAGCTAAAACTTGTTTTCAAGCAAACCATCATTTCAACTTTGAAAACCATCTCAGACTCCAAGTAGTTTCATATCAGAAAGAACTCTAGTATTCCAAAGCAGTAAAGTTTACTTAATTTGCTATTATGAAAAACATCAGTCAGCCAATAAACCACCAGTCTGTCAGTTTCTTCAATATCTCACATTGACCGAGTATGTTTGTTCCATCCATAACCATCTAGGCATAGATATTGAAACAACTTGTAGAAAATATGATTTTCAGTCAGTCCACTAATATCCATATGATGCAGGCATTTCAAGCAAGTTTGCAAACTGTAAACACTTTGGGCATACAGTACTTGATAATCGCAAACAAAAATTAGAATCAAAAGACAGCTGACCTGATCCCAACATCTTGTGACCCAAAACCAGACGGGGCAACCTTCTCTTTCTGCACATAATCAGCACCAACCCCTTCATTGAGTACACCTCCTTCTTTTCCAGAGTTCCGAATATCAATCACCAAGCCATTAAACAAATTCTTCAAAGTTTTGAGTTTTTCTCCACCAACACCATTAGCCCCATCTACAATCAACTTATCTGCCTCATTTCTGGTGTTAGATCCACTAGGAATCAGATCAACTAAGCACCTGAAGAACCACAAAATGTTCTTAAATTGAAGTCAATCAAACACCATATGTTTGGTTTTTAGAACAAACTAGCCTATACCACAACCTCTAGCTGAAAACTGACCTGAATGAGCCGGACAGCTGCTCAAAGTAATCAATTTCCGATGCTTTCACACCCTTATTTCTGGCACGAACCATCCAATGGAGTGTCGGGGTTGTTAAGATTCCCACATCAACGGCAACCGCTCCAATAATGGAACTGATTCCCTTCACAAAGCAAATGTACATCCAGATTCCTAAAAGAAAATTCTAAAATATGGATGTTTGTAACCTCTTAAACGAGATGTACGTGTACCTGTCTAGCAGCTTCAAGCAGAGATTCCCCACTGGGCCTTGTATCTCTTGCCAGTAGTATCTCCACCTTCTTGGATCCATCAAGTGTGATTTTTTCATTTTCCACAAATTCAGCTATTAACTGTCAGATGTTGTTAAACATTCATTGTGAGTATCTCCAAAAAGGAACGAGGAAGCAAAAAGCATGCATACACCCATACAAGCAATGATGATATCAAAGACAGACCTGAACAAGTTGTTGGGGATCACGGGCATTGGCAAGTCTATCTGCAAAGGGCTCCCAATCTTGAGAGAGCATTCCACCACTAGGATCAGCAACTTTGATTCCATTATCAGAGACTTTGTTGTGAGAGGCCGTGATCATCAGCCCAATTACTGACTGGGTTTTGACTGCTCTAAGAGCTGCTAAAA
This sequence comes from Comarum palustre, assembly GCA_951800085.1. NCBI lineage: Eukaryota > Viridiplantae > Streptophyta > Magnoliopsida > Rosales > Rosaceae > Comarum > Comarum palustre. The sequence continues at coordinate 15,918,293 of OX637576.1, read as the reverse complement.
TTCCCACCCTGTAAACCGTGGATTGAAGAATCGAGGCATCTGCTCTGAACCCAGCCGTTCCGTATGATAGCTTCACTCCTGATACAAAGTTCCATAATTGACTAGCTAGAAACATAATTTAGTTGACAATACACAAATATGTCAGAGAAAATGTGAACCTTGTGGAGGTGGGAAGCGCGATGAGGAGCTGTGGAGGAGTGAGCGTTGGTCTTCATTCATGGTTGTTAAACAAAAACTTCTCAACAAAGATGCCCCTGATTCAAAATATCAAAAACTAATAACACCAAGAAAACATGGCATCTGCAATTCAAGAACTATCTAAACTGTAATTCCTTATGATCTCTAACATGGGTCAGATACAAATTCATTTCAAGCATCTAAACACAGATGGCATGAAAGGTGGCACCAAAATCACACAACAATCAAACAAAACAATGCAACCCACACACTACCCAATTCACAATCTGAATCACAAAACACATCCACAATAATCCAAAATCACAAAAACCCATTCAACATTTGAAATACAGAACCTCAAAGATTCAAACTTTAACACCAACCTTGATCCAAAGAAGCCTCCAAAATTGGTCTCTCCCCCAATCTCTATTCAATTTCTAAAACTTATTCTTCTGTATAATGGCAGATCTGTAATTTCTCGAAACTCCAAGCCCACTTAAATATTCAGTTTTTGCTTAAAACCCAAACGCAGCAAAAGCCAATCCACATTGATAGTCGTCATGGGTCTTCTCTCCTGGTGGAAAGGCGGCGACTCCAAACCCGAAACCAAACCCAACAACCCGGATCCGAAACCCGTCGAGGTTCCGGGGATGAACGGCGCCGTTGATGTTCCTCGACCCGCCGCCAAAGTCACCGTCTTTGAGTTCGGGTCGGTCGCCGCTTCCGCAGATAAGGTCACTCTCGCCGGGTACTGCCCCGTCTCGGAGGAGCTCGAGCCCTGCCGCTGGGAGATCCTCTCCGCGAGTGGCTCAGACGCGCCGCAGTTCCGCGTGGTGTTCTAAAGCAGTCGCCTTTGTGGAATTCTGAGGTTTAATTTGATGTAATTTTCAAGTTTATGAAAAGTTGGGGTTTTGCTGAATTTGTGGGTTTTGTGTAGAACTGATGATTTTAGCTTACAATGAGAATTCAGTAAGATTTACGTGATAATTTCAAGCTTTATGAGAACCAATTTTGGATGATATTATGAACATGTTTTTTTGGGTGAAATATTGCTCAGAGAATTCACTGTAACTCTTAGGCTACATGGAATCATTTAGCTTGGTGGAAGGAATAGCAGAGATTAGAGGTATTTTAATGACTGAACAGGATAGGTTTGGCAATGCAGCTCATTTGTAGTTGAAATTTGAAGTGATGGAAAAGTTGAGTGCTATAGGGTAAGGGAAATTTGTCAGTCATTTTAGAATGGATTAGGATTTGGAGTTGGAGTGGTTGTATTTTTATACTGCTGCCATATCCAACAGCCCCGCATTCTAGTTTGCTGTTGATGACTGGTTTAGGCTGGGTTTGGGAGAGCTTTTAGCCAGACTCTATTGCATTTGAATGTTCTTACTTCGTAGAGATCTGAACGTACATTGGAGTGTGTGAGCCCTGGCAAGGGAATAGTTTGACGACGAGGGTGAGCTTTGTCCAAGCTCAAAGATGTGTTGTACGAAAAAGAACATTCTGCTGTGTACTCATCTATTAGATCAACTTATGGGAAAAATAGCTTCAGTTGGGATGTTGGATGCTATCAAACATTCCCCTTGTACTTAGTAGTTTCCAGTCAGAACATTTTCAAGGAATCTGATTGTGATGTTACAAAACCAAAATGCCATCACAAAACGCTTGTAGGTTGAGGCAATAGATTTGTTCTTCGGCTTGTTTTGGTTGGCCAGTACTGCTTCGTTCTTTTTTTGAAAGGACCATTACTACATCTTTATTTTCAAGCAAATTTGTTCTGTTTATCAAGCCTTCATATGAAGATCTTTAGCAGATGAAAGGAATTACAGATAGGGAATTTATTGTGCCAAGTTATTCTTGATATCCACAGCGGAGCGGTAGTTTGTTTTCTTATACCAAACTACCAGTCTTTGAAATAGAACTAGCTATCAGCTAGCAAATGATCAGATGTAGCATGTATAAAAGTATATAAAGGGATAATGAAACATTCACAGCCTGCCAAAATCTGAAAATCCTAGAAGGGCTATCCTAGAAGCATTCATAGCTATTTTAATTTTTTCATATTTTTTTCTTTTTTAATTTCTTGTATTTTTGATTAAAATTTTTTACTTCTTTTTTGTTTTTACACCGGTGGTGGAGAAAGACAAGAGAAGGAGGAGAAGAGGAGAGGAGGAGGAGAAGGTTAGGAGAGGGAGAGGAGGAGGAGGAGGAGGAGAAGGTTAGGAGAAGGAGAGGAGGAGGAGGAAGGAGAAGGAGAAGGATTTAGAGGAGAGAGGAGGAGGAAGGAGAAGGAGAAGGATTTAGAGGAGGAAGGAGGAGGAGAAGGATTTGAAGGAGGAGGAGGAGAAGGTTAGGAGAGGGAGATTCGTCGGCTAAAATTCAAAATTTTAGTCGAAAAATTTTAAAATTTTAAAAATCCCCGCAAAAAAAATTTGAATTTTTAATTAACTTTAGCCGACGAAATTAGGGTAATTCGTCGGCTATAGTTATTTATTTATTTAACCTTAGCAGACGAAATACCCTAATTTCGTCGGCTATAGTTATTTATTTTATTTATTTATTTAACTTTAGCCGACGAATTACCCTAATTTCGTCGGCTAAAACCCTAAACCCTAAACCCTATACGTAGAAGCTTCAAACGAAAAAAAAGTCGTGAAATAAGATATGACCGAAATGATGAAATACGTCTATGGTTGAAAAATCATGTAATTTCGGTAAAGTCTCGGTACCGATAATTGCGGTTAACTCAATTTTCCATTCTTTCTCCCTAGAGGTAGCCCTATCTCCGGTAGTTATTTTTCATAAAATTTTTATACCATTGGTTGCGTCTCATCGATTTGAAACTATTTTCAGTTGAAGGTCCGGGCAAAATACGTAATTTAGACGGTCAAATGACCGTTTTCCGTGCGTTAAGGGGTTTGACTTACGTGATTGACCGTAAGGATCGAGCCCTTAACGTTGTCAGATTAAGTTGAATTTTTTCCTATATACATATTTCAACATAATGATCATATCAGACGTTCAGAATTTTTGTTTCTCAACTTTGATCATCGGAATCACAACATGCGTACTAATGTTGTATAACTTGTTTACTAAGTTTTAAGTAAATGTTTCTTTTCTAAAACAAACTGTACGTAGAAACTTCAAACGCAAAAAAAGTCGTGAAATAAGATATGACCGGAATGATGTAATACGCCTAAGGTTGAAAAATCACGTAATTCCGGTAAAGTCTCGGTGCAGATAGTTGCAGTCAATACAATTTAGGGATTTGACTTACGAGATTGACCGTCTAGATGAAGTCCTTAAATTTATCGGATAAAGTTAAATTTTTTTCCAGAGATATATTTCAACATATTGATGATATCTGACGGTTGTATTTTTGTTTGTGAATTTTGATGACCGGAATCACAACATGCCTACTATTTACCATTATTTATCAATATGGGGAGGCCTATCATCGAGGGGTAAATGTCTCAAATTTTTAGATGGACAGTTACGTCTCATTATGGTGAGTGTTTGTTGTGTTGAAGGTTCAGCCAAAATACCTCATATAGGTGTAGATATGGACATTTTCGTGTGTCAAGCGTTTAGAAAAACTTCATTTTGAAGTCTTAAACGAACTCGGATGGCCAAAAAAGTCTGTATATCATGGCATTAGCCATGAGTTTTACTCGTACGACCGTTCTGCTTCCAGATTGGTATCACAATAGTCAATTGGACACCAAAATATCCGTAGTGCAATTTTGTAACTAAAAATTACTTTAGCTGACGAAATTAGGGTATTTCGTCGGCTAACTTTTCAAATTTCTTCGGCTAAAGTTCACATACTATAGCCGACGAAAAAAGCACTTTAGCCTACGAATTTTTTTTTGTCGGCTAAAATTTAACTATAGCCGATGAAGAAATTAGTTTAGCTAAAAAAAATTTCGTCGGCTAAAATTCCACTTTAGTCGACGAAAAAAAATTTCGTCTGCTAAAGTGGACTTTAGCTGACGAAAAAAAAATTTGTCGGCCTGTTTTTAGATATTTCGTCTGCTATAGTCTTTTTTCTAGTAGTGATGAGCAAGAAGATTGACAAATCTTTGGTGAAATATGTTCTAATGGTGTATGGTTGTTCCTAGCTATTGTTTTTCTTAACTATTTCAAAACTCAAAAACATTCTTTTATTTTCATATGTTTTCTGTCCTCTATTTTGTCGAATTTATTCAGTATAGTAAATCAACTCCAAAAATTGTGAAACGTTGTCAGTAGTAAGTTCATCGAGTCTAGTTCGTGTCTGTAAATTTTCATCGTGTTTAGAGTAGTTTAGAGCCATCTGCCGATCATTTCTTTCTGACTGGACAGATTAGGTTTTTATGTTTAGATTGAGTCTTAGATTGGTGATTTATATACAATCATCTGCGGAAGACCCCTACTTTCCTATACTACAATCGACAACGTATTTTTGATTGTAATGTTTATTTATAAGTATATTTTAAGCTTATCAGTGATTGACCTTTGCCTTCTGCTGGGTGTAAATATGGAATTAATTTGTGCCATTCGTCCATAAGAATATGTAAAAACATAACTTGTATTCAATTGCATAAACAAGTTATAGTCAAGCTATGATATATCATTGTCCATACTCCATAGTAAGAAATACGATATTGCAAACTTGAATTTTGTCCACTTTGCCTAGCCTGAGTTAGTTAATTCTTAATTGGCTTAATTATTACCTATGGAAAAATAATAGTAAGAACATAGTTGAGCATGCTTCATCTGTGTTATGGACAGGTAGAAGAGTTGGTTCGGGAAGATTGCCGTGTGGATCGTTATCCAACATTGGTGAAAGGTGAATCAAAAGAAGTATGGGAATGGCAAGGTATGAAGGTGGAAAGGATGTTATATATTAGTTTTCTTATTCTCCTTTTTCAATTTTTGTTTTCATTTTAGTAAACTAGAAGACAGGGTAGAAGAAACCGTGGTAGAGCAAAACCAGTTGACAAGAAAAAATACAGCAAAACCATATCATAGCAGATCAGTATATGAAGTTATGCTGAGTATACATCAAACCATATCGGTGTATGATTTGACGCCCTGGCACCGGAGACCGGATAAGAAACAGGGCCACCGGCAAACACTGACCAAAACCCTAGTCCAAATAGAGACCTGATAACTAATATCAAATGTGTCGGTGCTGGTTTAGCGACAGTGAAGGGCACCGGCTTGCAGTTATTGTTTTCTTTGGATGATTTCATGGCATGACCATGACCCTAACAGCTACATTTTTTGCATACATTTCAAATTATTAAGATGAAGAGTGTGTATGTCATATCTTGTTCCTACCTTAATTACATTACATGGACAATTTCTCTATGTTGAGGTGCATATAGGTCACATGTTTTCAAGTACACGTCTGTTGGTTTTTCTAGGATATATGGCAATGTTCGTGAGGTCCAAATAGGGTAAATTTTCTAAATCTTGAAAAAGATACCAGTATTTCAGGTACAGGTCGGAGTTTATTTCCGACTTTGATATGTAATTATGCATATGACCATTGATTCTTAACCATATTCAAAAGTTAAATAGGTTATGTCGTGAAGATAGATACAGTTACATGATCATAGTGGTATGGTGTGGTCTCACACTTTTAACGAAAGTTGCTAGCTATGAATTTTTTTTGCTTGAATCGCACACCTCTTGTCAACAGTATCCAGTAGGGGTGGGTGTCGGAACTTAAAAACCCGGCCAGAAAAACCCTAATAAACTCGATTCGAGCAAAAACCCAAAGCCTTAAACTCGGTTCGGTTCAAATCCGGTCCGTTCTTTAAAAAATTAGTTCAAATTCAGGCTTGAAATTTAAAGGGACCGAAAGCCTAGTTCGGCCCGTTATAATTTTAATTAACCATTTAATGATTTTAATTAACCATTGTAATTACTGTTCTCTAAAAAATTGGTTCGGGTTCGGACTTGGTTTGTATCAAACTTGTAGAGTTATAATCTTTATTTAATTATGTTAGAACTTGTACATGTTGTCACACCCCGAATCTTTTGAAGTTAATAAAAGTTACCTTTCACAGAGATTCACGAGTTACCGAGGACTTTTAATTGCGATCGGTAATTCGATAAGTTATCGCTCGAGTTAATTTTCGAGTTTTTAAAAGTACTCCAAATACCTGAATTGATGACTCGATGTTGTAGTACGTGTCGACATGAGTCTCCCGGTATTTTCGGAATATTTTTCGGAGCTTCTGGCTATTTTCTGTGAATTTCAGAAGTTTATGGTAATTTTTATTTATCAATCCGGTAAAAGAGGAGTTTTACCATTTAACCTTTTTACTTTTCACCTACTTTAAATCTGGACCGTTGATCTTTATTAAGAACAAATCGGGGCCGTTCATTTCGGTATTTAAGGAAGAGACCGGTCAACCCGGTCAAAGAGACCAGACTCGGGTCAACCGAGTCTCCTCCTCTCTCTCTCGACTCCGCTTCGTCCCCGGTGATCTCCGCTCGACCCAGCCACGTTCAGCCGCCTCCTCGCCGGCGCACCACCACCACAACACCCAGTATCCTCCCCTTAACAGAACCCCTCAAGCAAAACATATATATATATACACTGTGGAGAGAGATCGATCATGGTGTGCTGCTGTGTTCTTCGCTCTCCTCCGAGCTTCGACGACTATGGCGACAATGGTTGGTGGAATTCTTCCCCCTCTTTTCATTCTTCTGTTCTATGGCTTAATTTCATCGATTGGAACCTTAAATTGAAAAGCCCTAATTCTGCCTGTTATGCATTCTTCACGGATTTTCCGTGTGTCTAGCGACTGAGGGTGATTCGATCTGCATGTGCTCCATCGTGTTCGTTGACGCCTAAGAGTTGTACTGGTGTTCTTGGTTCATTTTCTGTTTGGACAACGATCAACTCTTCCTCCTCGGTTAATTTTGGTAAGTTATTCGTCTTGGTTCAACTCTAGGTTGTTCTGCGTGGTATTATATTTTGGATTGAGGTCGTTCTTGTTAATTACAGTTTATTGGAGGATTTGGACTGAGGGATACAGTATAAGAATGACCTTGATGCTGTGATTTTCTGTAGATGGTTGCACAGGGTGGTATGGGTCAGCTATGAATTCAAGAATATGGTGATTTGAGGTGAAGGAAGAAAAGCTAATAATTCAAGCTCACGGTGTTCTCCGTCAATGGAGCTAGTTTCCTGCTGTCGTTTGATTATAGGGTGAGTTGTGATTACGTTGAAGTTATGAGAAGAGTGACTAATATAATGGTGTTGTTGCTGAAGTGATTTTGACTTACTGAATTGTGTTGTTGTTGTTGCTGTTGTCGTAACTTGGTGAATCGGAGCAAACAGGGAGAGTATGGCGAAATTCCGGCAAGTTACCGGAATCCGGCAAACTCCGGGAATACGATTAAACCGGCAGAATGCCGAAGAGGTAGGAATCATTTCTCCCTGTTAGGCTTTTAGTCGAAAAGTACGGTATTAATTCCTAAGTTGAATAATTACGGAGAAAATTGAACGTAATTAGGAAGTTTCCATTTTGAGAAACGTTCCATGCTAAAGAACACTTGCCACGTTAGGAAACTTTCCACTTTGGGGAAGTTTCCATTAAGGGAAAGTTTCCACTTTGGGAAAGTTGCATTTTTAGAAAAATGGTTAAAGGATTGAAGTTCAATGAATGTGACACTTTTTGGTTAAACGGGTAAAGTGTTAAATTGTTATCGAAAATAGATAACTGGAATTTATGAGAAAATGTTAAATCGGTATATCGACTCGAGGTTATATATATTGATTAATACGCGACACCCTAACGTCAAGTTAAGTGATAAAGGAAAGTTCGGAAGCTGAGTCGGACTTCCGGTAAATTGAATTAAGAGTCGATAACCGGGAAAGAAAATCAAAAAGGTTAAAATGTCATAAAAAGGAACTCGGTCAACTTGTGGTCAAATAGGAGTTCCTGGTCAAACTAGGAAAAGACCAAGTCAACTGTGAACGACTAATATGATGATTTGTTGTACAGTCTCTGGTCGGACGTGAGACGGGCTCGACTACGCGGGTAGTTCGAGAGTTTCGCTCGAGGAGCTTTCCGAGCGGGAAAAAGGTCGCAATAGTACTGTGAGTGGACATATTATTTTAAATAAATGCATGCCTTAATTATTGAGTTAATTGCATGGTGTTTATGATGGTTTTCGAGAATTATATCCTTCTCGGGTTCTTGAACGTATTTACATTATTACTCAATTTTCTATTTCTTCCGAAAATGGTTATAGACGGTGATGGCCGTCCTTCGAATGGAATTGAACCCGAGACTTCGTTGGAAATTGGATTTATGCATATATGACGAGGAATTGTTTTATTTATTTGTTTTGGGAAGAGAATTTGTTTAATGTATTGTTGTGATTTATATTATAAGGGTTGACCAATAAATATGCTAGCTAGAGTAGCGTGAGGGCGCTACTAGAGCTCTTAGCTCCGACCCTAGCCTGAGAGGTCAGGCAAACTACGTAGTGCACTATGAGGGTTGACCGTATCACTTTATCTAGAGCTCTTAGCTCCGACCCTGGTCTGAGTGGACAGACAAACCTGAGAGGTCAGGTTGATATTATGAGGGTTGACCGTATCACTTTATCTAGAGCTCTTAGCTCCGACCCTGGTCTGAGAGGACAGACAAGCCTGAGAGGTCAGGTTGATATTTCAAGGGTTGACCGTATTATTTTATATAGCTAGCATAGAGTAGCGTGAGGGCGCTACTAGAGCTCTTAGCTCCGACCCTAGTCTGAGAGGTCAGACTTATTATTGTTGTGAACATTTCTCTTCCCATAATCCTTACTTGTTTATCTTATCATGCAATTGTGGAATATTTGGTATTTGTGGGCATGCATAAATGATGTTTAAATCAAAACCTTTTTGGGAGAGCATTAAAAGAAATAGAGTTTTATATTTGATTTTCGTCCACTCACTCTAACAGTTTTTTTAAATGTTTCTCCCCTGGGCCTTTCGTTTTTAAATGCCCAGTGATGCAGGGTTCTTGAGAGGAGGTCGAGCGCGTACGAGAGTCGAGGCATAGTCGATCATTCCGTTGCTGCTTGAAATTCTTTGGGGTAATCATCTTGTAGACTGCTCTGACTAACCCGGTTTAGTTAGTTTTGTAGGAAGGGTTGGCCATTTCAAGGGGGTTTCGGTAAGAAGTTCCCTTGAGGTGGTCCCCGCAGGATTTACTTCGGGTTAAAGGGGTTTAACTCGGGGTGGGTCCTGACACATGTTGAATATGATGAATTTTGGAAGAATAAATGAAATATGTGAAACTTGATATTTAGGCCCGAAAAGCTCGAAGCTCAGCCCGGCCCGAGTTGTGTTTTGCTCGGATTTGGATTTCATAAATCCCGAGCCTGGATCGACCCGATTAGTTCGGGTTCGAGCTCAGTGCTTGAAAAATTTGGAACCGACCCCGCCCGTACCCACCCTTAATACTATTCAGTTAGGCCTCATCATTTGGCCCTTCGACCCTAGCCCGCCTTACCCTTTAGGGTAGAAGCCCAACCCGGCCATAGCCCTTCTCGAGTAGGGTAAAGGTTGAACAAATGAAACCTGACCCTACCCTACGACCCTATCCTAATGAGCTCTTTAGGGCCGAATCCGGCCTGGCCCTAAAAGTTCGTTCTTTAGGCCCTAATAATTTCTTATTTTTTGTATTGTTTTAATATGTTTCTTATTTTTTAGATACAATAAAACTAATTTTCTCTTTTGTAGTTGATTTTCTAGTTTTGTTCATTTAATTTCCTTTTGTTTTGTTGATTAATGATTGTATTTTAATGATTTAGAGCAATAGTTCATGAGATATATGAGTATAATTACTTAGTTTATAGATATATGTCTTCAATTAAATATAATGTGTATGCATGCAAGTTAAATATGACCCCAAAAATAAGGTTCATTATTATATATAATTGTAAAGCTAAATTGTGAGAAAAAAATAAGAAGCCTATCTCGGTCATGTTTAGCCCTATTTAAAGGGCTGGCTAAGGCGGGTTAGAGCTTACATATTCAAGCCTCGACCCTACCTTATCAAGCTCTAAATTTTATTGACTTTGACCGAGCCATATTCTATTCTACCTTAAGCCCTAAAATTTAGGGTCGGACCGTCCTACATGTCTACTTGTTTCTATGTCTTATTTGATGATCAATGAGCTATCTTATGTTCTAAACTATGTACATTCTTACTGTCGTACCCTCAGTAAATTAGGTTGTAATACACAATTTATCTTTTATCTTCATTGTTACATAATAAAAATCATTTAACTCCATGTGAGTTTGACAACTTAACAACTAGATATTTAACTAGACTACTAGAGATCCTTGTTGAAACTCTACGTCAATGAACGTGGTAAGTTGAATTCAGTCTTTGTGATTCTAGTCTGTCGCTCATTCTTGTTCACCTTTGTTCTTCCTCCTACATTATTCTTCTCCCTTGTAGATCTCTCTATTAATTTATTACCTTTTTAACACTTAATCCCCGAATGCAACAGGTCATTGTTACTGCCTCTGTCGGCGGATTATTCAACCAACCAAGTCCACCCACAGTTGAAATCTCTAGCTTTCTTCTTACTAGTATATAACCCATAATTCTCTCTCATTCAAACTCGCACTCTCTCACTTGTTGGGGAGTGAAATAGTAGGGACCTTCTTTGTGCACTCACTCATCTCTCTCAAGACAATCAAAGCTAAAGATAGCTCCATCACCCAGTTCAGGTTCATATTCTTGATCCATCTTTATGTTACTAACTATCTTCTTTCCATGTTGTCTTTAAATGCTGTGGTTTGTTTTCCCATTGGGTACTGTGTCTCAAGATCTGTGCTTGCATTGTTTTTCTGTTTGGTTTTTGTGGGAAAGAGGTGATCTTTGTTTTTTTGTTTTGGTTTTGGTGTTTCTGGGTTTGAAGGGTTTTCAGTTTTAGTTTCTAATTACATCTGGGTGCAAATCAAGAGATTTCCTTTTTGGATGGGGAAGGACTTGCCATTAATGATCCAAGAGTTGAGCTAGATTTAAGGCATTGGGTGATCATCCATCTTTCTATTTTTGGCTTTGGGTTAGTAATTTGTTAGAGAGGTTTCATCTTCTCCATTAATACCAGATTCTGTAACTAGAGAATAATGTTTTGCTGTAATTTAGGATCTGTTTTGATTAGCTGTATCCTTGTTGTAAATACCTCCGCTGATTTGAAGGAATCATTTTGTGATTCTATTTGTAACAGTAGCAACCATGCTAGTATATAGCTTGTAAACTTGTCACTTTCTACATAATTCATGATCCCAAAATGGAAATGCCGATTTGAAGTAGATAATGTAAAATTTTTCTGGTAAAGATTTTTCCTTGATTTAATCCAGTCAGCCAATTTCCCGGTAAATCTACAAGTTAGATAACTGATATGGATTTGGTCCTTCATTACTTTATCTAATCTAGTTGTGAGTTCAAAACTCTCTGCAAGTAAATCTAGTTACAGCTTACAAGTTCTGAGTTATAGGTTTAAAGGGAAGGCAGCTTATGAGAATGTTGTCAGGTAGATGAAAGGGATCCACTGTATGTTTAGAGAAAATAAAATAAAGTTCTGGATTCTACATAGTTGGGTCTCAAGTTCTTTTGGTGCCTTCTTTTTCTACAATGGTTTTGACTGTTGATCCCAACCCACCATTTTTTTTGTCAGACAGAGTACCTTGTGAATATTTGACAATCATTCGGATGTTCATAGTGACTAGTTCTAACACTAAGGCATTTAGGATTCAAAGTCTGGGGATAAAGACTGGACACCATACTTGAAACAATTACTCAAGTGGCTAAATTTATCTTCTTCTTTTTAAAATATTTATGTCAGACTCTTGGACAGCTAAATAACTATTACTTCACGCATGATATACTTCAAATGATCCCTCTAACTTGTTATTGGTGTAGGTTTGAGGGAACTTTCAGAACAATATTATGGGGTCTAAGCAGAATCCTCCAGGAAACAGAACAAGACGCACATTGTCTATGTTTGTTGTGATTGCTCTATGCTGTTTCTTCTACCTTCTTGGAGCATGGCAAAAGAGTAGTTTTGGCAAAGGAGATAAGATAGCATTCGAAGTACCCAAGCATACAGACTGCAATGTCTTTAGTACCAATTTAAATTTTGAACCTCATCATAATGATGTGGAGATAATTGAACGCGCTGAACCAAAAGTCGAGGAGTTCAAGCCTTGTGATCCTAAGTACAGGGATTATACTCCTTGCCAAGAGCAAGACCGAGCAATGAAGTTCCCAAGGGAAAATATGGTATACAGAGAAAGACATTGCCCCCCAGAAGTGGAAAAATTGCACTGTCTTATTCCAGCACCGAAAGGGTATATCACTCCTTTTCCCTGGCCTAGAAGTCGTGACTATGCCCACTTTGCTAATGTCCCTTACAAACACCTGGCAGTTGAGAAAGCTGTTCAGAACTGGGTAGAGTTTAAGGGTGATGTTTTTAAATTTCCAGGTGGAGGAACAATGTTCCCTCATGGTGCTGATGCATATATTGATGAACTTGCATCAGTTATTCCAATTAAAGATGGCTCTGTGAGGACAGCATTGGATACTGGCTGCGGGGTATGTTGGTTTTTTATATTGCATTGGTTCGACTATATCTTTCATGTGGATGTTTCATTCCTTCATTTGAGCAATCAGTTGTGTGTATTTAATTTGACTTCTACTTCCTTCAGTCATCCAAAGGTTCTTAGCAGTCTCCTCCAATATATTTTAAGGCCCTACTCCTTACAAAAACATAGATGTAATATTGCTTGAGGATGCATATCTATAAACATACTCTTGCATTTTGTGGGGTAGTTTGATGTCTCTGTGGTTATAATGCTTATGTAACTAGAATTTGTTTGTGCTCTCTCTATCTATTTGTTCACACAGTTAGTTCTTTTGTTTAGTCATGGTTGTTGTCCTAATGAGATCAACTATGACACAGGTTGCAAGCTGGGGAGCATACTTGCTGAAGAGAAATGTATTAGCTATGTCATTTGCACCGAAGGACAATCATGAAGCACAAGTTCAGTTTGCATTGGAGCGAGGTGTACCTGCAGTTATTGGTGTTTTTGGATCAATACGTCTTCCATATCCATCTAGGGCCTTTGATATGTCTCAATGCTCTCGATGTCTGATTCCATGGACTGCAAATGGTAAGATATTTGGGCAACTAACAATAAGATTGAGAACTCAGATCTTGATTTTTTAGCTTCTCTAAATGTAAGAATATGACCCCCAGAAAATAGATAAGCATATGCATCTATTTTCATACTCAAAATGATATGGTCACATGAACTTGTCTGAGCTCTCAAACATTAACCACTGTGGCACTGATGTATCTTCAGAGTTTTTTGGTACACTTGTACACTTGCATTTTATCTGTATCAGCATTAACTGATATATTTATTTCAAAGATATATGTTAGTCTTTCCTAAGATTTTAAATTGTATTACGCTGATTATCTGCTGGCATCTTCTGGATGACTGTTGGTGTGCTTAGGAACCCCTTATATTTCCATTTTCTTTTCTAGGACCCCTAAGAAGGAAATTTTCTTTTGATTGATTGAATTCCTTAACCATTCACTACCTGTAGACTTAGTGGGTTTCTGATTGCTGGGTTTTTAAATGTCTGAAAATTTGACTGCAAGTGGTTTTGTTCAGATGGGATGTACCTTAAAGAAGTTGATCGGGTCCTTAGACCTGGGGGATATTGGATCTTGTCTGGACCTCCAATTAATTGGAAGACTTACTACAAAACGTGGAAGAGGACCAAGGAGGATGTCCAGGCAGAGCAAAGGAAGATTGAAGAACTAGCTGAAAGCCTGTGCTGGGAGAAAAAGTACGAGAAAGGAGATATTGCTATCTGGAAGAAGAAAGCTAATACCAATTCATGCAAAAGGGAGTCTGCCAATATATGCCACACAAAGGATGCTGATGATGTCTGGTATGTCACTATGCACTGTGGTGTCTCTTCAATTACTATTTTATCCATTGAATGAGTCTTCTTTGTTGCTGAGGTTTATCGTGATTGCTTTTCTATTATTATAATCCATTGAATGAGCCTTGTTTGTTTGTTTTTTTTGAAACTTTATAAACAGGTTTCTTTTATGTTTAAATTGTCATTGATAAGTCCGGTTGCTCCTGAACTCAAAAAATTAAAGGTCTACTCTGAATTTGCAAGTTTCAATCCTCTTGTGTCATGTTCACTGGCATTGCTTCTTCATTGTTTCTTACTAGTGGTGTACTCTGCACATTTTATGGTCTTATTCAATCCATTTCAAGCATCTTTGGAAAAAAATCTGCTACAGTTCTTATTAAATCTGATATTCTGAAGTTCTCATTCTGCCTTCCTAATTCGTATCTTGTTCTCATCTTTTCAGGTACAAGAAAATGGACACATGCTTAACCCCTCCCAGTGCAAATGATGTAGCTGTAGGGCAGCTGAAGTTTCCCGCGAGGCTTTATGCAGTCCCTCCTCGAATAGCCAATGGATTAGTTGCAGGGGTGACAACTGAATCTTATCAAGAAGACAATAAGCTTTGGAAAAAGCGAGTTAATTCCTACAAAAGAAACAACAAATTAATTGGCACTACAAGATATCGGAATGTCATGGATATGAATGCTGGCCTTGGAGGATTTGCAGCAGCCCTTGAATCAAAAAACTCTTGGGTCATGAATGTCGTACCTTCAATAGCAAAGAACACTTTAGGTGTTGTCTATGAGAGAGGTCTAATCGGCATATACCACGACTGGTACTGTTAATCTCAACTCGTTTCTGTCGTAATTTTATTTCTACTTATAAGTGCATAGTCTCCATCATGACACATTAACCTTGAATGGTTTTTTACGACCCATAATTATTGATGCTAATGCTAATGCTAGCTCGGTTTCCGTTTCAAAATTTCAAACATTGGAATTTGTTTCTTTTTAGTTTTTCAAAAGAGAAAGTATTGCGTAAAAGGGAATTATTCATGCAAAGCACTACCATTTAATTTTGTGTGCTTATTCCTCTAGAACAAAGGACATATCTGCTTGCCTGTTAATAATTCCAGCTTATAACAAAAACAAAATTCTCAATCTCAGGTGCGAAGGTTTCTCTACATATCCAAGGACATATGACCTTATTCATGCTAGTGGGGTGTTCAGCTTGTACAGGGATGAGTAAGTATCATCATCTTCTTCCAATGTGATTACAAACATATTATTATTATTATTATTGAATAAACGTGATATTTTCTTATGATATAGAAATTGTAACATTGGAGTTAACATTCTTGATATGAATATTTCTGCAACCATTTTAGCTTAATACTACTGTTCAAACAAGAAGGTGCAATGATTATTAATTCATCAATCTAAAATCTCTATTTAACATTATTTTTCTCTAGGCTGTTCTAGTATGTCGGAGTCTGGTAATAGTGAATCATAACGCAGATATAATAAAGAATACAAACTTCCTTGATATTGAAATTTCTCTCTTTCATAATTCTTTTTTATTTTTATTGATAAGTTAAGTAGGTTGTCAATTGTCTGCACACGTAATTAAGGCAAATCCTCTAATTCTTAATAGAATAAATAATGTGGTTAGGTCTTTTAAAAAAATTGATTAGATAAGGTTTGCTTTAAAGTTAAAACACTATTTGGAGCATTTCCCAAAGTCCTAATATATGTACGCAGATGCAAAGCGGAAGACATCCTTTTGGAGATGGACCGCATCTTGCGGCCTGAAGGAACAGTCATCGTAAGGGACGAGGTCAATGTCTTGAACAAGGTCAAGAAGATCGCTGGGGCCATGAGATGGGATACCAAAATGATGGACCATGAGGATGGACCTCTTGTACCTGAGAAGATACTGGTTGTTGTTAAACAGTACTGGGTTGAAAGCAGCGGAAACAGCACATCCAGTGATGACTAACCATGCGATCATTTGGTTGTGAGTGAAATAGGACATACACCACCGAGGGATAGCTGGGAACTGAAGAGTTCTTAACCTCAAAGGTGAATGGTGTACTGTAATTTATAGCTTTGTTTACTGATGAATGATTGAGAATAGAGCGCAGTTATTTCCTTGGCTATTTCTCCTGGTTTGACAGAGAAAAGGATACATGGATGTTGAATAATTAATTCAAGAATGTCTACAGATTTATTCCAAGCAAAAGAGAACACAATTCGTATAAATGTTTTGTTCTTAATTGGCTAATTGAAAAGTTTCATCTCTTCCCAGCTGTGTATCTCAATATTACATTCTTTGTTTTTGTCTGTAGAAATAAAGTAAATTACATGGAAAAAAATAATCAAAAAATCAGGACAAACGAGACTTTTGCCAAAAAAAGGTTTAAGCTTAAGCTAGAGTTATGGTTTAGTGGACACATATGGTTGTTCTTGAGCCAGTAGATAATGCAATACCAATGGAAAATGGAGTGAGTAACAACCCTCGAAGGCCGCTGCTCTTCTCTTGCTCGTCGTGCTTCTTGGTGACTGCGGCGGCTCTTCGTGGATTGTTTGACTTGTTTCTTGTCTGCTCCTCCATCAGTTAGGTCCTTCGTGCATGTCCCTTGTTCTAAACTTCTAATCCTAAGCAGCTACAACTCTCACTCTCCAGAGTCCAGACGCTCTCGAATGATGATATCGCACCTTCTAGAGAGGTAGATGCAGCAGAACCAAAAATGGTATTGTAGACCATAGCTTATTTGGATTTGAAGCAAAGTCATCGCCCTCATTCTACTCTCGAATGAATGTCTCAAACAAAATGATCGCTAGCTTGAACAACTGAATAAAAGGAACTGTAGTGGGCTAGTGGCTTCTATACGCAGTCCGATATCAACAACGAGTCAGGACCAACGTTTCGTCTAACTAGCGGATAAGCAAAACTAAGGACAAATCTCAAGAATTAGGATTTCAGCATCAAGACCATCCAAAATATCAAAAAAAATTGTATCTCCCTAGTTCTGCACAAGCATTGCAGCTTGGATTTTGCTACATTCTCGGGTTTTTGTTTTTGTTTTTTATTAGAATCTTCCATTTGATATGAATTATGCAGTTTTACCATAATGGTCAGACTGTAACTGTTCAGCATCGTTCAACCATTGAAAATCTGCATTCTTCATTTCTATGCTCTCTTTCATTTTTTTGTAAGAAGAACAAAACACGGGTTACTAAAAATATTTAAAACTAACTAAAGGAATTCCTATTTGATATCTTTATTTTTCTCTCAGCTAGGATGACTACCTGGCTTGAAATATGAACACAATGATCATTCGACTTCAAGTCTCTAGCTAATGAAAATTAACTGCACTTTTTATATTTTACTTTTAGGACTTTTACCTATATCTCACTCTCCTACATGTCACTATGACACTATATACGAATTGGCAATTAACTATTTCATCTGTGACCTTAGATCATTGCAGGCACCACATTTCTGTGTGGGCGTCAGTACGTACTACGTAGTGAGATTTCGAATATCGTTTCTAGTAATCCCCTGAAAACCTAGCTGGTTTGGTAAAAATAAATCACTGGGCGGGAGACAATGTATATCAAGTCGTGAACTCACCAGAAGTAGAAGAAGGTTGACTGCGTTATTGAAAATTTGACATGAACCTGTTAGTACTTAGCACATTGTACAAAGTTGGTAACCATATGCTTGCCTGCCCCAGGTTGGCCTTCTTGGACCTACATCCATCCACCACTTGTGAATTCACAACTGGCCAGAACCAATACCAACATGACTTGACATCAAATTCAAGTAGTCGATCTCAACATCAGTTCACCTTGTCTAGGGTTTCAATCACATCGTGCAATACATATGTCCGGCCCTTACCTTGACACCCTCGATCACATAGCTTCGACTATATATGTACATACCAATGTTTGGTGCGTTTTAACTTTCGTATAGAGGATGGTGAATCCAATGTATTTATTGGTTAAAAGGCCACCGTAAATCTCAAGGAAAACTAACTTGATACAACTAGGGTTTTTGAGGGTGTCCGATGGTATCTCTGTCCCCCTGGCCAAGACGGATCAGGTTCTAGGGCCTTAAATTTAAGAACTCCAAATTTTTTTATATTAACCTGTAAAAAAAGAAAAAGAGACCCGTCTTTACGCAGCACGAAGTCCAAAACAATATAAAAGATTGCGTCTGAGTGGGAGCCTCTTCTTCTAATCATAGAAAAAATCGAAGAAAAAAAATGAGAGTAACAAATCTAATTGAAGAAAAGCACCAACACAACTCAATTATTCAATCTAAAAAGGCATGATCTTTTATTAGTTCATCAATGAAGCTATTTCTTTTCTAAATTGAAGAAATTCGATTTTCCCTCAGTGGCTTAATGCCTCAATACAGATAGTCCCTTTTATTTTTTGTTTCTCCATTTAATTGTTGAACATAACAACATTGAATATGAATATATAATGATACTGAATTTAAAGCTTCATATAATCACCCACTCTCTTTGAATTGTTTGTATATGTTTGGACGTGTGATATCTAGATTTTGAAAAACACTCTTTGATTTTGTATTGATGTCTACATTTTTGCAAAACACACGGTATAATATCTATAAAAAACAGTTGAAAAACTTGATTATGAAAATTTAATTAATATCTTTGTATCTAAAAATACAAAACGAGTTGTATCTCAGTAGATATTTTCTACCTTGTTATATGAATTTCTTTTGTGATATTTTAAGTTTTTCTTCTTTTTATTTTAGAGCGTCTCAAATGTTTTGTAACCTTGAGCCTTTATGGACACAGGTCGCCCCGGTAGACACCGTACACAGAACCATATTCCTATGGTGTCATGTAATCATAAAATATATTTTAATGCTCTCAGCAGTACGGTAGGGTTTCATATGCCAACATATCTATCGTAAAAATCAAAAATATGCACGTACGTGTATAGATGCCTGCCTCAGTTTCTCAGTTATTTCAACTTGAAAGAAAAATGATAATTAGTGACAAGACATCACATTCAAATACGTTCGACCCTGAGGTCAGTTCATTTTAGAGTTAAAGAGCATCAAGCCATATATGTTGGTCTCAATTACATGATCCCAAGTAAGAGCTAGCCGACAGTAGTATTAAGCCATCACGAGTACTACTCGAACTTCTGCTCAAAGCAGCTGCAGCTGCAGCTGCAGCAGCAAGCGAAAATTATGAGCACAATGTAGGATTATAATCCAGAGAGAGAGAGTAATATGAATGAGGTTTTGAATTTTCTTGTCAGCAAGTAAAGGATTAATAAGAAGATGCCCAAGAATGTTACAATGTGCGCAGATTTGCATGCATTTAAATAAGGGGAAATTCTTTCTCTCAAAGTTTAGGTACAGAAACATCACTTTGCTCATCTATTAGTTTGTATCTTGCCTTGTAATGATATGTTGCATAAATGATTCTTAAAACGAGAATAAATTATAGACGATTATTATGTGTTCCCGTTTCAGAGCCAGAATCATCTTAAAACGTGGTCTTTGATTTAGCTTTGAACATCCTGTCCGTTTTTAAATGCAGCCCTTGTGAATGGTGTTCTTGTATTTTTCAATCTTTCATACTCCCTTTGTGGGGATGCCTACCTATATGAAGTTTTAAACAGTTCATGTTTTATTTTTGTTGATGTCATAATTTGGTTCGACAACGAATCTTGACTTTTCAACTCATTCCATGTAGGACGCGTTGAAATATCAAAGAGCCACATGATGACCACTGACATGTCAAGACTGATCATCTGACATGACAAGGCTAAAGCATTACCAGTAAATCTCTCTTGGGATGAGTACTGCACGTCCTAACCCGGGTTTAGGAAGGTAAACTTAGGCCAGGGCATGACACCAATAATTCTGAGTTACTGTAGCTAAAAAAGAGATATGGATGTATTGTGTTGCCCGTTGATTGAGATTTCTTGATGCAGTTTCAATAACTATGATTTGTCGATTACCGTAATCTGTTCGTTCAGCTTAAAGATGGAGATTGGAGATTACATTATCTTTATTTTGCATTATTATAAAAAGGACCGTAGGATTTTTTGTTAGATGTCCTTGACCAAAATGCTCTACGCGATTCAACTTTTCAATACAATCAGTCAAATTCAAATTCAGCTCCTCAATATCACAGTTTATCAATCTCTCATGTTTTATGTTTTAGTTTTTGGTACTAGTTCATCCTTATTGTTCTTTTCATTCCTGCGATCTATATTTGTTGTTTATGCGTGTGTTCATCTTTCTTGTTTATTTTATTCCTGCAGTCTTTAGTATTTGTTCATACACATGTTTATTTTTCATTCATGCGGTCAATATTATTGTTCATGCTATTGTTTATTTTTCATTTGTGCAGTACATTTTTATTATTCACTTATACGTTTATTTTTTTCCTGCAATCTTCATTATTGTTCCTGTATTTTATTTGTACATTTCCTGTATCTACATTTTGTTTGCGTTTCTCTTGAGTATTACTTACATTCTTGCACTTCACCATCACAATCACAACATTCATTTAGTTATATAATACCAAGATCGGCTTATTACTAGACAAAGACAAAGAGAACCCCGCGGCCGATTGATCCTTCCTCGGCTTACGATCGTCTGAATCAGAAATTTGTCGCGCAACTCCTACATCCGCATATCAAAACCTCGTTTGGCGTCTTGGCTGCGAGTTGACACGCCTACGCATACATCACCAATGCAAGTCAGAAAGGTCACATGTAGCCCAACAAGTCCTCAACCTTTTGACCACGTGGCATGGATGATTTTTTAGCTAACAATGACATAATCAAACACGATCAACAATCTAATAGAAATAAAACTAATTCTTATTTCATACCATATGTTTGCACCAACCAAACAGACATATATATATATATATATATATGTATAGATAGAGCTTCTCTGGTGCGGACGTCCGCACCAGAGGGTTTGGTGCGGATGTGTGATTTTGTCTCACTTTTTATATCTTAGTTTCAGATCTTAATCGTTCAATATCTAGGTATATATATATAGATCATCTCTGTAAAATTTCATCTCATTTGGTGATCCTTAAAGCATTCAAATCTGTGATTTACCATGAAGAAAATTCATGGTGTCGGTTAAACAGTTCAGGAACCGTCTGTTTTCTTCATGGTAAATCACAGATTTGAATGTTTTAACGATCACCAAATTAGATGAAATTTTACAGAGATGATCTATACATATATACCTAGATATTGAACGGTTAAGATCTGAAACTAAGATTGAAAAGTAGGGCAAAATCACACATCCGCACCTGAGAATGTATATATATATATATATAATATAAAAAATACTTCTTTACAAACTTTGCGAATGTCGTCCGCACCTGAGGATGTATATATATATAATATCAAAAATACTTCTTTACAAACTTTGCGAATGTCGTCACACAGGAGTTACCAGAATGAGCCTAGCTACAATAACCTAATTGATTCTCAAACTGTACGAAGCATAATTCATATGGTTGTAATGCTATTGCAATGTGAAAATCAATTTATGAAAACAAAAATAATAATGTGATGATATCAGACACAGAGAAGAAACTCAAATGTTCCTTATAAAATACTTAATTTCCATTGTTAGGTCATGGGACTAGCAGCAGTTGGCTACTATGCTGCTTCAGAAGTTACAGAGGCTCTTATGTAACCCAGAATTTTCGGAGGAAGATTGATATGTTTTTTCACTTATTTGCAATACATATATATGTGCTGTACAGTTTTTTGTATCTTTTTTTTAGAAATGTTTTGTATCCCATTTGTGCAATTGAAAAGCATTCATCATGATTCAATTGTTAGCCAAACTTGAGTTGGTGGAAACAAAAGTTCAAAAGTCCCTATAAAGGCTAAACAAAATCATGGAACAGACAACTTAATCGATTTCCTTTGAAAGGTGTGTTATGATATCAATTATCAAGTGACTAAGATTATCGGTTGCAATATTGGTCGAGTCACTCGAGTGTCTAATCATATATCTTAAGTAACTCCTAACAAAAATTTCACTTGGTTATGGAAGTGTTGGAAGAGGAACTAATTACTCTCATAAAAGCACACGTCCCCTCTAACATTATAATCATAAGGTAATTTATAAAATGAGTGATTTGGATCGTGAAAAGACAATGGCTGATACAAAATAAAGAAAATCACTTGATTTGGTATAGTTGGTCGAGCTAATTGGTATGGAACTCCAATGTTAATAGTGTGAATCCCAACTCTTACCGGTTTGCAGCTAACGTGTATGGGTCTTCCGGTTCATGCGCCTCCAACAAGAGATTAGTCATGGTTGTGCTACGATATTCTCATCATAGACTTTGGTCTAAATATTAAGTTGGTAGGTGTGTTACTAATTTTTTAATATTACTGTTAATATATGCCTTGAACCAGCCATCTGAGGGTACCAGCTATTCGGAGATCTCGCTGCCCGGTCAGCGAGTTGGGGTCCAGAGGCAACGCGCCCTGGTTTGGGGGTTCGGGGGCAACGTGGCCCCCGAGGCCCACGAAACCTGTTATGCTGGGTTACGGTTTCCTGTTGGGCTTAGTATATAGGGTTTAGGGTTTAGTATATAAACGTCCTAAACCTAATTGTATTCCGCATTCTGTGTTTTTCCTCAAGATAATAAAATTGTTATCCTCTGCCCGTGGACGTAGCTAACATATCGTTAGTGAACCACGTAAATCTGTGTTCTTTCTTGCACTCGTTACAACAAACTGGTATCAGAGCCCAGGAGGGGTTCGAATTCTGGGAAGAAAGATGTCTGGTTTGAACGTGAAGATCGATAAATTCACGGGGAGAAACAGTTTCAGTTTATGGCAGATCAAGATGCGAGCTTTATTAAAACAACAAGGGATGTGGGCGCCGCTTGTGAAGAAGCCGGGGGATCCAGAAATCGCTGAGATGGCCAGCCTGGAGGAGAAGGCACACTCGACAATTTTGTTGTGTCTTGCAGATGATATAATCACAGAGGTCGCAGAGGAGGAAACTGCGGCTGGTCTGTAGTTGAAGCTTGAGAGTCTATACATGACGAAGTCTTTAACCAACAAGTTGCTTCTAAAGCGACGTCTGTTCAGTCTGCGAATGGAAGAAGGCATGACTCTAAGAGATCACTTAGATCAGTTAAACACAATTCTATTAGAGTTGCGTAACATTGATGTTAAAGTTGGTGATGAAGATGCTGCCCTAATTCTGCTGGTATCTCTACCTTTGTCGTATGAGAACTTTGTGGATTCTTTTATTGGTGGGAGAGATACTGTGACTCTGGAGGAGGTTAGATCATCTCTTCATACTAGAGAGATGCGTCATAAGGCGACCGGTACAAGTTCAGACAGTCAGGCTGCTGGGTTGGTAGCCAGTGGAAGTATGAGACATGGAAGCTCGGGGAAGAAGAAATTCAAGAAACCAGTTTCAAAGAGTTCAAAATCTAATGATGTCTGTAACTACTGTAAAGAAAAGGGACATTGGAAAAACGAATGTCCAAAGAAGAAGAAGCAGCATGAGAAAGCATCAGGTACTGCTGTTGTAGTAGAAGTTGACACCGATTCTGAAGAGGATTTGGCCTTGGTTGCAGATGCACACACACATCACAGGGATGTGTGTGTTTTGGATACCGGGGCGTCTTATCATATATGTCCACGTAGAGAGTGGTTTTCAACCTATGAGCAGATAGATGAAGACAATATTTCTATGGCTGACAGCCATGCATGCAAGGTGGTTGGAATAGGCTCAATCAAAATACGGACACATGATGGTAAATTCTGTACATTGAATGATGTTAGGCATGCTCCACGCATGACGAAGAATCTGATTTCTTTGGTTCTACTAGACAACAAAGGGTTCAGGTACAAAAGCTCATGTGGAGTCCTAAATGCCTACAAGGGTTCCAATGTGGTTCTGAAAGGTGTCAAGCGGGGTACTTTATATTTTCTGCAAGGTTCTACGCTGTCAGGTTCTGCTGCTGTTGCATCATCGGAGGTTTACAAGGATGATATGACCAAGCTATGACACATGAGGCTCGGTCATATGAGTGAAAGAGGGATGCAAATTCTGTCAAAACATGATCTTCTTGGTGGCCACAAGGTCAAGGATCTTGGTTTCTGTGAACATTGTATTTTGGGAAGCTACAACGCAGAAAATTTCCTAAAGCAATTCATAGAACTAAAGACACGCTTGATTATATCCATTCTGATTGTTGGAGTCCTTCTCGTGTTGATTCTTTGGAAGGTCACAGATATTTCGTGTCTATGATTGATGACTACTCAAGAATGACTTGGGTGTTTGTGATGAAGCATAAAAGTGACGCCTTCAAGAACTTCAAGCAGTGGAAGACATTAGTGGAAAATCAAACAGGGAAGAAGATCAAGAGGCTGCGAACTGATAATGGTTTGGAATTCTGTTCTGCTGAATTTGATGAGTTCTGCAAGTCTGAAGGTATTGCAAGGCATTATACAGTCCGGAATACACCACAGCAAAATGGTGTAGCAGAACGTATGAATCAGACACTTCTGGAGAGAGCTAGGTGCATGCTCTCTAATGCTGGATTAGAGAGAAGGTTCTGGGCAGAAGCGATGAGTACTGCATGTTATCTGATAAATCGTGGACCTCACACAGGTATACATCTCAAAACACCTTATGAGATGTGGTCTGGTAAGTCCGTTGATTACTCCAATATGAGGGTTTTTGGGTGTACTGCTTATTATCATGTAAGTGAGGGTAAGTTAGAACCAAGAGCTAAAAAAGGAGTGTTTGTAGGCTATGGGGATGGGGTTAAAGGTTTCAGAATCTGGTCTCCATCCGAAAAGAGGGTTATACTTAGTAGAAACGTAGTATTTGATGAAAATTCTATGTTTAACCCTACTGTGAAGTCTATTGTAGTATCAGAAAATTGTAGTGTTGAGAGACAGGTGGAGCAACAAGTCACTGAAGATGAGAGTGAACCACAACAAGAAGATCAACACTTACATTCAGAAACAGAACCAACGGTAGTTAATCAGCATATTTTGACTTATGAGCGATCTAGGAGAGCAAATTTTGGGAAAGCTCCCACGAGGTATGGGTTTGAGGACATGGTGGCCTATGCACTACAGGTTGCTGAAGAGGTGGATCCTCATGAGTCATCCACCTACAAGGAAGCAATTAGATGTACAGAGTCAACCCAATGGCTTGCTGCAATGGGAGATGAGATGGAGTCACTTCATAGAAATCAGACTTGGAAATTGACCAAACGACCTGATCAGGGGAGAAAGATCATTACTTGTAAATGGGTTTTCAAGAAGAAAGAAGGGTTGTCACCTGCTGAGGGCATTAAGTATAAAGCTAGAGTAGTTGCAAGAGGGTTCCATCAGAAAGAGGGAGTAGACTACAATGAGATTTTCTCGCCAGTGGTCAGACATACTTCTATCAGGGTGTTACTAGCCATAGTTGCACATCAGAATCTGGAGCTTGATCAACTAGATGTGAAGACAGCTTTTCTACATGGAGAATTGGAAGAAGAGATATACATGACTCAGCCAGATGGTTTCCAAGTTCCTGGAAAAGAAGACTATGTTTGCAAGTTGAAGAAGTCTTTGTATGGACTAAAACAGTCTCCTAGACAGTGGTACAAGAGGTTTGATAGCTATATGATAGAGATAGGCTACATCAGGAGTCCGTATGATTGTTGTGTCTACTACAACAAGGTAACAAATGGTTCTCTCATTTATCTAGTCCTATATGTAGATGATATGTTGATAGCTGTAGAAAACAAGTCAGATATCCAGAAGTTGAAGGGTTTCCTCAGTGCAGAGTTTGAGATGAAGGATTTGGGAGCAGCCCGAAAAATTTTGGGAATGGAGATTTACAGGGATAGAAGTCAGAAGAAGCTTTTCTTATCACAGAAAGGTTACATCCAGAAAATACTGTCCAGGTTTGGTATGTCTACATCAAAATCTATAGATACTCCAAGTGCTGCAAATATTCATTTGTCTACTGCGTTTGCACCTAAATCTGCTGAGGAGAAGGAATACATGTCTCGAGTTCCCTATGCAAGTGCAGTAGGAAGCTTGATGTATGCTATGGTTTGCACTAGGCCTGATCTTGCATATGCTGTTAGTGTTGTCAGCAGGTTTATGGGTGAGCCCGGAAAGGAGCATTGGCAAGCCGTGAAGAGAATTTTTTGGTATCTCAAAGGTACGTCTGATGTTGGTCTCATTTATGGAGGTGATACAAACTGCTTAGTAACATGCTATTCAGATAGCGATTATGCTGGAGATGTTGACACTAGGAGATCTATGACTGGTTATGTTTTTACTCTTGGTGGCTCTGTTGTTAGTTGGAAAGCTACTTTGCAGCCTACAGTGACTTTGTCTACTACTGAAGCAGAGTACATGGCTTTAACAGCAGCTGCAAAGGAAGGAATATGGTTGAAGGGACTGGTCAATAGTCTTGGTTTGCATCATGATCAGGCTATAGTATATTGTGATAGTTTGAGTGCAATATGTTTAGCAAAGGATCAGGTTCATCATGAGAGGACTAAGCACATTGATGTCAGGTATCATTTTCTGAGAAGTGAGAGCAGAATTAAGGTGAAGAAAGTGGGTACTGCTGATAATCCCGCTGATATGCTCACCAAGTCGGTTCCGCACAGCAAGTTCCAACATTGTTTGGACTTGCTAAATGTTACAAGCTGTTAGTTGCCCTTTGGGGGCAACATCTGAGGCAGAGGATTTATTTGTACATCTGGTATTACTGTGATGCATCTGGTACATCTGTTATTTGTGAGAGGATTCAAGTCAAGGTGGAGATTTGTTCATATATGCCTTGAACCAGCCATCTGGGGGTACCAGCTATTCGGGGATCTCGCTGCCCGGTCAGCGAGTTGGGGTCCAGGGGCAACGCGCCCTGGTTTGGGGGTTCGGGGGCAACGTGGCCCCCGAGGCCCACGAAACCTGTTATGCTGGGTTACGGTTTCCTGTTGGGCTTAGTATATAGGGTTTAGGGTTTAGTATATAAACGTCCTAAACCTAATTGTATTCCGCATTCTGTGTTTTTCCTCAAGATAATAAAATTGTTATCCTCTGCCCGTGGACGTAGCTAACATATCGTTAGTGAACCACGTAAATCTGTGTTCTTTCTTGCACTCGTTACAACAATTACTGAGGTGACTTGTTATCTCACTCATTATATAATAATTTGTTTTTAAAGAGTGATTTAAAATAAGGGTGTTTGGTGGTTCAGGAGTTGTTTGAGGATCAAAACTATCTCTTTTTAGTGCGGGGGAGTTAAATAGCGACAAACGTGACCCGTGGATCATCTGTGTACTGATACTGTCCTAACTTAACCACTTTTAAGGTATTAGGTTTTATCCACAAAAGGCCTCGGTACAATTAGAAATGATCCACCCACATATAAGTTATATTTTATTTATCCTGTTTCTGATGTGGGATCTCTCATCTCCAACACGTCCCCTCACGTGCAACTTGACAAGGTCTGCACGTGAATCTATGTCACCCTCCACTCAAACACCAACTTTTACATGCAACCAGACTCAAGGGTTTAGCACGTGTACAAATGTCTAAACCAATCCGACCACTAACCCGGCCCATCTGGCATTTGGTGACAATCTATATAAACACTAACCCTCACGTCCAACCAGACTCAAGGGTTTAGCACGTGTACATATGTCACACCAATCGAACCAACCAACCAATAAGAAGTAATTAGAGAGGGATCCGCTCTGATATCAAGTTAAACAGCGACAGGCGTGGCCCGTGGATCATCCGTGTACCGATACTGTCTCAACTTAACCACCTTTAAGGTGTTGGGTTTTATCACAAAAGGTATTGGTACAATTAGGAATGATTCACCCACTTATAAGTTATATTTTATTTATCTTGTTTCTGATGTGGGATCTTTCATCTCCAACAGATGAATAATACGTTAGAAATTTCATTCCTTTTAATATCGTTATATTTGAGTGGGGGCATGCCAGCACCAAACGGTGTAATGTGTTGTTGTCCACGAATCTGACTTCGAATCAAGCCTGTGAGAGCGAGCACCAATCTTGTTACTAATTGCGTTTCTCTGCATGTGTACGTAAAAACTTTGGAGTTTTAGCAGATCTTCTAAGCGTCACCAAATTGATACCAAAGAGAAGACTGTCAAAGCAATTATATTGAGAATAGAGTGATACTAGAGCGTTACGGTTGTTGGGTTCATCAATAGAGTATGACGAGACTTTAGGATGGCTGATGAGGGTATGTCGAGTGTCTTGCTGGTGAAGGTATCGTCGTTGAGAGAATAAGAGAGATCTTAATCTTTAGATTAGCTAACAAGGCAGACCACAAAGTAGCTGGTTTTGTAGCTCATGAGTCATGAAAGCGGGCCTAGTGTTTGGTTAGGGGTTTGGCCTCTTTGGGCCATGCAAGTCATCTCCCATGATGGTCTAGTAACTTGAGATCAGTTTTGTTTATAGTAAATTACAGTTTAATTACTAATCAGATTTTAGTTTATAAATAGGTCTATTAGAGATATTTCTACATATACAAGGACAAAATTTTACAATTAAGGACAACAAGATGTGTAGCTGTCATCTGTCATCACTCAATTGACATTTTTACCATTCTTCAACACAACGAAGTACATAACTCAGTAGCAGAACGCAAAACCACTGCTCAGTAGCAACATGAAGCACAACCGCTCAGTAGCAGTCGTTCAGTAGCAGGATGCAACACCACTGTGTAGTAGCACCACCGCTCAGTAGCAACATGAAGCACCATCGTTTAGTAGCAGGATGCAGCAGAACACCTCACCACTGTACAATAGCAGCACGCCTCATCACTGCACAGTAACAGCACGAAACACCAACGCGTAGTAGCAGCCCGCAACACCATTTTCTAGCTCGGGAGGAAGAATAACATTTTCTGGCTATTTTTTAAATTTTGTTGTAAAATTGGACATTATTGTCATTTGATTTAAAATATCGGGTAAGGAATTTAAAATATCGGGTCAGGAATTTAAAACTCCTATGGTTTTGAGTCTGAACTCATATGATAATTTGTATGAAAATTATTTAATATGAGTTTTTTGTGTTTATAAATTTAGTTAATTTCTTATACATAATTATCTCTTTTTATGTATTGAATAGATAGATGTTCTCTCATTAAAAAAATAGCCATAAGTGAAAGGGTTTTGGGATATTCACCCAAAAGTAAGGGGTAAAGAACGAAAAATTATACTGACATTGTAGAGAAATTTGTGAGAGGGCAGAAGAGAGGGGCTTTAACTTTTTGGATATTCTGTGGTCCGCAAAACAACCGATGGTAACTGTACTCTGGTATTCGAAAGCGCCACTTCAAACCTCTCAGTCTCAAGCTTTCCATGTGCAGCCAAAGACGACTTCAATGTGGAAGACCTAGAAAAAACCTCTTCTTTACTTGATTGAGCGTACAGGAGGTGAAAAACTAAACCCACTTTTTCCTGTCTTATTTTCCTGTTTGGTAAATGGTAAAGATTCCGTCTTTAATTTAACTGCATTTCTCTCGAGTTAGTAATCATGGCGATAGATGTTATATTTTAAGCTTCAGCAGAGCTCACTCATGGAGATATAAAGTCTTGTTTTCTGGTGCCCTTTTGCTTATTCGGTGCATGCATGCGTTGGGGTTGAACTATTGTCTTCTTAGTTTCCCTTTGAAGAGTTTCCCAGTTCTTTGCTTCTGACTGGTTCCCTGGTATTTGATTGTTTCTTCATTTCTCTGTGTATTAAACATGTCTTTGTCTTTGTCTCTGTCTTTGTTAGTTCTTCTATTTTGGCTGAGATCTTTACTTGGTTGTTGTCTAGTTGTTGTTCTGCAAACTTAGCACTAGCAAATCTTTCACTCCAGTAAAATCTATCTCTATCTTGTTCCTGTAGGAGCCATATATACCAACTAAGAAGTTTGATCCTCTAGTCTTATTTGTTTAGCTTCATCTGGGTTTAGAATAAGATCCACTTTGGTATGCATATGCGTAGACAGAACTTGTTCCCAGCAGAAGGCTTCAGTGTCTAATAGAACTTGGGTTTGATTCAATCATCAAGGAGTAGTATATGTTATAGTGTTTCTCTGAACTTTCATTACAAAAACTCATTCAATTTGGAAGCGGGTGTCTCCAATATGTATGTTGTAGTATTGGGAATCTTTTCAATCTAACAGGAACAACATCCCAGTTCATTTTATATTTTAGTCTTTTTGGACACTTGGATCAAGCAAAGATTGGTCTTGATGTGCGGTTCTTGTGGATCTGGCAGAATTCATTGAAGGCTTATGAGCTGTTATCTGCTACATTGCTCTAGGACGGCCTGAGAAACGATGCCACATCAGCTATGGTTTGCACTGCCAGTGATTTGGAAGGGTGGAAAGATTTCCCAAAGGGCCTTAGAGTTCTTCTCCTTGATGAAGACACCAGTTATTCTGCCGAGATAAGATCAAGGCTGGAAGCCATGGATTATATCGGTCAGGGATCTTTTAATCATTCATGTTCTTAGTTTTGATTTTTCTCTGAAGAGTTTCCTTCCTTAATTAGAAATATTAATCTCACTCCTTTCCACTTCATCAGTTTTCCACCAGTATACTGGTCCCTTTTTCTTTTCCCTCTAAGGCATCATGTTTTTGGTTGGATTTTGGCTTTGGTTTTATGTGGTTTTGGATTTTAGTCATATGGAGCTTAGAAAAAACCTGAAGATTCAATTTCTTGCCTTTTTCAACACCTCAATAATTCCTTTTTTCTCACTGGAAAATTAAAATATTGATCGGCTATAATCTTTCGGGATCTAAATGATGAAATAATTGGCTCCAATTTCTTTATGGAGACTTCTGCAAAATCAGAATATACTCAATGGAGGGGTAAAATCAAATTCCTGTTGTTTAGATGTAGTGTTGATTTAAATCAATGTTCTTCTGCCTTATATTCTGCATGTTTGTTCACTTGTGTCTGTTTCTGTTTGCATCTAGCCATCTACACAGTTCATTTAAAATCACATTGTCTGTTGCAGTTACTGCATTCTGCAATGAAACAGAAGCATTGTCAGCGTTTTCTAACAACCCTGAAAGTTTCCATGTTGCCATCGTTGAGGTAATTAACTAAACCTAAATATGAAACTAGAACTCAATTCATGGTTGGAGAAAATTTTTCCTGACCATGGCCGCATCTATAAGGTGTAGTGTTGGTTTTTATTGCTGGTTTGAGACTTCTGGACCAAAAGTTTCACTCTGTTTCTTTTGTGGAACCACTTTCCAGAAAAATGTATGTAGCTCAGCCTGTTGCAGCTTATTCAGTTACAAGAGTATATGATCATTTAGCAATTTACTTGATCAATTGGTTGTAGTGTCAGTCCTATAACCATATTCTTCTTAATCAAATATTGTCCCAGGTAAATACAAGCAAAGGTGATTCGGGTTTCAAATTTCTTGACACTGCCAAGGACATGCCGATTATTAGTAGGTTCACACAAATACGTACTATTTTAAGATTCCCAGAAAGTTCTCTTGTTTATTTCTTATTAATGATATGTGTTTTTCTGATTCTACGTTTCTCTTTCTAACAAATTGTTTTGTTAAACATCTAACAACTCATTACATAGTTTTAATTGGTTTTTACTAAATCTTTCTTGCAGTGACCTCAAACATTCATTGCTTGAAAACCATGATGAAGTGTATAGTGGTGAGATATTTTCTCCAACCACTTAAATTACCAATTGGTCTCCAACAACATGCACTATATTTAAGATTTTTTTGCTTTCTCTTCTCTTTTACTTCTAGAGTCCTATTGAATTAGAACAAGTATATCACAGCACTGAAATCTCTTGTTGAAAATCTTAAACTGATTAAGGATTTTATTATTCAACTTAAGCCTGTCCTATTGTTGCTCAAATCATAACTGAAAGGTTCTATGCTGCATTTATAGTTGATCATGCTTAGTTTCCTGCATGTATTTGACAAATTACTTCCAGCTTGGTGCAGTTGAGTTTCTGCGGAAACCTATCTGTGAGGAGAAACTTCGGAATATTTGGCAGCATGTTGTTCATAAGGTTTGTTATAGTATGCAGATTTTTGTCAAGATTTACTACCAAGTATGATAAACATTCTGCAAGTAAAAATTTTCTGATTATGTGAATTCTGAGCAGGCATTTAATGCAGTTGGGAAAGCCGTCTCTGAATCAATTAATTCTGTTAAAGAATCTGTACTACCCATGTTGCAGCCCAAATTGGAAAATGAACCACCGATATCCAAAATTTCAGTAGTAACTGAAAACGCTGCAAGGGTTCCTGAACATGACCATGAACAATCCACCGGAAGTGACAAGTACCCAGCTCCTTCGACGCCACAGATTAAACAGGGATCTCGATTACTGGATGATGGGGATTGCCAAGATCAAACCAACTCATCAGAGAAAGAGAGTGGGGAGCATGATGGTGAATCTAAATCTGTCGAAACTACATGTGACAATGCTGATGATACCCTTCAAATAAGTGAACCTCAAATGCCTGAGAAGATACTGGTCAAACAGGAAAATGACTCTGCTGATGTTTCTAAGGGTGAAAATAATTTGTCTCAGCCTCATATTAGAGACTGTACCAATGATACTGGTCGTGCTACTGAAAATCTGAGTAAAGCATCGGGTCTCAATCATTTATACAAATCTAGTAGGAAGAAGATGAAGGTAATCTTGTAAACATGTACTTCTCTATGAAAAATATATATTTAATATACTAGTTGTAAACTTCTGTTGATAATGATTTCAATCGGGCACTTTGACAACTTGAATGCATTTCTGTTTATGTTTGGTTTCAGGTAGACTGGACGCCAGAACTGCACAAGAAATTTGTTCATGCAGTGGAACAATTGGGTGTGGATCAAGCCATTCCTTCTCGAATACTTGAGCTTATGAAAGCTGAAGGTTTGACAAGGCATAATGTAGCAAGCCATCTCCAGGTAGGGTATATTACTAGCTCTTTAATAGCCAATCAAGTATTATTTCAATATAAATTACTCGTCTTTGATGAAAGCTATTGTTTGGAACATGTTTAGGTCTTCTTTTCGGACTGTTTTATGTGAAGCTTATTGTAAACCAATGTGTAGTGATAAAGAAAAAGAAACATAAAATAGAAAAGGCTCAGTGGAAGTTATCTTTCTTTCCATATAACTCCGATAAATCAACTAAATATGAGTCCCCAACTCTTTTCTACCTTGATTGTTATTGTTATTGTTATTGTTTGAAGCTTCAGTCATTGAGTGCTGTTTTGAATACCAAACTTTTTCGAAATTAGTGTATAGTGATCAATGCCAAAACTTTTTCACCCCAACCCTACCCTACCCTGCTCTACTCAACCTAATGAACTAATTGACTATTTTTGTGGAGCAGAAGTATCGCATGCACAAGAGACACATCTTACCCAAGGATGAAGACCGCAGACTGTTACATCCTAGAGATCCAACTCAAATGAGCTATTATCCTCATAAGCCCATCATGGCTTTTCCCCCATATCATTATAACAGTGCTGTATCAATGCCAGGGGTGTATCCTATGTGGGGCCAACCTGCCAGCCACCCGGCCAATATCCAGTTGTGGGGACAACCTAGCTATCCTCCCTGGCAAGCATCAGAAAATTGGCATTGGAAGCCTTCTTATCAAGCGGTAATAATTTTGGTCATTTTTAAGAAGTGCAGTTAATCTCTTTTGTAAAGCATGTTATTCATTAGGATATCCTTTGATAATTGCATCATTTAGTCATTGCAGTTACATGCTGATACTTGGGGTTGCCCTGTAATGCCTCAACCTCTGCAAGGTGGTTATTCCTCTTATCCTCAAGTGAGTATGCCAATGAAAATGTCTGCACTCGTGTTTGCATAAGTCATCAATTCCAATTCATTTACCAAATCTTACTTCATACTACCTTTTGACAATGCAGACTGCATCAGGGGTTCACAATCCAAATTTAGTAGACAATGGCTGCAACATGCTACATAGCTCTTTGCAACTTCATCCGGTACTACCACACAACCTTGGTTTATGCACTGCTCAAAATATGGACACTGCATTCTATTTCTGATGTGTAATTAAGCCTCAGATATCTACCTTGTAACCAACTAACCAATATCGCAAACCACACCTTGACTTGGAACAATTATTTATCCAATCTTGTTTCATACTCATTGTTTCTCTATTTCAGATCACATCAGGGGTGAACAACGCAAATGTAGCAGATAGTGGCTGCAGCATGGCACATGATTCTTCTGAACTTCATCCGGTAATGCTACACACCCTTAATTTATGCACAGTGCTAGAACTTTGTTCATTGCATTCTGTTCTGTTATGTAGTCAAGCCATCGTTAAGTTAATAACCACACCCAGTTAAGTTTCAATTCATTGCTTTCCAATTGAAGCAATATGAGAAGGAAGCTTTGCTATTTATGGAAAAACAAGATGTAAACAAAGAATAATGTTAATGGACTGATATGTTTTCTTATCATGTCGGTTAAAGATTTGATGAACCTACTTGAATCTGACAAGTCATGAGTGTTATAACTTTCACTTCAAATAATGCACATGCGGAATCCAAGTGGTGGGGTATTGACATAAACCAAACGTTAAAATTGCCCATCAAATCTGATCTTTTTGGTGTCTTGGGTTTTGTCATATGCAGGCAGAGGAAATCATTGATAAGGTTATGAAGGAGGCAATGAGCAAGCCATGGCTACCCCTCCCCTTAGGCCTTAAGCTTCCTTCCGCTGAAGCTGTACTAGCTGAACTCTCAAGGCAGGGCGTCTGCAACATCCCTCCTACGATCAACAGCTCCAGCACCTGTTGAAGTGAACCGGGTGCCCTTATGGTCTTCAGTTCACTAGCTAGGCGGTCCACCATGCATTAACAGGAGAGCGGATCAAGTGCCACATTACTGATCAGCTATTGTGGTTAGAAGAAATGCGACGTCCTTAGGATGTTTAGATTTAAAATGTTCTCACCACTTGATTTGTGAGGACCGAACTGCCTATTGGTCTCAAAGCTACCTGAGGTATCTGTGTTGCACCATTCCAACACAAACAAGCATGAGTCGAGACAGATGTACACTGAAAAATAAGTGACTTACGTCCTATCCCTCTAGCAATGGTTGGCTGGAGCGTCTTATAAACGGTCAACAGTCGACGGCTGAGGGCAGGCCACGTTGATGAAATGCTGCCCATGCAAAATTCAATAACAAGTCTTAAATATCTTAAATATTTTTTTTTTAAATTTTTATTTTTTATTAATTTTCATATGATATTTTATATTTAGTGCATTTTTAGTTAAATATATAATTTTTATATAAATTTTAAAAAAATTCTATCCATATTCGATAATTTAATATCTATTTTTCAAAAACGTAAATAGTTCTAAACACAAAAGTGCCGTCTCCACTTTTTATATGATATGATCTGTTCTGTGAGGTCCTTTTTGGTGCTGTCGAGTAGTCGGTCATGCAGTGGTTGCAGTCTAATAATGGAAGACGATAGCAGTGTTGCTCTGCCCCATGAGGCACTTGTGAATTATTTCAAAGAAAAGCTTTGCAAGTGGATGCTGACTTGGGGCTTATCTAGTTATCTTGTTTGTAACATTAAGAAAAAATGGACCAGAGCTTGTTCGTCACACTGGAAACTTGGTTATGTGTTTGGTCCTTGTGTTTAGTTGCGTACTCACGTTGTAAGAGTTTGTTTGGCCCAGTTTTCGTGTCTAAAATTGAATCCGACTTTGATAAGTTTTTCAAATGTCGACCTCGGCAATAGGAGTTACTTGAATCATATGCATATTCAATGGCATTAGCATTGCTATATGCTAGTCTACTATCAGCAAAGCCAAAATCCTATCAATGCCAATGTACCAAGTTCAACAGATTGAGCTATATGCTAGTGAAATCTACTTCCAATCGATCTCGACTACATATTAATCCATAGCTTAACCTATAACTACATGCAGTGTCATGAGCTTGGTATGCCAAAAAATGGGACTAAACATCACCCTTGTAGTCTAGCAGTAGCACGCTCCCTTGATAAAGCCGCGCGCATTTGCTCGAAATGATGCCATTTCAGGATTCTTGAGCATAAATCAATATTTTGTTAAATTCTATCAATTAACATGCAAGATGGAACGATCCAATTTGTTGCGGTAAGAGCACATACTCATATATCTTCGAGGTTTAGAGTTAGAACTTAGAGCTTAGAACTCACATGTTTCTCACCATCACACTAATTATCAATGGAAAATGATATGGATTTTCTCATTATGGGCTTGAGCAAGATAATCGACAATACGTAGTAGAAATGGCTAGCTCAAGGTTGATGAATCAGCAGAATACGACCAGACAACCCATTACTTCTGAACTGTCGCAACCTAGTTATTATTAGGGCAGGAATTAGATGGGAAGGACCAATCAGTGACAAGAGGTGGAACACATTCGTACAGTTCAAATTTTGGCGGTAAATATAATAGGTTTCTTATAGGGCCTCTTTCGGGTCGATCTTTACTTAAGCTTGTATTGCCTTTGGGCTTCCGACGCAGTTTTACGCACAATTAAATGGGCATAACAGCAATGTTGCTTCATCAGAACTTTGGGAAGAAAATCCGAAACATAAGGGAATACAAAGAAGGAGATTCATTGAGAACCTTATTGTTGAGGACTTTTTTTAATAGTTTATTACACCAACTTTTCAATCACATTTTTTTCATCTCAACCGTTCAGTTTATATGAGTATATCAATTTTATAATTTTTCAGTCAAATTAGTGATCGTTAAGGCATCGAAATAAATCAAACAATGGATAATCCAAATATGTCAAACAGGAACTGTTCAAGTTTATAATCGGTGAATCACATTTATGAATGCCTTAATGATTTTCAATTTGTATGAAAATTTATAGAGATGATCTATTCATATATATCTACAAACTAGACGGTCGAGATTTGAATATGCGATTGAAAATAAGATGAAACAAAAAAGTCTTCAACAAGAATGTCCTTAATAGAACATATCCCGGGAATACAATAGTATCATATATATATATATATATGATCCTTCTATTGAGGGATCCTTATATATAGGGTCCTTCTATTGAGGGATCCCTATTTTTGGTTTATTTATAAGGATAGACATTCGACAAACTTTTCGATCACATAACAACATCTTCCCCGTTCAATATGTAGATGCATATATATAGATCATTTCTGCAAATTTTCATCAAATTTGGTGATCGTTAAGGCTTTGAAATAACTGAAATCATTTGACGGATCAAATCTACCAAATTTGAACCACTAATGCCTATAATTTTAATTCGCAGTTTTGAACATCTTAACGATCACCGATTTGGATGAAAGTTTGCAGAGGTGATCTATATATTAGGACCTAAGAATTAAACGGTTAAGATTGAAAAATGTGATCGGAAATTTTGTCGAATGCCTATCCCTATATATATATATGTATGTACGGAGGAGATGAGGTAAGAGAGACCCAAAAAGGACAGACAAGGTAAGAGCTACGATTAACTGTTAAGCGTTAACAGAATGAGTCATAATACGCATATGTTGCCGAACACATCATAGAAGCTTGGAAACTATGAACTCAAGCAACCTGTTGTAAGTTTCTCAGTAAGGCCAACAGGCAACAGCATGAGCTATCTTCACTACCATGCAGCAAGACCTTGATCAAGAGCATATGATTCGATTTCGATAGTAGGCTAATTAATAGCAGAAAACTGTTAACCACCAATTAACCCCATGTAACTATAGTTGCATTCCCCACTGTCAACTGCGAACACCAAGCCTATTACTGAAAAAAATATGAGACTAATAGATGTCAAAGATTTGGAGTTTCCAACAGATATATGACCTAACAATAACAAGTGCTGAAACTTGATCGAGTAGTACTAGTAACATTACTTCAGGTTCGAAAAGTTTCAAGTACAAGCAATATATTGATTACTTGAATCCGGCTTGACACATAGACATGAACGATATATACTTATATAGAGGTCCTTGTGAATGCTTTGTTACAAGCTACATGTATGTATTGCCAACTTAGTTTTTCCGGCATGACCTTTTGATCCGAATTAGTCTGTCTGCTATTTAAGTAGACACGATTATGGATCCTCGTCACGGTCGTGGCAACAATATACGGTAGTACGCACGTTAATGTTGTTCATGTTGTCAGATCCTGAACGTCACAGAGTACCAAAAGTTTGGGGGCGCAAATTATTTTGGTAATTTTTCATTACAAAAATTGATGTAATACAAAAATATTCATATATATAGGGTAATAATAAAGAGTGATGTTGGGACTAGCACCGAATTCATATCATCAATTAAAATTGATTTTCAAATGTTGGGTTTGATATTTAGTTCGAAATTAATACAATGTATGATTTGCTTCTATTTATGTTGTAAGAAAAAACATGTCTTCATTGGTTTTGTTCTTTATAGTTGAACACTAAGCCGATTTTGCCTTCAGACGACGGGTAATTTTTGTACGTGTCATCTATCAAGTTGTTGTCTGATAAGCAGTCAGTCAACGGACGCAGTCTGTCGTCTGAAATAGGCCGGTCACACGACAGACAGAATGTCATATGTAAAAATCCAAGTTGTAAACGTAGCAAATGAATCTGTCGTAAGAAAGCGTTACAACGATAGCTAGCTGTCGTTAGAAGACCAATGATTCAACAAATGATTTCAACCGTCTGTCATTTGAAACTTATTCTAATGTCACTTGTCTGTCGTCTGGTATAATCTCAGATGACATACACTATTATTTTTATGTCGTCTGACACCAATTCACACGTTACTTGTCTGTCGTCTGATATTATCTTAGACGACGTACAATACTGTCTTCTTTTACTTTAAGACGACATATAAATGTCGTTTAAACAATATAGCGTCGTCATAGTCTATGCGGATATATGTTGTATGATTTGTTTTTTGGAAGTCAATTATATTATAATTTGATGTCTCACCAAAAACATTTGACAACATAATTCAAAATCTCAAATTTATTCTCATCGACAAAAACCAATAAAATTTACAAAGAGTTATTTGTTCTAAAGTTGCTACTAAATTTTCGTATACAATAGGCTTCATATATAAAATTTCATAATACCAGAAATAAGTAATATTCAAGCATGCCAACTGTTGTACTTCATCTTGGAAATAATCATCAATCTTCTCTTCGCACTCTACTTGTACTGCATTAACCCTCTTCTTGGGTGCAAGTGTCTTTGTTCTTGAACTGAAATGATCAATAGATTACATTATAATGAATATCAAACGAAACAAAGAAGCTACCTAGTAAACATGACTAACTAATCAAAAGGAGTAGTGCATACATATTTGGTGTGGTAGACATTTCTTACTGAACCAGCAAGTAAGCAAAATAATAATCTGGAATTCAAACTTAACAAGCAAGAATGTTTACCTCAGGATCAATCTCAGAATGCTTCTTATTTTTTTGTAAATATACTCTGCAACTGTTACACTTAGCTCCTCCTTCACCAAGCTCATGAACCCGTAAAGTTGTTTTGGTATCCTTTGAAGTTATCCTAAAGAATAAAGAAAACATGTAATATTAACAGTCAATTACAAGTCTAGCAAGTAAGCCTCAGCAATGAAGAATAATACCTGGAGATTCAAAATGATACATGGCAGTCAATTACAAATCCTAGTTCATAAACACATAATATATATATATATATATATATATATATATATATATATATATATATGCATTTCTTTCTATTATGACTTATCACATTCATAAACACATGAACACTGTTAATACATACTAGTTTAACCGTATTTAAACATATAATCACAGTATCAAAGTATAACCCATAACAAAATCAGAAACTCATATGAGAAAGCTGTAAATTGAATTATAGTTGTTCTAAAATCTGTCAAGAGATTATGAGCTTGTTATGCAGTACAAAAATTCAAATGGAACAATGAGAGCTGTGATACCAGAAGCTAGTTAGCTAGAAGTATTTGCAATAGTTGTTAGCTGATCCTTAAACTCTAAGCACTTGTAGTAGTAAGCAAGAAAATACTACAGTAATACATACTAGACTTTTTGCAATCTTACACCAAATTAACAACACAAATGATTTTTCCACGAGTTGCAATTAATGCACGAGGAAGAAAGAAAAAATGAACAAATAAAATATATGACATCATTACATATCGACGAATATTCAACAAGCTTAACTAATATTCAACATTTAAAACAAGGAAATATCAATATTACTAAAAATAGTCAATACTGACCACAATTAGTAAAGAAAGTATATATGAATAAATATAACAATGAACATATCAACATGTAATAGTAAATACTTACACAAATACTAACCCAAATATTAGGGATGTAAAGAAAATAGAGATGTCACATTCAGTGTTATTTTATCAAGACTTTCCGGTGCTTGGAAGCATTGTGACACTGAACCTAGGTGAACAAGTTAAACTCAAAAACCACACCTCAACTTTGTAGCAGTTAGTGGCTGACAAATTGGCAATAAGTGACCCACATGTACATACCCACAAGCGTTATCGGTGGAAGTTATCAGGTCAAAGAAGGGTTGATGAAAAGTGATACCTGTAAATGTTCTTCAAATATGTTATGAGATAGGTCCTCCCTACAATCACATTCTTAAGAGATTATAAACAGTTTAAAGGTTTGGTCCTACTACAAATACCAGTTAAAAAATCTAATAAGAAAAAGAGCGAAATATATATTGCAAAGATTCCCTGATATCCTAAGGATGTAAATTTGGTTTAGCTATGTTATAAAGGCACACATCTACACTATTATCACATTCTTAAGAAACTCCTATTCTAATCCTAACAAGATGGAATATACAGTTGTAACCAAGGTTTCACTAAGCATACTACCCTTACCTATCAGATTTCCAAATATTATTAGAAGTTAAAATAACATATATTTAGGATTGTAATATATTGGTATTAAACTCAATTTATCTTCATCATTTGGCCTATTAAACTAACAGATTAAAATCAAATCGTTTCTGCTCTTTTTTTTTCATATAATTTGAAATCAAATTGCATCTAATAAACATTGGAAGCTGAGCTAAACTTCAACTTTTTCAATTTTTCATATAATTTAAGAACCATAACCTTAAAACTGCTAGGCTCAAATTGATTAAGCTGAAGGTAAAATTACATCTAGTCTCAAAACCCATAACTACAAATTACATCTATCCAAAGATAATAAAAGTAGATGAAACACTAGCAAACAATAAACATAGAAAACAAGAAATTTGAAGAACACGAAGAATATGAAGCAGATGAAGCTAGAGAGATTCAACAATCAAAATCCAAAGAGATTCGATTAAGAATATGAAGCACTTGATTACCTTAGATGTCACGCCCCGAATCTTTTGAAGTTAATAAAAGTTACCTTTCACAGAGATTCACGAGTTACCGAGGACTTTTAATTGTGATCGGTAATTCGATAAGTTATCGCTCGAGTTAATTTTCGAGTTTTTAAAAGTATTCCAAATACCTGAATTGATGACTCGATGTTGTAGTACGTGTCGACACGAGTCTCCCGGTATTTTCGGAATATTTTTCGGAGCTTCCGGGTATTTTCTGTGAATTTCTGAAGTTTATGGTAATTTCCAATTACTATTCCGGTAAAAAGGGGAAGTTACCATTTAACCTTTTTACTTTCACCTTCTTTGAATCTGAACCGTTGAATCTTTTCAAGATTGAATCTCAACCGTTGATTTCTCTATAAATAGAGAAGAGAGGTTTGACCGAGTCAAACCTCCCCAAATCGAGTCAACGGCTCCCCCGAGCCCTTCTCTCCGTTCCACTGTTTTTCCGCCGGTGCCGGCGACTCCGGCCACCATAGGCCGGCGGACCACTTCCATCCTCTTCCTCTTCTCTTCCTCTACCTAGCCTAGCCTCCACAACCACCATACATCCACCACAGCCGGAGATCGAGCTAGGGGAAGGCTCGACTGTTTTCCGGCGAGAACTCGCCGTTCAGGCGACGATTTGGCGCGTGGTAGGTGTCTTCGTGTTCCTCTCCACTTCTTCTTCCTTCCCTTGTCCCTTAATGGTTGTTTTGATCTCCAAATTGAAAAGCCCCAATTTACTGGTTCTTGGGTTTTCTGGGTTTCTCAGGCAGACTCCGGCGACCGAGTTTTTGGAGCCTTGACATCTCCGCCGTGCCCTAGGGAGCTGTTGGAGTGGGTCTAGGAGGTGGTAGGCAGCAGGAAGCTGCTGGGTTGTGGTTGGTTCGAGTGGAAGCACAGAGACAGAGGGTAAGTTTTTTACCCCCTCTTTGAACTGTGTAATTTGTGTTGTATTGTGTGTTGTTGAAGTGCTGCTGAATTGTGTTGTTTTTGTGGTGTTGTCGTAACTTGGTAAACGAGGAAAACGAGGAGGTTATGGCGAATTTCCGGCAAGTTGACCGGAATCCGGTAACGATTCCGGTGATGCAGTGAAACCGGCTGAAATGTCGAAGAGGTAGAAATCGAATCCCTGTTAGGCTTTTAGTCAAAAGTACGGTTATTTCGTAATTGAGACATTTACGGAGAAATTGGACGTAATTAGGAAGTTTCCATTTTGGGAAACCTTCTAAGTTTGGAAACCTGTTGATTTGGGAAACTTTCCATTTTGGGAAAGTTTCCATTAAGGGAAAGTTTCCACTTTGGGAAAGTTGCATTTTCAGAAAAATGGTTAAAGGATTGAAGTTCAATGAATGTGACACTTTTTGGTTAAATGGGTAAAGTGTTAAATGGTTATCGGAAATAGATAACTGGAATTTATGAGAAAATGTTAAATCGGTATATCGACTCGAGGTTATATATATTGATTAATACGCGAGACCCTAACGTCAAGTTAAGTGATAAAGGAAAGTTCGGAAGCTGAGTCGGACTTCCGGTAAATTGAGTTAAGAGTCGATAACCGGGAAAGAAAGTCAAAAATGTTAAAATGTCATAAAAAGGAACTCGGTCAACTTGTGGTCAAATAGGAGTTCCTGGTCAAACTAGGAAAAGACCAAGTCAACTGTGAACGACTAATATGATGATTTGTTGTACAATCTCTGGTCGGACGTGAGACGGGCTCGACTACGCGGGTAGTTCGAGGGTTTCGCTCGAGGAGCTTTCCGAGCGGAAAGGTCGTAATAGTACTGTGAGTGGACATATTATTTTAAATAAATGCATGCCTTAATTATTGAGTTAATTGCATGGTGTTTATGATTGTTTTCGAGAATTATATCCTTCTCGGGTTCTTGAACGTTTTTATTTGGTTAAAGTTCAGCGGGAACCTCGGTTAAAGATTTTTACTATTGTTTGAGATATTGACACTTATGCGTGAACGTATTTACATTATTTCTCAATTTTCTATTTCTTCCGAAAATGGTTATAGACGGTGATGGCCGTCCTTCGAATGGAATTGAACCCGAGACTTCGTTGGAAATTGGATTTATGCATATATGACAAGGAATTGTTTTACTTATTTGTTTTGGGAAGAGAATTTGATTAATGTATTGTTATGAATTTTATTATAAGGGTTGACCAATAAATATGCTAGCTAGAGTAGCGTGAGGGCGCTACTAGAGCTCTTAGCTCCGACCCTAGCCTGAGAGGTCAGGCAAACTACGTAGTGCACTATGAGGGTTGACCGTATCATTTCATTAGAGCTCTTAGCTCCGACCCTGGTCTGAGAGGACAGACAAGCCTGAGAGGTCAGGTTGATATCATAAGGGTTGACCGTTATCACATATTCTAGAGCTCTTAGCTCCGACCCTGGTCTGAGAGGACAGACAAGCCTGAGAGGTCAGGTTGATATTATAAGGGTTGACCGTATTATTTTATCTAGCTAGCATAGCGTGAGGGCGCAACTAGAGCTCTTAGCTCCGACCCTAGTCTGAGAGGTCAGACTTATTATTATTGTGAACATTTCTCTTCTCATACTCTTTATTTGTTTACCTTGTCATGCATTTGTGGGAAATTCAGTATTTTGTGGGCATGTTTAAATGATTTTTAAATCAATAAATTTTTGGGAGAGCATTAAAGGAATTAGAGTTTTATATTTGATTTTCGTCCACTCACTCTAACAGTTTTCGATCTTTCTCCCCTGGGCCTTTCGTTTTTAAATGCCCAGTGATGCAGGGTTCTTGAGAGGAGGTCGAGCGCGTACGAGAGTCGAGGCATAGTCGATCATTCCGTTGCTGCTTGAAATTCTTTGGGGTAATCATCTTTGTAGACTGCTCTGACTAACCCGGTTTAGTTAGTTTTGTAGGAAGGGTTGACCATTTCAAGGGGGTTTCGGTAAGAAGTTCCCTTGAGGTGGTCCCCGCAGGATTTACTTCGGGTTAAAGGGGTTTAACTCGGGGTGGGTCCTGACATTAGAGAAATCTGAAGAACGT
Organism: Comarum palustre; assembly: GCA_951800085.1. Taxonomy (NCBI): domain Eukaryota; kingdom Viridiplantae; phylum Streptophyta; class Magnoliopsida; order Rosales; family Rosaceae; genus Comarum; species Comarum palustre. Next base: position 15,873,671 of record OX637576.1, on the reverse strand, counting down.
GAACTCGATGAGGATGAGCTAAGCGAGGACCTATGACATATTTACGATAAGCTAAGTGAGGAAAATTTGATGAGAAAATTACCCATCCACATCCCAAATCCGTAAAACCCAGCAAATCTAAATCGAGTTTGTGAGAGGAAAATTTCAAAGCTAAAAAAATAAATTGAATTTTTAGATAAAACCCTAAAACCCAAAATGAACCCAATAGAAATCCCAAATCGAATAATATTGAATCAAAAGACTTACCAACGATACAAAACTGGATCTGTGAAGACTGATGAATTCGACCAATTAATAATTTCAACACAAACGTGATTGCGATGGGATGAGGTTGTTCTGTATTTATCAAAGAATGATTAGGTTGGGGGATGAGATTCTTTTGGTTCGATGGGCTGAGGCGTTGAGATTGCAGTTCACGCGAGGAAAGATCTGGTTTGAGGGCGCTGGGTTTCAATTTTGCTTCCATTAAGAATGAAAGAGTTGAGAGAATGAGAGAGAGTTGTCGGGAAGAGTGAATGAGAATCGTGAGGAAAAAGTTGGTTTAAGTATTCTCGCCAAAAAAACAGTTGGTTTCTCTTTATGCCAAAAAACCTAATGGTGGCCAGAATTATCCTTTTTCAAGAGATGACAGAAAACTGTCGTCTTAAAACGTCTATATTAATTGTTAAATTCTCTTGTTTTTCAGATGACATATGTTTGTTGTCTTATGAACATGCTAGTTTTAACCGTCTATGAGTTGCTCTATTCAGACAACAGAATTTTAAATGATTGTCATAAAAATATATCAGACGACAGTAAAATCGATTTATGTCGTCTGATCTGTATCGTATGATGGCAAAAATGACGTAGTGGAATATTTTAACGTTTGTTGTTATACTTCGTTCGAGCGATTAAACACGTACAAATAAAAATACTCGTTTACTATAGAGCACCAAATTTTCTTTCGCCCATCATTCCCAAAGTCTGAGGACCGGCTCTGCATGTTCTTGATCGATTCAATGGTCAAACTAGCTGAGGAGGCTAGCTCATCGATCACCAGCAACCGATGAGTTGTGTCGATGGCCCCCCACTTCTCGAGAGTTCTAGCTCTTTTGATTCTCATTTGTTTCCCGTGTTTTAACTTGCCTAACGCTGCTGCTGCTGCTGCTGGTACCTGTGGTGCTTCATCATTCGATGACTCGGTACTCACTTACTCGCCAATTATTGAAGCATCACGAGCAGCAAGGATCCAAGGACCCTAGGTGCTGGCCGGGGGAGCCATTACCTACAATATCACACCAAATAGGATTTCAGCTTGGACGTTTCTTTGCAAGGATTGATTAGCTAATTATTTAAAAACTCCCTACAGCAATATATAATTTCTTAATTTGATTAATCAATTTCAAGCATGAACGTGATTTGTGCATGTAATTTTATATTTGAGAACGACGAGTTTTTAAATGTAGTTTAGTTCTTTAGACAGTTGCGAGCGATCGAGGTTGTAAACTAACACTGCCATGTATATATATTGATGTATATAAATATATATCATTTTGTTTGTATTTGCCAAATATATACCGGTATATATTCAACTTTTGAGGTTTGAAAGGCTACATCTTTAAACCTAGCTAAGATGAAGTTGGACATACTAATAGTGAGAACACCCGGCCGGCGTGGAGTTTGCATATCCCTGACCATGAAGGCATTGCATATAGATTGAAGGTATAAGGTTGTTGGCAATCCTTGTATGTAACAAAACACAACATATGAAGCTTAAAGAAATCAGGAGATTGGTCTTTTCACAGCTGAAAAACAAGTCGAGGAAATGGAATAACTAACATGATCTCTTGGTACTCAGGTAAAATCATGCATATGCATTTCATGGTTTTTCACTAAGGATAACAGTATTGTCTGCTATCCTAAAATCTGGGTTTTCTGCTTTTCGATCTTTTATTCTGTTATCTTAGGGTTATGGTTATAGTTATTGACCCTGGCTGCATTAAGACTTGTGTTTGAGTGAGATTATTATCTGAATTTTAAATTGACAACTAGAATAGAGGTCCTTACATTGGTTCTCAAATTAGTCTAGGGTTGAGATCTTTTGTAATGCCAACCAGTGATCTATGACTTAGAGCTTCAAAAAGCTACAGCTATGCTTGTTGTCATATATACAGCAACTGCTTTGTTTGATATCAGAGAAAATTGTTTTGCTAAACCATGTGGTCCTACACTTTGTGAAAATTTTTGCAAATCATTTTGTCTCTTGCTTTTAAATCAAACATTGTTTGGGAAGCTTTTGTTTGTCTTCTCCTTAGTCATGGACATCTGCATATGTCATGTCTCATTCATAGTTTGGCCAAAGACAAAAGTCTAAAATCCTTTCCTTTCTTTGGCCCCGTGCTTGTCTTCTTGTGACATCTTTTTAGCTTGTGTCTCACTCTTATAGAGCACTCATTTTGTCACATCCCGATCCTAGAATTATTTTACGGTTGGTTACTTTGGTCTTTTACCATTTAAAGTAACCGTTTAACCGTACAATGATCGTAAAGTTGACTTTTCGGTAAGTCGAGAATTTGGGAAAACTTTCTTCATAAAAGTTGTAGAGGGTGTCGTTACGAGTTCGTGGACACGTAGCACGCTCAAATCAAAGTTCGTATGGGAAAGTTATAAACAAAACTGTAAAGTTATTGTGCGGTAAAATTGCTATATATAGGAGTTACCGGGGTGAAAAATCTGGCCTTTTCTCTCTCCTTTCCCGACGGAAAACGCTGCCGAAGCTTTCGGCCACCACAGCGCTGCCGTCGCTCCACCACTCGCCTCCGCACCAGTCCCAAAAGATCGTCCTCCGAGCCTACTTCATTCCTAGGTAATTTTTCTGACCTAACTTGCCGTAAATCGGGAGAAATTCCGATTTGTTCTTCAAGTGTACAGTATAATGTTCTTGATCGAATTTCTCCCTTCCTAGATCACCAATTGGTGAGTTCTTTATATGGATAGGATGAGTTTTAGGAGTACCCCAATCCCCTAGAATTTGGTAGATTGATTTGGAGTGTGGAGGGAGAATTGAGGATTTGAAGTTTTGAAGTGTAAAATTTCGGGTTCTACTGTTCATCACGTAATTGACCTAGTTAAAGGCCGAATTGGTCTTCGAGTTGAACTAAAAAGTTGTTCCAAAAGACGAGACGAAGCTACTGTTAAAATTTGGTGGCAATCGGAGGTCGCAGGAATTTTGGCCGGAAATTCTGCCTGCGGCGGTGCCGCCACTTTTTGGGTAGTTTTTCATGCCCATTAAATAGTATAAAATGAGAGGAGTATATGGTTTAAATTTAGTAATTTTTGGAGGAGTTTTGGTTAGGTTTTGAAATTTTTCAAGTTTAGTATTATTGGCGGATAATTATTATTATTCCGACATTGATTATTGCCGGTTATGGTTTAAAAAATATTTTTTAAGGACTCCTAAGTTATTGAGGAAGGTCGAAGATTTTTAGTTGACAATTTGAGAAATGTGGAGCCGGTGAGCGAGCTGTACGCTTATAAATGTGTACGCATATGTTATTTAATATTTATTCTAGCGTCTAGAAAATTAATATTAATTGTGGAACAAGACGCGAAGAGGCTCGTGTTGTGGAGACTTCGCTTGAGCGAAATTCAGGTTTTCGTCAGGCTAAAGCCTAAGTCTGTGAGTGGACTTTTATTTTAAATATAATGCATGCAATAGATTTTATTAAGTTTCCCCTTTATTATGGAATTTCCTCCATGTTGAGTTTTATGGTGATTTTGGGGAAAATTGAGAATTTATTATTTTCAAAGATAAGTGAGCCGGGAAAGAGGTTCATACATTTCTCGTGATTTTAAAGGATTTTTCCCGGATTATGGTTTTCAATTGTTATCACTATTTTAGGTTATGGAGGGGGATTATTTTTAAAAGGGTAAACCTGACTCTTGGATTTAATGATTTTAAAGTATAGTCAGGGAATCGGTTTTTCAGATGCTTGGAAATGTTTTAAATTCAATGTATTTTGGGGAAAAGTCATAGGTGTTTTGACTTGGTTTTCGATTTATTTTCCACGAGGTTGTTAAGGATTTTCAAGGATATGGTTACATGTAATGCATGCTAGCATGGATTTTCTCTAGATGGAGATGGTACCCTCTCTGGATTGTAGTTGGTCATACCCTCTTCGGTGGTAGTTGGTCTGAAGGACCCTCCCGGATAGAGCCGGTCAGGACCCTCTTCGGTGGTAGCTGGTCGGTTGGACCCTCTCGAATAAAGCGGGTCATGGGGCCCTCTCCGATTGAGCTGGTCAATAGACCCTCTCGTGGATAGAGCTAGTCAATTATTTTCTCGTGGTTATGGTGTTAATACCCCACATCTTTAATTATGGATTTGAGCTAAGGAATTTATTTTATGATTTATTTATTCATTTTCTATTGGTTGCGTGCATGTGAATTTTGGAAAATCAAAGGGAGAGCATGAAAAGATTTTTACCTTTTCATATTTGATTTTTGTCCACTCACGCTAATATTATTTTCAATGTCCCTCCCCTAAGCCCTTCGTTTTCAAATGCCCAGTGTTGCAGGGTTCTTGAGAGGAGGTTGCGCGTACCGAAGTCGGGGCATAGTCAATTAATCCGCTGTTGCTCACATATTGATTTAGGTATAACTTCCATGTAGACTGCTCTGATTACTCCAACATAAATAGTTGAATAGGATAGTAAAGCGTAGTTGTTACTTGGGGACCAAGACAGCTCCAGGAGTTGGGGGTGGATTTAAATTGTTCATGGAAGTGCTGAATTGGTTTGTAGGAAGGGTTGTCCATTTCAAGAGGGTTTCTGTAAGAAGTACCCTTGAGGTGGTTCCCGTAGGATTTACTTCGGGTTAAAGGTGTTTAACTCGGAGTGGGTCCTGACACATTTAGCCTATATATACACAACACAGCTGCATTTGTTCAATGGTTGTCAAAATGTAGTTTCTACACTTGCTTTGTTGAGTTTCTCCCTTTGTTGGGTCTTGGTTTTACTTTTCATTATTCATTAGTTTCTAAGTCTTCCTCTTGTGATTATAAACCTTAGAGCTGAACAAAAACGTCTTTTTTATAAACTCATACCATGAGATCAGTTGGTAGTGCAGCAACCCAAGAAGTATTCAAAGAAGAAACAGCTGAGGTCCGAGGATAGCTGAGGTCGGATGTATCCCGCTGAGGTAGCTGGGTTCCGATAAATCAGTTTAGGATAAAAATGTAGCTGAGTTCTGAGTTGAAACTTCTTATATTTCTCAGTTGTAGGCTTATGGACAAGAGAGAGAATAAATCTAGACTAGTTCGGCACTAGATATGATATATTGGTTATATCCCTAGAACTATTATTCTTGTATTAGCTATTGCAACATAGTGAAAATGTTTGTCCCTCAAGGGAAAGTGGCACGCAGTTTTTTTTCCTGAGTTTAAGGTTTCTACGAGTAAAAAAACATCATTGTGTTCATTATTATTTTGCTGTAACTTTTATTTACTGTCGTGTTGTGTATATGTGATTGATGACAGCTGTAACCATGCTATCGCTAAAAACTGACATACGGAAAAAGTTATTAAATGTCTATTCACCCCTGTACCACTTTCATAGGCCGAAAAGGATATCTTAAAACTTAAATTATCATGCTCGCCCTCTTTGTTTCTTCTTCTCATTTTTGTTTTTGGCTAGCTTAAACTCCAACAGATCGAGGAAGTACGTAGCTCAGACCTATAAAACTGATATATTCTCATTTTAATTTGTTTTCAGAGGCCAATATGTATGCCTAAAGAACAATCAGACCTATAACTTTTCTATTACAAATTTACACTGAAATGATAAATTTGTGAGAAAGTAGAGCTCTTCTTTTGAGGTTAAGCTTTCACAAATCACAATCTTGCATTATATATGCACACACTGACGTCCACTTCCTATTTTCTTTATTAATTTTTTTTGCATATGGTCAACGAATATGACAGCTGCCTAAAGTGACCAACCCAATTATGATCATGAACCAAAATAAAAATAAAATGATCAAAGATTCTCCAAACTAAATTAAATCCCAAATCATATGGCCAAGGAAGAATCAAATGACACTGGCTGGGAATATAGACAATTGTTCTTGATCGATCTGTTCTTGTTTGAGCACCAACTAATCAACTAAAAGCTTAAAATCTTCATACATAACCAATTTAGCATGACACAACCGCAGATACTTAAACATACACAAGAACTATTACAGAAACAAGTAGAAGCAGATAAACAAACCCAGCAATCAATTGCATGTATGAACTCAAACGATCGATCTTTATTAGCTAGCTGCGCACTGTCGATGAGTCTAAGGGTATTTGCGGCAGTTGCGGTTGTATGTGGCCTTGGCACAGTCGACTCTCGGGGGGTTCCGATTTTTCTGACCGGCGTGGCATTGAGGATTGCTGCCTCGGTCACACGACGCAGCCTTCCCAGGATTGAATACATTTTTAGTGCCGGAGTTTCCAGCCAGGATTCTTCTGCTGATTTCGGAATCCATCATGAACTCATCCGAGTCCAAGTCAGTCGTCCCTCCGATAAGGCACGAGGGATCGTCGGTGCGGCCGCCATCGCACCAAGATGATGATGATGATGATCTAGTGTTGTTGTTGATGCAGTGAGCTGTGGTGACAAGGGTGATCAGGATCATTGCCGCTGCTACTGAGTGGGGACTCATCTCTGCAAGAAAGGCGAAACCAATTAGCTCCTCAGATATCTTATCCTTCGTTTCTTCTTATTTTGTTTGTGATCTACTTCAATTTGCTCATCACTTATTATATAGCTGCCCTCACCACTCATCCTAGAATATCGGCCAATAATTCCTCCATCAGGAATTTTTTAGAATGAAACCTATTAAAGATACTGACCACATACAAATTGAAAAAAGTAGGGTGGGGATACCAACTTTATTTTTTTAATTTTATGTATTAATTAATATATAATTGGTATGAAAAATTTAAAATTTATACCAACAAATATCGTTGGTATACCAACTAATTGGTACGGTTGGTAATGAATTTCTACCAACATATTTATGGCCTAAAAATTTAAAGGCACAATCCAAATAAGTAGCAACAAATAATAACACAAATTCATAGTCTTATACAACTTCAATCAAATTACCAAATAAAATGTCACAAACTGAATGTCAAAGTCCAAATAGTCAAATTTTCAAAGTACTAACAAGTAACAAATTCTCAAAACGATTGAAAAATCAATGGTATGGATTTATTTTTCAGTAAATCTACGGTTGAAAATTTAATATAGTATAAGTTGGTAGGTACATTATATCATGGTATAGAGAAAACATGTACCACCTACTAACCAATAATTTGAAGTTTGTACAGTATATTGTATCGTGTACCGTGTACCAATTTGGTGGTATATGAATTGGTTGGAATGAAATTGTGTACCATTGCCAGCCCTAAAAAAAAGATCAGTTCAACTAAAACAGTTTTATTGCCCATTCCAACTGTTAGTACCAAAATTACATATATACCCCTCCACTCATTAACTTTCTCCTCTCCTCTCTTCTTGATCATATCTGTTTCACCATTAAAAAATCAAATATGTTCTCTCTCTTAACCTCCAGCTCTGGTCTCTGACTCCGAGCACCACATCTCTGGTCTTCTCCTCCACATCCAACTTCGGTCTCCGCCTCCGAGCACAACACCTACTACCTCTCGTTGGAGTTCTTCCACAAGAATGTTAAGAAAAAAGAAAACTCCAACTTCGGCCTTTGCCTTCGAGCATCACACCTCTGGTCTTCGCCTCCGCATCCAACTTCGATCTTTGCCTCTGCCTCCACCTCCTAACACGACATCTAAAGCCTCTCGCACCTCGCTAGAGTTCTTCGCCAGCTGTGTTAAGAAAAAGAGGTGAAAGATGAGGATGAAGAAGAAGAACATGGTCAGTATAAATTGTTAGGGTTTTCTCCTTCATCTCCCACTGAATTCTCTCTATGTCTCTCTCTTTCTCTCTCAGTGGGAGTTTATTATGGGGTAATAAAGTTGATTGTGACCATAGAAATACGATTTAGGGGTTCAGTAGGAGTTTATTAGGGGGTAGTAAAGTTAGTTGTACAATAGGAATGCAGTTTAGAGGTTTCAATAAGAGTTTATTAGGGGATAATAAATTTGGTTGTGCAATATGAATGCGGTTTAGATGTTCAGTGAGAGTTTATTAGATGGTAGTAAAGTTGTTTGTGCAATATGAATGCAGTTTAGGTGTTCAGTGAGAGTTTAGTATGAGGTAGTAAATTTGGTTGTGCAATGATGGTTGGTGTGGTTCTTGCTACCCCATTTTAAGAAGGATAGAGAAAAGTTGTGCAGTGGTGGTTTCACCGGTGCTGTTGCCATTGCTCTGTCGTAGTCATCATCATCTTCTTCTTCTTCTTCTTCAATCAATACAAACCACCGCCTGGTGCTTCACATCAATAACCATGTATTCATGTATATAAAGCAAAATCCTCTCTCTCTCTCTCTCTCTCTATCTCTCTCTCTCTTTTTTTCAACTTTATTATAGGGGTTGTAAAGTTGTTTGTGCAATAGAAATGTGGTTTAGGAGTTCAGTGGGAGTTTATTAGAAGTAGTAAAGTTGGATGTGCAATAGGAATGCAGTTTAGGGGTTCATAAATACTTTATTAGGAGGTAATAAAGTTGGCTATGATGATAAGAATGCTGTTTACTGGTTCAATTAGAGTTTATCAGAGGGTAGTAAAGTTGGTTGTGACGATATGAATGTGGTTTATGATTCAGTGAGAGTTTTTTAGGGGTTAGTAAACTTGATTCCAGATTCTGGCGACTAGTGACCGGAGTCCGGCAGCGGTGACCGGAGCTAGTAATGTGTCGGCCATGTCTTCTCTCTATTCTATTTTATTTCTCTAAGTATGTTTTAATGGGTGAGGGTAGAATGAGTATTGAAATATTGTATGTTGTTTAGAGTTGTTATGAGTTTTGTTGAAATAAGCACAAATTAAAAACAAAATTGAAATGGTCAATGTTTTTAAAAAATTGTTGGAATGGTTAATGAGGTCTAAAAATTTGTAGTAAATGATCATTTTCTCTAATTTATATTGTAATATTTGGTAAATCATAATAAGGAAATACAAAGTTATATTTTTAAATAAAACTCCTTTATAATTTCCAAATACGTACAGTATTATGTTCTGGGAGAACTGAATTGTATATTTCATCAAATGAGAGACCCCTTATATAGGGGTCACATGACGCAGCCTTCTCAGGATTCAATGCATTTTTAGTGCCGGAGTTTCCAGCCAGGATTCTTCTGCTGATTTCAGAATCAATCATGAACTCATCCGAGTCCAAGTCAGTCGTCCCTCCGATAAGGCACGAGGGATCGTCGGTGCGGCCGCCATCGCACCAAGATGATGATGATGATGATGATCTAGTGTTGTTGTTGATGCAGTGAGCTATGGTGACAAGGGTGATCAGGATCATTGCCGCTGCTACTGAGTGGGGACTCATCTCTGCAAGAAAGGCGAAACCAATTAGCTCCTCAGATATATTATCCTTCGTTTCTTCTTATTTTGTTTGTGATCTACTTCAATTTGCTCATCACTTATTATATAGCTGCCCACACCACTCATCCTAGAATATCGGCCAATAATTCCTCCATCAGGATTTTTTTAGAATGAAACCTATTAAAGATACTGACCACATACAAATTGAAAAAAGTAGGGTGGGGATACCAACTTTATTTTTTTAATATTATGTATTAATTAATATATAATTGGTATGAAAAATTTAAAATTTATACCAACAAATATCGTTGGTATACCAACTAATTGGTACGGTTGGTAATGAATTTCTACCAACATATTTATGGCCTAAAAATTTAAAGGCACAATCCAAATAAGTAGCAACAAATAATAACACAAATTCATAGTCTTATACAACTTCAATCAAATTACCAAATAAAATGTCACAAACTGAATGTCAAAGTCCAAATAGTCAAATTTTCAAAGTACTAACAAGTAACAAATTCTCAAAACGATTGAAAAATCAATGGTATGGATTTATTTTTCAGTAAATCTACGGTTGAAAATTTAATATAGTATAAGTTGGTAGGTACATTATATCATGGTATAGAGAAAACATGTACCACCTACTAACCAATAATTTGAAGTTTGTACAGTATATTGTATCGTGTACCGTGTACCAATTTGGTGGTATATGAATTGGTTGGAATGAAATTACGTACCATTGCCAGCCCTAAAAAAATGATCAGTTCAACTAAAACAGTTTTATTGCCCATTCCAACAGTTAGTACCAAAATTACATATATACCCCTCCACTCATTAACTTTCTCCTCTCCTCTCTTCTTGATCATATCTGTTTCACCATTAAAAAATCAAATATGTTCTCTCTCTTAACCTCCAGCTCTGGTCTCTGACTCCGAGCACCACATCTCTGGTCTTCTCCTCCACATCCAACTTCGGTCTCCGCCTCCGAGCACAGCACCTACTACCTCTCGTTGGAGTTCTTCCACAAGAATGTTAAGAAAAAAGAAATCTCCAACTTCGGCCTTTGCGTTCGAGCACCACACCTCTAGTCTTCGCCTCCGCATCCAACTTCGATCTTTGCCTCTGCCTCCACCTCCTAACACGACATCTAATGCCTCTCGCACCTCGCTAGAGTTCTTCGCCAGCTGTGTTAAGAAAACGAGGTGAAAGATGAGGATGAAGAAGAAGAACATGGTCAGTATAAATTGTTAGGGTTTTCTCCTTCATCTCCCACTGAATTCTCTCTATGTCTCTCTCTTTCTCTCTCAGTGGGAGTTTATTATGGGGTAATAAAGTTGATTGTGACCATAGAAATACGATTTAGGGGTTCAGTAGGAGTTTATTAGGGGGTAGTAAAGTTAGTTGTACAATAGGAATGCAGTTTAGAGGTTTCAATAAGAGTTTATTAGGGGATAATAAATTTGGTTGTGCAATATGAATGCGGTTTAGATGTTCAGTGAGAGTTTATTAGATGGTAGTAAAGTTGTTTGTGCAATACGAATGCAGTTTAGGTGTTCAGTGAGAGTTTAGTAGGAGGTAGTAAATTTGGTTGTGCAATGATGGTTGGTGTGGTTGGTGTTGTGCAATAAAGTTGTGCAGTGGTGGTTTCACCGGTGTGTTGCCATTGCTCTGTCGTAGTAAATGATCATTTTCTCTAATTTATATTGTAATATTTGGTAAATCATAATAAGGAAATACAAAGTTATATTTTTAAATAAAACTCCTTTATAATTTCCAAATATGTACAGTATTATGTTCTGGGAGAACTGAATTGTATATTTCATCAAATGAGAGACCCCTTATATAGGGGTTTACATTGAGCCCATTAAGGAAATGTAGTACATGTACTATGTGTAGTACAAAGAGACATAAGCAATGTAATATAAGCTTCCTATTACAACTAAGGCCCATGGGCTAAAGCCCGTATACATAGCACAGACCTAAGGCACACACATATGCCCAAATATCCTAGAACACTCTCTCTTGTGCCATGCGTCTTCATGCTAGATGTTACCAATTACTTCATTAAGAACTCCGCCATGTGAGACTCTCCCTGAAGAATAACTTAGTCGGAGAGGCAATGCTCTTTACAAGCTTCTTGGGAATGTCTTGAACTTTTAGCATAGGAGGCAGCGGCAGCGCCGTGAGCAAAGATGGTGAGCCTTGCTCAGTTGTGGTGTCTTCGGCGGTGGTCGTGGTAGCATGGTTTAGTGATCATCTAATGCTGAGATCCTCAGGGACAATGTACTCATTTGCGACCTTTCTTGAACCTCAAGCGGTGCAAGTAATGTTGCCTCGTTAAAAAATTTGCCAAGCAAAAACCCAGTCGGACAAAAGACTTGGTCTAAGGGAAAAGTGTGAGACCCTGCACATTTTTACTGTGGTTAATGATAAGTTACTAAGGTTTAAGTCACACTCGGTAACTTGACGAGCTAACGACCATGTTCATTTTTGAGTTTTTATAAATTCTTCCAATACCTCATTTAAGGACTCGATGTTATAGTATGTGTCGACACGAGTCTCTCGGTATTTTCAGAATATTTTTCGGAGCTTCCGTCTATTTTTTGTGAATTTTCAAAGTTTCTGGTAATTTTTAATTATCATTCTGGTAAAACAGTTTTACCATTTAACTATTTACTTTATTCCCTTCATTAATTCTGGACCGTCATATCTTTTCAAGATCTGATCTCAGTCGTCCATTTCTCTAAAAATAGAGAAGAGAGGTTTGACTCAGTCAAACCTCCTCAAATTGGTCGACCAGAGCTCTCCCGAGCTCTCTTTACCTTCACCATCCTCTGCCTAACGTCGACGTCTCCAGCCACCATGAGACGTCACACCACCACCACCACCGTAGTCGCCTTTCTCTCCTCTCTCTACCCATGTTCACAAATCCCACATGCCTCCATCTCCAATTCGAAATCAAGAACCCTAAGCCCCAAATCGGTTCTTCCTCTGATTCGTCCTTCTCTGGCGACGCCATCATTCTCCCAAAAGGTAATATCTCTCTTTTCCTTTTGTTTTGAGCCTCCATTGATCTTTGGTTCTCTCCCTTGAGTCCTAGTCCCTGTTTCTCTTATTTCTCTTTTCTAGGTTCTATATAACGTCGACGTCGTTTCTGGCGAGCTTCGGTCTCCAATAGTTAAGCCTCGTCACAGACCCGAGGCTGGCAGTAGCAGGGTGAGACTAGGGACGGTGATCCCTGTTGAGACAGAGGAAGGAGGGATGAAGGCGAAGCTTCTGTGTTCATTGAAGGTAAGAGGTATGGTGTGTGAGTTGTTGTAGTTGTGGTTGGTAAATGAAGGATTGATTGGTTTAATTGTGATGAGGAGATGTTTATAGTGGAGTGCTGCAGCTTGTGGAGTCTCTGTTGACAGGGCAACAATTTTACAAGAGATGTGGAGATAAGGAACTGAGAGCAATTGAGATTTAAATGGTAAGGCTCACGGTTTCAGGATATGAAATTGGTATTGGCAATTAGCACCTGTACTTTTAGTAGAGGATGAGTATGATCATTAGGATAAATAATAGGAATTGGTGGAGTTGTTTGGAGTTGAGTTAGTATAAATGGTCTTCAGTTTTAGATAGTTGTTTGTTGTTGTTTGATGATGAAACCGTGACTGATTTGTTGTTGTTTTCGTTGAATATTTGTCGAGAACTTGGTGCATTGAAGAAACGGAGAAGTTATGGCGAAATTCCAGCAAATTGACCAGAATCCGACAGGACATTTCAGGCAAGTTGCCTGAATCCTGTGGCTATTTTGATAACGTAGTGAATCCGGCAGAGTGCCGATGAGGTAGTCTTTTAATCCTTTTAAAATGTGTCGTTTCCGTATAGGCGAGTTTAAGTTGTAAATCGGAAAGTTACATTTACGAAAACTTGGCACCAAGAAAACCCGAGGCTAGGCGCAAATAATTTTAGGTGATGATTCAGATCGAAAGTAGTACCGTTGTCCTGATTTCCGGTGCTTGTCTAGAGAGTGACGAGACCTAATATATAGCACTCTCACGGTGTCGATGATAGTGAACCTCCGGAGGGGCAATGCCCTGTTTATTTTATTTTTCTGCTTACGTTTGTCTAGTACAAAGTTAAGAGAGTCGTAAGTGCGGTGTGTACTACGAGTGATGTGCTGGGCATTTGCTGTAAATTAACACTCTCGCTACTATTCATCTTCGGACGCATAGGTAGTTGGCCCCGGTTTACAGTATAGACAAACCTGGGATTCGGCCGCCTAGATCCGTGAAGCCCTGCAGGCTGTATTCGTACTTTGAGAGCTATGACCCCTATTTTAGCATACTGCACAGTTTTTCCTGAAAAATATAAAATGCTGATTTTGTGTGCCAAAGATTTTCCTAAATGGTTTTGTTTAAAGCTCAAATATATATATATATATATATATATATGGTTTTATGGATTTCAAACCTATCATTGGTGGGCCTATACGTGAGCACGCCAGGACGACGCTCACCCTACAACAAGTTGTTTGCAGGTACTATGTACTGTGACGGGATAGATAGAGGGAGCTATGTGTGTGGAGCCTCAATTCCTACTCAGTGTGTCGTCCGAGCCATAGACACTTGACATACTTTATCATTCGAGTCATTTACTAGAGTATTTAACATAAATAGTAAAGGTGTCCTCCTAAATTATTAACCGTGTTATATATTTTATTGTTGTCGCTAAAGTTTTTAATTGACCCTTTAATTTGTCCACCTTCCGCGAAATTAGAAAAAAAATCTGATGATTGTTTTACTAAATTCTTGTGGTACCACTCAAGTTAAAAAATTAATTTTATTTTACCTACTAAATAGCCTACGACTTTAGGTTAATAAGTTGTTGGCACGCCCTTCAGACGTGTTGGCTTCTTATTGGCGTAAATTACTGTTGCTCCTCATCCCGAGCCGCTATAGAAGTGGTATCAGAGCAATCGTTTCTCGGACTTTTTTTTAAAATGTTTTAAAACCTCTGATTCCTTGAAGTTTGTGTTAGCGCGTCAAAATTTTTCTGAAAGTGGTCTTTAAGATATTTCAGAGCAAGTAGAGTTTCATGAGTTGGCATAAAAATGGTTTTATTTACGATTTTAAATTTTAGCGGCAAATTTAAAGTCATTCACGAGTCGTGTCCCTATCCTTGGTGTCATTCCTTAAATCTGACTCGTTACCTTCTAATACTATAAGAAGTATTATGACTCTGGTTTGTGTTGTGGCAGGGACTGTTACGCCTTGAGCTAAAAAGCCTTATTGTCACCTTAATTCTATTCATGTGATATGACCTGTTTGATTGTATTGACCATTGCCTTGTCTTGAGTACCTAAATGACTAAGAAAAATTTCTTGTACTTCTGTCAAATCCAAATTTACTTGAGAATGAGATCATTGTTTCCTTGAGTATTTTATCACTTAGCTCTCTCACAGTACACGGGCCACAACATATGATACGAGTGGCAATAAATTGAGATTATAGATTTTGAGCTCCGAAAACTTGGCATACTTGAGGATGATGAATGTGGAAATGTCCTGTTTTGGATTGTTAATAATATGGAGGAAAAACTTGTGCATGTGTTATGGATGTTGGATATTGTTTATGCTATGAGAGTGCATGTTGAGCCTGAGCATATTATTTGAGCCGCAGGGTATGAGATTTGTTGTGCATGAGCATAATATCTGGATTGTGTTTATGGACTATCCTTGTTGAGATAGTGAGATGGAGATGAGGTCCTTGAGTTTGAGATTGAGGATCCTGTAGTAGTAGATCCTTGAGCTAGAG